>OY728122.1:1425669332-1426919332 GCA_963277665.1 Viscum album | reverse complement strand
CACATAATGCATATATTCCTTATAGTTGAAACAATATACCAAAGGAAGAGTGTTGATTGGAACCGTATCTTCCTATATTACATTAGTGGGGTATTTCATATCCCTTTTGCATTGATTATCATATTTCCTATATTTTTAACATTTGAAGAATATCCTGGTTGTTTTGAGATATTTTATCATATATTTCATCCCACATTTTTTATAGCAGTTAGTTTGGTTTTCTTTACACCATGATATTTATCTATAGACCCTCCTGAATTATACTTCATTTTATAATTTTTTATCTCTAGGTTCATGAGACCAATAATATCTAATATCTTGTAATGTTTCGGATTTCAGTGCCACTCAGTTGGTGCCCCATAGTTGGTTGGCCACATGGCCTCAAGAACATTTCCACAAATGTCATAGGCTACTGACTAGAAGCAAGATCCTATGGTTTTATATTGGGGAAACTATGCCTTCATTGGCAGAGTGTAACATAGTGGAATAATAATATAGAACAGCAGAAGCAGTTAACAACATAAAACTAAAATAAAACAATTGAAGAATGATAAGATAAATAACCAAGCATCATTCAACACAACGATGATACAACATGTCACTTGTTATAGAAAAGCATCTAAATAGAGACACAAAATCAATACACAATATTTATCACAAATCAAAAAGGAAACAAAAAGAGATTTGGAAGCATCACAAGCCTTGGTTCAGTCCCATGCTCTACAACTCCTATGAAACATGGGAAGTATTGGCAGAAGGTCACTTTCCCGGATCAAAACCTGTAATCATATAATCTGTTTGGGGCCAAAAGAAAGACCCAAATAGGGTGTGGGACTAAATATCAATAGGAAAACACCAAAGTTATATGCTAAAATATCTATGAATATATATATATATATTTATATATAATAGACAATGTAAAATATTGAACGCATTAAACAGTAGGTACTCAAAATTAAGTAAACTGATGTCTCTTAAGTTAATAGTAAACAACTGTAAGTGAAGACTTAATCTAATATTGTGATTTGTCTTAGTAGATGAATCATAAGTCGACCATTTAATTATTCAAGCTCTATGAATTATATAAATTCTTGAGGTCTGACCTAGGCCAGATAACCTTCATATAAAATTAAATATCAAATTGTGACATAATAATCATTTAGTCATCTTTCAATAGAGCCCAAGTTGGGTATCCCTCAATGGATCACATGTTAGCTTGAAATTATTAAATTAAGGCTGAATAATCCTGATCACCATATACGTGGATCGATCATGGGATTTTCATAGTTAAAATCTTAATCCTGCCAATTGTCTTTTAACCGAGACAATGGTTCACCCAAGGTATATAAGGTGCAATTAGTCACCTGATCCTAACCTTGTCTTTTAACCAAGACTGTGGCTTGCCCATTTATAACTACTTTTTTTAATCATTTAATTAAATTACACATTCCATATTAGAAGAAAAACCTTATAATTATACTATCACATGACTTTAAGATAAACAACGCACGTGGACACAATTTACATAATAACCAACATATGTAAATTAAACTATTACAAGGCCAAACAAGGGTAAATCACATGGGAAAAACGAATAACAATCCTATTATACAATTTGAACAATTAAAAATTCTTAAAAAAGTATCTCACATAAGAAATTAATTCAATGAGAAATTAATTTTTAACAACCCAAGAATGGAAATTATAGTCAATCCTCATATGAATTCTCTTCCAAACAACCATAAAGGCCATTCCAAGGAAAAGACACCCATGGGGTGGCCCTAAATCAATGTTCAAAACCCTAAAAATTCTTTCAAAACATATAATTAATTAACTAATCATAAATAGGAAAAATTAAGGTTAATTATTCAATCACGAGACACCATAAAATTGGGTGCGCGACACTCTAAACTATATAAACAAGAAGACAATTTGCGAAATGCATCGAACCACCCACCTTATTGTATTAATTCTCTCATCTTCTAGCATTGGGATTTGATTCGACCTAGAATAGAGTTGATCTATAAAATTGGTATAATCTTTTGACTTTAAATGACATAGTCGAGAGAAAAAATCCAGAAGAAAGGCTCCATAGAAATTTATATCTCACCAAGGGGAATCCAACAGATTCGAAAGTGTTCGAATTGGAGATTGGACACAGAATTAGGAGCCAAACCCTTGTTTGGATTTTTCTGGGAATTTCATACTCCTAAGGTGAGTCATTTATATCCATTAGTAAAAATGAATTACTTCTTGACTTATTAATCAATTAAAAAAGTATACATCGAGTAATTGAGATTATAGGCTATGTCTGTACAGTTTTCTAGCCTGACCATTACATGGCCATGTACTGGGATTACATGGCATGTAGCCTTAAATACACATCATGTACCTATAATTACACAACATTTAGTTTCTATTCACATCATGTAATAGGCATATAACCAACCATTGACATATTTCCCCCCATTTTATTAATTATAAACTGAAAAGGAAAGATTCATACCTCAAAGGAAGACCAAATTCTTAAAAAACTACCCCTAAAAGAAATTCATTCCCAAATTTCCCTTCCAAGGTTGGTGAAGAAAAATTGAGAACAACTCTGGACACTATGATTGTACGTTGTCCTCCCTCTCCCAAGTCTCGTCATGCACTCTACTTTCTACCAAAACACTCGTACCAAAGAAATAGACAATCCATAGAGAACCTTTGGGGTACGATCCACAATACGAATGAGATTCTCCTCCAAGGAAACATCTTCCTGCAACTCCACTCTCTTAGGATAAAAGGTCTGAGATATGCCTGAAAAGTAACGTTGCAATTGAGAAATGTGGAAGACATTGTGCATAGCCTCGAACCATTGTGGTTATTGTAATCAATAGGAAATTAGACCGAACCTCCTAGAATCTAAAATGGAAAAACATATCTTTCTGTAAGCTTACATTGTCTCCTGATTCTCTTGTGTCCTAACCTCAGTGCAACACATAAGAAAACCTGATCCCCATTCTTGAAATCTAGAGGTCATCTGTGGATATTGACATAAGATTTCTGACAAGACTTCACAATATCCATCTATTTCTGAATCAACTAGACATACTCAAAAGTATCCTGAAGTATATATAGTCCTAGTGAAGCTGCCTCACCCACCTCCAGCTAGTATAGTGTTCATCAGTATAGCCTATCTTATAAAGCCTCATATGGGTCCATCTCTATAGTATCCAAGAAATTATTATTGTAGAAAGATAAAAACAGTTGAATATACTTCTCTCAAGATCCCCCAAATTCTAGGACACATTCTCTATGAATTTCCTCCTACACTAATATTGTACGCTTTGAATGGCCATCAATTTAAGGGTGGTATGTTGTGCTCAGAAGAATATATATACCCAACACCCACTAAAAACTCTACCAAAACCGAGATGTAAAGAGTGTGTATCTATATGAAAAGATAGAATGTGGGACCCCATGAAGTCATACCACCTCAATAATATACATTTTCTTAAGCTCATCGTCAAATAAGGTCTCCTTGATCAGCAAGAAGTGAGAAACCTTCCTAGGTTTGTCAAACACCACCCACACTCCATCATTACCTCAGGGAAACCTCGGAAAACCTGTCAAAAAAATCCATCATGATATTATCCCATTTCCACTCAAGAATAGGTAACTACTGTAAAGGATCAGCTGGCCACTAATATTCTTCCTTCACATGTGACAAGTGGAACACCTCATAACAAAATTTTCCACCTCTCTCTTCATACCTGGCCACCAGTACTGACGGTGCATGTCATGGAACATCTTAGCAAGACTAGGATGCACTGCCCAAGATGAAGCATGAAACACCCACATTAACTTCTCTTATATGTCCAATGGAACCCAAAAACATCCATGGATCTTTAGGATCTCATCATCACCTACCATCTAACTAGGATATGGATCCTCACTATCTACACTTTCCCATAGCACTAGGACCTCTGAATCTGATAGCTATTTAATCCTCAATGTATCCAAGAGAGTTGAAGTAAAAACTAAAGAATAAAATAATTCCTTTCCGTGATTGTTGTGAACCTCTAAATGCATCTCAGAGAATAATCCCATAAGTTTCCACTCGCTACTGGCCTCCAACACAGCCTGCATCTGAGTCCTCCTGCTTAGTGAATCAACCACGACATTTCCATTTCCAAGCATGTAGGAAAGTTCTAATTTGAAAGATTAAAGGCATTCCATACACCTTCATTGCCTCAAATTCATATCATGCTATGTAAATTTGTACTTGAGTCTTTTTGGGCCCGTGTACACCACAAACCATCTCTGAAAAAGTAATGTCTCCAATAACATAAGGACTGAACAACCATATCTAACTTTAGATTGGGAATCAGATAGTTCCTCTCATGTGGCCTCAACTATCGGGACCCATAAACATCAACTAGATCTCCCTACATAAGCACAGTTTTAGCCCCAATACCGGATGCTTTGTAGTACATAGTGTAACTCATGCTCGACTCTCGAATAATCAATATCAGTGCTAACGTTAATCTCCCTTACAGATCCTCAAAAGAATTCTCACAAGAATATGACCAAACGTACTTCACGCCCTTCTTTTTCAAGCAAGTCATCGGTGCTGAAAAGTTTTATAAGTCATTTATGAAATTATTTTAGTAAAAATCTATCCCAAGAAAACTACGCACCTCAAAAAAATTCTCAGACTTCTCCCAGATAACTACTACCCTCACATTTTATGGGTCCATTGATACTCCTGTCTCCCAGATGACGTGACCGAGGAAGTGAATATGATCCATCCATAATTAGAACATTGAGATCTTTTCATATAACTAATGCTCTCTAAGTGTCCCCAAAATGACCTCAATATGTGTGGAATAACCGTTTCAGTTGTGAGAAAATAGTAATATATCATCCAAAAAAAATCAGAACAAAAGAATCAAGATAGGTATGGAACACTCAGTTTATTAGTTCATAAATACCACAAGACCGTTCATGAGACTGAACAACAAAACAAAATACTCAAACATACCATATATTCTTTGGGAAGTTGTGTGATGTATGTGTGATGATCAAACATTCACTTGATAATAACCAGATATCAGATCAATCTCTAAGAATACCAGAGCTCATCGAAGATGATTGAAGAGATCATTTATTCTCGAAAGATGATACTAGTTATTAACTATCAATTGGTTCAATTTATGATAATCCACACATTTCCCGAGGGTAACATCTACCTTTTTGGAAGAAGGACCAGTGAACCCCAAGGATATGTACTGGGTCAGATGAAACCCTTAGCCTCTAGATCTTCTAGAAACTTCTTGAGTTATTGAAACTCCTTTGTAGACATTATATATAGAGGAATGGATATGAGTGCAACTTCAGACAATAGCTTGATCATGAACTCCACCTCTCTCTCTGGTGGTTATCCTGAAAATACATTTGGGAAAACATCCCTGAAATCATCAACCATTGGAGGGAATACTATCTAATGTTTTCCCTATTCATCAGGATTTAAACTAGAAATATGTGCTATAATCCCACTTAACCCATGATTCTCAGGTATATCTTGGATGACCTAGACATCCCACTCTCCCTTGTGTGGAAACAATCCTCCTTCCAGTGATGTAAAACTCACCCTAACAAAAAATTTCAATCGAAGATGTCCTAAAAGGATACTAACGAGTCCATTCCGAGTATGGAATCAAATAAAACCATATCAATGTCATATAAATCCTAAATGATGTAACACCCACCAAATTAAAGGGGGAACTTCTTTCATTGTCTCACACATTCTGTTATAATACCTAACATAGTGTCTAGTTTCATAGTGTTTTCAGAAGTAAAAACAAGGAGCTATAAGCTCTCCATAATGGGCACAGATATGAATCAATGTGAAACCCCTGTATCAAATAGTTTAAAAGCTAAAAAAGAGGCGAATAGAATAGTGTCTCTGATAGTAGAAGGTTTGGGATCCTTCTTCCACTATGTCTATTTCACTGCATATGTTTGGCATGTATCGTGGTCCTGAGAAACTTCTTGGCTACCCTGAGTTGACCCATCCTACTCTCTCTAACATTCTAGGGTCTGTCTACCACAACCACCAACACTACCTTGGACCAAATGGACTAAAAATTTCTAGTTCCCTGACTTGTGAGATGTTTCTAACCCTAATCCTGAATTTGGAGCTGGTCCCGACCGTCTCTCACTATATGCAAGTGGAAACGTCCTGCAGAAATAGTATAAGTGGCCCATATTTCTGCAAGCTTTGCACTTGACTAGGTCCATTGGGAACTAGGATAGAGTATGACTAATTATTCCCCACTAGAATCACCACACCTAGATACCAGAATTTACCTTCCGAGTAATTGATACCCCACATATAAGCTCTAGATGATGCTTCCTGCTTCCAGTCGAAACAGTACCAGATCTTGGTGCCAAACCACCCAAGCTCATGCCACAAGATTCCCTCTAATTCCACTCGATAATTAGCTCCATGTTCCCTAAAGACAATATGGTTGTTCTCTAAAAGATATTCACCTACAGGTAGATGTCGTACTTTAGATCATCTTCAATACACCTTGCTTTTGACAGATAGTCACCCATCAGAATAGGTGCGAAGCACTGTAGATCAGTAAAGCGGGTTGATTAATCCATAACTGATGGAGTTACCTACTTTAGATGCATAAACTCATGGGATTTTTTAACCCTCATCTTCTCCAGATAGAAGTATCCATATAAGATTATATAAAATATCCCTATTCCATGTCCCGCTAATGCTCTATCTGTGTGGTAACATCCCACCACCACTTGGTGGAATCCCACAACATATAAGTTGTGAGATTAACCCTCATTTTAGGATTCATCTCAAGATTCTCAAATATCGATAACATGGACTCTATCCATGACTCTTCTATCAGAGTCCCATATTCCCCAGAAAATGTGGGCGAATATTTCTACTGGAACAATCCGGTCAGTTCTTCCATAGACATGGTAGGATGTGGTGCTTCTTGAAAGGATTTCATGAACCACATAAATCCTTTATGGAAAAGTGAATCAACACATGCATCTGGTATAAAACCTGGTTCCACCACTGGAACTTCTGGATGGAACACTGGTAGCCCATGGCCTTCCACCTATAGGGTATGATCCTCGCCATCCTCCTCGCACACTACTGGGGGTCGTCGTGGCGACATTTCTATTTAAATTCTGTCACATTCACCTCAATATAATATTATTTATCAAGGTATGTAGTTCAAGAGTGTAAGAACTAATCATGAGAAGAAAAGCCTCAAAGGATTACAAAATATGAGTACACTGTGTGTAGGAACCATACATGATGTGTACATTTAAGACCTTTCATGTTCGTTCACTCCAGCTAGCCTAGGCATGTAATCAACATAGGTACTCGGTGTGTTATTCCGAAAAGCAGTGTGTCCCTTAAAAAACATACATGGGAATGTAAATCCGTCTTTTTGGTCATGTACTGGTTCTAGTTACATGGAATGGTAGGAATACACACGGTGTGTACTCAGGTCACCCCTACGGGCCATATACTTTTACATTGCCATAACCACACGTTTCGACCTATGTAAGACAAGACATGGTTTACATAGGGTACATGACATGTTCTGATCAACACTCAACAACCAGTGATGTCTCACACATGGCCAAATACATGGTCAAAACCACAAGGAATGTACTCAGAGTGCATAGTGTGTACTTTAAAAAAATTCTTCTTGAACATAAGAACACATGGTGTGTGTTCATAGGACCACACTCTGTATTTTCTGGGTTTCTAGATAGTATGCCCTAGAAACTTCCCCAGAACACCTATTTTTTAAAATTAAAGTAACGATGTTCCAAATTGTGATCCATGTGGGCCCATAGCCCACATGTTGGAGGAACGAAACCTCCATCTAATACAATTTTGTAATGTTTTGAAGCTAGGTTATACTCAGCTGATACCCCATACCAGATTGGCCACATATCCCCAAGCACATTTTCCCAAATGCCAGTGGCTTCCGACTAACCGTGAGGGACTAGGGTGTGATAGTGGGGAAACTGTTGTCCCATTGATAGAGTGTAACACAGAGCCATTATAATATACAATTGTAGAAGTATTTAATAACACACAACCAAAATGAACAATAGAAGACTGATATGATAAATAACAAATAATTACTCAACATAATTAGGATGAAACATGTCACATGTTCTTAGAAAGTAGAAAAACATGTACATTGTAGTAATAAACAATATATATCACAAAGAAAAAAGGAAACAAAAATGTACTATAAAGCATCACAAGAGTTGGCTTGGTCCCATGATCCCCAAATCCAAAGCAACACATCAATTACTTTTCAGAGGGAGTTTCCCTGATCAACACCTGCAATCATGAAATCTGTTTGGGCCCCCAAGCATGAGCCAAATAGGGTGTGAAACTAAATCCCAATAGGAAACCACCAAAGGTTTATGCCAATATATCCATGAATATATATATAAAAGGAAGTGTACAATAGTAAAAGTAGTAAACATTAGGTACTCAAAATTAAGAATAATAGATGTCTCTGAAGACCATGGTAAACAAGTGTAAGTGAATACTGAATCCATGCTTGTGCTTTGGCTTGGTAGACGCACCATAAGTCAAATATTCATTATAAATACTCTTTGAATTATATAATGTCTCGAGGTTCGATCTAGGCCTGACAACCCTCATATAAATGTAACTATCATATCATGACTTAATAATCATTTAGTCATTTTCCAATAGAACTCGGCCTGGGTATACCTCAATCGATCCTACGTTCGCTATATAATTTTAAAATAAGACTCAAGGAGCCGAGACACCATATATGTGTCTTTCTCATGGCCTTTTCATAGTTAACCTCTTGATACCACTTATTGTATTTAAACTAAGACAATGGTTGACCCAAGGTATATAAGGTCCAATTAGTTACATTAGCCCGACCTTGTCTTTTAACCAAGAATGTGGCTCACCCATTGCTAATTACCCATTCTAATCATTTAATTCAATTATACATTGCATTTTAGAGGCATAACATGTCACTAAGTCAAAATTTACATTTAGCGATGATTTTATTTTATTTAATGGCCATTTCAACAACCGCTAAATCATTCTCCGATGGTTTCAGAAAATTTTCGCAAAATCGTGTGTCGACAATCATGACCGTTTTTTTCATTTACCGGCAGTTTAAACCATCACTAAATCTTTTTTTTTTATTTTTATTTTTTTAATTTTTTTTTAATTTTTAATTTTTTTAACACTTTTAAATTTTTTAACATTTTAAATTTTTAAATTTTGTAATTAATTAATATTATTTATTATTTAGTATTTATTTATTATTTAGTGCGTATTATATATTATAAATTTATTATTATATATTTATATATTATTTATTTATTTATAATTTATTTATTTATTATTTATTTTTATAATTTGGTAATTTACTTATTTTCAAAATTACTTTTTGTATTTACAATTTACTAATTTATTTATTTACTTATTTAATTTTTTATTTTTTACATATTTATAATTTATAATTTATAATTTATTATCACAATGCTCATGCTGATCTTTATGCACCAACTTATGCCCATGCCATACATAAAAATTCTGCGTTGGGTTAGATTTTATCCCATTATATCTTTCTTACACTCCAAAGACATTAAAACCCCAAAATAAACATCATGTAGTCAATAAATTAAATTTAACATTCTTATATATATATATATATATATATTTATTTATTAATTGGAGAAACAAATAATACCTAACAAATAGATACACACTTAATAATTATTAACAAATAATTATTAATAAATAACGATTAATCAATTATTAATAATAAATAATAAATAATTAATAAGTAATAAATAAAAATTAATAATCAATTTGTAATTATAAATATTTAATACTTACTAATTAAAAATTAAAAATTAATAAATAGAATAGAAATGAGTAATAAATAAAGAAATATAAAATATGGAAATAAATGGTAAATAAAAATAGTAAATAGTAAATAGTTAATAATAAATAATAAATACTAAATAATTAATATTAAATATTCAATAGAAATTTATAAATAGCAAATAGTAACATGTAAATAATAAATAATAAATACTAAATATGAAATAATATATAATATATAATATTTGACTTTTAATATATAATATATAATAAGTAATATATAACAAATTAATAATAAATTAAGAAATAATTGATAAATCAATAAATAATAAATAATAAATAATAAATAATAAATAATAAATAATAAATAATAAATAATAAATAATAAATAATAAATAATAAATAACTAGTAATTAGTAATTAGTAATTAATAATAACTTATAGTTAATAATTGATCATTAAGAATTAAGAATTAAAAATTAAGAATTAGTAATTAATAATTTATAAATAATTAACAAATTATTAAAAATTATTATGAAATAATTAATATTGAATAAAAATAAAAAAAATAATAAAAAAATAATAAAAAAATAATAAATTAAGAAATAATTGATAAATAAATAATAAATAATAATAATGAAATAATAAATAATAAATAATAAATAATAAATAATAAATAATTGGTAATTAGAAATTAATAATTAATAATAACTAATAATTAATAATTGATCATTAAGAATTAAGAATTAATAATTAATAATTAGTAATTAATAATTTATAAATAATAAATGAATTACTAAGAAATTATTGACAAATAATTAATATTGAATAATAAAATAATACATAAATAAAAAAATAATAAAGGAATTATAAACTAATAAAAAAGTAATATTTATTAAATTAAAATGAAATTATTAAACAATAAACAATAAATAAAAAATAATAAATAAAAAATAAAAAATAATAAATAATAAAGAATAAAGAAAGAAAGAAAAAAAGAAATAGATAAATAAATAAATAAATAAATAAATAAATATTAAATAATTTATAATAAGTAATAAATAATAATTGATAATTAATAAATAATAAATAATAACTAAAAATAATTTTTAATATAGAATATTTAATATTTGATAAATAATAAATAATAAATAATAAATAAATAATAAATAAAAATTAATAAATTAATAATTAATTAATAAATAATAAATTAATAATTTATTAATAAATAATGAATAAAGAATAAAAGAATAAAGAATAAATAAATAAATACTAAATGAATAATAAACTAATAATAAATAAATAAACTAACAAATAAATAAATAAATAAATAAACTTATAAATAAATAAATTAATAAATAAATAAACAAATAAATACGTAAGTAAATAAAAAATAAATAAGTAATAAGAAATAAAAAATAAAAAGTAATAATAATAAATAAATAAATAAATAAATAAATAAATAAATAAATAATAAGTAAATAAATAAATAACTAATAAATAAATTATCAATTAAATAATTAAATCCTAAAACATTAAAAACCTCGGAAAACCTTAAATACACTAAAATGACCATAAAATCTGATCTGAGACTCCTTTTTCAGAACCACAACCATTCAAATCGAAGATCACAAAATGAGATTCGATATAATATGTGGTAAATACCAAATGGAAACCAAGATGAAATGTTATAACTGTTTGAATTTTAAGAAATCAGTGTCTGCAAACTAAAACCTCTATTTCGGAGGCCTTTAAGTCCTTTATTATGGAATATAAAGGTTTACGATACTCAAAAAGATGGTATTAGACCTAAATAACATAATTCTCGTCACATGCTTCAATTTGATATGTGATAGATCCCAAAGCGACACCCAGATTAAATGTTATGACCACTTGAAGTTCGAGTTCAATTTTTTAGTTTTTAAATTTGAGTATATTTTTTTCCTTTGATTATCAGAAGATTTAAATCTATGTTAATGTGATTTAATTTGACTAGTTGTGGAGATGAAATGGACTCTCATATCAGATGTTATGGTCATTTAAAGCCAAAATATGTTTTTTAACTTATTGTAGATTTGTTTTCTGTTTAAAAATATTAGTAAAAAAAATTATAAATATTTATTAATTGAAATTTTATAAATAATTAAAATTACAAATAATAAAATATATTCATTTATAAATATTATAAAAATAATAATAATTAATTAATAAATAAATTATCAAAATCTTTTTCTTCAATATTGCGGCTGTTTTAAAAAAACCGTCACTAAAAATCTGTTATTTTTTTTGAAGAAATTTTAAAACATTTAAAAAAGTATTTTAAAAACATTTAGTGGTGGTTTTGAAAAACCATTGTAAAAAACATCTCTAAAACACTACTTTATTATAGTGTGTGAATTAAAATATCACATGGATTTAACATAAACTACTCACATGGGAACAATTTACATTATAACCAACACATGTAAATTAAACTATTACACAGCCAAACAAGGTTAACTCACGTGGAGAAAAATATTTCAAGCCAATTATACAATTTAATCAATTAAAAATAATCAACACAACAAGTATCTCATGTTAGCAATTCATAGTATGAGAAATACATTTTTAACAACCCATAACTTGGAATTCAAGTCATGCCTCATAGGCATTATCGGCCAAAGAGCGATAAAGGTCATTCCCAGGGAAACACACCCATGAGGTCGCCCTAAATCAAGGTTCAAAACCCTAAAAATGATTTCAAAACATCTAATTAATTACCTAATTGTCAATTAGAATAAATAAGGTTCATTATTAAATCAAGCGACACCCTAAATGTGGGTGTACGACACTCCGGCTGATATAAACATCAAAACAATTTGTGAAAGGCACGGAACCACCTACCACATTGTAGTATGAATATCCTTATCCAACATCAGGCTTCGATTATTCCTAGAATGGAGTATATGTACAAAATAGTTATAAATATTTGACCATAAATAACTTCTTATAGAGAAGAAATCAGGAAGAAAGAGGAACTGAGAGCTCATCGAGGGGAATCCAACAGATCCGATGGTGATTAAATCAGAGATCAGATGATGAATCAGGATCGAAACCCTCATTCATATTTTTATGGGCTTTCCATACATCAAAGGTGATTCATTTCTATATGTATGAAAAATTATGTACTTTGAGACTTATTAATCAAATAATAAAAAGTATACAAGGTGTACTTGAAATTACATGCGTGTTCGTACCATTTTCGGGACCAACCATTACGTGGCTGTGTACTGGGATTACATGGTGTGTAGCCATTCATACATGGTGTGTAGTTCCTAGTCATGTCATGTAACAGCCACACAACTATCCCTGTGACCTCCTTTCTCCCATTTTCATATGTGTAAACTGAAATGGAAATATCCATACCTCAAATTAAGAATCAGGTTCTAACATCTTTTTCTTGACCTTTAAGGAAAAAAAAGCACTTCACATCTGTCAAAGTCTCAAATAATAAAAATATTTTTGTAAGTGGTCCATGTTGATTAGAGTTTGGATAATGAATCAAGATGAATAAAAAACTAGCATTGTGACATTTTCCTTGGGCACCCCGATTGATTCGTGTTCCTTTTTCTTTAGTTTATGGGACTCTCTCTTTATTTTTCGATTGAGAGGTTGTGGAAAATATTTATTGGAATATATTTTCTATAATCCTTACCATTCTATTGAATAAATTACATCATTCTCCTTTCTATTCTTGATCAGTGTCCACTAGTGATTGACTTCCCATTCAAGATGATAGATTACTAGTGTGGCTATCTTTTGTTCTATGAAATATAGGATAGTGAATATCTTCTAAATTGAGTTAATCCATTTTTCCAATAATAGTGGATTATAATATCCCCTAAAATATGGAGTCTCTAGTCATATAAAGGTCTAAACCACAATATTCTCTCTTTTTTTTGCCGAAGGATAGCATTCCATATGAGTCAAGAAATTTTTTATAACATGATTTTGTTTAGCCAGTACTACCTTGAAGTTCTCATATCCAGCCCCCATAAGGTTAGACATATCACTTATCAATTCATCACATTTAAATCATGTTGGTTGTTGTAACAGTTTCTACAATTTCATTCCACAGTCTAAAAATAAAAAAAGGGATGAGAATACTCAAACTAAAAATTATGTAAAAATGGAACCTATGAAGATATAATTTTGACTTAGAAATGGAATGGAAATTCTAAATTATGCGGCTATAGGTTTCAATATAGGTTATAGATGGTAATTACCCTATTATTTATTCTATCCTAAAAATATATTCATGTCTATCATAATGGTTTATAAAGATTTTTTGAATTATCCAAAATCTAACCCCTAAGTGAGTGAAACCTAGTGTGTAGAAATACCTCTTTGTCATACACCTAGTTATTATAAAAGTTGGTTCCTTAGACCCAAATTTATCATTACATAATGATTACAATATATTTTTTACATTGAGTTATTCATAATGCACACTTACTATAATAGTGTTTAAATTTATGCATCCAATATTTAAGTTCTAACACCAATAGATTATTTTTTTTATTAAATGGTTATATATTTTTCCTAGATATAATGTGATGGTCAAGAAACAACAATGTTAATATTAAACATATTTCTTATGATCAAGATACCTCATTATATCTGGACATAGATTATTTATGACCACCAGGAGTAAGGGGATCATAATAATTGAGAATTATTCTCATGAATTTCATACATGATGATTTTGAGTAGATGAGATCATTAGTATTTACCCTCCAATAATAACACCACATATTTCAAGTTCCGTTGGCAGTTCATATTTTCTAACATGTGTAATAGTCTCATGGCTTGAGATTATTATTAGTTTATATTATTTGTTCACATGATTTGATGTAAGGAAAAAACAATGGCATAGAAGTTTTAATGATGTATCCTGCATTTGGTGAATCATTGTTGGTATGGAAGTGGTTTAATAATAAAAAAATTTATCTCTTTTAAAAAGAAGTGATATATCAGTCCCAATTGACTTGGATGGTAGTAACTTCACAAAATCCTTATCCACGGTAGATGAATGTAAGTCCGTCAAGTAGGGTCAATGAATAACGAAGCAAGAAAATATGATAACACAATGTTTGCATCCTGAATTATGCTATATCACGAGATAAATATATTATATTACACAATGTGTGATTATAGGAATAGTTTTCATTGTTATGACATTCCTTATTTCTTTTGGGGCCTTGATAGGTTTCTAGAATCCACTCCTAAGATGTGAATATTATTTATTACAATTGAGATAAGGGCCTAGAGGGTCACACAATAAGAATTTTCAAAAGTCTATCATATTCTGATGAATAAGAATATTGTACATGGTGGGCCCCACCTTGGTTTCTAGGATATCCCCAAGTATATATGAAATCCATAGAGTAAATAAATTCATATTATTGGAGAATCAAATAATTAGTATTCAATTATTTATTCAATTTATTTACAAATAATAATGTAAATACATGGAAAATATTATATAAATGAATATTATTTTAATATTCATTATTCATTTAATATTATTGGGAAAAATTATTTGAGTTAATGAATATATTTTATCATTTAATAAATTTAATATATTAAAATATAGTTATAAAAAATATAAATGAAATTTATATATTTGTATAATAGTTATAATACATAATTGATGACTTATTTAGTGGGAAAAAACATAGGGGGCAGCAGTTCATTTTCTTTATAATTTTATAACTCCCTATATAAGGAGAAGTGGGTTCTCAATTGAACTTATATTCACTACTCATTTGTTGAGAGTGTATATATCTTCTCTCTTACTACCAAGAGAGATATGTTCTTAAACCAAGAAATCATATTGATATCTACATTACAAATCAATGGAATTTCAATACGATGATCATCGAGATATTAATGGATTCTTCCATTCTCCATTCTAGCACCCAAAATTTGATAAACAATTCTCCCATAGACTTTCTAAGAATGTGTGGAAGATATAGATGGAATAATCTATGTTTCCTTAAAGAAACAATAATTGAAAATGAGTGGATTTCAACCACGACTTCATGTTGAATGTGGTCATATTGTTATTTAATTTTTTGTGCTTATATTTATTAATGTGGCATCGTCGATTGCTGTTTTTTGATGTTTTTCACTAGAAATTATATATTTACATCGATTTTGAGTGAAATGTTTTAAAAACCTAGCCTATCTCCCTTCAAAACTTGGTATATTAAATATGTATCAGATCATATCATGAAATTTTAAGGATCGAAAAATTATATTTGTAGTAAATATGGGTAGAGGGAATCAAGACGTTGCTACCACTATTGATGGTGATTCAATCCAACATTTGATCGATATGTTTCATCCATTTGAAGTTATTAATCAAATTGAGATATTTCTTTGGGTATTAAATTGATGAATATACATACTTACATATAAATATTATATATATATATGATAATATTTATGGAAACGGTGGTGGTTCAAACAATGTTTTATAGACGAAACTTGGGTACCTAGAATACGATATTCTGGCCAGCCTTCTATTTTCAAAAAAATTGGAAAGTTTTAATAAACAAAAATCATCTCAATATCCATTTAACAGGCCTGAAATATTTGGAAGAGACCATTTTTAAAGGTTCAAGGTCTATATAGTTATAAGAAGAAACAAATTAAGTTTTGGAAGGGACAAATTATCTTCAAATAAGAGGGTTAAATGAAATAATAAAAGAACATCATTTTTCCCCTAAAAACTTTTGGTGTGGGGCAGAACTTCCTTCCCATTAGCCCTCACTGACCATTTCCCTATTAAGATCATTACCAACTCTTTTATGTCTCCTAACTATTCCTACACTACCGTCAAACCCTCCCATTTCCGGTCACTGTGTCACTGGTTTAGGTCCCTCAAGCTAGATTTTTGTCACTTAAACAAGATTTACTTGTTATATGACTATTCCCACCATATGAACACCTCAAAAATTCATGAGACCACATAACAAATGTGATACTAATTATGTAACTTGAAATGTACATTGTAATACATAGAACGCTCCCCAAATTTCGTTAATATCCTTATATGTATACTATTATGCGTGTACACTAGAGCTATATTGATCTGTATTAAACATTCTCAAGACCACATATCTTATGTGAGACTATTTATGTAACATGAAAAGAACATTGTAATATGTGGACCACTATGATATGATGTGGAATTCCAACTGAGATGGTGATACATTAGTCGTGGCATGAGCTATGATACGAGTCATATAAAACTAGAGAATTTATCCCATAGTGTATTGGTTGATCCATTGCGAATAAATGGATTAACCAATATTAACTGGTCAAGATTAGACACATTATTTTATTTAATTTAGGCATTTTTTATTATTTTATTGGGAGTTTTCAATCTTACTCGATCACATAAAATAATAAAATAAATGAATATATAAAAAAAAAATTCAGAGAAGAAGGATATTATCTATTTAGTGCATAGTAATGTTGTGAGTAAGATGATATAGTATGTGTATATCAGATAGAAACTGATTTCATTTTTTGAAAATTAATAAAAACTCCCAAATATATATAAAGTCTTAACACATTCCATTATTTGAATTTAACCAAAATCAGGCATAGGGGGTGATCGTTGGCCCTAGATGAGGGGGCCTCCCACAACTGGAAATTTCATATAAGAGTGATGAGTTAAATTAACTAAATATGGTAGTAAAGAAGTAGGCATAGCTATATTGTTTCATGTTTATAAGAAAATCATTGACAAAATCAAGTTTATAATAAATAAAAGTTGGGTCCTCACTCAAAAATCCATGAATCCATGAGTTATTATAGTTAACCAGTGAAACACCTACCTTGAAACTCTCTAATTATTGTAATTACCATATCTTGTAATATTTGGATCGTTTTTAGGATATTTTCCACTATAAAACCCTAGAATCTGAGTATTTTGAGTCTACTAGTGTGGGATAATAGGGTTCAAAAAAATAGTTGTAGACATTTAATGATTTATTTAATCGATAATTTCTAATTGATAATCACGATAAAAGACCAAATCTTCTATTTATTAATTTTATAGATAAATTTTAAGTAATACCACAAGTTTAATATGATTAATTTTGGAAAAATTATATTTTCTAACTAGTGTGAATTTTCACGAGTAGTGCATTCTCTTTCGTAAAGTACCACGACATAAGAAATTCTTTGTGCTAGAGTCGCAACTATATATTGAGCCACCTCAGGAATTGAAGGTGTGAAATATGATTAAATGATACTCATGTATCATGAATTTGATGTTTAAATCATAATTATTTCTTCAACATTCTATGTGAGTTGTGGATACAACATCAGGAAATAGATGATTTCACTTGTTGTACCATCTCCAAGATTCTTGGAATTAGAAAGTGGAGCTAGATATGAATGAGGTGACAATTACACTAAATACATTTAAATTAAAATATTGATCATGATAATTCAATAAGTCCTCACACTCTAACATTTTCAACAAATTACTCAGGTTTTATTTAAGATTACAAAAATGAAATGAATGGAGAAAATGGATCATTACATTTTAGAAAAGGTTCTCCAATTTGGTGAGAAATCAAAGAGAAATTAATATCTATTTGTTTTAGAGAAACAATTTAAAGCAAAGGTGATATGTACAATAGTAAGGGTGATGAAAACATCAAACATTCAACTTACATTAATGAAAATATATTCCCATCATACATGAGGTCATTTTCTTTTTATGTCATGAAATATGTCTATAGAAGTTTAAATGAAATGAACTAAATTTAAGAGTAAAGTAGTCACTTATTATTGTAGAATATTCATCATTATATATAATGTTAAATTAATTAACGTGAATTCTCTAATTGGATTAGAATGGTTTATTCTTATGTCAGTAGTGATAAGTATACAACTTTAAATTTTCAAGTTCAATGGTTATAGTTGGACTTCTATCATGTTATTACAAAATATTTATAACATGTGTCCATTGGAAATAGAGTGAAATTATACCATTTCTGGAATGAATATTGTTTGTGGTGAATTAGACTCTAATAATTTAATATAATTCATTAATTATTAGCAAGAAAAGATGAATAAAAAATTTATGACTCAGTTATACCTAGTTGTGGAAAGATAATTCATTGTCTAGAAAACAAAATGTTTTCGTAAAGGAAATTCGTAGTAAAGTATTCAGACACTGTGGAGCTAAATACCTTAGGTATTATCAATGTATATAATTTTCTAGTTTTGTAAAAATAGACCTTTAAAAATATTGGTAAGGAATTAATGTTTTATAATTTGTTCAGATAGTGAGTGTGAACCATTTGATGGTTAATATGATGGTAAGTTTACTTCATAAGATTCATTTTATGTTCTATTAAGGAATGTATATGTGAGGTTATAAATATTAATGGGTAGAAGATATGAGTTTCTTTGGGCCTATGTACTGAATAATATCTTAACCAATAATTCATTGATCACTAAAATTCAGTGTAGAGTTATTCCTAAACAGACATTTCCTTATACAAATCAATGTTATGTTTTTATTTTGGAATATTAATAAAGTGTCTCAAATGAAAACATTGATCATTGATTTTCATTCTAATTTAATTCCTAAAAAAAAATTCTTTATACAAATCAGATTCATGATGTAAAAATGATTAGCAATGTTGAGACTCACTTGCATTACTGAAAATTCAATTAATTTATTAGACATGATTTATATATAATGGAGTTATACCATAACCATATGTAAGATACAATGAAAAATTTATATCATATGATTTATAGTATGATATAAATCCATTATTTTATAAGAAAATATGTTTAGATATATTTTTTTTAATCCTATAAACAAACTTTCATCAAGAAAAAAATAATCTGTATCTAATGTAATTATCCTAAAGTTTTCTTCAGATTTTAACAAAATCTATAAGATATAAAATTAGTCTAGTAAAAGGTAATGTTTACATAAAATGGGTTTACATATCTATTTTAGATAGGGGTAGTAGGATTGAATTGGATTTAGTCAATGCTGACATTTCATAAAAAAATTGGGAAGGGAATATGTTTTAAAATTGCTTGTGGAAAAGGAATGTTCGAAAGACACATACTACAAAGGAAGAATAAGACTATAGTAATGGTTTTAAATTCATCTAAGTGGGGGATACTTTATACACCATGAATAAAAAACCATCAAGTAATAAGTAAATGATAAACAATTAGGATTATAAGATCAAATAAAATTCAATAATAGACGCCTTGTATCAAAGTTCAGGTACTTATTATTTTTAATATTGTGATGAGTATTCATGTTAGACTATACATGGGTGGTATTCGCATGGTACCAATAAGGATAGATTGGTAATATATTGTCATGGTGAAAAAATCTATAGAATTCTACTTGTCATAGACACTTTCTATGATCGTTAAATTGGGAATTTTATGCTCGGAACACTAATATTGGATTGTGTATATATGACACAACTATAAATGGTTTTTGACACCATAGAATACCAATAAAAGATTCATGTTACTAAAATATAGTTTTCAATTGATGTAAACAAAAGTATTATAGAATATTAATATTTAATGAATTTTTTCTATGTGTCTACAAAGGGTTAGTGGGAGCGCTAATATTTACCATGTAAAATATGTTTGATAACATATCGAAATAATAATTGGTCGTATAGTTAAAAAATTCCAGAATGAAAGTAACTCAAATGAGATTAACTTAATGAATAAATCCACCTTTTAGGTAATGAGAAATACTAAGGAAGATCTATTGAGTTTCTTAGACTAATTCAAGAGAGCATACACTTATATGGTATTTAAATCTACAAGTTGGTAAAATTTCAAAGGTAATTGCTACCATTGTCATATGGGATAATTCTCTAAATGTATGAATGCATGGGACATGAGAAGAAATTAAGGTGTTGAGTTGAATTCCATTTTCCACTATGATTGATCAATCACATTTTCTATTCTAGAGACTAAATTTAATATTTCCAACATATATACTCATATGGGAAAATATCAGTTATGTCTAAGAGAAATGCATGAAAAGAAGTCTAAAGTATCCAATTATAGTTATGATGATATAAAAGATATGTCCCTAGTATGTGGAGAGGAAGGTATAATAGTTATATGGGTACACAAAATTGAATTACTATAGACCAATATGATATAATATCATAGTCTACCTAAGGTAATATGAATGATAAACTCATTCAAGCAAGAGGTACCCTGATATACAAAACTGAGTCTGTTTCACCTTTTGATTCAACTAATGAAATAAAGTAATATATGCAGTGATTTTCTCTAGTTCATGTATTCTTACCATGTAAGTAATGTTTTATGATAATATGAATTATGATAATTCTACTAGTACTAGAAATGATGTCATGTTTAGAAGTGACAAGATGGGTATTGTCAAAGATATCACCTCTTGAAGAGTTTTAGTCTAGGAGATGAAGTTGAAGATAATAGAATATCCACATAACAAAGACATGGTTGGACCAATGAACAAAACTAGAATATAGAAGAATCATGATATTACCATATGGGGGATAACAAGGTTTGTGAGAAAGTTTTCCCTAGTGCATGTGGGGGTAATGAGAAAGTGTATTCCCTAAAACCAACATTATGAGTGCTCTTTGATTACTATATCATAAATACATGGAGTTATACATGATATACACATACCATACTAGTTTTGATATTATTTACTCCACTATTTAAATTTTAATATTCATTTTTTGTATCATAAGGTTATAAAAAATCTCATTGTATAATTAGAACCATGAGATACTATGAAATTAATCTTCAACATATGTCAAATGGTCTAGATATATCATAATGGTTGGACATAAATGATTTTTAACCATCATGTGTTGGGATATTGTAATAATTGATAGATATTATAATTATGTTCACACTTAGTTATCATTATTAATTGAGATCATGACTATTATCCTTCCAATTGAAACACCACAAGTTTCAGATTTCATTGGTAGCTCCTCTTTGTGAAAACATGTAATGGTATCCTAACATGAGATTGTTATCATTGTATCCTAACTCAAATATCATGAGTCATAGTGTCTATTGAATATTTGGTTCATAATATCTCAAAAATAAAATAAAATAAAACATCTATATTTTATTCTCATTAATGGGGTCTTACCCCCATTGAACTTCTAAAATAGAATAATATAACCTAGGGAATACATAAAAGAAAGGGGGGAGCTATAAATCCAAATAAGGGAATAATCAAAATAAATAAGCATAACATGTGAGTATAAAGACAGAACATGATATCCTAAATAGGTGTATCATGGATAATACAATGGGAGTATAACATAAGAAAATTGTATAAAATGAACCAAAAAACATAGGAAAGAGGAAATAAGATAAAAAATTTCATATTCATAAGTCAAGGGTAGCTAGTAAGACAATATCACATATTTGACATCGTCCTATCATGGATTATGTTTACTACCGAATCCCATACATGAAGACTCAGGGGATAAAAATTTACCCAATTCATTGTAGAAATATCTATTCAAACCCATCATAAAATTTATATGTTTATGTTTTCTAAAAAAGAAAATAAATTATAATTAATAAACAAAAAACATTACTCATGGAATGAAATGGGTATCATAATAATGCCTCATATCATAATCATAGAAGATTCCATAAAAACTAAAAACTATAAGATGAAGTTATATATTATGGAAACTAATATCGGATTAAATAATAATAGGTCTAATTTTTTTGTTTATTTGGGAACAAAGACTTTAAATGAGCATTGCAAAAAAGGAATAAGGGTTATAAAACATTCCCTTAATCGAGTTTTATTTTAAATAAAGAATTTGATAAAATTAATTAAGGCATACATTATCCAATAGAAATAAGAAATAGTAGTATACGAATATATGTATGAGAAATATATATAGAGTTTAGGATCATTCTATTAAATCAATGGTAGACAGAAAAGTGAGTTTGAGAGACAAATTTCATAATTCAATGAAAATGGGTGGTTTAGAGAGATCCCATACCATTGGTTCTAGAATCACTAATTACTTACACTTAATATATTGGATCATATAAATAGATTAATAAAAAATTAATTCAAAATTTATAAATCAATATTTAATTTAAATAAATTTAATGATAATAGTTTCATTTGAAACTATTTCATAGAGATATAAAGTTCAATTTTATTGTTCTGAGAGTAATTGTTTCATGGTTCCAATGTCAGATAATTTTGGATAATTATTAATATTATTTCAAAATTGGAAAATAAGTCTAAAATAGAAATAAAATTATGTTTATTTCTTTACATAAATTGAAATGTTTCCAAAAATACTTTTGTGGTCTGATATAGGGATGATTCATTAAGTAAAAACTTTAACGTTATATGTTTAGTTCATATATGTGGTTTTACCAACTATCACAAATTGGCTTGATTTATTTAATATTATGTCTATATATTAATTTCAGAATATGAAATAATATATAATATATTTATTATCAAATTATATAACCATAAAAAAATTGTGATGACTAGCATTGAAGGTGGGGGAGAAAAACAATGTTTGTTGTTCATGGAGGCATTGGACCAACAATATTGTAAACAACATTTTTTAGGAATAAAATAATGTAGAGTATAAGATTGGAGATTCCACCATAATAATACCATATTAGTATATTTTAGACACTTATTTCACTATGTATAGGTGGATGGAGATCATATGGGGTGTTAGAAGATGAAAAAAATTGAAAGATATTATTTGAGAATATTACCTCTTCCATTGGTTGTCTCCAATTAGGATACCCATTAAGGATCCTTGAAATGGTATTTTGGGAAGACAAGTAGCATTATGATGCGGGGGATAGGATTTAGAATGAAATTGGTCAAAATTATGAAAGGATA
Organism: Viscum album; assembly: GCA_963277665.1. Lineage (NCBI taxonomy): Eukaryota > Viridiplantae > Streptophyta > Magnoliopsida > Santalales > Viscaceae > Viscum > Viscum album. Next base: position 1,426,895,420 of record OY728122.1, on the reverse strand, counting down.
AAAGTCTTAGATTTAGTGAGGAGAAGTGGATGTGAAGGGAGATATTTATAAGTAGAGGATATGAGGGTTTTGGAATATTAAATTCTTTATTTATTATTTCGGATCAAGACTACAAATAATATTGATTATTGAGACTGTATATTGTAAAAAATGAATTGAATTTTGAAAAAATGAGTGATTACATTATCCATGACATAATAATTCATGTATTTAGATTATAATGATAAATACCACAATTTTTCATATTTCACTGTTCACACAAAATTGTACTATTTTATAAAAATACAAAAAATTCACCCTAACCATTTTTATTTAGATTTGAAAATGACATTAATTTTATGAAAATAATTTTATATATATGAGATATTTAATTTTTAAATAAAAACCTTTTTTATTCAAAAAATTCCCATTTTAATAATATGATCAATTTTCTGACCCTTTTAAAAATTACTTGAAGTCTCATAAAATAGTATTTTAATTATAATAAAATATATTATTCATTTATAAAGACCTTATATGAAAATAAAATTTCTATTAATTCTTTATTTTTTTATTAAAATAAAAATAAAACATATATGTTTCACAGAAACATGAACACGTATTTTATCATTTTTTAAAAATTATTTAATTGGATCATGATATAAATATATCCAATTATAATTTTATATGATACCAGAATATTATTTTATATTTTAATTAGTGAGGTTACTATTATACTGACATGTTTTTTATCCCCAATATTTAGATTAATATTACAATGGTCATATTACTATTCCAATAGTTAGATAATAATTCCAATATTCATATTTATAACAGTAAAATGGGACCCCTAAATTAAATAAATACCTCTTTTTCATTAAATATTCATTCACTTATATTCTCTCTCAATGATAAATAAATAAATATATTTTCAAAATTATTATATCCTTACAAACATTCTTCTTGATTTTTACTATGTTTTTCGTAAGTGCAATTATTGTGGGGGATGGAGCAGATCTAAATTATCCAGTTTGTGTTGTCTTGTTTTAAATTTTTGTCCCATTGTAATAATTTCAATTCAAATATAAATTTTTATTCTCTAAATGAAATGTTTAAATTAATGTAATAATGTTTTGATTGGTTTCATCATGTAGTACATGTTATATATACAAAATTACTAAAGAATACATAATTGTATATTAAGAAAATAAATTACAGTGATAAAATTATTTGTTGATACAATGGAACTATATAGGAAATATATACCTAGTTTTAACTCAGTGCACCCTAGAAACATATCACAAACATACATCCAGGGTAAACTCAACTCCCCCTAGGAATAATATCACATACACCTATGATTTGTACCCCTTCCAAGAGTGGGATTATTCCTCCATTACCTAGAGGACATTTCTCACCCTCATTCTTGGACCTTCATTTTTCATATCATATACTCTCATAGAAATCTCAGGTCACCTAGAAATCATATAAGTAAATATACTCTAATGGAAACTCATCTCACTACATAACTATATCACAAACACATAGGGGTTACACCTAACCCTGGTGTGGTGTCAGGCCTCCATTACGTTGAGAATATATACCATTAGAGCATCTAAAATCTCATTTATATACCATACATTCACAAAGAAACGTCATGAATGACATAAGAACACACTCAAATTCACAGACAGACACACATACACTAACCGAGGGAAAACTCCATCATAAAATATTGTATCATATACCACTCTAGTTGGACACTCAGTAAACCCAAAAAACATATCCTAGGTTAGAATATCATGCACACAACCCATATAATTCACTAATAAAATTCTAATATCACATCGTTGTTCCATGGGTTTAAGGTTCCACTCAGAAACAATAACTCTTGCATCTCTATGAAAACCCTCTACATGGTCAACATAACACTAGAGAACCAATCAATGTCATCTAGATCACACCATAGTTTAGACACTCTATATGGTATACACTTTAATTATCACTTCTCGGGACCACTCCGATCACATATAGGGCATGACATCACATAACACAACCATTCAAACATCATAACATAAACAGACTCTCTATAAGTACCATACATACATTACTCTAGAGCGATGGCCTAATCCCCCTCCTTTCCAAACAATTTTGGTATACCCTCAATAATGACCCTTTATTTAATCTTACCAAGTGAATTCCCACCCAGTTACTCACATGTCCATGGAGAAGGATCACACACCCCACTCTCTAATCAAATATACTACATGTTATTATGTATCTCATGGTCTATAAAATACCTACACCTAATCCAACCATTCATAGCCATCAATCAACCCTCCTTAATGGATCTAATTGGATCTATGTTAGGTACATTATATTCAATCTAATATTTTAAGTACCACTACATGCTATATTTATCTTATCACATGTATTTTTAATCAATCCCCCCTTCATTGGACAAGGAATCATGATAGTTCTTAAGGGTCCAACATGGAACTCGACACCACTATTCTTTACATATGAGTTAAACATTATATATTAATTTAATTTTCAGTCACCTATACATGGAAAGATAATATATTACATTACACATAAACAACATTATTAAACCATAAGGATATGTTCAAGGACCACCTACCATAGACATTGAGTTATTTTATTAAGCAAGGTTGGATACCCCCACCCGATCTCGTCCAAGCATCTCCCAATATCATATCAATACCTAAGCCCCATTATCATTCTATAACATCCAAATAAATTAATTAAAACAAATTAAATTTTATTATTCAATTTATATAAAATAGGAATATTTTTCAAAAAACTCACTAGGCTATCTCACTATTCCAAAACCACAACCAAACATACTTAAAAGGTCCATGGAATACACCCAATACCATAATGATAAAATTAAATAACACGTATTATTTATTCATCTATAAATTTTATCCAATTTTATTAAATAATCTATAAAAATTTGTATGAAAAATTCCTCAACCAAAACGGTGAAACCCAATGTCTGCTCACCCTCTCGTGGGATCCTCAATGCACATTATAAAAAACACCAATGTTTGAGATGATTTCCAAAAAATATACTATAAATTATTAGAAAATTACCTAACTGAATAATACTAAATAAAAGGTATCAATTGGAGATAAAAAACGAGAATAAATAGAGGAATTGAACTATATTTCCACCAAAATCTTCACAAGATTTTCCCATATTCAAGAGGGAATGTATAAGATGATATATCTATATGGGTTTCATTTTCTTTAGATAATTTTGGGTTTTTAGCCCCAGGATGGTTATTTTATAAAGTTAAGTTTCAGAATATAATTTTGATATTTGGATAACCTTAATGGGATCTTCTTAGATGTGTATTGAGGACTAATAAGAGTCTCATGTTATTGGGTATGTATTGGGAGTCTTTGGGTTTAGAATTTATATTTCAGGAGAAATAGTTTGGGGCATACAGGTAGCACACATATAGTACTTATTGAGTACCCAAACCATGAGGTCTATTTTGTAAAGGTACATAGTTTTTTAAACTATAGATGGTGTACTAGAAAAACACGAAGTTTTCTATAGATAATTTAAGGGTGACCCACATGGTTATCCCATTGTCTATAAACTTTGTGCATTAAACATGAAAGTTGGGGGGTATTTTCGACAATGAGTCCACATGGTTGGTGAAAAATTTGTCGAAAAGTGTGTTAAAACAATTTTCCTCATTAAAGGATACTAAATGTTCATTTTAAATTCCTCTCTTAAAATTTTCATGACACTATTTCCTTCCTTATTCAACCAGAGGACTCTCCTATAGGTGCCCAAACCATTCTCACTTTGTCCAAGGGATATCTTCTCCATTTCTTGGATGAATTGAATTTCATAACTTAATATCATGGTCCCTATGTATTTCTACCCCTAATATTGGTATTTTTTTTTATTTTCATTCACTATGATGTTATGATTTTCCTATTTGAGCTTATATGCTCTGTTTTCCTATTTTTTGTCTCATTCTCTATTTTATTATAATCTAAATTATCCACATTCTATTGTTTAATGATTAAATCTTACTTTTTTTTGAGTTTGGTGGTCTATTTTCCTTTAAATTAATGTATAATTATTTTATAAATCATGTTAGGAGTGCATTTCAACAAAAAACATGATAACAAACAAGTTATAAATTTTAAATGTAATTATCTTAATTTAGAGAAATAAAATGAATTCATTTTTATTGATAGCGTTTTAAAATTATCAATCCATCCTATGGATTGAGTATAGTCCCCATAACTTTTTTATGCTAAACATAGTTATATTAATCAATTGGTTTCATTTATGACCCTCACCAAGAATTACATGCTATATGAGATTATGGATTTAATTTAATCCATTTCATGGAACAAGTAAGGCTCGTTGACGAGTATCTAATTATTAATTGATTTATGCGTGATGTGGCATTTTTTTTAATAAACTATTGATAAAATGGAAAAAACAATCTAAGAAAACTATGAAAATTTTAACTACTCCCAATAATATAGGATGAATCATGGTTGATCCCCTAGTTTGTGAAATTCCCTTTTTAGTGACTATAGAGTTGAATTAGATGAACCCAATTTATGGATGAATTGTAATTAAATAGTTTACCAGGATAAAATAGTCCGATGATTGGATCTTATCATAAAATGTGATTTCTTGATTTAAAACATGGACCTGATAAACAAATGTCCCATGTGAACTAGGTTTTGATCAAATGATAGTTTATAAAACACAGTTTTTAAAATCCCTCATTGAGTTTTTAAAATAACAAATAGATGTTGTTAAATTGAGATTATTTAATGAAAATAAATTATTGTAATGGTGTTTCCGATTTGTGAAACCCTTTATTAAGTGATATAGATAATTAAATGAGAATATAGAATCTAATGGGTTAGTGACTAATAGAAGTCCTTGGATATATTTCAAATTAATAGTCGTTAACCATAATGATTTTTAATTAATTAAATATACCTTTCACTCCAAGGTGACTTATGATTCATAATATTTATTAATAGTGAGATATTGGTTGTGTTTTGAAAGTGATACATTCCTTGTGAATGTCTTTTATTATAAATGTTAATTCCACGCATGAAGAAAATAAACATCAAATGATTCATTGAGGTGTATTCAAGGGGGGTAATCCCACCTTGAATTTTATAAACATGTTATAGTTATGTATTCATATACATATAATAATAGATTCACATGAAAACTGTATAAGATTAAAATGAATAGGATAATATATTGGATTCGTATTGATTTCCTCCAACACAAAATGCCTCCGACTACTTCTTTGGATCCCAATCAATCCCATTATAAATTGTATACTGGACTTACTCATCAGGTTCGTTTAGAGCCTTATTTATAATGTGGAATTGAAATGGTTTATACATCTTATTATACTATAGATCTGGAAATTATATATTGATCACTATGGATTGAACCACAATTTACAAACATAGAATAACTTGGTTATTTCAATGGATTAATATTATTTCATTGCATGGGAATATCCATACCCTCTCCAAATATTTACCTATTTTTTGTCTCTTATATTCCTATACTATGTAACATTTATCATTCGACCCCTTGTTGGACCACATGATTAAAGAAATATATCTTTTGATGAATTTATAGGCATTACTTGATTCATATCAACTTTGGTTCACTCTTATTCATAAATTTAAAACCATTGGTTTTTATACTTAAAGACAAGAAATACATAAGACCCCCTTTGTGGTGGTATAATAAGTTTTACTCAAACCCTATTTGGGTGAATTATTGGTACCTAATCACATCTCATGGTTTCAGGTTAGAAACTTTGTTGGGGCCTCATTTATGTGGCTTATATTTGGATATAACTTGGCATGGAAACTAAAAATAGATCATGTACTCAGATTTCCTTCAAGAGTGTGTCTGTTTTTTATTTATTCATTTTCAACTATCCATGATATATATGATGACTAGATTGTACTTATAAAAAAGTTAATTCTCTTATACGTGGTTTTTATTTTCTCTTTCTGAGTTTCCAATTTATTATTATATTCTTTCATATTATTTCTCTACTGTTTTTAGTACTGATATAGAGGGTATTTTCTACACACTATACCACCATTATACCACCAATACAAATTAGTATCCTCCATCCTATAGGGAGGAAAAATTGTGTTCATTTGGACCACGAGTTCAATTACATATGAGGGAACTAGGTTTGGGATTTCATAAAATCACATAGGGAGGAACCACTTGAATGGCTCTCCTTGAGCACATCTCTAGCCTAAAAACCCAATATAGTTGACTAGTTAAATTAATTTTATTAAACTAATAAAAAACAGTGCAAGAGCCTGGTTATGAAAAAAACCTCAGAGTTTGTAATGAGGCCTCCCCTAGACAGATGGATTAACACCCTTTTTAGCCTTTGTTCCTTCTTGACCCCTATGGGCCACAACATTACCACCCAAGTCAGTGGGCTCAACCTTCTTCTTGCCACCATTATGGAACTACCCCTATTGGTCATGGTGTGATGCCCCTTCTTAGAGGAGAATCATAGGACTCCATTATCTCTCATGACAAAACACCATATGATATATTTCGTGGAACCATACAACATTCCATTAGTGGACTACCCTCATCCATCACGACAGAACAAGATACCCACGACCAAATCCAACAGGTGTGGTAATCACCTTAATCAAGTAAAATTATCACCTAGGTGACCAAATTACTGTTTAATAATTAATACACATAAAAAATATCCCCTAAATATGTGCCAATGACCATAATTTCTATCTATATCCCAAATTTATCAACTTCCCTCATTCTGGGGAACACATTAAAATTCTATTTGAATTTCACACCTCGTATGTATATAGGTTCTTAAATTTTACTTATGAAGTCACCCATAAATAAATAATTATGAATATTCCTCTAAATAATGAAAAAAACATGTTATCATTTTTTTAAGTCTCATACTCAATTGATGTAAAATAATAATCAATCTTGAGTGAACTTTGAAGAATTATATTGAAATACCTTTTCAAATTATTATTCACTATGTAAATACACTTGGACATTAAATATATATTTACACATAATTAGATACTAATCATCAATTTTATATATGAATGTTAGTTATTATTTTTAAACAATTACTTTTTTAATATTTTAATTTTCATATAATATTGACTGTTTGCCACATAAGATACTTTTTTATTTTAAACAAATTTTTTTGTCTCCTACTATTTTTTGTAATAGTTAACTATATATGATAGAAACATATAATTTTAACCCTTAAAAATCAAGACAAAAATAGTAGATAAATCCCCATAAAAATTATTCTATATACACTCTTTATTATAGTTAATAATAGAATAGGTGGCTAGTATTCAAAGGGATAATCTATAGTTATCATTCATAAATTCTGTCTAACAAAACATAGTGTGGATTAATTCAAAACTGTATTATTCTTTCTTATCATACACAAAATAATTTTAATCATTATAATTTAATAAAATTTTATTTTTTTAAATATTTTTAAAATGTACTTGCATCAATTTATCAACCCAACACAATCCTGACTCATTAATTCTATGTTTATATCATCAATTTACTATTATACCCATCATATTTTATAATTTGATTTAGAAAATATGATATTTAGAAATAATATTTTTTGCTATGATAAATAAATTCGATTTCTCTAAATAAAAATTATAATATTGAATATATGTGTTGGTATTTATGATCGAGTTCTAAAATGAGAACCAATAATCAGGATTATAAAAATATTTTTCATTAAGAATAATTACCTTTCCCGGTTGATGCTTCTTTTAAATAAAACTTTCTATCAAAATAAATTGGTCCAATTATTTATATAGACCTATATGAGAAAAAAGCAATAAATGGATATGTTTCATTTCATTAAAGAGAAAAATCATGGTTAGTTGATTCTAACATTAAAGAAATTACGAAAAGAATTATTAAGAACTAATCTAATGAAAAAACATAATTTTTTTGTATGAATCTCGATCAGTGAACTGTTTCAAGTCTATTTTCAAGATCCTATTATTCTAGATATCAATTAATAATAATATATAAAGACATTATCTATTCCTGATCAATGAATATTCATAATTTTTTTTATTATACATAGACATGTCTCTTTCCATCTTCTGAAATAATATTAACTTTTCATTAAGGTAATATAATTTCATCTTTATTTAACCACTCAATTAAGAACTATAATGGAATAAAAAATCAATGGTTAAATTAGTTATTTAAAAACCAACTAACCCTCATTACTTTATTGTTTAATTTCCTTAGTATGAATATATTCAATCATAATTATTAATTTTTATATGTATTGTTTCATTTCAAAAACTATTAACCTTCCCCATAGCTTTAAAATCATTTTTTTGAATAAAAATTATATATAAAACTTAAACCTTCTAGTTCACATTAAATTATTCTTCTATGAATAATTACCAACATTCAAATTATAAACCCCCAAATAGAATAATAATAAAGGACTTTATAGTTTTAAAAAATTCCATCCTAAAATTTTAGGCATATTTTCCTCTTTTATACGAAATATTATAAAATCCCACATAATGTTAATATGATCAATATTTTATAAATCTTCTTTAAACAATCCTTATTTCTTATTGTTTGATCTTATAATTAATAGTAAAACTTTGGTGTATTCCTCAACTCTAAAATAAGGATTTTTAATGTTTAGTTTTAAATGATTTTCACACATATAAAATAAAATAATGGTTTAAAAAAATAATAATATGAAATATAGAAATATATATATAAAATATATCCAGATTGTTTAGATTCCATGATAAAATCCTCGACTCCATAGTTGTAAATTACCCTATGAGAATAGTTATTAGAAACTTCTTATTTTTTGTCATTTTAAAGAGTTATTTTATGAAGTTAACATATTTGGGAATGTTATCTAGTGATTCTATTAAGGAAATTATTGTAATTATTTTATAAAATTACATCACTTCATATTAATTTTCCTTTTCTATCCTATTATGTAATAATATCTTCCAAATAAAGGTTTGTGAACCTCATTATATAGATATATTCTTATTTGACTTCATTCTCTTTGGCCTTTTATTTAATGAGTTTTTAATAAATTTTTCATTATTACCATCTTATTTTTCCTCTTTCTTCCATTGAGGCTATCCATATCCCAAGGCTATCACCTTTAATACACATATTTCCTTAATATCTATGTTACATAGTATTGTCTCGATGTATATTTCTTATAATCAGGTAGAATATCTTCCCAAAATCAATCTCTTATTTTTTACACTTATTTTTATTAATGGATTTATATTCCCTATTTATAGAGTAACATTGATGTATATAATGATATTTTTAATTGTTTTAGCTCAATAAAATGATTTGATTGTTCAAAAAGAGGAATTCCCATTTTTCTTAATGGAATTAAGAAGAAACTTTACTTGGTTCAATGTTTTATTTATTTCATCTATTATTCAAATAAAAACTCCATCAATGATTTTTTTCCGTATTAAATTAAATCTAATTCACAAAATCCATAAGAATAATGTAATTTTAAGACATGTGGGACCTAGATAAAATATTATATTTAACAAATTATTAAATTTTATGTCCATTGAATCATACATGTTCACATTTTACCCTCATTTTACATGTAAAATTCATACCTATTTATATTGAATATAATTTATATAATTAAAAACAAAAACAATCATAATATTACCTTGAATACATCATCATTATCATTCTTATATGGAAAATAAAAATAAATGAACTAGTTAATTGTGATATACCATTAACGAATGTTTATATTAGGAAGTATATCTAAAGAACATGATAGAGAAAGTTTCTTAAAAAATCTTTAAACCTCTTTTGTTACTCATTGTCCAAGTATCCGAGTAGATTAGTTTGAATTGTTAGCATATCCTTACATGTACAATTTTTAAAACTTATTAAACTCTTAACAAATCTTTAAACCACTTTTAAAACTATTCTGATTCAAATATTTTTAAATAAAAAGATCAATATTTTCTATTGGAATAAGATACACCTTGAGGGGGTGGGGGAGCCAAAACATGTATTTTTTCATAGTTCACGAAAAAGGGATAGTACCTAGAAAGTAATAAAAGGTTAGAGGTTAAAAAATATTCTAAAATGGTCACTCCATTCCTGTAACACTACTATTAGAAGAGTTATTGTCTTGAAACTCCTCACCCAAGGAACACAACCTATTCCTCACTTGTTGGAACTACATTGATTAAGATACTTCTATTGTTTTCAAATTTAAGGTATTATATAATAGATAAGAATAATTAGTATTTTTACTTGATTAGAATGAGACTCTCATTTATCATATTCCTGATTTGGTGCTATCTTAATACACTATTCACTTAAAACAGATATTGTATTTGTCCTTTTTATGAAACTTATCATTTTGTGAAACACTTAATTTTATGAAACTGCAAAATTATAAACAATCATAAATTCACAATAATATGATCTAGTAGGTTCTAATTTATAGGAATTTATCAATATTTTCTTTAATGATAGATTAACCTTGGAACCAAATAATTGTTTGTGAAAATAGTTTGTTCATAAAATTTAGTGATTTAAAGAAGTTATCTCACTGAACACAATGTCTCTCATAATTAATTCACATGACTTCAGAATTTTTCTAATTTAGAGAATTTTCCTCTCATGAATATCCCTCTCCAATTTCTCTCTCTTCCTCCTTCATTTACTCCATTGGGGATTCGAAATTTATATGATAATCTTGAACCTTTTCATAATTTGGAAACTATTTCCATGCATAACTTAAAATCATGAAACTCTCCCCATAAAACTTCATTCATGATACTTTTCCACCCCAAACATCTTTATTTTCGAACAAATTCAATTCCCCAATATACATGTCCATATAAATACTTATTTTTTGAAACACTACCATGCCCACAAAATGAGTCACCTTTATTTCTCCCATGTATACCTATTCATGAAACTTGATCTTTATTGATATTTTAAAAATCACTAATATTTCATATGCCTTCATCTAGGTGAGAATAATTCCACACTAGAATCATTCTATTTCATTCATCCTTCATCATCCGAATATCTCATTAGTGCTCTTCATTTCTACATATAAGTTAGAAAATATCAGAAATAATTCAATATTAGAATCATCACCTTTCATTCATCCTTCAATATAAAAATATCACATTGGTAATATTTCTTATATTCACATGGTCTAGAAATAAAGAATCACTTTGAATTAAGTTAAGAATGTCACAAGAAACTTACCTCAACTCAGTCTGTTTATAAACATTTTAAAAATTCAACCTTCCACTTCTTAATATTCAATCATAACTCTTAATCATTGATTTTGGATATGAAATTGATATCTTCTAAGAATTTATCTTCCATCAATTATCCAATAATAGAAAACATTACATTTCATTGATATCATCCCATTCTAGATATGTTCAATACTATTAAAATAATATATTCATAATATATTACACTGTGGCTGACAAAAAATCTAACACCAACCATATATTTGGTTTTAACATTTTCACTATAAAATTAAACACTAATCAGTTTAAAAGAATATAAATTAAAAATATTTTTTTTATAAAAAAATAATTATAAAAATCATTCATGTTTAGAATCCTATATATTAAACTCAATCATATAACCAATTCAAAAATTTAACACTCCAAGGGAATTAATACCTCCACATAGTAATTCTTGTTTATAAATTCTTTATATCCTTCTAATTTATTAAATTATTATGTTTTATTATTGTAATTATTTACTTGTTAACCACAAAGAAAATATATTGAGCTATAAAATAACATTCCAATCCAAAAGATAATACATACAATAATTAATTATTTTTTTTAAATTTAAATTAATTAAAATTAAACTAAAATATGGAATGAAATACAAAATATTATAAATGATTATAATTAATAAAAATTATTATTATATAGTATATTAATTAAATTTATTTAACAAAATATAAGGAAAATTTAATTTTAACAAAAAATGAATCTAAATAATCCATAGATCTAAAATGATATTCAATACTATTTAAACTAACTAATCCCTCCATCTTGATAAATAATTAATTTAACTACAAGATAATTTAAAACTATTTTTATGTTTTGATAAACCAAATCTATTTAGTGGTTATTAATATACTATGATCATCCAAAATAAAATCAAATGTATTACTCTTACATTATTTATCATGGATCATGTTAATAAAAATTAATAGTTTAAAAAATGGTAAACACCTTCATATATAACAACAAAAATTGAAATAAATAAAAAATGATTAATTTTATATCACCCTTTTGTTACAATATCAACACAATAAAACTAGCCAACCTTGTAAGAGTTAATACATGTAAAATAATTAAGTAACACTTTCTTGACCTGAGAGAAATTAATCCCATGATTTATAATTTCATAAAGATGTTTTAAAACCCTTTAAAAAATATATATTGTCCATTTTTATATTCTCTTAAAAAATTAACTATTTCACGTTATTTCTCCCAATGTTATTAAAATATTTTTTACAAAAATGTTTAATCTAAATTAAAATAATTTTTTTAATTATAAAATTCCATTGTACTATTTATCTTCTTAAATTATTCTATTCTCCATAGAATCAGATTTTCTTTCTTCTTCATTCATTAGAGTGTTCTGATAACTATAACCATGTGTGGAATCCATCAAATTTTGTTTGTTTATTTTATATTTTAATATCAAATAGTTATAATTCCTTGATCTAGAATTGAAAATACCTTTTAATAAAATCATTTTAATCATATTCATATCCCTTATAACAATAAAAAATAAAATGGAGAATTCAAAATGTGTTTGTAATTACTCCTTATATCCAATATTTTCTACATAGTCACAATGAAAAAATTTCATGGATCAATGATATCCATGACTCAAAACACATTGAGTCTTCATTATTATGACTTCCTATTCATCAAAATCATATGATCAATAATATTTCATGAGAAGTTTCTATAGTTTTGTAGATATAATTGTTATATGTATTGAAACATCATGGTTACCAATAAATTATATCATTTTCATGTTTAGTACTTTAGTTTCACATGATATGATCAACATGTGAATGAAATATTATACTAAAAAGATGATATGTTTTTTAAAACTATCCTATAGGAAATGATAGGGATTTTAGAGCTGGTTAAGGATAATATATTATATCACTAACCATATTTTTACTAAAATTTTATTAATTAAATGAAAATAAAAAATTATTAATTATAACATAATTTCGTTTATATAAATAAAATAAAATAAAATAATTTATATTATATTATAAACTGAATAATTATAATACATGTATTTCCCCGAAATCAAATACCCAAAAAATAAATCTATATTTTTTATTTTTCATATACTGCCAGATCACCACAAAAAATTATTATTTTCATGTTTAAATATCCTTATATATTTTTGGGCTATAAAATTCATGGTTTATTTACATTCAAGTTCTAATATTTTAGGAGTTATTAGGTAGTGGGTTTGGATTGAAACGGTAGAAAAAATTTTGAAATTAGGGTTCTACGAGAAACTATATCATGGCAGTATTAAAACTGTGCCAAGGTTTTTAAAATTATTTTTGTGGTTTTTTGGATCTCAATATAGTAAGGAATCATCATTGAAAGAAGATCATTGAGGGTTACGATAGATGAGAAAACCATTCTGATTTCTATGTTGTAGATTATTTAAAATGATTGTGGTATTTATTATTGTTTATATATATTATAGTGGTGTTATTATCTCCCAATCACATTTTTTTTGGAATTTTATAATGTCTGACTATATAATTGATACACCACATAAAAGAAAAGAAAGGTCTTACAAAAAGGACACCTCAAGCTCAACGAAAAAACTAGAACCCATATTAAAAACCCAAACTAGATAATATATATGGAGAGAATAAAAACCAAAGGTAAAAACGAACACTAATTTTATAGTGCTAGAGCCTGAATATATAATCCTCCACTTAACATTGTCACATATAATGAAAGGATTTCAATTCTTAATTTTTTTCACTAACCACTAAAATATTAATATATATATTATTGTAGTATATATTTTTTGTTTGATTAATTGAGACTAATAAACCCAGAGAGACCATACCTTAGCAACTCATCAATTATAAACCTTTTTATTTTGGAATTGAAATATTTATTAGAAGTAAAATAATAAAAAATAACATAATTTATTTTAATAGAAAATAAGGAATATGAAATTTGTTTTAAATAATGGTTTTTATAGACATTTTATATCATTAACATACAAATAAAATTTATTTGATATGTTTCCAAATTATAATATAATTAACATTCATGGGATAAACATCATTCAATTTACCCTAATAATTTTAATTCATTATTACCAAAACAACAAGTTCAAACAAGTATGTATTAAAAGAAAAAATTAAAAGAAAATAAAGTAATAAGTCAATTTTCATAACCAAATCATTTTATATTATTTTAGTTTTCTTCCCCTAAAAACACTTTTATAAAGGAATCTATTGAATAAATACATAAGAAAGAAAATATAAATATAAAACTAAATAGTGAAAAGTTCATTAAAAATAAAAATAATGTAAATGTTCACAAATCATCATGATCTTAATTTATCTTACCTTTAATAATCAACTCACTCAAAAACGATCGAGCATTAATCATTGATAAAAATTTCATCATAAGGTTTTTTGAAAAAATTATTGAATAATGAAAGTGGAAGGAAGAGTACTCCATAAAATGAGGAAAATTTTAGCATTATAAAACTTCAACTTTAATTTTCTACATTCATATTCTGAATATACTAGATCACTCAAGTAATGTAAATTTATTAAAAGTATCTGAAATCATATTTTAAGAAAACATAAAATTTACACTCATTGAGAAATTATAGAATAAACTTATCTATTGAACCATAATCATTATATGTCAGATGAGACAATAAAATTTTCTTCATTAGACTTGATTTATGATATTATTAAAATTCCATATCAAGTAAAGTAGATCATAAGTATTTTGGTTTTATTATAATATTCATATATCTTCATCTCTATCATTAAATTGCTATAAACCATTGCATAGTCCTCTAAATATTTCCTAAGTTGTTCAAATTTTACATTTCCATTTCTCCATGGTATTATTTTAATTAGAACTATATTACAATATGAAATATTTGATCAAACTATTTACACTATTAACTACTAGGATTTTCATGATCAACCTCACAACATCCCTTTATCAATTGGTATATGAAATCTGTGTATAAATATTTATTTAATTTTTTAATTCTTAAAATTTTGTAAAATTTTATCCATTTAAAAAATTTTCCCTTTAGTACTAATGTAATTCATTGTACATATTTATAAATTTCTGTTTTATTTCTTATAAAATTACCATTTCATAATATGATGCATTGAGGCTTGATTTTTTATATTTATCTTCAAATTTTTTGAGCTCAATCTAATTATTTTCTCCAAATTTTCCATTTTATAAAGAAAACATAAAAATTTAATTTTGATAGTACTAATTCCAATTGATATTAAAATTAATAATAAAAATGTTATGTAACATAGGGTTATTAAATTACCCCATACTCGAGATGTTTCATATCACTAAGAAATAATAAACATAAAATTAAATATAAAACATAATTAGATACATGAAAAAATAATATTTTTTATCAATATTATGTTCTAAATAAAAGTTCTAAAATCATTAACGTCACTCAATAAAGAGTGAGGAATATTGTATACTTTATATCTAAAATTCCTAACTCCTTATCTCTTTCACATAAATAAATAATCCTTTTATTATTACTAATAGTGACTCATTATCTTCCATACTAAAAAATCATTTCACTTAACACTAACAGATCATTTTAATGGACTTATATTCTATCATCAGGAACCTGAATTTAAACTATAGTCTTCAAAATTTTAAAAATATTAGGAATAATGTTTATAATCACCCTTAATCTAGGGGATTTTGTAAATTATTTTTATATGGTTAAACGGTTGGTAGGATATTGATGTATAATTCACATAAAATGATAAAGGTGGGGATTGATAAATTAAGTAAAATGTATGATTTTTAATTCAATATGATTAAAAATAACTCTATTATTACATTTTAGGTGAAATATCCCATATTTTTTTTTAAAAATAATATACGCGTAAATCAGATAATGAGCATTTTAGAATATTTACCGAGAAGATTCTTTTTTCATTTTTACTTTTTATCTTTTTTAGGGTATCCATGAAATCACAATTTTAATGTAACATGTGAATAAATCTTCCAATGAAAATGATAAATTATTAAATTAATCCCTTTCATCACTTTTTATCTAAAGAAATAACATGAAACAACTGAATCACTGAAATATAATTTTTTTGCAATAAAAAAAACACTATAGGATGGGTTGGAAGGACATTTTATCTTGTAATGTTGCTATCCTAAAATATTGTGCATGATATCTTTGTTATCAATGAATTAATAATTTCATAGTTTGCCTCAATTTTTTAAGGTAAAATATTAACCAAAAAATGCATAGTTTTTTGTATGTGGATTGAATTATATATTTTTTTAAAAGAAAAAAAGTAAGAAGTTTTCATGTCCGTATTTTTTATCAAGAAGTTAGGAATAAGAAAGAATTTGTAAAATGGGTTTAGAAAACCTATCTAAAATAAAAATTAAAAAATTTATCAATTAATTGATGGAATAAATTATAGCAAATAGTCTATATATTAAAAATATTTATAATTTAAAGAAACAATTATATCAATAATTAGTTTTAAATTAACTCTCAGTTGGAATAAGAATGTGACTTTAGAAAACTTCCACCAATAAATTCAAAATTTATAATATTGATCAGTAAAAGTTTTCCTATGTAGAAAAATATATCTTTTTATTGATGATTTCTCCAAAAAATAAAGGGGAAAATTTTTCATGTAGGTTTATAATATATCCCCCATACTTGAGTGAAAATATTTTATAATATTCATACAAGGTTTAATATAATCTAAAACTATATTTGAAAATTATTAAAGGAATAGATCATGATGAATTTTTAAAAAATATTCCTCACTTGTTTTGTATAAGTTTATCCTTAATTTTATGAATTGAAAGTAAATTTTTTTTGAGTCTTATTATCATTATATATATATATATTATTTATAGTTTCATATATATGACTAATCCAAGACCATTTAAATAGTTATATTATTGTCATATAAAAATAATACATAATGAAAATTGAAAATTTGAATTCTCAATGAAAAATGATCCATTCATATATATTATAGCATAATAGTACAAGAGATGATATAGAAAATAATTAAATTTAAATATACATGGATGATTAAAAATAATGATTAAAAACAGAATGTGACTTAAAAATAAAAAAAATGAGGAAATAAAGTATCTTAAGGGCCTACCTCATCATCACTAAAAGAGGAATCCTCAATTTCCTCATTTGTCACTAAAATTTTGTTGGGTTCTCATTTAATGATTACCCTATCCATATGGGAACCTCTTGTGTATATCATAGAAAACTATAAGATTCATATGTTACAAAAGGATGTATATAGAGTGGTGGTCCAATGGGGCTTGTTCATCCTTCCAATCAGTTGAACATAGTGGAAACAAAATCAGGATCTATGTCCATAAATAATCTAGGATATAGAAGTAAATCAGATAAAGTGTTTGTGATATAATCATCTCTTGTAATGACCCTAACCTTTAAAAATTAAATTCCAATTGTGATTTAATTATGAGACCTATTATATAATGTGGTTATATAAAAAATGACCTTTTTTGTTATATAATGTTTAATTTAAAATAAAATTAGGAATTATGAACATTTAAAATATATCCATTGATAATGGATCATATTATTAATATATATTAATGGTTTGATGATGTTCTTTTGACAGAGAAAAAAGAAGTGAAGTGTCAACCAGTGATATCGTACCCTATAAAGCCCTTTTATCGGGGCTTCAAAGAGAGATATATTATATGAGATTTTACCTAGACCATTCCCTAGTAAATATTAAATAAATAAATCAGTATAGAATCTATTTACATGAGAATTTCATGCTCATAGAGATTAGGGCTCAAACCATGTTAGTCTAACCACCACAAGAAAATACCACAATCGCACATATTACCCTTAGGGAAATCACTAGTGTAATAAAGGAATATGTATCTCGATAATAATATTATTAATATATAAATTTACTTTTAAATAAAATAATAAATATTTTTATTCTTCATCTTTTCACTTTAAAAATGATTAACTAATGAGTTTGATAAAAAATTTGATTTTAATATGACAAAATCGAATTGAAATATATGCTAATATACAATTTTTGTTAAGATATTTCCTTTAATAAATTTCTGTATTAAATGATATTTTAATAGTATATTATTACTAAATAGTTTATATTATATATAAAGGATAATATAATTTTATGAAGTGATATTGTAATTTTCATAAGGGTCAGAAAACTGTTATTTTAAAAAAATAAATTATTTTTAAATAAATTGGGATTTTAAATTAAAAGAATAACTTTTAATAGTTATATAATTTTTTATATTAATAAATATTAAATTCTGAATCCGTATGTTGAAATTATCCAATAGTGATATTTTTAAAAAATTTCATTGATAGTCGAATTTTCGGTTAAAAGTAAAATATGGTATAAATGTACTATGTTTATTATTAAATAATAATAAAACCAAATGCGATGTAATATGTGACATAAATGGTATGAAATACCAAATATATGATTATAATTTAAAATATTATGATTTGGTTAATTTTATTAATTTCATAAACCCTTTATTTATCCTCCAAAAAAGATATAATATTGTATGTTTTTTGAAATCAATTATTTATAAACATGAATCACATTCACATACCCAAGTGTAATATTTCAATTTTATTAGTTCATGAACTCATAAATTATTTAAAACCAATACCATTTGGAATATAAAATGGGAAGAAACCGGGGTAATGATTTTTGTTTTGATTACATTATTATATAGTGCCAAAAACCATTTTTTGGAAAACAATAAATAACTCCCCCCTCTTATCCTATATAAACCCACCCAAGATCACATTCCAATTAACAAAAAACCCGTAAATAACAACTATAATAAATAATTTACTCTTTATATCATTCCTAATGTACCTAAAGGCTCTAAAAAAGCACCTCCCGAGCATTTGGAAACAACATCTCAAGTTAAGGGACTCTCTCTTTTTGCTCTTTTTTCAAGTACCTTCTTGTTGTAATGAATTTTGTTTTTCAATTCATATTGATGGGATATAATTTTAAAAGACACTTATTGGAACATTATTATTATTATGTAATGAAATACCCCTTTCATTCTCATTAATCCATCCACTGATTAATTATTTGTTGTTATTATGTTGCTGAAATAAACCTGTGATTTATTAATTCCAAATATTTCTTAATCACCCTTTTGGTCATATAACTTTTAATTCCCAATTGTTTATGTTGGATTATGTTATTACATTTCGATGTTACTTTATTATTTATAATTTATTATATACCCTGATAAATCTTAATAAAACAACCCATGATTCATTAAGGACCCCTATTATTCCACCAAAATTGTCAAACTAATTTTCCAACCCAAACATTAGTATCGTGACTACCATCCACATTTCCAAAAGGGAATTCACATTGAAAAAACTATAATTATTAGATTTGTTACTATTATATATGTATTCTACACTCCATTATCATGAGATTATATGGAATGAAATATTATTTTATGTTGAATGATCCATGTGGAATACTTATGCATGAATATGGAATGTAAGCAACAGGTGCACCAGAAATAGTATATCGCTCCAATGAATTTAATAGTCTTTTAGTCTCATGATACATCTTTTATGGGACTAAAAATTAATCCTAATATATTATGGGAATTTTTAGAACATTTTATGATGTATTGGGAGTTATCCATGGAAAATGTTTAAGAGTCATGTTTTCTGTTGTAGCCACATTCTTATATAGCCTTTCTGCTATCACATTTTATCACGTATCATTAATAAATATTATTATTCCATCCCCTTTTATTTCCCATTTTAATTTATATTAACTATATTTTAATATTTTTATCATGTTATAATTTTTTATTCAACTATTTGACTCTATAGATCGGCCCTTTCTTACATATGTCCCCTAGTTATCCCAAACAGCTTTAATGGATATATAATTTTAGAATGATGTTAAGGATTTTTCTAATAATTTCACTTCATCCATTTATCAATTTGATTTGAAATTTATATAATTTATAAAATAAACAAATATTCTTGATCTTATGGGTTTTACTAAGTTTTTTTATTTATTAAATCATTAAATAAGGTGTATTAAAGATAATGTTTTTCATCAGGGGTATCAAAGGAATGTCAAATTATTTTTGTGTTTAGGATTAGAAAAAAATAGATAAATAATTGGGGGTAAGAATAATTATAAATAGAAACTCTATATTTTTTAAATTTTAGAGTATATGGTTTCTAAGAGAATATATCCATGTAAAGATATTACATGTGGATTTGGATCGGACACAGAAGTATATGAGGGTAATAATCCTGAAATGGCTGAATTGATATAGACATGATCATCACTTGGTGAATGAAAATGGGCCTTGATTGAGACCTGATTTGACACTCTCCAGGGATAGGATGTTTTAAATACACAATCTCTTTATAGAAAATTATTAAGAGAAAACAATTCTGTTTGATTTTATATTAGGAAATAGATAATTGATAACTTAGATTGAAGCCTAAAATTCATATATTAAAATTTATATGTTATTTATGATTTATATATTTAATTATCATAGTATACCTATTATGTTTTTAATAATATAAAAATTATCATCCGCAATTTTCCATTATTCTAGTAAATGGATGGAAATAGGAGGATCCATATCAACGACCAACGTGAGGGGAAATGTGATGACCGCCCAAATGAGTTGACCAACCTAATGGGGAAAATGCCTCCAACTTTTAGTGGAACTTATAATCCCATAATTTTGTAACAATGTATTAAGTCCATTGAAAAGATATTCTTCAACCATAAATTTTCTGAATAAGAGAAGTTCATGATGGTTGATTATTATATGGAATTAGAATATAATAAATGTAGAAAAATGTTCAAGTTTACGAATAACAAGGAGAATATTGATGCGATGGAGAAAAAGTAATTCTAGAATTTTTTTAAAAAAAAACTATTTTTGGAACACTCTCTATTTACAAATGGGGAGGGAATTCAATATACTCCCGAAAAAGGATTACAAATCTATTAGGGTGTTTGAGGAAAAATTCATAATATTTTCCTGATATGCCTTTATCTTTCTCATTATCCCTTAATGTAATGTTAACCAATTCTTAGGTGGACTGATGATGGGTCTTTAAAGAGTCATATCCATTTAATATATTAATGGTTATGAGGAAACTGTTCAATGAGACCTGAAATTGAAAAAATATGTATGTGAATATAATGAGTTGGATAGGGATAAAAAAGAAGAAAATAGAGTTTAATTATAGTGTTGTGATAGAGAAATATAATGGTATAAATAAATTTCAACATACAACTTGTCAAAGGTAAAGGAAGAAGAACCCTGAAAATTACCTATAGGAGATTAGGAAATGATTTAGGCGTAAGAATTAAGGGATATTAAAAAATGATTTATGACTAGAGAAACCCACTAATTTGATATAATAATGGAATGATATAGTCCACCCTTATCCCGTTATCCAATGTTACAACTATAAGGAGCATTGAAATTATGAGAATCAATGAAAAAATATAGGGGTTGTCGATGAAAATCGGAGATAACAAACCCCATGAACTAGAGACAAAGGGATAGAATTTTAAATCACAATAGGAGAGGTGGATCCCAAAAAATAATTGGTGATAGATATTCCAATTATTCAAATAATAATATCAAACATAATTTTTGAATCTAGTTATACTCTTTGTTATATATATCAAAAGTTTAGTATAACTATTCAAACACCACTAAAAATCATAGCAGTAGAGTTATTGGTGAAAATGAAATATGGGGAAGTTATTTCTTCCCAATTATATAACTACTACCCTATCCAAATTTGTGGGATGAAATTACAATAAAACGTTTTAATACTCTCTTTAGGGGAATTTGATACAATTATGGGTATATATTTTCTTTCCCTATATAGAGCCAACATAAATTTCCTAGGGAAATAAATCACCATCTGTATCATGAATCACCCCTATTCTATTCATGTTCAAGAAATATAATGAATCTTATTTGGTATCACTATCTCAAACATAGATATTATTAGCCTATGAAAAAGAATACATCAAATGATTGAGTCTTTGGAAAAGATTACTCTCGAAGACAATCCCATTGTGAGGGAATACTCTAATGATTTTCTCAAACAATTTCTTGGCCTTCTTCCCAGGTGAGAGGTTTAATTTAAAATTGAACTTATACATGTGGTTTTTCTACTATCTAAGAGTCTATATAGAATGGATGGTATTAAACTTGAGGAACTGAAGAAAAGAATACAACAAAATTTAGATAAATGATATATACAACCAAGAGCTTCATCATAAGATAAACTGATATTATTTATTAAGAAGAAGTATGGGTCAATGAACCTATGTATTGATTATTTTGAGCATAAAAATATCTTCAAAAAGAACATATATCCTCTATCATAGATTGATGAATTCTCTGATTAGGTACAAGGATCCCAATATTTCTCTATGATAGATCTTCAGTCGGATATTATCATGTAAAGGTGAAGAGAGAGAACATCCACAACATTTGTTTTTTTACGAGGTATGGGTACTAAAATATCATAGTTAAGGAATTTGGATTGGATAATAATCCATCTAACTTCATAGATTTTATAATTTGTGACTTTAGGGATTATCTTAATAAATCAATTGCAGTATTTGTTGATTATATTTTTATCTACTCCAAAATAAATGAGGAACGTGAAGAGTATTTGAATAATGTAATAAGTAACATGTGAAAAAAAGATGTATAGAATGTAATGTTAGTGTGAGTTTTATTTAGATAAAGAAACATTATTGTTTTATGTCATCACCATCAAAGGGATATCTATAGACCCAAAAAAATAGAGATAATTAAAATATGGCCTAGAATAATATTTTGAATGGATATCAAAAGTTTCCATGAATTAGCTGGGTACTATCATCAATTTTTGAGTAACTTATTATGATATTAATGTCCTTTATGAGACATAAATGAAAAGGGAGGCACATTTTTTTGGAATGATGAATGTGATGAATATTTTAAAGAGGTAAAGAAGAGGTTAATCAATACACATGTGCTCACATTACCCAATAGTGGGGATGGATTTATGATCTATAGTGATAAATTAAAAAATGGGATTTGGTAGCGCACTCGTGTTGAATAACTCATGATAAATGAAAAAAATGATATCCTAGGCCTCTAATGAACTAATGATCCTTGAGTTAAACTACATAAATATTTATCTTGAATGGGATACTATGATATTTCCATTAATAGTTTGGTAACATTATCTCTAAGGGTTTGAGTGTGATATATATATACATATATATCAAGCATAAAAGCATAAATTATGTATTCATACAAAAAGAGATTAATATGCACTAATAGTGGTGTTTATTGATTATCAAATATTACTATTGTTTAATCTATTAACATCCAGGCCATGCAAAAAAGGTGGCAGCTGGTCTAATTGGAAAGGATACTGAAACTCTATCATGATGTGCATTATAGAAGATCAAATCTTATTGGACAAAAAAGGGATATAGTTTGGAATAATAAAAGTATATTTATCCTACCTTAATCAAATTACATCTCAAACATATATTCTTGAGAGAATAATAGATGCTTAAAAAGATGATATGTTTCTATAAAAGATGATATAGAATATTTTGAAGGTTAAATTTTTTGATGATGGAGTTATAAGTTTTGGAACCTAGATATGCATCCCATCAAAAACTTGAAAAGGGAAGGGAACTTCTGGATTATGTTCATAGATCATCCTACTTTATTCATTACAGAATCATTAATATGTATAGATATTTGATGTTAAACTTATTGTAGGATAACATAAAGAGATAGACTATGGAGTTTTTATATTGATGCCTGGTTTTCTAGAAAGTCACGGATTAATTATAGAAGTCTCAGGGTATGATACAACTATTTCTAATACCAGTATCAAAATGGGAACATATAACCATGGATTTCATCATAGGACTCCCCGTGATACCTAAATGTAATAATTTCCTCTAGGGGTAGTCAATAACCTTACCAAATCATCATATTCATTAATATCAAGGAATATTTATCTCTTGGCCCACTCAACATGATATATATTAGAGAAGTAATAATACTGGATAGAGTTTTAAATTTTATTATATCTAATCCAAATCCGAGGTTTACCTCATGGTTTTGAAGAATCCTTCAGGAAGAATTTAATATATAATTGAAATTCCACACTTATTATCACCCTTTGATGAATGTTCAGTCTAAAAGGATCATTCAAACTCTAGTGTATACACTGAAATCATATTCAATGGATTTACCTAGATTATTTGATCATCACCCACTAATGGAATTCTCCAATATAAAAAGTTTCTATAGTATAAATAAAGTGTTTTCTTATGAAACTCTATAAGGGAAGAGGTTTCAGGATCCAACTTTTTGGGATGAATTTGGAGGGATAACGATTATGGGACGAGATATTTTCCATGAGGTGATATAAAAGGTTCAATCTATTCAAATTCATATCAAATAAACACAATGGAAATATAAAAGATATATACACAATCACTAATGTGATTCAATGTTTGTTGAGGAAGAAAAATTGTTACTTTTTACATCACTAAGGAAGAATTTCATGAGGTTTGGGAAGAATAGAATGCATAGTCAAATATACATCATCCCCTTTTAGATCCTCTATCTCATCAGAGTTGTGGCATATCGACTAGCACTACCTCCTAACCTATATCAAGTACATGATGTTTTCAGTTTACACCTCTAGAGAATGTACATACCATACCCCTCAAATTTACTAAATATTGACGTGGTACCATTGGAGAATTATCTTTTATACAAGGTGGAACAACTGAAGATCTTATATTGTGGAGAAAAATTTATAGGAAATAAGAAAACTCACTGAGTAAAATTGTTGTGGTGGAACCACAAGTTTGGGGAATAAACTCGGGAACTAGAATAGGTGATGAAACAGATGTAACCTCATATATTTTAGAATATGAAATGAAAAATTCTAGGGATATATTTATGAATAGGTAATACTGTAATAAAATTTATAAATTAAATTCCCTTTTTATTGAATTAATTGTCCTATTATGTAGTGTGGTTATATAATTTTCCCCTTATTTGGTTATATACTATCAGATTTAAATGACTCTTTATAATGAATACAATTGATAACATATCCATTGAATGATGATAATATGATTATAATATATTAATGTTTATAGTAATGTCAAATTTACATAGATAAAATAAGTGACGATCTTAACTAGTAGGATTATTGTAATGTCCTAACTCAGGAGAACTAAACAGTGCCCTAAGACACCAGGTCACATGGAATCAAGCACAACTTCACATATGCGAAAGTCTTCCAACAAATTGAGCATGTATAATATGTTATCGTGGGGATACCATTTCCTCATAATCAATGTGTATCATAGTGGGGCATTCACAAAAAATCAATAGCGGATGCATATCAAATAACTAGCAGTATAGATAAACGTCCATATGACATCAAGATTAATAAAAAAGAACAAGTGAGTATTTTATATAAACAATGTATGTCATGTCTCTATAAAAAATGGCCAGAAATACAGGGAAACATTCATATAGTACAATAAATGAATAAAAATGAAAAAAATGAAAAAATATAACTATATATAGACTGTATCATGAGTATAGATTTTTTATGTGCTCCCATGTTCTTTGAACTATCATTCAATCATCATTAAGAGAGTTCTTTCCCTGGTCCGGACCTACATCCATGAAGTATGTTTAGGTACCCAACAACAACCCAATTAGGGTGTGAGATAACACTAAGTAGGCCACCGCCAATGATGTATACAACAAGTCTAGTATGTGCATATAAGAAGCTATAGTGTGCAATATATAAAATTGATATAAATGACAAAGAAGGTGTGATACATGTAAAGGTGATACTATCTAGCCTACCAAGGATGACTGTGAACTAGAAACTGTTACCATGGGAGAACTATAAAACATGATAAAACATCCATCATGGCCAATTCCAAGTAATCAATTGTCAATCCCAATTGGTTGGATCCATGGAGTAGAAATGGTTGAGGAATCCTCATTAGGTGTGGTCTACATGGGCCAAATCATTAATATAGAGGACGAAGTAATCCCCTCAATTCTATGTTTCATCTCTATATAAACCGTCCTAACAAATTTGGTGGAGCCTAAAGAGAATATCCATGAAGAATATACAAGGTGGTCCAAGAAAGGTAGATATTAGGGGTATAAATGACCCAAGTATCCATGAAATATGGATCCATGGAGTAGAAATGTCCTTAGAATCTAATATATTATTGAATCCATGGAGTATAAATTTCCATGGAATTCAATTTAGTTCTAAATACCAGGATAATAAATTTTCATTGAATTCAATATAATCAGGATCCACGGAGTATCCATGTCCATGGAATCCTATATAATCATAATAATTTCATTAATCATTTCATAACCATTTTCAAAATTATACATAAGCCATGTGGTCATACCACTCATTATAAATAATCCATTTAATATATTTACTATAATTGTTTCATATAGAAAGTAGGAATTACCCTCTCCTAATATATCATTTAGTTTATTACATCTCCCACTATGATGGTGAGCTCACACACACACCCAAAGTGGTGGGAACTCATGGGGAAGATACATAAACACACCTCATGAATAGTTTTAGTTGATGTTGGAAACCTACAACCATGAAAAGGTACTAATTGGGAAATGTATCAAGGTTTTAAAAATTCAAACAAGGAATTCAATTAATTTTTGGAGAAATTCCAGAAGGTCTTTTGAGCTTAACAATAAAAAGTAGCTATAAAAAACTAGACATTTTTGGGAAAACATATATAACATAACCTATAAAGGTTTTTTAGAACACCCATATTGTATCAAATCATAAACCAAGCCATATTAGAAGAAATTAGAAGAATGGATAAATACCCTTGAAATAGAGCATATTACCTTTCACCAAGATAACTACTTCGATATTAAGACAAACAAATAAAGGAGTACGATCAATTAAGAAATCACTAACATGGATGCAATGAGATGAAAAGAATTTGAATTGGAGTCTGGATTGTGAAATGGGATAAAATACAACCCTGAATACTTTAGAATATATCCCAAAAGATAAATAATCAATCCACTGGGCTGAGGAGGAAAAGAAAATTAGGTTATATAAATTTTTAAGGGTGAAAAGATAATTTTACTGAAAATATAATAGGTCACACGGTTGGACAAACTATGCACAAATAGTAATTTCTCTATTTTTGAAAGGGGAACCTATGTGTTTCAATCCCATGTTTTAGGAAACTATATAACATATATGTTTTTTCATCTACTAAATATCATAGGTGGTTAGCATGGGTGTGCCTCCCTTGCTGCCTGGATTACTTAAACTGTGAAACACAACTATGGACTCTGAAATGAGATCATGGTTTATTCAAACCATGAGTCCTTGGTCACATGGTTTCTAATAAATTTTCATCCCATATTCCTTTTCAAAAAACCAATGATTTGGGATCTGAAAAAGTCCCTGACCCCCTAAACTCCCCTGAACTCATTAGGTTTTCATATTACATCAAAACCAAGAAATTAAAGTGAAACTCAAAAGATATGTACTTGAATAAAAACCCTTAATATTATAATATCCCCCTCTTAAGAAAAATATCCCCCGATTTACTC
The DNA here is from genome assembly GCA_963277665.1 of Viscum album. Taxonomy (NCBI): domain Eukaryota; kingdom Viridiplantae; phylum Streptophyta; class Magnoliopsida; order Santalales; family Viscaceae; genus Viscum; species Viscum album. The sequence continues at coordinate 1,426,867,250 of OY728122.1, read as the reverse complement.
TTATAAAGGTGATAAAGCATCTGAAAAGAGTACTGACCACTGATCACGTACATCTACCTCTCTCCTAAGTCTCATCCTACACACAACTATACTACCAATACATCTCAACAAAACGAACTAACCTACCTCAAAGAGTTTTTGTTCTCTGGTAAATGATATGTATAGTATGCTCTATGAAGGATGTATCCACTAATAGATCAACCTAATTTTGAGGAAGAGTATGAGATGGTTATATGTGATGATGCCATAGCTGAGATACATGGATGATATCATGCATGACTCGATACCTCTAAGGTAACTATAACCGATAGAATATCAATCCATTTATCTCCATAATCTCAAAAGTCCTAACAAATCATCCTAAAAGATTACCCAGTATCCTTATCTGTCTATGCCCCAGCCTCTGTGATATATATAAAAATACTCGATCCCCAACCATGAACTCTAGAATCCATAAAAAACGACCAACCTAAGAAATATTTCCAATCTATGAAGTATACATATTCTTTCTGATCAATTGGACCTGCTTTAAAGTCTCCCACAAGATACATAGTCTCAGAAATAATACCTCTATAGCCTCTAATATTTACAAGGGTGATCTTCATGGAATATCGTTAAATTCCTAAAAAGGATCCTTCTGTATAGTCACCAGATAACTATTGTTATAGGAGAATTCAACTAGCTGTATATTCCTCTCCCAAGAACCCCCCAAATCAAGGATGCATACTCTAATAATGTCCTCTAGAACCTTTAAAATGAGATATGATGGGTCATCAATCTAATAGGGGTATGTAATTCTCAAAATCTCATGTGTAACGAACACCTCTATAATACATGCCAAAAAATAGTTGTACACAAGACATCTCTATTCTATATATTAGTATGATGACCACTATGAAGAAAAAAAATCTCATGGATATAATTTCTCCTAAGATCATCTAATGTGGGGGTATTTATTATCAAAATGAAATTGGTAACCTTCATGAGACTGTCCATAATGACCCATACAACATCACTACCTTGAGGTTACCTTGGAAACATAATCATGAAATCTATCACAACATCATCCCATTTCCACTAAGGAATTGGTAACTACTATAAATTCATAGCTGGTAACTAGTGTCTTTCCTTCACCTACTGATAGGTGGAACACCTCGTGAAAAAACCAACTACCAGTCATTTCATCCCCATCCACCAGTATTGATAGCATATATCAGGACACATCTTAGTATTTCTGAGACACACTTCATTAATAGTGGCATGCATTTCACACATCCAATCCCCTTGTTTGTCCATTGTAACCCAAACAAAACCACATATAAATAAAATATCTTTATCACCGATGATCCAACCAGGAGGTGGGTCCTCACCTTTCGTGCTCTCCCAGAGGGATATGTCCATAGATTCTGAGAACTACCACATAATCAACCTCTCTAGATGATTCTGAGTCACCACCACAAATCAGAGAAATGACTTCCCATGACTTTCCTACACATTCAAATGCATATCTGAAAATAAGTCCTCAATCATCTTCTAACAACTGACCTCCTAAAAATCCAATATCTTTGTCTACCTACTCTTTTCATCATGAACATCATTTCCATTCTGTGCACATATGCAATCTCAAATTCAAAAGATGATTAGTATCCAAACCACCTCAATTTCCTATGATTCAAGTAATGCTGAGAAAATATGTACATGATGATTTTTTTGGTTAGTGTACAACAAAAAATATTCTACCATTAAACAATGCCTCCAGAAACATATGGTATGAACAAAAAATGGTATATAAAGAGTGTACATTAGGCATTTCTTCTCATGTGTCTAAAAATGATGAGACCTGTATACCAATACCCAATCCTCCAACATACGAAATTATGCTATCATAATACCTAATGGATCATAATATACTATATATCTTCTACCCAACTCTTATAGAATCCTGATCGGTGTGGAAGTTATCCTCCGTTTCATCTCTTTAAAGGCTATCTCATAGGCATCTAACCATAAAAACATCACTCCCTTCTTAGTAAAGCATGTGAGAGGTGATTCCAAGCTTTATATGTCCTTTATGAAATGCTTTTAATAAATGGAAAACCCCAATTATCTCTAAATATCAACGTATTTATTTGGATGATCCAAGGAAAATATATATTTCTCCATATCTAGGTCAACTAATACTCCTATATTTTATATAATATGTCCTAAGAATTGAATCTTATGCATCCATAAGTGGAACATTATGAGATTTTTATAAAACCTATTCTATAAAAGTGTATTATAAACAATGATTAATTGTTTGTAATGATCTCATTGAGTCTTAGAATACACCTAGATTTTTTATTGCAAAAAACCACCATAAATGAGTCTAGTTAAGGATAGAAAACTCTATTCATCAGTGCAATGAAAACATCCGATGCACTCATGAGACCAAATGGTATAACCATATATCTCATATAAGTCATAACAACTACATAATGTTATACAAGGTATTTATACTAGTCAGACATGTACTTGGTGATAACCTGAACTCAAATCAATCATCAAGAACGCCTAATCTCATAAAATCATGTCAGATAGATCTTCTATCCAAGGAATGTGATATAATTTATTAATAATCAGTTAGGTAATTTTTTTGTAATCCACATGTAGATTGGGAGATTAATATTCATTTTATGTAAAAAGGATCAGATAAACCAATTTATATGTACTAGGTCATAAAAACCCCATTTATTATAAGTCCTTTAGCTATATCTAGATATCTTGTATCACATCAGTAGACATCCAATAATGTGGAATGGATACATGTGAATTTTATGGATGTAGATTGATAAAAAAATCCACCTCTTGCTCAGGAGGTAAAGCTGAAAAATATTCTAGAAAGACATACCTAAAATGATCTACAACAGAAGGTAATTTAGTTTGTCAAGTTCCTGGATTATCTTGATATAAATTGGAAATACTGGCTATCATCCTACCCTACCCAAGATTCTCTAGTCCATATTTACTTGGACAACCCATTCACTATTGTGAATAAAAACTCCACCCTATCTTGATTTCAAATTCATCGATTGATGATATAAATCAAATTGGGAATGATAAGAAACTATCCAGTGCGTCCTGATTATGAAATTAATCCATATCACCTCATGGAATAATTGATTGCATAAGAAATGATACTCACCTAATTGTAAGGGGAACTCTCTACACTATAAAACACTCTCCAATTATATCCCTAATGGATTATTAAGTGTCATAACACCATTAAAAACATCACATCGATACTAAGTCTCCCCACAATAGGTACTCAAAAAAATAATGTGAAACAACTATATCAAATAGGGAAGATAATAGAGTAGAATATAATAAGAAAATACCTATCATTGTAGATGACCTTGATCTATTATCTTCTGGTATAGGATATACTGAATATATCTTGACCAAACCATGGTCCTGAGACACAACATGAATACCCTAAGTAGGCCCACTCTATTGTTGATATGAAACTAATGGATTGATTTCCTAGCTATGAACACCGCCTCATCTTGAACGACATATAGTACTCCAACTCCTAACATGACATGGAACTATGAATCCCACTACTAAGCCTAGAGTTAGTGCCTACCATCATCACTATAAATTAGAGGAAAGGTCATAAAAAACATTGTATATGGTCCATCCGGCCTAATTCTTAGAACTCATCTGGGTCTCCATCATGTGGAATCCACATATATACTCTCCTACCACACTAATGATAGAAGAATGAACTAGTAGTAATCACACCATTGATGGTGTTCCCATCACGAGAAGCATGATAAACTCATGTACTTCCGCCTAATACCAAACCACCAGACTGAGAAGCTTCACTACCCTTCTTCTCCCCCGGTATCTCTCAAAATGTTTTCCATAATTGGAACCTAATTCACAATTTATGATATAATAGTCATCTAAAAAATTATCAGTTATGATCGAATAGAATTATACAGACATTCCAAAATGGACCTCAACCTAGAAGTATCATCATTCATATATGTAGGTGCAAATCACTAATGTTCTGTAATGTGATTTGAGTAATCCATGATGGTCATCACACCCCACTTCAGACACATAAAATCACTTACCCATTTATCTCTCAGTGTATCAAGAAATAAATAGTCCTAAAATAATGATTAGAAATACCTCTAAACCATATATCATATACTATAGTCCTTGTTCAAGATAACCCACAAATTATTGGTTGATCTTCCACGCATATACATCATGAGCTTCACTCTCCTTTTAATTAGTGTCTTAGGATGCTCATAAATTGAAAATATAGAATCAATCCACAACTTAGTAGCCTATTGACTACCATATCTTAAAAATATGGTTGGATTAAATTTCTAGATCAATAAAATACACTCTTTCATATAAAAGATAGGTTATGGGTCTCTCGAAATGATCTGCACAAAGTGTAGGGAACATACATAGAAATGGGCATGAATAACCATATATGGAACAACGACAGGTGCCACAAGTTCTAATATTAGGGATTTTATAGTAAATTAATTGACCACCTAATTGAAATTATGGTCTTAAACAACCTTATTGAATATGAATTGATGTTGTCTGGGTGGAATATCCCTCAAAATTACAAATTCAATCCTAAAAATGATTCAGAAATAACGAGATCCCAAATATATGTATTGGTGAGGTACACAACATTCAAAAACCAAGAAACACCCCTCTTCCAACTCTTAAATCAAAGACTGGAAAATTAGAATGATCATAAAGAACAACAGAGTCACTGAATACTTACTAGTCCCAAATTTAAGTGTTGTTCATGATATCGGTTTCAAAACATGGGCCCCTAATATATGGATGGTCAAGTGAAACCATAAACTCTATTTATCTGTAACATTTCTATTTAAAAAATAAAATTATTTTAAGTCCATTATCATTTATTTAAAAGGTAGCTTAAAATGGTTGAATTATATCAATCACCACTTGAATATGGGCCCACACACCTTATAAACATAAATAAGGCATTTATTTAATCCCAACCAGAACACATTCTAACACATGTGACCAATGGTCCATGATTAAACATTATATAATTGACTGCTTAATGTGTCTTATATAGCATATCCAAGAAAACAATTTTTTTCTTTTGAAAGAAACTCTATGTACCAAATAATAGTTTTCAATCACCTACACAAAATGTTAATCTAATGAAAATTATATGATGCAAGGAATACATACTAATTTTATGTAGTCCAAAAATGCATCCTATACAGGAAAACATATTCATGTAATATGAATCCTATAAGGGGAATAAAATAATGCATGATCCATAATTCCTTTCCATATTGTTCCTTGGATAAAATGAAATTACTCAATCATATAAATAATAACATTTTGGAGTAAATATTTGGTTGAATAGTTGAGTTTTGAACCGATAAAATGCAATTCCTCGGTTATAGAAATTCTGAAATCACATACCCATGGAAGAACACATGTTTAGTGTCTGATCTTGACTCGAGTCATATTGGAAGAAAATAAAATAATTAAAGAACATATTATAAATATGGCTTATTAGCTTTCACCAAGATAACTTTTTCGATACAATGACAAAAAAAGATTATGTTGAATAAAGAACTCACTAGTGCAGATCTAATGAGATGAACCATGTTCAAATCAGAGTCCATATTGGGAAATGAGATCAAAGAATTCCTTAAAGTATTTATAAGAGATCCCAAAAGTTGAAGTAGCATTCTATTTGAGCATTTAAAAATATAAAATTAGGTTATAATTTTTTTGGGACAAAATTTAATTTTACCTAAAAATACTAGGTTTGCATGGTTTGGATTCATGGTTGGACAAAATGTTATCCAGTCATGCCTTATCTCTACCAAGAGGGGAGCCCAAAAATTTAATGTTGATAGTTTTGGAAACCATATTCTTAATGTTCTTTTAAACTATACTAAAAATTATAGTTTAGTTGGATGGGTGTGCGTACATGGCTGTATGGTTTCCTTAAATATTGTGGCCTTGCTCTGGCCTCTAAAATTCCCTACACAGTTTACTCAAGTCATGTAGCATGGCTCACACAATTAATACTAATTGTGAACCCAAAATCCTTCTAGAACACATTAGATCTAATATAGGAGAAATTCATGTACATCCCCAAAACTCCCGTGACCTCATTTGACATTCACATTAGGTGAAAACCACAAAAATATAACTGAAACTCAAAAGATCAGTACCATTAGAAAAACCATGGATCTTACAATCATAACATATGAACAAAATTTATAAAAAATGAAAAGAGATATATAATCCACGAGATATTTTGTAGAACAAACCCAAGTATATATTCAACCACTAAATAGAAAGAGAAACTATTTATGAGACAATTTCAAGCTTATAGAGATAATGGCCTAAATAATGTTCACTGAACCACCAGAAAAATATCACCATCACATGACTTACCCTTAGGGTGTACACTGGTGTAATAAAGGTCTATGTATCATGACACTAATAGTATGAATATATATACTTTCAATACAATAATTGTTATGTATATTCTTTTATGTTTTTACTTTATAATTGACTAAGTAATGAGTTTGATAAAAATTTGATTTTAATAAGGAAAAAATCTAATTGTATTTTTGGGTAATATGAATTTTCAATTAAGATAATCCATTTTATGTATTCACTAAATAAATAATATTTTAATAAATTATTATTATTAAATATTAAATATTAAATATAAATTATAATTTAATTTTATGAAGTTAAAATGTAATTTACTTAATGGTAAAAAAAATTATGATTATAAAAAACCATAATTTTTCAATAAATTTATATCTTTATATAAAAGTGTAATTTATCATATTTATAGATTTATTCTGACTAAATAAATAATATATTTTCAATCATCACATTTAAAGTATCTAATAGTGAATTTTTCATAATTTTTTGAGATAGTTAAATTTCTTAGGTAAAAATGATAAATAAAGAATAAATATACAGTGTGTAGTATGAAATTATAATGAACCAAAAGTGATATAATATGTTACATAAAATATATCTAGGAATATAAAAAATTTTTCCTCTTAAAATAATTTTTTTGGTGATTTTATTAATTTTATATACCCATTATGAATCCTTTAAAACCTATATTATATTTTTGGGGTTAGAAATAAATTATTTCTAATCATGACCCACATACACCTAGACAAGGGTAATATTTTAATGTTCTATATTCCAAAACTATAAATTAATGAAAATAAATCCCCTTTGGAAGATAAAAACTGCAAAAAATTGGGTATGGTTTTTGGTTTTGATTACTTAAATGTAGAAACTCAAAAAACTATGTTGGGAAAATAATAAAGGACTCCCCTCTATTTTACTATATAAACCCACATAATATCACAAAAATATTAAATAAAAACCATTGGAACATGACTATAATATTCCCCTTAACTTATATATTCCCCCATAGGTTCACCCAATCTCCTAAAAAACTCATACCAATCTTTTGTAATCACCACCTCAAAGTAATATATCCCCCCTTCCCATCTTTATTCAAGAACCATCTTTATGTAATGAGTTTTGTTTTCTAATTCCTATTCATGAGGTGTTGTTTTTCAAATTCCTATTAAAACCAATATTATTTTCATTTAATGAAAGACCCCTTTATCTATCATTAATCCCTCACCTGATTTATTATGCTCCTTGGTTATGCTGTTGAGATTATCCATCAATATTTCCATGCCAAACTATTATTCAAGCACCATTTTTTTCATATACCTTTCAATTCCAAAATTTTCATGTTTTATTATGTTGTTACATGTCCCTATTACTTACCATATTATGTTCTAGTAATGAGAGACCCATTTAACAATCATTAATCTCCCCCCGGATTCATTATGTACCCTAGAATGACTCTAAAATTATCCTATGATTTTTCAATGCCAAACCATTATATTGTGAATAGAATCACCATTTCTAATTAAGTGTATTCATCTAGAAAAATGTATGATTATTTTATTGAGGATATAAATGTATTTATTCCACACCCCTTACTCATGGGACTAAACTTGATCACATATAATCATATTTTAAATGATCTATGTTGAACACCTATGCCTTTACATCATATAAAATCTATTAGTGTTACAGGAATTATATAGTGCTCCAATGTATTGGGTAATGATTTAGTCTCATGAGAGATAATTTATGGTATTAGGGAGTAAATATAATCCATTATGGGACTTTTTCCACCATGTTATAAAGTCTTTGTGGTTATCCTTGACCTATGTTTATAATGTCATGTTTTACATTTTTTCCACATTCCAATGCTTCCTTTATGCTATCACATTGTATCATACCCCATTGTTCAAGATTATAATTATCAGCCATTTTATGTCCCATTTTAATTCCTATTAACTAACATGTAATACTTTTATCATTATATTCTTTTTTATTCCCTTATTTTGATTTATATCTAACCCTTTTATTATGTATGGCCCATGTTATCCTCTGTGGTATTAAAAGCAATAGAATTTTAGAAGCATGTTATGGAATTTTTCAATAATGTTTTCGGGTCCATGTAAAAAGTTGACGTGATAGGTTTCGAATTTTACTAACACATTAGGTTTCTTAATCTTTGGGTTGTACTAAATGCACTTTTATGTAATAAATTATGAAATAATTTATATTAAAGACAAGCTCTATCATATTATTAATGTGCGTTGTCTTAATAACATATCCCACTAGCTTATCATGCCTGACATCATTGCCAGGGGTATCCTCTAATTAAAAATTCTCCATAATCTATTGGGAAGTCATATAGATTAATATTGAGTTTTTGAAGGAACCTAATTAAAAATGAATAGAATGTTTGCCATATGAATATTATAATTTTATTCAAAATAATATTGTCTCATATCTAATGAATCTAAAATAGTTTAAAATAAATATTTGGTGGTACACTGGGTGGTTTGGGATGGAGGGAAGAATGTAAGGTATGATATGTAATGTATGGTATATAGGTGGTGTTGTATAAGTCTGATCAACATATAGATACGGGGATGAAAATTGTTGAAGGTATGAAATACAATAGGTCTATTTTGGATTATTATGTCTTAAAGGGTTGATATAAGGATTTAAGTTATGGTATGATGTATAACATGGATTAAATTAAATCTAATATATATCAATTTATAGATCATGTGATGATGGTTTGTAGAACCCCTATTTTCTAGAAATTATCTCTTTATTTATTTATTTTATTGATATAATGTTATTGAGTTATGTTTCATGAGGTTTAGAGGATTTTCTACATGTTTGCAGAGATTTTATGGAGGTTCAAATTTTGATAATGGTTATTAGAAACAATTAAACACCTCCAAAGAGACTGTGAAACTAAAATATTGGGCACTAGGTAGGCGCACGATTAAGTGCACCATTTTTTAAACCATGGGACTTCCTAGGAGACACCATGAAATGTTGTAAAAACTATAATAACAAGGTTAGTGCAAAATTTATCTAACCATGTGGTCCAACTGTGCGAGGGGTATCTTGATGCAGTGTCTAGAAAATGGTTATCTCATGGTTTTCCAAACTATGTCCCAAATCGTGCCACATGAAAAATTTGATCTGGATTTTGTGGATCTCTCTTGGTTTACAACCTTAATGCCTCAACTTCCCCCTACTCCCATCGTGACCTGAAATATTATTTCTGTCAAGGATATGGAGACTATTCTATTTGATCTGGGGGTGATCCATTGTTGAATATAAGTACCTTGGATGGCTATAATCCGTGGTAAGTTCCCATTTAGGGTTGTTTTACTTAATTGTATTCTTCTTAACTTTCATGGATGGATGAATATAATCCATTTTGGATCGATTCAATTTGTGTGATGATAATCTTGACAAGATATAATTTTTTCTGATGATAGGGAGGGTGATATAAGGGAGGGTTTTTAGAGTTTAAATCCAATTTTCTGAATATTTTTTCCCGTTCTTCATTTTTTACAATGTTTTAGAGGTAGGAGGCTTTACTCTTGACTCCTATTGATTAGAAATTAAAGGTTTAATTTCAAATTGAATGAATTGATTGATTTTTTTAATAAAATTCATGTGTTATTATCAATGTAAAACCAATTTAATGATGTATTTTTGAAAGTGTGTAATTGGATGGTTTGTGGAAACTTTTTTGGTTCATGATTTTAAAATAATGATTTCAAATTATTAGTTTAGTTTTAACTTCATGGAAAAACGTTTTTTAAAATTATTTTAATGAATGAAATGTTTTATTGAACTTTATTGACATGGGATGATGGAATATAAATTTGTGTGGGTTAATTTTGCAGGTGTGACTGTGAATAAGGGGGATATACCATTGGGGTATAATGACAGGACCCTATAGAAGGGGAGTGTTCCATTGAGGAAAATGAGATTTTGTTACCCTGTGCAGACTTCATAGATTGGTTAGAGACCTCTCAGGAGTATGGAACAGTCACTAGGGAATGCATGTGTGGATGTGAGAAATGGGTATACCAAAAGTATTTTAGAAATTGTTTTAATGAATTATTGGGTCACTTTACTTGGAATATCTTGGGTTTTGATATAAAATTTTGGAATACTTTTAAGTTGTTTTACATAAATTTTTATATAAATTTGACATCATGTTCTCCCCTAGTTGCATGAGATGGGAAGTCATTGTAGAAATCATAGTGAGTTTATACTCACCCCCTTCTTGGGAACTTTGGTGCATGTTTAGATATGATATATCAAGACACAGGTAAAGGTAATGTATCCTAGTTCTTTAGTGACGCATCATGATACCTTGGGTTGTGTTGTTGAGTTGGAATTTGGATATTTTTGGGAGTTTCTGAGTAGATACATTGGTATCTTTGAGTTTTGTTGGTATTGGTTTCCTATTATACTTTGATATTGTTATTGTTTTTGTTTTCATTGATTTATATTTCATTGTGCTCATGTATCATACAATGGTTTATTTTGGTTATAGTTATCTTGTCTGATTATTTTATTTTCAAAGGAAAAATCAGCCCCTAATTATTTGTGAATCCCTTGGAACATATTTCCAAATATTGGTGTCTTGGTGATGTCACACATGGAATAGTAATACTCTCTGCCTCTTCCCAAGAAAATGGGTGAATGGAGGGATGTTATAAATGGTATATGTTTGTTCAGTCCTGTAGTTGGAAAACGCATTTTTGTTAGTACATTAGTGGGGTTGGTATAAAGGAATGGGATTTTAAAAACATGAAATGTTGAGAATAAAAATGTGTTGCTAAACTGTTTATGCTCAACATTAAGTTAGCAGGGTGTTTGGAGAAATAGTGTTTTGAGACACTTGTAGCAGTTGTATTATCATCGTGATGTGATTAAAGAATAAGAAGAGTATGAAATGCATTGATATAATTGAATTCCAATAAGGAGTTCATATAAATTTTTATTAAAGACTTATGATTTGGTGAAAAAGTGTTGAATTTGGAAATAGTTCAAAATGTTTTTTTTAATTACATAGTGTAATATTTAAAAATAGTTTATAAAATCATATGGTTGAATTTGAGAAATCATTATTGTGATATGTGTGACATGGTAAATATATATTTTCTATGAATTCAGTTTCTAGAGAGAAAGACTAAATGGAGTTTTATTTTGTTTATAGATAATGATACTGAGTAGACATCATAGAAACATATTGAAAGATGCTACTAAAAATGTGGTTTCACTTGAGAAATAAGTGATCCAATAGCTAGTTCAGAGTATTGTCTTAGATTTTTAGGCAAGGGATAAAGGTTATATAAGGGATGAACTAATGTAGGTGGATCATTCCATTTAGTTCCAAATATAGAATCCACCCATCTTTGTGGGTGATTTGAAACTTGAAAAGGGATAGGTGTGGCTAAATAGTTTGAATCAAACAATAAATTTTCTTGGAAGACCAACTCATTTGAAAGTGAATTTGAAAAGTTATATTTGGTTGGATATTTCATATCAGTGGTGAGATTAAGTAGTTCATGATAAATTAGACCAAGGAATTTCTTTAAAGGATAGTGAAGAAGTTTTGACAAAAAATTCTATCCTAACATATTACTAATTTCAACAAAAAGGGAATTTTTTATCTCGAATTATGATAAGCACGCAGTAATAGAGTATGTCACTAAATTCATGAATTTAATCTACTTTTCACCATAAGTTTCTGCAAGTGTATCTTTGAATAAATTCATTTTTGAATCCTAGATAAGGCAAGTGATTCACTCAAATATTTTCATGTGTTCCACGATGAATTATATAGAGATAGAAAATATAGAGATGGTGGAAGAAATAGACATATTAGTTTTTATGGGGGGAAGAATCATGTTGATACCTATTGGAACCAGTGGGAACTATAATTCTAGGAATAACTGGGAGAGGTAAAATGATTTATATAGAGTAGTAATGACTCAAAATCATATAGTGGGATAAATGATTGTTTCTCATATACTATAGCATATGAAAATATGGTTTTAGTGTGGTTATTTTTATCATATGAAGCGGGATTTTACAACACTACCTAGAGAATTACATTATTTTAACCAGATAGAGTATCTTCAATTATATTATCAAAATTCTCCTAGGTCGTACTGTAGGGACACATATCATTTTTTGTAGAAGTAATATGATTCAATGGGATGAGGGATGTATAATAGATATCATTTTTAGAACTTTGAATACCATAATGATTCTAGGAATACCCCGACTCCTGAATCAGTGAAATCTCAAGAGGGAAATAAAGGCCAAAGTGTAGTGAGTAAGAAATTTTATGAAGTTAAGAATATTTTCATGGATGATAAATCTTGTAATAATATTATGATAGGTATGATGTTTTCAATTATGAACTTATGAAATATTTTTTTACACCCGTTCATCAATTTTTTTTATTGCTTATCATGTTGTAAATCTTCTGGGTTTTCATTTTTTAATGATGAATTCAGTTTTGAAATATCAATCTCCACTTGGATAAATAGAATGTAAATCCTTTATGTTAATTTCATGATACATAATTATCAATCAGGATAAATTTATTTTGGATTTTTATATTCCGAATATGGATATCTATGAATTATTCATGAGCATGGATTCGATGAAAATGCTCAAAGCTCACATCAACTGTTATTCCCAAGAGGTTAGTTATACAACTGATGATGGAATCAAGCATATATTTGGAGGATATCATAATGTAAAGGTAGCTGTAATAGGCTTTTTGGAACCATATATTTTAACTATCTCATAATAGTTGGCAGCTTTGACATTATGATTGGTGGATGAGATTGAGAACATTGATTTTCCTACAATTTATGACCAGTTTCTTAATGTTTTTTAGAATATTTTCTTAAGGTTTTTACCCAAAAGATATGTGATGTTTACAATTAATATCTTATAAGGGACAAGTCCAATCACACTTCTATATTATTGGTCGAAACTAATAGAATTAATGGAATTGAAAATTTAGTTGGAATATTTAGAAATCAATTAGTTCATTTTGTCTAGTACATCTCCATGGGCTATACATGTTTTGTTTTTGAAAAATGAGGATGTAACTCTAATGATTTTGTAGATTATTGTATGGTTAAACAAGTTATGATAAAGAATTGATGCCATATTCCACACATTTATCGCCTATTTTATCAATTGAGGAGAGCCCAATGGTTTTATGAAATTGAATTACATTTAGGATATCACCAACTACAGGTTCAATATGAGGATATTCAGAGGATATATTTTAGGTGTAGATACAACCATTAAGAGTACATGGTTATTCTTTTTTATATTAAAAATTATCAAAATGACATTATGTAATTGAGTAATTAGACATTTTAAAGGTATATATATTATTTTGTGGTGGTTTTTGTGGATGGAAGACGGAGGTATTCTAGGAAAAATGTTGAGCATGAAAAATATAAGGAAATAGTGTTGGATATCTTGCGGGATCATCATCTATTTTTCAAAAATTCAAAGTGTGATTTTTTAATACAGGAGATACATTTTCATGGCCAGGATATATTTGAAAATGGTGTTTCTGTAGAAACCTAAAAAATAGGGGTTGCGATCTCTTGGAAATTTCATAAGAATGAATTTAAGATAAATAGTTTCATTGGTTTAGTTGGATACAATTGACATTCTGTACATTACTTTTCATATTTGACATCACTGATGATAACTTCGATGAGTAAATATATTCCATTCAATTCGAATGATGAATATACATATTTTTGGGAGCTTAATTTTTTCATTATATTATCACAGATAATGATATTTATAGAATCAGTACAAGGTTATGTGGTGTATTTTGATGCTTCAGGATTTGGATTATGGAGTTTTCTCATGCATGGAGATCATGTTATTTCTTATGAATAACAATAGTTATTGTTCTATGATAATAACTACCCAACACATGATTCATAATTTTTTTTGTGGTCCATGCTTTAAATACTTCAGGTCATTACCTATTAGGGGAGTATATTGTGGTGTTTGAAGATAATAAGAGATTAGAAAACATTTTATCATAATAATATTTGAATATAATACAAATATGATTGATCAAATATTTATAATTTTTTAAATTAAATTTGATGTATGAACCGGGTAAAGGAAATTTGGTGATGGATTCAATAAGAATAAAGTCATAGGGTCAGATGGTGAAGGATTCTTCAGATTAATGATAGTTAATGTTAGTGATAACTGATATGCACTTGGATTACAAAGACTGTAGTAGTGTTGTGATTTTCTTTCCAGTTTCTTTTGAACCATATTTTCTTGAGAACATTAAATAGGCAGAAACATCTGATTATAAATGTGTTGTTATGAGTTAAAAACTAAATGGTAGGGATACCATTATGGGATTTAAGATGGATAGGTTTCTAGTTTTATAATTCATAGATAATATGGTCGTACCTTTGTCTTTTCAGGAACAACTTATTCATGATGAACAAAATTGAAGATGAGTTGTTTGTCCTAGAATATGAAATAAGTATAAGGGACAGAAATCCAAAATTTTGTGGGCTTGAATGAAAGGAAAAGTGGATGAGTTTGTGAAGAGACGCCTCAACTACTACATGGCTATGGAATAACACCAGTGGATATTGGTTATAATGTCGTCTTTACTGATTCCAATATTGAATTGGTAACATATAGATATGGATTTTTGTGATAGGTCTCCCAAGGATGCTTTGAAAATAGGATTCCATATGTGTAATTGTGGATCATATCACAAAGTCAAATCATTTTATCCTAATTCATGAGTCTCATATGATGGAATACTTCTCAAATATAAATTAACATATATGTTGAAAAGGAATGGATTACCCATTTTGATTGTATCAGAGTAAGATCCAAGGTTCACATCTCATTTTTTGAAATCCTTACAGAAATCCCTCAGGACGATGTTGACTATGATCAGAGGGTATCATACTCTAATGGATGAAAAATATAAAAAGAAAATAAAAACATTTGAAGACATCCTTGTTGGATCGTATTATACTAAATATTCAGAAGAGGGGCGGGGGTGAATTGTTTGTTTTAAAAAATCTTGGTGAGATCATGTTCTGCTTTTTATCTTTATTCAGATTGATTAATGCAGCGGAAATATGAAGTGAAGAGACACACGTTTTATAGTGTTTTGGGGAACAGAAGTCCCCTAGTCCACTCCACAAACACTCTACTCCATGGGCTTGGTGATTTTCACTATCTGATCCTCGTTTCAACAAACCTTTCAATAACTGACTACAGGCAATTGACACCTTTACAATCTTAGAAAAAACAAATCCTTCTGGTTCACTTAAAAATACTACACAACATAATACGAGAAGCCAGTCACTCAAGAATATAAATGAATGATTTTTTTACTTTGAAAATAATTTCCATATGTTCTTCACAATTGAAACAGCACGAAATTAACAATAGATGGATCGTCACCTTCATAAATAATTATCTTCGCAAAAGAGTCGTTCTGAGTCAATCCTGTTGCAGTAAATATTAAAAAATAATTCACAACTTCAGTAGTAGCGGATTCATAGTATATATTCGATGTAGAATGAGTGAATCTTCTATCTTCATTATTCTTCTTCAATAAATATATCTTTGTATCTCCTTTGAATCAGCTGGTCTATGTTTTTGATAGTCTCTATTTTTCTTCCTTTTTATGAATGATTTATTTTTTAAAAACCTTCTCCGCCCTTTTTGTGCTCAGATAAGTTCATATATAATAATGAAGAGTACTTTTCCTGCAAATTTAGATCCACAAAAGTCGCCATTTGACTCGCGATATTCAAACATTTGAATCTATAGAGTAGTCGTAACTTCCTTGAATACTCAGCATAAAAAGACCCTTTTAATTCTATCCTTAAACCATTGATAAAACGGCTTTGAATCAGTCAATTGCGTGCTTAAAAAAGAGCGTTAAATCTGGATTGAAATCAGCCTAATAATCAGATTGGTGGTCGTTGCAAAATAATATCGACTTTAAACTCTCTGATGTTAAACGTAAGGTTGTGTTGAACAGTATGCATCCTCTGAACATAACGTAGATCATAAATGTAAGGTTGATGAAGTATCCTTCACACGTATGGTTTTCAACATATGGATGATAAAAAATGTAAGGTTCATGTCACTTTCTTCAAACGTAAGGTTGATAAAAAACCCATACTTTTATAAGTTTCCAAATGAAAGATAATTGATCCATACTTTTCTAAGAACGTATGGTTGTTTACAAAAGTAAGGTTGATGAACCATATTAAGCAAACGTAACATTTAACACTTACGTTCGGTTCTCCTTCCATACTTTTCTAATATCCCAAACATCGGTTTCTTTCCTAATGTAGGGTTCTTTTTCATACTTTTCTTATAACGTATAGTTGATTATCCATACTTTTCTCTTATCTCATAAAGTATACAAAAAATTTCATCCATACACTCTGTTTCCCCACGTAGGGTATGAACAATATTTATAGAACGCGCTAAAGAAGATCCCAAATATAAAGAGAATGGATAGTGTTTCCAGAGTGCGCTAAATGAAAATAACTTAGAAATTAATTCTCTTTGTTCATAAATCTAAATATTTTGTCCAGAAATATAAATATAATGAATAAAAAATTCCAGAAATATTCTTAAAAAATAAAATCATTAGAAAATAATTAAGGGTATTAGAGAGCATCAAAATTATCATAAATCGATAGAGTATTGTTCTAAAAAATCTCCCCCTTTAACTACAAAAATTATTTTTTTTGTGGAAAACAACACTTGCTCAATAATATCTTCCTTTTTTATGATCACAAAACCTATAAAATAACCAAGGAAATTAAATTACAAAAATTACTTACATACAGTTTGAATTTTGAAAAGATAAATAAAATATTAGATTTAACTTAATTTATCCCTTTAATTTATCCCTTTTAATTTCTCGCCAAATAATAATAAAATAAAATAAAATGAAACAGAAAAAAAATTTAGACAAAAATGTTGTGTTTATCCAAATTTCTCCCCCTTTTTGTGATATAAAAAAGAATGAAAAAATATGGAATGTAACACAGATTAATATAGCACTAAATGTATGTAAATGCTATAATTAACTGTTTATCAATTAGTGAATATAGATTACTGGCTTAGCTAAACAAAGACAGTAAAAAAAATATACATAATGAAAAAAAATTTCATTAAAAGTACAAGATTGATAAGTACAGGAAGCAAGGTTTGGTCAGGGTTCAGAGAGAGTCTATCTAATTCGAAAAACTTCCTTGATTTCTAACAGCTTCTCCCTAAGTCTTCTCATCATTCTATCACCAAGCCTAAAAATAAGATCCCTATTCTCTTGAGTCATATGAATGTATTCTATGAGGTTGACTCTGAAAAACTAATGCAGTCTTTATTCCTTCTCCAAAAATAATGACAACTTCTCTGTGAGTTTATTTAAGACAGATCTGATTCCGGGTTCATTTGAGGTGAGCTGATCAACCCAAAATTTCTGATTGTCTAACAATACTGATAAAGGAGCACTGTTGCATTTAAGATCTTACAATCTGTCATTCATGCTGCTTATTACAGCTATGATAGCATGAAACATTCTGATTAAATCAGTAGAAGTAACTGATCCACTAGCTTCACTATTCATGACAGATGCAAATTTTGTCTCCATAAATAATTTGACATATGATAAATCTGACTTCATAACCATTTCAGAGAGTAAATTTTCAACCTCATTAAGCATAGACTTCTTATAAATTTCAACCTCTTGTTTGGAAACTGCACTATTTTATAGCCTCTGGAATTTTAGTTGTTCCTTTTCCAATTCTCTCCTCAGAGAAGCATTCTCTTTCTCCACCCTCTACAATTTCTTGAAAATTTCTTCAACTTCCTCAGTTTATGTTTCTGGGGTACTTTGTGCTTGATTCTCCTTTTCAGAATGAAAGGGATGTACAAAAATTAGGGGTAAGGATTAAATATCTTCTTTCTCAATAGCTTCTCTAACCGGTTGGTCGAATTTTTTTTCCTCTGAGTCTTTTCCAGACTCTACCACAAGAAAAATCCTATTGAAGAACTTATGTTTGTACGTCTGAAGGATTTTAATCCTATATATTAGCAATAAATTCTTCTTTTTAAATCTCTTGATGAATTTCACCTTTAGATAATTGAGGACTGGCCACTTTGACTCCAGGCACTGCCTCTTGTTCAATATCAGCTCCACCTTCTAGTTCGGTTCTTTCAACTTCAATTCTTTCTGGGTCATCTTCTGTAACTGCCACATCCAGTTCATAAGTCTCTCTTTCAGCTTCTTCTTGAATTCTAGATTGAATCTGAGGTCCTTCCACTAGTTCTGACCTATCAATAATAGATTCCTTTTCTTTTTCAACAACAGATTCTCTTACAAAACTGTAAGAGATTAAATCTCTTATTGTTAGTATAGGCGAAACAAGTTCCTAATTTATAGTTCTTTTTATTTGAGACTGAAGGCCCTCTTGACTTCTTTTTTCTTGAGTGTCTTCAGTTTCATATCTTATTCTTCTTGCAGCAATGCTTACTCTCGATTCTGCCTGTCCCTCTTTGGACTCAGCAGACTAAGCTTGAGCACTATCTTCTTCTTCCTCGGCTACTACTGGAAAAAGTTTCCCTTTTAATGTGCTCCAGAAATAAACAGTTTTTTTAATGTTCTAGCATAGAAAACATTACTCTGATGACATCTTACTCTGGCATCCACCAGTATCACCATATCCTTTTTGAACAAATGTTTGGAAAAGAATCTACCAAAAGGGTAGAAATTCATTCTGGATTAACTATGAAAAAAGTAACTCAGGTACTTCACCATGTACCTAGGAAAATTTATTTTTACATCACTAAGAAGAAGATACATTATGTACATGTCAGGATAAAATATGTTTTCCATCCCTGACATTCTTGGTGCTATCACTATTTGTACAAATTTCACAAGAATCTTCTCATCTGGTTCCAAATCCTTAACAAACATTTTCCTTATGTATGTTGATCCAAATAGAAAAGACATAATTTCTTAAGATTTATGCCCAAAATCTCCTATATTTTTCAAATACAAATGAAACACTCCCTCATGAGGGCAGTTCAGTATCTGACTAATTTCAACTAAAGAGATTGAAAAATCCCTATCCTCTATCATAGCCAGCATGGTGTCAGAATGATCTCCGAA
Organism: Viscum album; assembly: GCA_963277665.1. Classification (NCBI taxonomy): domain Eukaryota; kingdom Viridiplantae; phylum Streptophyta; class Magnoliopsida; order Santalales; family Viscaceae; genus Viscum; species Viscum album. The sequence goes on along the minus strand of OY728122.1, from coordinate 1,426,847,539 downwards.
ACTGAATTGAACAATTTTAAAGAAATATCGACGTTCTACCTCATAAAAAATTCCGTATTCTCACTATTGAAGGTCTATTTGAGATTCTAAAATGACAGTTCTTGTTTTAACAACAATTTCATATGAAATATCCATTCTAGATCAATCACCTTTCCCTATAAGATTTTCATTCCTTCTGAGCACTATTTCATGGCATTTCTAGTCTCAGTCTCATCAGCTCTCTTAGTCTTTTCCATTTCTATGAGAATCTTTGAAGGTTTGAAGTTTAATGTTTTAGAGGATCGAAGATTAGGGTTGAAAATCAGTGGTGCGGTTTCACAGGTTCGAAAGGGTTTTTGTGGAAATGAAATGGTTCAGAATTCGAAAGGTTTATGATAGCCTTCATTCCTGTGTTTTCATTTAAGCATTAAATAGATTTTAAATATAAATAAAATTGATTACGCAGGGAAAAGAAAAATATAAAAAAAACTTATTCTATTTGAAAACCAAATAACTAAATTATTTTAGACATTATTAAAATAAAGAAACATCATAGTAAAATAAAAATTTATTTAAAATTAAATAAACCTTGCTCCCCCTTAATACAATCAAACCTTACAGTGGTAAGTGGTTTAGTAAAATTTTCGGCTAATTGAATTTTAGTACTTACAAATTCCAAAGATATATCCTTTTTTTGAACATGATCTCTTATAAAATGATGTCTTACATCAATATGATTAGTTATAGAATGATTAATAGTATTTTTTTTTTAAATATTTATATCACTAGTATTATCACATAAAAAAGGTGTATTATTAAAATTTAGTCCAAAGTCCACAAGATTGTTTTTCATCCACATCAATTGTGCACAAAAACTGCCAACAGAAACATATTCTGCCTCAGATGTTGACAAGGAAACTGAATGTTGTGTCTTACTTGACCATTACACTAAGTATTTCCCTAAAAAGTGACAAGTACTCAATGTTTTTTTCCGATCTAATCTACAACTCCCAAAGTCTGCCTCTGAATATGAAATCAAATTAAAATATGATGTTTTGGGAAAATAATAGATTGAAAAACAGTTCCTTTTAAATATATAAAAATTATTTTAACAAAAGTTAAATGATATTATTTAGGATTTGATTGAAATCTTGTAGAATGACATACTAAATACATTATATCTGGCCTTCTAGTAGTAAGATATAATAAACTACCAATCATAACTCTATATAACTTGTTGTCATATAATTTTCCAATATCATCCAAAGGACGTTTTAAATTAGTACACATAGGAGTTGTATATGTCTTACTATTTTGAAGTCCAAATTTATTTAATAAATTAGTAATGTATTTTCTTTGATTCAAAATATTTCCAAAATATTTTTGATAAATTTGATGTCCTAAAAATAAATTTAATTCTCCCATCATGGTCATTTCAAATTATTTTTTCCATTAACTTTGAAAACTCATGACAAAGCGATATATTAGTTGATCCAAAAATTACATCATCAACATAAATTTGAACCAATAAAATATTAGTATTTAAAGTTTTCTTAAAAAGTGTTGGATCTTCCATTCCAACAGTAAAATCATTTTTTAATATAAATGATCTTAATCTTTCATACCAAGCTCTAGGTGTTCGTTTAAGGCCATAAAGAGCGTTAGTAATCTTAAAAACATAATTTTGTTTTTGATAATTTTCAAAACCAGGAGGTTTCTCAACATATACTTCCTCCATTAAATAACTGTTTAGAAAGGCAGACTTAACATCCATATGAAATAATATAATGTTCATTTGAGATTCATAGGCTGAAAGGATTCTAATAAACTCTAATATAGCTATAGGTGCAAAGGTCTCATCATAATCTATACCTTATTCCTAATTATATCTTTTTTCTACAAGTCTGGCTTTATTTTGATTTTTTATTCCTTGATCATCTTTCTTATTTCTAAAGACCCATTTGGTTCCTATCACTGGATAATTCTCTGGTCTTTCAACTAATTCCTAGACTTCATTTCTTTTGAACTAGTTTAATTCTTCTAGAATTTCCATCATCCAGCTTTCATCATCTAAAGCATCTTCTATAGACTTGGTTTCTAATTAGGATAGAAAGGCAGCGAATTCTACAAGATTCCCTATATTTCTTCTAGTTTTTATTCATGTGTCTATGTCACCTATTATAGTTTCTAAAGGGTGATTCTTTAGGGTTATAGTCTGTCTAGGTAGTACAATCATAGGTTCTTTTGTATCATGTTCTTTTGACCTGGACTGAATTTCATTTATATCTTTTTCAAAATCATTTTTCATGTTCCTAATTATCATGTTATCATTAGAGCTAGATTCATCCATTTGATCTATCCTTTTCTCAAAGGGATTAAATTCATCAAATTTCGCATGAACTGATTCTTCAAAAATCCTTTAATTCTTATTGTAGACTCTACAATATTTTGAGGTAGCTGAATATCTTAAGAAAATCCCTTCATCAGATTTTGGATCGAACATACCAAGATTTTCCTTGGTGTTCAAGATGTAAACCTTGCATCCAAAAACATTAAAGTAATTTACTTTAGGTTTTCTATTATTCCAATGTTTATAGGGTGTCTTTTTCAAAAGTAGTCTAATTAAAACTCTATTCATTATATAGTAGGATATACTTACAGCTTATGCCCAAAAATAGGTAGGAAGACTTTATTCATTTAGCATAGTACCAGCCATTTCCTGAATAATCCTATTTCTTCTTCCAACAATTCCATTTTGTTGAGATGTTCTTGGTGCAGATAAGGTGTATTTAATACCCATATTTGAGAATAAGGAATTAAATTAATGATTCTAAAATTCTATACAATGATCACTCTTTAATGAAATTATTTTAAAACCTTTTTCATTTTGAATAGTTTTACAAAAACATTCAAATAAAGTAAAAGCTCCATTTTTAAATTTTAGAAAAAATCCATGTAAATCTAGAATAGTCATCAACTAAAACATATACATATAATTCACCAGCCAATCTTGCTACTCTTGAAGGTCCAAACAAATACTTATGGATAAGTTATAGAGGATTAGATGTAGCAATTCTGTTTAATTATTTGAAGGATTATTTGCATTGCTTTCCAGGATGACATGCATCAAAGAATCTGTTACTTTCAAATATGAGACCAGGAAAATCAGAAACTAAACGTTTCTTAGATAATTCTTGTAAAACATATACATTACAATGTCCAAGTATCTGATGCCAGATCCAAGATTAATTCACTTTAGCAGTTAAGCAGTTTATTTGTTGTTTACACAAGGAATTTAAATCTAGGGTATACACATTGCCGGTTCTAGGTGCTCTAAATTTAAGCAGTTTATTTTTGAAAACAGATTTTTTTTAGAAAAATCAACAACATAACCATCATTACATATTTGAGGGATACATATCAGATTGTGTTTCAAACCTTGTAAAAAAATTACTTTATTTATTGAGACAGCTTTTGGATCTCCAACTGTTCCAATACCAATGATCTTCCCTTTGGAATTGTCACCAAATGTAACTAGTCCACCATCTCTTTGTGTCAGTGTAGTGAAGTTTGATGAGATTACACTCATATGTCTTGAGTAGCCACTATCCATATACCATATTTCCTTTTTGTTTTTGTGACCTGCTTCCTCATCTATTTCTGCCATGAAACACATGTTGGATTTCAGATTTACTTCTTCCTTCTCTGAATCTGATTCAGAAGTGGTACTGGAGTATTCAGATACACTCCATGTAGCATTAATTTCTTTCTTTTCCTTATGCTCATAATAATTTCTTAAATTCATAACATCTAACTTACTTGTCATCCATTTTAAGGTTATTATAAATCCCTTCTTCTTTTTATAGAATTTAGTGAATTTTCTGGCTACCTGATCCAATTCTACATAAGAATTTGATAAATCAAAACTTTCTGATTTCACTTTTACACTTTTATTCATCTTTCTGTTTTTGCTATGTGATGACACTTTCAAGGAAGTGTCATATCTCTTGATAAACACTTTACGTTCATTAGCTTCATCTTACATCTCATCTTCATACAAAATTAGTGTTCCAATCAGTTCTCTCATGGTTATGTTTTTGATAGGTGTGGACTGTCTGATTGCAGCAGAGATTCCATTCCATCTTCTCGGTAGAACCCTCAGTACTTTCAAAGCTCGACCATCTTGTTTAATGGGATCATACAAAGTGGTTATGTTATTGAAAATCTCTGTCAATCATCCATTAATTTGAGTAATACTTTCACTTTCAAACATTTTTAATATATAAAATTTAAGCTTAGCAGTCACATATATCATTTCCTTGATATTGTTAGTTTTTTCATAAGCAACAACAATAGTATGCCACATCTCATATGTTTTCGGGCATTGAGATACTCGATTGAATTAATCAGGTCTTAGACCACAAGTAATAGAATTCATTGCCTTTGAGTTCATATCATATTCTTCTTCACTAGATGCACTCCATGTTTCAGGTTTTTCTGGTATTTCATATAGAGTCAGAATCTTAGAATATACTCTGTATCCATGGTTCTTTATATAGATAATCATTCATGACTTCCAACATCCATATTTTTCTACATTGAAGTACAATTCTCTGACTATAGACATTCCCTCTCTTGTATTAGTCATCTTGCTCTGTGTATAATCACTTTCATCTTATTAAGGCATTATTAGAAAGCTCAACCTCTGATACCAATTGTTGAATCAGATTATAATAAATATACATAAGAGGGGGGGGGGTGTGAATTGTGTCTTTTCAAAAATATTCACGAGATCGTGTTCTATCCTTTATCTTTAATAAGATATATTAATGGCACAAAAATATGAAGTGCAAAGACACACAATATATAGTGGTTCGTGGAACAGAAGGCCCCTAGTCCACTCCACCAACACTCTACTCCACAAGCTTGGGGATTTTCACTATATGGTCCTTGTTTCAATAGACCTTTCAAAAACTGAGTACAAGAAGGTGAAACCTTTACAATCAAAGGCAAAACAAAGCCTTCTTATTCACTCACAGAAGCTACATAGCTTAGTACGAGAAGCCGGTCTCTCAAGAATAGAAAAGAAAGATTTTTTTACTTTGAAAATACTTTCCAGATGTCCATCATAATTGCAACATCATGAAATTGAATATAGATGAATCGTCACCTTAAAAAATAATGATCTTCACAAAAGTGTCATTCTAAGTCGATCCTGTTGCATTAAATATAGAAATATAATTCAAAACTTCAGTAGTAGTAGATTCACAGTAGATCTTTGATGTAGAATGATTGAATCTTCTATCATGATTCTTCTTCTTCAATAAATAGAGCTTTGTCACTCATTTGAATTAGCAAGTGTATGTTTTTGATAGTCTCTGTTTTCCTTCCGTTTTATAATGATAGATTTTTTACAAACATTATCCTCTATTTTTCTATTTAGATAAGATCATATATAATAATGATGAGTACTTCTCCTGAAAATTTAGATCCAAAAAATTCAATTTTTGACTCGCGATATTCAAACATTTGAATTTATAGAGTAGTCGTAACTTCCCTGAAGACTCGGCATATAAATCTCCTTCTAATTCGATCCTTAAACCATTGATAAAATGACTTTTAATCAGTCAAAGTCATGCTTGAAAAATAGCTTTATGTCCAGCATGAAATTAACCTAATAATCAGCATGCTTTGCAAAATAACATCAACACTAAACACTCTAACACCAAACACAAGGTTTAGTTGTAAAATATGCATCCTCTGAACGTAACGTAGATCATAAACATAAGGTTGGTGACGTATCCTTCACACATAAGGTTGTCAACGTATGGTTGATCACAAATGTATGGTTCATGCCACTTTATTCAAACGTAAGGTTTAAAAAAGGTCCATACTTTTATAAGATTCCAAAATAAAGATACTTGACCCATACTTTTCTAAGAATGTATGGTTGTTTACAAAAGGTTAATGAACCATACATTTGAGAAACAAATGTAACGTTTAACACTTACGTACAGTTCTCCTTCCATACTTTTCGAATATTCCAAACGTAGGGTTCCTTTCCTAATGTAGGGTTCTTTTTCATACTTTTCCAATAACGTATGGTTGATTACCCATACTTTTCTCTTATCTCATAAAGTATACACCGCATTTCATCCTTATACTATGTTTCTCCACGTAGGGTATGAACAATGTTTCCAGAATGCGCTAAAGTAGATCACGAATATGTAGAGCATGAATTGTGTTTATAGAATGCGCTAAATGCAAATACCTTTGAAATTAATTCTCATTGTTCAAGAATCTAAATATTTGGTCCAGAAATAAAAATATATTGAATAATAAATTCCTAAAATATTATAAAAAAAATAAAATCATTATAAAATAATTTAGGGTATTTGTGTGCATCAAAATTATTATAAATAGATAGAGTATTGTTCTCAACAATATCCCCCTTTAAATAACAACATTATGTGTTGTTAAAAAAACAATTTCTCAATAATCCTTATGGATTATGTAATGTATTTTGGTGGCTCATGGTAGGTACACATACCATTAGTGATGTTTTTTTATAAAAAAACCTCATTTCATGACACGTATGTATCAATTTGAAGCATTTTATCGAATTCTTTTTCATTCTCCAATTCTTTGGTTGGAAATAGATGATACATGACTGGCTAGAACAAAAATCATGTAAGAGACAACTGAGAAGATTCATTTTATTAGGAAGAGAATGAAGATAACATTGCGTCTTCAGAAATCATAGTTGAATCATCATTGATGAGAATTGTTGTTCAAGGTGGGTGATCATTTTTTTAGAATCTCTCCAAGTCATGTGAATCATCATTATGGGATGTAAGGAAAGTTATCACCTTGATGAGAAAGCTCTTTTGAGTTACTTGAATGATTTTGTGAGGTGGCATAATGGGTTTATTTTCTACGATGTTTATATTAAGTGAATAATTTTTTTTTCATATATATCACTTAAAGCAGTAACAATTAGATATTGACCATGTGATTTGATGGGATCACACTAACATAGGGATAGATTCCATATTGGTTCATGTGTCAGTGTGAATTTTTTATAGGAAAGGGAATGTCATTTAGGGGAAAATAAATGGTTTAATGTGGGATTTTTTTGAAACATGGAATGATTCAAGGAGAAACATGGGAACATGTGAAGGAAATTGTTAAAAAATGTCCTAGAATATTTTTTTCCAATGGTGTTTTAAAATTTATGGGGATGGAAAGACCAATTATGGGGATAACTTAGCAATATCGGTTCCAGAAAATTAACCATTTTTTATTTTATGTGTATAAATTTATTGGGTTATGTTTCAAAGGGTTTGGAAGAGTTTTAAAATGTTTTTTTTGTGGTTTTTTGAGTTGTATAGTTTTCGAATGGTTGATAGAAATTGTGAAACACATTCTAGGAAGCTCTGAAACTAAAACATTAGGAATAAGGTAAATGTATGGTTTGGCCAAACCATAAATCCTACCTAGAGAAGTAATGAATGGTTGGACTGAGGGGAATGAAATGATGGGAAAAAAAGTTTTATAACCATGCGATCCAATCATGCGAAGCTGTTTAGAGGTAGTGTTTAGCATAATATTAGTGAAATATTTTCCTAACCCTAGCCCTAACCATGAAAAATGAAAATATAGATCCAAATTTTGTCGATCTTATTCAGTTTCGACCCTTAATGGATTATTTTCCCCTAATTGGGTCATAACCTGTAATAATCTTCCTCCCATGTTTTTTGATACCATTTCACATGATATAGAAGTGATCCTTAGGGAAATATAAGTGCACTGGAGCCCCAAATTTCTTGGTAAGTGCCTATTGTTGGTTTTTTACCTTAGTTTTATTATTTTTAACTTTCCTGGATACTTGAATCTTATCTTTTAGGGATAGATTCACATTGGGTGAAGATATTTATGACGATATATATATTTTTTAGGATAGGGACTAAGATCTAAGGATTTGTTTTGAAATTTCAAGTTTATTATTTAATGTTTTCTATTGTTTATCATTTTTACTATGTCTTATTGGTAGGTGGATTCATTGTTGACACATCTTGGTGAGAACATGAAGGTTTTATTTCAAATTGATTGAATTTATTGAATTCAGTTGTGAAATTGGTGGTTGATTCTTGGTGAAAACCCTCTTTAGTCATGGTTTTTTGAAATTGTTAAATTGGATGGTGTTTAAAATGTGTTTTGGTTTATTAATTTAAAATTATGAATTTAAGATTATTTTTAAATTTGAAATTAATGGATTTTTTTTGGAATTTTTTTCTATAAAATAATTTTTTATGGAAGTGGATTGGAATGGGTTTTTAGAATATATAATAAATTTGAGTTAATTTCATTTATGTGACCCAGAATAATGGTTATGTACCATCGCGGTATAGTGACATGAACCTATAGAATGGGATTGGTCCAATGGGTAACTTGATATATGTTTACATTGTGAAAACTTGTTAGATCAATGAGAGATCTCTTACGAGTATGGAATAGTCACCTTGTCATGCCTCTGTGGATAGATGGATGTATATATGTGATAAAGGGGAATGCCAATTAAATTTGAGAAATGGTTTTAAAAACTTTTTTGGTTTCCATCCATGGAATTTCATTGGTTTCGATATAAAATATTGAAATGATTTTAATTTCTTATATAATTTTTTTATATAAATGTTTTAACATGTTCAACCTAAGTGGCTTGAGTTATAAAGTTATGGGGAAATATAATTGAGTTTTATACTCACCCTCTACATGGGAGATTTTGTGTGTTTTCAGATACGATATATTAAGACATAGAAAAATTAAAGGTATTCCAATTCATTAGTGATGCATCATGATAGCATGGATGGTATTGTTGAGTTAGAACATATAGCATCTTTGGAGTAGATTAGTTGGTGAATTTGGCATCTTCGAGTTTTTTTGCCTTATTTTCCTCTTGCACTCTTATGTTGTTATTGTTTCAATTTTTATAGAGTTTTATTTCATTTTACTCCTGAATCAAATAGGGGTTTATTTGGTTATGGTTATCTGGATTTGGTTGTTTTATTTCCAAAATGTAAAATCATCCCCCATTGTATTTACTCAATTTAAATTTATTTCCCACCTCCGATGTCTTCGACATTGAACCTAAGGCCTAGTAAAACCATCCACCTATTCCCAAGACAGTAGGTGAGTGGAGGGATGCTACAAGAATCATGATGTATACCATTGTGTCCTTAATAAATCATTACTTCTATACTCTAGGTATATATGTAGGAGGGGGATTTTGTGGGTGTTCGTTGGAATTTTATTGTATAAGTGGGCCAATTATAAGAGGTAACGTGTAATTTTAACTCATAAACCCCATCCTCTACCTTAGTAAAAGTGTACTACTTATAATTAATATTAATGATTCCCTATTTATCGATTATATTTATTCTCCCCAATTAATGTAAATTGATGAACTAAACCTTACCTAACATGGTAAGTGGAAATGGAGGTTCGAATGATCTTAAGATTTTTTTTCAAAAAAGTAACAAAATTGTTGAACATGATCATCCACTTTTTATCCCTAAATTCATCATTCAAATGGTTGAAGTACTTATCCTTATTTATGGATAGTGGCTAAAAAATTAATTATGAAATAAACACTTTCAGATGTCGCATTCTACCATTTCTATGTATTTTATCAATCTAATACGGTATACTAGTCTAGAAAAAAATATGGAGTGGGGCGATATTGATCCAGGTTCTCTATTTCATTGTCTGGTTATCAGAAATTGTGGTGTATGATTTCAAATTCAACTACTTTTGAATAAATAAACATCTCCATGAAACCGTTATTAACTCGGAATAATTTTTGGTTTTTATGATCCAATGGCCATATGTTCTCATCCCAATATCTGAATCAATAGGATTTTTATTCCAATTTTGGTTACTTAGGAAAAAAGGGACATCAAAATGATAACGCAAAAATGTGGAATGAAATTCAAGTTTGATATCACGGTACACATAATCCTTCATTACAATTTTTTTCTATATTCATTACTAGTGATGACTTGAGGAGGTTTCATTCAATATCAATATTTTTCAGAGTGTCTATATCCCAGATCATCCTAGTTGTTATCTTCTAACCATCTATATTAATAATACAAAAATTAGTGGTTTTTCTTTTCAAATAAATGTATGGTTGGAGGGGTTATAGGATCTCATACTCACTTGAGGATGAATTTTAAGTTGTATATTTATTTCTCTTTTATAAGTGGATATATGAATTTGATTAGATGGTTGTTGTAACAGCCCGAGATTTTATGAAAAATATTCGTTTTAATTTTATTAATGTCTTGTGTTGTACGCTACACCAAAAGGAGCTTGCACAACACACATCCTTGACTTTCCATGCATTACACACAATCGCGACCTTCCTCGATAGCGTGTGTAGTACGCAATACCGAGTTTCACTAAACAATGACATGATATTAAAATATTATTATAACTAGCCGTTATGAATATTAATAATGAACTTTTAAAATTTTAGAAATTTTAGCTCTCAAAATGGACTTCATTTTGGGATTTGGAGTATCGAATTTAGCCTAAGGTGAAATTTTGGTACTTTTCGGATAACTTTCATATTATGATGAATAGTGAAAATTACTAAATTATAATTAAAAACAACTTTTTTAATCGAAATAATTAATAGTGATAAATTATTAATTTGAGTGGTTTTAAAGTATATTTAGAATATATTTTTACAATTTAATACAATGTTGGTCATTGGTTGTAATTTCACATTTAAACCAGACATAATCAAGTGTCAAACTTTTGATAGATATTGTTTCTTAAAAACACGCTATTTGTTTTAACAGTAGGATTTAATTATAAAATTAATTAATGCAACTTATATGTTATGAATTTGGTAAAATAGACTCCATTTTTTAATTCAGAATATGAAATATAGCTTAGGATGAAATTTTGGCATTGTTCTGAAAAACATCAATTTTTGATGAATAGTGAAACTACTAAGTGGTAGTTAAAAAACTGAATTTTTCAAAAAACGTAATTTTACCACTTCTATGAATGGAATTTCAAAAATCCGAGATACACGGTTGATGTCAGTAAGTAAAATGTGGTTCAATGAGATGAAAATAATTTTTGGTGAATAATAACTTTTTACTTTTATTTACCACGGTTAAAAGTAAATAGGGTAATTAAGGGTAAGAATGATATTAATATTATCCTAACACATGTCCTAATTCTATTGGACAAGTGTATCTCGACCAAAAACAACCTTAAGTGTAAAATATTATCATTTAGGCCCACTTGGATTAGATTAGGACACTTATTATTATTTAATTCAAAGAAGAGTTAAAATAGTTAAACTCAAAGTTTATTTACTAAAACATTTTTAATATAGGGTTGTACATAAGATAATTTCGATTTTAAATCTTCATTAGAAAGCTAAAAATATTTCCTACATAATGGTATTTTATTTGTAATTTTTAGATATTAAATAAGTTAATTTATTTATGACACAAAGATGATGAAATAATTATCTTATTTATGAAATATTGACATAATTGATGTTATAAAAACCAAAATAAATGTAATTTGAGACTTTTTATGAATTCCACTAATTTTCTAGGTTACTATGATATATTAGTGTTGATTTAATAAACTTGTTTTGAACATATAATTCTGTTATGACTTTCAAAAAAAATCATATATCAAATAGTGTCAAAATTGACACAAAATAGTTTTTAAATCAAATATTATATTATTAATTGTTATTTTATTCCTAAAAATCTAAGGTTCGGACAAATGACTTTGATAAGGATATATATATATTAATAATAAACAATTTGGGGTTCGTTTGGCATGTTATTGTAAGTGTATTAACCATATAGTGAAAGAAAACAAAAAGACACGGTAAAAGTTAAATTATTTAACTTAGAGTTAAATCTAATTGATAGGGTTAAAATAATACCCTAAACTTGTCTAAATCCTATTGGTTGATAGGATTTCGACCCATCCCCACTTTAGCTTCGAAATAAGACCCTTTGGAACCATTATAAACCGTTTTTGACTTTAATATAAAATAATATTTTGAGATATTCCTAAGGTGCCCCTCTCCTCCCTTATAAAAGGGCACCTCCTCACCCTCCTCCTCACACCAATTTGAGCACTCAAGATCGGACAACCCCTGACAAAATCCCTTCTCCACTTCCCTAGTATCATCCTAGAGGTTCTGGTCTTCTTCAAAGACCATCCTTATATCTTTAAGTGGAGGGTAAGAAAAGGCGCGTCAAAAAGAGGTAATATCCATTACCGATCTTTTTCAATTTCTTTCTTCTTCAACTTCTTCTTATTTAGTTGTTTCATGATAAATTAAGAACATAAGTATTTCTTATATACTGATATGTTATTATAAATATGAAACAAATCTAATTAACCTTCTAACCATCCTACGGAAAAAGGAAATCACCGCGCGTGCGTACGTACGGAATACCGTCTCCACGCCATGGTGTAATCTATTTTCTGCCACCACCTTAATTGGATGGGTATAAAGGTGTAATGAGTAACTATATATGATTATGATAAAGTGATATTGATACTGAAATAGTATACATACACTTCAACACAATTCCACGACCATGAGAATGATATCATCGCTCGTGCGTACGTATGGACTACCGTCTCCACGACGCGATGAGATTCATTCTCAATGATTAACCATTCATGAATGATTATAAAGTATATATAATAAGTAATAATGAAATATATAACCTGATAATGATATTGGAATTATTTATATTTATATGTATGTCATCTACTTAATTCCATTCAATTCAATAAGGAAACGAAAACAGCGTTCATGCGTACGTACGGACTACCGTCTCCATGAACGGTGTATTTCTTTCCATTTACTGATTTATTATATATGTATATTCTGAATATATATATATAAATCATGTTTTATATTCTGGAATTAAGTAATCATGATCTAAGTAATCATATGAATAATTACAAGTTAAAAACACGAACGAAAAATGAGACGATTCTACCCAAAACTCTACTTTAACATGAATTTACAAAAGAACGGGTAATATAAAGTCATAAGTGGACCATATATGATATAATAACAATGAATATGATTCCGGAATAAGTCAATAACATGATTTAAATTATTATACAGGAGGTTCGGACACTTACAAAGCAAGTCGGACCTAAGGTAAGGGAAATATCACAATCTCATTTTTATCCGAGATTGTTTGTACTTTGAAATTTACTGGGGTATATTTTATCATCCACATCCATGTTTCATAAATATGTAATATTATTTCCATCCACCTACAATTTTTTAAATCCATTTTTACCCTTCGGTGAGCTTTTTGTAAAAGAAATGAAAGGAATCTTTTGTCGTTTTTCGTACGAGGTACTTTTTGACTTTTCCGAAAAAAGTACGAAGAATGTTTTTTTAACTTATACGGCATGAATGGATTTCTAAAACATTATTTCCAAGAAGTTTCCTTTACAAGTATTCAAGTTTATTTTTAATCAACTTCTTTTAGTTTAAAATTGTATGACATGTTAAGAAAGGAAAAGTGTTTTTGAAGTAGAAAGGATATTTTCCTCAAGAATGGAGTTCAAGTATTTTATCAAAATTATTTTCCAACTAAGATAATAAAAGGGTTCTGTTTTTATCCCTATTATTACATGGATTTGATTATGTTGTGATGGAAATAATTTTTTCTTTATCTTATATGAATTGTTTTATGATGTCATGTTGTTTAAGAATCCCATCTTTATTACATGGGTTATGCTATGATGTATGGTTTATGATTATGTGGCACACATAAGAAAGGATTCATTATAAGATTGGTGGTACCTATATCTCCCTCCAATGCATTGGGTAAAGAATTCATATCTCTTGAGATAGACATGGCTAGAATGGTAGGTTATAACGGTTCAGTGAAACAGGACTAAAACGAGGGTGACTCGATTCAGAAAGGGACTTTGTCCACTAAGATAGTCTTGGCAATGAGTCATGACTAACAAGAAATGATTCTCTATGATTATTGTGTATGCCACAAAGTTTCATGTTTTATGTTATGCTTAATGGGATTTCATTTCACTACCATGATTTATCCCATGTTATGAAATTATGCTCTCTTTTGCAGGTTATGATTTCCAAAAGTTATGTTCTTATGAATATGATGTGATTGATTTTTCTTTTGTTTACCCTTACTGAGCATTTGAGCTCACCCTTTTATGTTTTCTTTTCCCCAGGATATAAAGAAAGGTTTTAGGTAAAAAAAGGGAAGATCTTTATGGGAGATATTGAAGATCTTTCACCACGATTAGAAGATTACGTTCCGAGTTTCCAAAGACACTAAACTATTACGATCCTTGTGTGTGTGTTTTTCTTATGTAATAAGTATTCCGAAAAAGTAATGTAATGTCCATGTAAGTCTAGCTTCGGGTCTCTACTGTTGGTATCAGAGGAAAGGTTTAGTCAACCTTTAGAAACTAGGATGCGAAAACGTTAGTAAGGTCCCTAGAGATATTTCTAAGGTATGTCTAGGGATGTCTCTAAGGTTAAGTATACATATAGGTTATAGTCCTAGAATTGCGCTAACGATCATAGAATTTAACCTAAGATGTTATATATTGAGGGTACTCCCCCTTTATTATGTTGTTTTCCATAGCATGATTTTTGCCTCTCACACTATTCTTTTTGGGTTTTAGAAAATGGCTGGAAACAAGATGATTCACGATAATGGAGGATATGATGGACAATGGAATGATATTCTTCATGAGCAACCAAATGAAATGGGATTTGGAAGTCCAAACATCATTATTATGCCGAATCAGCAATCTCATAATATGATCAATAAAGTAAAATTTGGTAAGTTTCCTGACTCGGCTAATAAGAGAAAGATGGGGTTTCATGATGGTCATAGAGGAAAGAAAGTTCAATTTCCCCTATGTAAATCATGTGGGAAGAGGCATCAAGGAGAATGTTTCAAAGGAACTGGAAGATGCTTTGGGTGTGGAAAAGAAGGACACAAAGACAGTAAGTGAAAAGGAAAAGGTTCAGTTAACACCAGGGATGAAGATAATGGTATTGCTATGACATCAACAATGGTTAAATGTTTTAAATGTGGAATGTACGAGCATTATGCAAACCAATGCCCTAAGGGAAAGTCTCATGAAGAGAATCAGTATGGTCGTATGGGTAGTATTTATGTTGATGATGATGAAGAGACTAAAAATGATATGTGAGATGAAAGAATTGTTGAAGCTCGGTCAATTGTTTAAGAATGTAGTGGAATGATGACATGTTTATCATGTGTAATGTTGTATAAGTAATCTCATTGTACTATGGAATAAAGAGACATCTAAGGATTGTTACACTGTTGTCCTTCCTTGAGTTTTGAAAGTGTATGATTAATGGTACAAGTATCCATGAAAGGTTATTCAGATATTTTTGGAATGTAGATGATATGCACATAAGGAAGGGATAAGGAGAAAATGAAATGTTTGACAATATTCATGAGCTCATGATTGATATAAGGACTAAGTCATATCATGGTTTGAGTATATAGAATTTTGAGGATTTTGGTATGTGAAAAGTGTTAACTTTTAACTGCATTCAAGTTTTCACTATGGTTCAATGGGTATTCAAGAGACTACATGATGAAGGACTTTGAAAGTTTGGAATGTGACCAACAAAACATATCTTATGATATATGGGGATCGACGATGGTGTTAAATCTCTGGTAATCGTTTTCACTATGTTATGAGAGTGGACTGCAGTATTATGGAAAAGCCTAAAGATTGGAAGGGATTATGTTGGACATAAGTTAGTATTGTTTAAGGATAGAACTTTTTTTCGATATTATTGATGGGATGTTATAGAATTATAGTTTTAGAAAAAGGACAACCTGCAGGACGGGCGACAACCCATCGCGTCGGACAAGGATATGGGAATCGAACCCACAACCGAAGTGCGACTAGCCTTTATCGCCTACCTATGGCATACAGGAAGTCCCTGTTTATTAGAAACTAGTTTTATTATATTAACCAGTATGGTATATGAAGTATAAAATCCATTTTAGGAACCATATATGATAAATCTCACTATATATCGACTTATGTATATAATTTTTGCTAACCTTTTGTTTGAGACAGATGGAATGACCTGTCATTCTATCACATGATCTGCTAACACTTCACGTATAACAAATTCAACTTCAGTTATTTAAGAGATGAAGTGGAAATTGTTAAAGGCACGAACAATAGTGAGATTGTACCAAAATAAAGTAAGTATTTATTCTAATTCAAATTCTTTAACTTTAGGGAAACGATCTTGAAAACCAAAAATGTTGTCCTAGTGATATTATATCTGATGAATCAGATGGTACCTTAGATCGTCACAAATTTATGGCTTTGTGATTTCTGGCTTTTCCATAGCCATGTTCTCTACCACTCTCCATCAGAACATGATGGTTAGATTTCTCTTCCATATCCATATTTTCACCTATGTGGAAACCCAGTGATTAGTTTATTTGGGTAACATTTACGTTTCATACTTTTGTTTTTAAAGATTGGTTTTGATATTCCTTTTTATGATGTGGGTTTCTATTAAAGAAACTTTTGAATAGTAAACCATTTATAACCCCGACGAATTTCGAGGGCGAAATTAATTTTAAGGGGGGTAGAATGTAACAGCCTGAGATTTTATAAAAAATATTCTTTTTAATTTTATTAATTTCTTGTGTTGTACGCTACACCAAAAGGAGCTTTCATAACACACATACTTGACTTGCCTTTCATTACACACAATCGCGACCTTCCTCGATAGCGTGTGTAGTACACAATACCGAGTTTCACTAAACAACGATATGATATTAAAATATTATTATAACTAGCCGTTATGAACAGTAATAATGACCTTTTAAAATTTTAGAAATTTTAACTCTCAAAATGGACTTCATTTTTGGATTCGGAGTATCAAATTTAGCCTAAGGTGAAATTTTGGTACTTTTCGGATAACTTTCATATTCTGAAGAATAGTGAAAATTACTAAATTATAATTAAAAACAACTTTTTTAATCGAAATAATTAATAGTGATAAATTATTAATTTGAGTGGTTTTAAAGTATATTTAGAATATATTTTTACAATTTTAATACAATGTTGGTCGTTGGTTGTAATTTCACATTTAAACCAGACATAATCAAGTGTCAATCTTTTGATAGATATTGTTTCTTAAAAACATGCTATTTGTTTTAACAGCGGGATTTAATTATAAAATTAATTAACGCAACTTTTATGTTATGAATTTGGTAAAATAGACTTCATTTTTGAATTCGGAATATGAAATATAGATTAGGATGAAATTTTGGCATTGTTCTGAAAAACATCAATTTTTGATGAATAGTGAAACTACTAAGTGGTAGTTAAAAAACTGAATTTTTCATAAAACTTAATTTTACCGCTTCTGTGAATGGAATTTCAAAATTCCGAGATACACGGTTGATTCCAGTAAGTAAAATGTGGGTCAATGAGATGAAAAATAATTTTTGGCGAATAGTAACTTTTTACTTTTATTTACCACGGTTAAAAGTAAATACGGTAATTAAGGGTAAGAATGATATTAATATTACCCTAACACATGTCCTAATTCAATTGTACAAGTGTATCTCGACCAAAAACAACCTTAAGTGTAAAATATTATCATTTAGGCCCACTTGGATTAGATTAGGACATTTATTATTATTTAATTCAATGAAGAGTTAAAAGAGTTAAACTCAAAGTTTATTTACTAAAACATTTTTAATATAGGGTTGTACATTAGATAAATTCGATTGAAAATCTTAATTAGAAAGCTAAAAATATTTCCTACATAATGGTATTTTATTTGTAATTTTTAGACATCAAATAAATTAATTTATTTATGACACAAAGATGATGCAGTAATTATCTTATTTATGAAATATTAACATAATTGATGTTATAAACACCAAAATAAATGTAATTTGAGACTTTTTATGAATTCCACTAATTTTCTTATGTTACTATGATATATTAGTGTTGATTTAATCAACTTGGTTCGAACATATAATTATGTTATGACTTTCACAAAAATCATATACCAAATATTGTCAAAATTGACACAAAATAGTTTTTAAATCAAATATTATATTATTAATTGTTATTTTATTCCTAAAAATATAAGGGTCGGCCAAATGACTTAGATAAGAATATATATATTAATAATAAACAATTTGGGGTTCGTTTGGCATGTTATAGTAAGTGTATTAACCATATAGTGAAAGAAAACAAAAAGACACGGTAAAAGTTAAATTATTTAACTTAGAGTTAAATCTAATTGATAAGGTTAAAATAATACCCTAAACTTGTCTAAATCCTATTGGTTGATAGGATTTCGACCCATCCCCACTTTAGCTTTGAAATAAGACCCTTTGAAACCATTATAAACCGATTTTGACTTTAATATAAAATAATATTTTGAGATATTCCTAAGGTGCCCCTCTCCTCCCTTATAAAAGGGAACCTCCTCCCCCTCCTCCTCACACCAATTTGAGCACTCAAGCTCGTCCAACCCCTACCCAAATCCCTTCTCCACTTCCCTAGTATCATACTAGATGTCCGGGTCTTCTTCAAAGACCATCCTTAGTTCTTTAAGTGGAGGCTAAGAAAAGGCACGTCAAAAAGAGGTAATATCCATTACTGATCTTTTTCAATTTCTTTCTTCTTCAACTTCTTCTTCTTTAGTTTTTTCATGATAAAGTAATAACATCAGTATTTCTTATATACGGATATGTTATTATAAATATGAAACAACTCTAATTAACCTTTTATCTATCCTACGGAAAAAGGAAATCACCGCGCGTGCATACGTACGGAATACCGTCTCCACGCTGTGGTGTAATCTATTTTCCACCCCCACATTAATTGGATGGGTATAAAAGTGTAATGAGTAACTATATATGATTATTATAAAGTGATATTGATACTGAAATAGTATACATACACTTCCACACAATTCCACGACCATGAGAACGATATCATCGCTCATGCGTACGTACGGACTACCGTCTCCACGACGCGATGAGATTCATTCTCAATGATTAACCATTCATTAATGATTATAAAGTATATATAATAAGTACTAATGAAATATATAACCTGATAATGATACTGGAATTATTTATATTTATATGTATGTCATCTACTTAATTCCATTCAATTCAATAAAGAAACTAAAACAGCGTTCATGCGTACGTACGGACTACCGTCTCCATGAACGGTGTATTTCATTCCATTTACTGATTTATTATATATGTATATTCTGAATATATATATATATAAATCATGTTTTATATTCTGGAATTAAGTAATCATGATCTAAGTAATCATATGAATAATTACAAGTTAAAAACACGAACGACAAATGAGACGATTCTACCCAAAACGCTACTTTAACATGAATTTACAAAAAAACGGGCAATATAAAGTCATAAGTGGACCATATATGATATAATAACAATGAATATGATTCTGGAATAAGTCAATAACATGATTTAAATCATTATACAGGAGGTTTGGACACTTACAAAGCAAGTCGGACCTAAGGTAAGGGAAATATCACAATCTCATTTTTATCCGAGATTGTTTGTACTTTGAAATTTACTGGGGTATATTTTATCATAAACATCCATGTTTCTTAAATATGTAATATTATTTCCATCCACCTAAAATTGTTTAAATCCATTTTTACCCTTCAGTGAGCTTTTAGTAAAAGAAATGAAAGGAATCTTTTGTCGTTTTTTCGTACGAGGTACTTTTTGACTTTTCCGAAAAAAGTATGAAGAATGTTTTTTTAACTTATACGGCATGAATGGATTTCTAAAACATTATTTCCAAGAAGTTTCCTCTACAAGTATTCAAGTTTATTTTTAATCAACTTCTTTTAGTTTAAAATTGTATGACATGTTAAGAAAGGAAAAGTGTTTTTGAAGTAAAAAGGATATTTTCCTCAAGAATGGAGTTCAAGTATTTTATCAAAATTATTTTCCATCTAAGATAATAAAAGGGTTCTGTTTTTTATCCTTATTATTACATGGATTTGATTATGTTGTGATGGAAATAATTTTTTCTTTATCTTATATGAATTTTTTTATGATGTCATGTTGTTTAAGAATCCCATCTTTATTACATGGGTTACGCTATGATGTATGGTTTATGATTATGTGGAACACATAAGAAATGATTAATTATAAGATGGGTGGGACCTATATCTCCCTCCAATGCATTGGGTAAAGATTTCATATCTCATGAGATAGACATGGCTGGAATGGTAGGTTATACCGGTTCAGTGAAACAAGACTGAAACGAGGGTGACTCGATTCAGAAAGTGACTTTGTCCACTAAGATAGTCTTGGAAATGAGTCATGACTAACAAGAAATTATTCTCTATGATTATGTGTGTATGCCAAAAAGTTTCATGTTTTATGTTACGCTTAATGGGATTTCATTTCACTACTATGATTTATCCCATGTTATGAAATTATGATCTCTTTTGCAGGTTATGATTTCCAAAAGTTATGTTCTTATGAATATGATGTGATTGATTTTTCTTTTGTTTACCCTTACTGAGCATTTGAGCTCACCCTTTTATGTTTTATTTTCCCCAGGATATAAAGAAAGGTTCTAGGTAAAAAAAGAGAAGATCTTTATGGGAGATATTAAAGATATTTCACCACGATTAGAAGATTATGTTCCGAGTTTCCAAAGACACTAAACTATTAGGATCCTTGTGTGTGTGTTTTTCTAATGTACTAAGTATTCCGCAAAAGTAATGTAATGTCCATGTACGTCTAGGTTCGGGTCTCTACTGTTGTGGTTTCTTAGAATTAGGTTTCAACTTCTTAATTGAGTGGAATGGTATTTGAGAGTTCATTCCACCAGTCTATTCCTCTATAAGGAGTAAGACACTAGATTCTTATGAAAAATGTGTGGTAAAGAATGAGGGTTTTATCAGATAATATTTTAAAGGGGGTTTTATAGTTCATTTGTGACTATTGGAAAAGTAATGTTTTGATTTTGGTCAAAGCATGGGATTGGAAGTGTGTATTGTTTATTATGGAATGTTTTAAATAGAAACTAATGCATAGAGGTCAATAAATATTAATAATTATTATGGGTTGGGGGTTAAATTAATTAATTAAGGGTTGAATGTATCTGATAGAATAGTTGGATCAATAGAGGATGCAATAGAATTTGAGAGCACTAAGGGTGAGTCGTAGACAATATTGGCTTTGTTCATGAATTCAAAACAAATTTTAATAGTTTTAGTTTAATGAGGTTATATTTCATTGTGAATTACCTCTATAAAAAATTTATTTTTCACCTTCCATTAACAAAAAAATAAAATCACAATATTATTGATTAATATCTTAATATCACTAATTGGGGTTTCAAATTAAAATTATTAATTATATAGTAACTAAAAAATATCAAGCCATAATCATCTGATTACACCAACACATATAAAAGTTTAGTTATAATTATGTTCTTTATGATCAATTTATTACAACATTGATTTGGGACATGATTTCTTCATGGATAGTTTTCAAATAATTATAGGGTTTTATTGTAGTGTAAAATTGATATGGTTATTTTTTATAAGAATATGCTTTAATATAAACTAATTGAGATGATGGTCTCTTCCATGGTTTTATATTGAAAATTCCATAGACCCCTGTAGGGTTTTTTTTATGATGTTGTGAATGCCAAATAAAAATTTTCATCCAAGTAGTCCCTTTTTTCTATTTTCTTTCACTTTGGTTTAAACTCCTAAATACCTTATGAAAAATTACTCTATTCATTCTCAAATTACAATAAAACATTATTTGACCAAGACATTTTATTATTTGTATCATGTGTAATGTTCTTTAAAAATTTTGTCATAATTGGGGCGTAATTTATATTTTTTTCTTCATTTACAATCCTCGATGACAATATAATATCACAATATTTGTAAATTTTATAATATTCCATTGGATGAAAATAAATAATAGTTATATTCTAATATTTTCCTTAACTCTTAGCTTGAACCTCAACAACTACCAATAAGGACATCCTATCTATAAACATATATGTGTTTTTATGGATAACTGTATTTATGATAATTATATGGATAAATCATCTCAAAATATCTACATTATGTTTTTAAGGATACTTATTCTATTCTCATGCCCACTATATATGCTAAATGAGAGGTATATCAAAATAAAGGGATTGTGGGAGTGTCATTCTACTTCCATTCCTGGATGATCCATGTATATAGTTGGTAAGCTTTTAAAAATATTCTTGATCCTTATAAGAATAAGGGTGGTGTATTTATCCAATGAATGGAATGTATTATTTTAATCATTTATTTCCTCAATGTTTTTTGAATTTATTCTAATTAGGAAACAACTACAATTTGTGACAGAAATAAAGAATTAGTAGTATATTTGGGAGAATACTTGATAGATTCTTAAGAAGAATTCATGATATCTTCAACTTATCAAGATCCTCTATAACTCACGTAGTTAGATATCTATTTGATTTCTCCCCCATTTTCATCAATGTTATTAATTTTAATGAAACATGAAAATATTTCTTTTACACTAACAATTTGATTCAAATGGAAGGCTTCAGTGGGAGGGTTCATTATTATTAGATATATCTTGTGCATAGAATAGATTGGATTCCCTGGGAAACAAGCATAAAAGACTCATAAGTGACATTATTACATAGATTAACATGCTTCCTAGCCTGTATACGAATATGAAAGCTCTCTATGATCACATCATTCAGCAAGACTTTCAACTTCATGACTGTTGGGATGGTGGTGAATTCCTTCTTTTTTTTCTGAAAAAAAATGTTCGAGTATTTTTTTGAGGAACCTAAAATACTACCAGGGTGACATCCAGATCCAGACGGTTAAAGTTTGGTGATCACAACTTATCTTATTTTTAGATATGTATTATGTAAAATAGGTTTAAAGAAATTATCAACATGCTTAGTGAGGATTGATCCAACTCTAGTGATGTTTACATTACTAGTCCTCTGATAGTGATTAACTTCACCCAAGCCTTATCAGGTCCTAAAGGGCCCCAGTCAGGTGGTACCCATGTTAGGGGAAAGGAAATGTCAACCTTTTTCCAATATTACAAATTTAGTGAATAACTTGGATAACCTCAAGTTGGGTATTATTCTAGAAGAAGTGGATATCCTAAAAGATAGGGAGGTTCCTGATTTTTAGAGTTTCCCATGTCCAAATGTCTTCCATGGATATTTTTACTCTGATACATGGGATATAATTAATGGGGAATTTTTGAGTGCTATAAAGAATTACAGAAGAAGTGGTAAACTACCTAAATTTTGTAGGTTTTGGGCACAACAAAAGCACGGTTGGGATGAAACCCAAAATTAATTTTTACCATGATCAATGGTTATTACAGGATCAATATGATGATGCATTCCAGTCTCCATGGAATATAATCAAAGATTTAGATAAATAAGGAAGTCCCTTAAGTCATTTAGAGAGAGTATCTTGCACATCATGTTTATTATTAGTTAAATTAATTTCATAAATAAAACAATACATAGATCTTCAGTATTTTCATAGTTTATGATTTTGATCAAATGGAATGAACCTTACTGATTATCACATTGTGCTTGTGAGGATCCAAACAAGAATCCCTCTAGTGGTGATCCACACATGCTCTGATGGACTCCAATCGACACAACTCATTCTTTTAGTGCTAGCATGGCGAAATGAGTGTCTTGTGTCAGTCATTATTGATCGCTTTTTCTTCAGCCTTGAAGAACGTCTCTCATTATTGAGAGGTGTGGTAATAAGATTCGAGTGAGAAATTGGTTTGCTCAACCATACTCAATTCACCTGCCATACAGTTCAGTACATGACACAATAGACGTATGTTTCTATTTATTGACATGGGGATTAAGTTAAAATATTTAATTGCATAACAGTAATTAAATACATTAATAACCTTAGAGAAAACCCATGCTACTAATAATAATACCACACCATTATTTATTGTGTGCCAACTTGAAAAAAAAGAAATTATAAATAAAATTCTTGATTACAAAATAATAGAAGAGTTATTTTAATTTTTTCCAACTAGTAAAATACTTATTTTTTTCCTTGAAAATAAATATTTTAGTATCATACCAGCCTTGATCCGCTCGAACTCCACTTACATGTATTGAACACTGATATAAATAAATAAATTATTCTTTTAAATATATATTTTTTTTAAAAACTGGTCGATGAATATTTATTAAATGTTCAATAAAACAAATAAATATATTTTACCTAGAATATAGTGAATAATTATTTATTTAATTTATCAAATCATTTTAACTTGAATAAAATTATTCCACTATCTTGAGAATAATATTTATTAATTAAATTCCAATTGAATTTTTCTGAGACAACCAAAAACATTTAGTGTGTTACCATCTAGGATCCCTTCTCATTGGAATTAGGAGCGCTTGACTAAATTCCAAGAGTAGTGTCTTGAAATGGGTCAAGGAACCCTAGAGAAAGAACATAATGTCACAACAATGACATCCACAGACAAATTCATACTGTGTAATATAATCCCTTTGTCTCAATATCTCATCAAGCAGTTTTCATGATAGTGTCATCAATCTCTATGCTTGATACATTGTTCTTTGACTACCTGAAATAAACTCATCGTTACAAAATGGCCTTTTAATTTTTGTGTGAAGGTTCTATTTCAATCAAAGGGACGAGATATGAACGTCCATTAATGGAAAGGGAAAATCCTTCCTCAACTTATTCATTAATAACATGACACTCCTGATGCAACCAATGTATCACACATCCCACCAACTATCTGTGTGATAGTTTTTGTTAGTAAATAAAAGTACATGAGTATTGACAATTATTAATGACATCCTTAAAGTCTAAGGATCATTACACAAGTTCATAGATAGAAATACTTGATGACACGAAAACATACCGAATTTTTACCTGCTAGTATGTTCTCATAATATCCTGTCTTGGAAATTACCAAGTGTGAACTTCATGAGGGGAAGTCTCATCTACTTATGAGTACTCAAACCTGACAGTATTCATTCTATGCTTCCCATCATAGAATGTCATCCAAAAATAGAACTTTATTTAAGAATATTTTTATTTCATTTCAAGGTTCTTATAATAGCGGGGAAATTCCATGACCTTATTAATGTAACAAATACTCTAATGCATTATTACATCATAGTCAAGAAGAAAAATGAACTATATGTAATAATATGTTTAATATGTAAATACATTAAATATCCATGTAAATAATGTAAAACCAGTTGGTTCTTGGAAACCAAATCTTACAAACTTCCACTTGGACTAGAGCCAACTGCCTACGAATTTCGGTCTGTTAGAACTCACATGTTGACTAAGTTTCTTTTGAGTCAACGATTTAGTCAATGGGTCTTCCACATTGTCTTCTGTGGAAATACTGCTCACTAAAACTTTTCATCCCTATGAAAAATCCAATAAGAGATGATACTTTTGAAGTATGTTCTTTATTTGCTGATGTGTCAATGGCTCTTTTGCGAGATCCAATGCTACAGTATTATCATAGTACAATGTGATGGGATCTTTACTACTATATCACATCTAGCTCCTGGATGAATCTTCACATACAAACTACTTCTTTAGCTACCTCAGAAGATAATATATACATGGAATCCACTGTAGAATCTACGACCACACTCTATGTTGAGCTTTTCCAACTCACTGCACCTCCATTCAAAGCGAAGATGCATCCAATTTGAGACTTCATGTCATCTAGATGTGTCAAGAAACATGAATGTTCATATCCTCTAAAAACTAGTTCCTAATCTTCTCCATAATCTAGAAACATATCCTTAGTACACCTCAGGTACATTAGGCTAGTGCTGACCGCCATCCAATGGTGGTCACCTGGGTCAGCTTGATATCTTCCTAGCACACTCAATGCATAGGAGACATAGAGCCTAGTATATAGCATGACATACAAGAAATACCATATTGCTATTGTGTATGGAGTCCTTTCTGTTATCTTTCTTTCCTCATTTGTCTGAGTACACTTTTTCATGGAATGATTAATTCCATGTGACATTGGCAACAATCCCCTCTTGGATTTTTTCATACTAAATTTCTTCATTATCATATCAATGTATGTACTTTGACATAGTCCCGAAAATCTCTTGTATCTATCTTGATGGATCTTGATCCCATGAATAGATGATGCCTTTCCCAAGTCCTTCATGGAGAAGCATTGATTCAACCATGCCTTAATATACTGTAAGATTGGTATCTCATATCCAATAAGTAATATGTCATCAAAATATACTATTTGGAAAACGACTACACTCCCACCATTTGTAGACACAAGTATCACATTCGTTCATGATAAAACCAAATTTCATTATGGATTTATCAGAATGAATGTTCTATGACCTGGATGCTTACTTTAATCTATAAATGGATTTTTACAACATGCATACCTTGTTGGAATCATTTGGAGTCATAAATACTTCAGGTTGTGTCATGTAGACAAATTAGTGATGGTTCCCATTAAGGAATGCTCTTTTGACATACATTGTACAAATATCACTGTAATGGTAAGCAACACTGACAAATGGAATTATGATGTATTTCCAAATTTTAACTGGGGAGAGGGATTCCTCATAGTCAATTCATTAACGTAGCATGAACCCTTTTGCCACTAGTCATGACTTATAGGTACTGAATTGTCCATAAATGTCTAGAATCTTCTTGAATACCCATTTTCAACCAAAAATATTTACATCGACTAGAGGATATACCAAAATCCAGACATGGTTTTGGTACATGGAATCCATTCCATAATTCATGGATTCTTTCCACTTGTCAACATCTGTTCCACTTACTTATTTATTTTTGGTTATTGGATCATTATTATCATCTAATAATGAGTCCTAATCCATGGAAACTAGAAAACTATACCATTCCAGATCTATTACCTTGTTTGTACTCCTACATAGTTCTGGGGTATGTAGAATAGTTATTTCTCCATGAGGCTTTGTGGAATCTCTTCCTATACCAACTGTTATGTTCCTTGAGCCTCCACTTCATAGAATTATATCTCACTCCCACTATCTCTTTTGGAGATGTGATCCCTCTCAAAGAATATGGCATATATTTCCACTATAAACTTTTTGTATGAGGGGTTGTATAGGTAAAATCCAATTATTTCCATAGGGTATCCTATATAGGTACACTTTGTGCCTCGGGGTACAAGTTTGTTACCTGAAGAGGCCTTAAAAAATGCATCTATTCCAAATACATGTAAATTATATAACATGGATTTATTTCCACTCCAGAACATGTATGGAATACTATTTATTTATTTAGTTTGTACATGGTTTAGTATGTACACTAGTGTTTCTAACCAAAATCACAAATGGATAATGGAGGACTCGCATGACTCGTCATTTATATCACCATGTCCAAAAGGATGTGATTCCTCCTTTCAGTCACACCATTCCACTAGGGCGTGTAATGAAGAGTGAGTTGGGAAAGGATCCCACACTCATGTAAGTAATCAATGATGTGGTGATTAAGATATTCTCCACCTTTTTCTGAGAAAAGTTTGTTAAGCTTATTACCAATCTGATTTTCAACTTCATTCTTGTATTATTTGAACTTATCAAAATAATCCTACTTATACCTCATCAAGTAAATATATCCATTTCTACTAAAATAATTAGTAAAAGTTATGAAGTATGCATACCCTCCCCTTGCTTTAACTGGAAATAGTTCACAGACATCAATATCTTCCAATTCAAGAAGTTCTTTATCCCTTTAACCTTTTCCACTAAATGGGGATTTAAGTATTTTTCTTTGTAAGCATGCATGACACATGCCAAGTGGTTTAGTTTGAAACAATTTAATATCCATCTTGATGTAACTTTGTCAATCATTTCTCATTTACATGACCTAGCCAGTGATTCTAAACTTCGGTGTGGTATGAGTCATGTGAGGAATCGTTGTTATAGATTTACATTACTTGTTTTTTTAATTGAACATGTAAAGACCATTTTATAAATGTTCCCTACCAAAACAAATGCAATCTATGTAAGAGAAGAAACATTCATTTGAAAAATTGAGAAAAATATATCTGTATCTAATCTAGATACGAAAATAATGTTTTAGTAATAGAAATATCATAATAACCACCCATTAACACCAAGACCATCCAAGTTGGCATCAAGATTTGGTAGTCCCTAACATCTAAAATAGGATGTCTGGCTCCATTGGCTACTCACATATCTACCTCCCCTCAGTTAATCTTCCTAAATCATCTTGGTTCTTTTATTTGGATACATATGTGATCACCACAAGTTGAATCAAATACCCAATTTGTAGAAATAGATAGACAGAATTTGATAATCAATGCACTTGAAGCTTCCCCTTTCTTCTTAGGTTGGGCGTAGTTCTTCATCTAGTGGCCTTTCATGCAAAATGTGAAACAAACAACCTTCGGTTCCCTTGCCTCTCCTTTGTTCTTCCTTTTATTGGATGGTCTTGAAAAAGTATTGGGCTTAAAGGTCTTTGCCTTCCCTTTCCTATTTTTCCCCATAAGGAAATAAGGCTATTCACACTTCGTATCATTATTCACTTGGAGAATGAGGATAAGAAGATAAAATAGGTACTTATCAATTTTTTTCATGTTAAATTTAACAACAAGCTAGAGAAGCTCTAAGGAAGTGATGCGAGACTGAGATATGTGACCAATTCTTCAGGGAGTTTAAACCTTAAAACCTCTAGGTTCTCAATGTAGCCAATGAGCTTGAATACATGATGCCCAACATGGGACCCTCCCTAAGCATACTCTAAAAGAGTTCCTTGGAGATGTTAAACCATTATTATTTTGTTGTCTTCTAATAAAGACCACAGAGGTGCTCGAGAATTCCATAAGAATCCATGTTTTCATGAGACTTCATGATCTCACTAGACATTGATGATACCATAAAACATTAAAAGTTGATTGTGTCATACATATGTTTCTCATAGACCAGGAAATCGTCATCACTCTCCTCTTTGTTAGTAAGATTAGGTAATGGTGACTCCAACACATAGGAAATTTGTTCCCGATTGTAGGATAACCCGATGGGGTCTAAACCATTCATGAAAGTTACTTCCAGTCAGGATGTTGTCATTATCTATAATTGATAATAGAGATAGTGTGGCTGAAGATATTTTCATTTTTAATCTATAATTAAAAAGAGAAGATCATTAGTACTTTATTTATTAATTTTTTTTTGAGAAATAATAAATTAAGTCTCCAGTCATTTTGTCAAATCGCAACGGCCCTCACCTTTGAAATCAGAATATCCAGTTGCCATGAAATTCTAGTGGCACAGATCTGTATTCCCCTTTTCTTAACACCCAATGTGTTGGTCACACAATTTGAAGGTATTTAGGTAAGAAGGTCTTTTCCAACTATAGGCTTTAAACTCCTTGATCTGTTGAGTGGAATCACCAATTCTGAAATCTTGAATTTGGAATTTTTCAACTCTTGCCTCTAATATTACACCAAGTCTAGAAAGGGCTACTCTTATTGATGTAATATAGTCATGTCAACCCAAAACCTTTCATATAGGATTATTGTATAAAAGTAAGTGTCCCAACAAGGGTTGGTCAAACACATAGTTTTATTGAGTTTTTCCCTTAATCAAGTAATGAAATGCTTGGTTTGACTTATTATTTTATTTCAGGGATTTTTATCTATAATGTGTGAATTGATTATTATAATTATCACATACTTGTTAATATTATGTAGAACTTACTTATGTGATTAACCATACATTGATAATATTTATGCATAATACTGGTTTATTTAAGTTCCATCTTGCATGCTTGACTAATTTATTAATTTTTGTGATCGTGACAACACATCAATAATGATAAAGCAAGAATCTTCCAGAAATAAAATAAAGAAAAGGGTATTATTATGAGATTTTCTAATGGTTATTTTATCATGTGGTTGGTAAACTAACCCAAACCTAGGGGAGAAACACCTTGAACCTTTTAGGTTCGTGTTTACTTCTTTCCACCTATCCACCTCTATATCTCCTAAGATTGATTTCATCTTGGCTCCAACTTGAACCGCCTACACTAGCTTGGGAGTTCCATCCTCTAGATATTCATTTTTTATCTCAAAAAGAGGTGTGTGGTAAAAATGGGTATTACATAAAAGAAACCTTTGGCACGCAAGCCCTACATATTAATGTGTATAAGGCTCGCATTCCAACAAATTAAATTAAAATAAATAAATTAAATGAAACCATCCACATACAAAGGTCTTGGTCTATCTCATGATAATCCATAAATGAAACAATATTTATGCATAAATAAAACTAGAATTCAATTCCTTAATCATTCTTACTTAAGATAAATCACACTTGAATCAATTAATTATGACGTTTAATTAATCAATACTTTTATTATAAACTCATTTATGAATTTATTTAATATTCTCATCCATTATAATTTTAAACAAATAAATTCATTTAAAATTATCTTTGTACGTAACTCATAACTTGGAGGCAACTTGGTGAATTCTTATTCATAACTACCCAATGAGTAGAAATGAGCATTACACAACATTCAATTTAAAGTCATATATAAAAAACACATGTCACGTGTTGTGCCTCATCTTTATTCCCACACGACGGAACATATCTCAAGGGTTTATATAATATAGTAATAAATTTTTATAAATCTACATAATTTGGATGAGTACATGACATGTAGTTCCAAATACATGGTGTGTACTACTGTTCACCATACATACAAAGTTAATTCCTAGGGAAATGGTGTGTGAGTGTAATTTATAAATCTCTAGAGTACATGACATGTCCAGTGGGCCACACACTATATAGTTCCTCGTTACATGGTCTCCAGTCAGGAAAGCCATATATTGGGTTCATGGTCCCACCCCATCCCGAAGGGACTACATGCCATTTCCAGTGGGCTGTATGGCGTGTAATCTGGAAGCCACGTTCTACCTATTCTTGGTCAACACATGGAGTCATTAAGACTTAAACAAACTCCAATTACACAGCTTGGTTTGGTGGACCAGGACTGGTACATTGAACATTGACTACACAATTTGTACTTCTAAATACACATTGTGTGTTCTTGTTTGGTACGTACATGAACCTTTTTCACCTTAGAATGAGATTCTTTGTTTTATTTTAATAAAAATTAATAGAAGATAGTGTTTCTTTAAGGTGAATGGGAAACTAAATAGGAGGAATAGATATCGAGATTCATATTTCTATAATTATAAACTTGAATTGAAACAACTAAATTATCATATGCATAAATAATAAATGAAATATTTAAATAATTATAAACTATGATGTAACCCTTTAATACCACTTGTAGGTTCTGGGATCAACGGAATCACGGTGGGGACGAAACCCAATGTTAATTTTTACCACAATCAATGACTGTTCTAAGATAAATATGATGACAAACGCCAATATCCGTAGAATAGAATCAAATATTTAAATAAAGAAGGAATTGGCCCAAAACCTCTAGAAAGGATCTTTCACATCATGTTTATAATTAATTTAATTAATTTTATTAAGAAAATAATACCAGGATCTTCAGTATTTTTTTGTTGATGATGTTGACCATCTAGAATGATCATTCTAGATTATCTAGTTGCGCTTGTGTGGATCTGAACTAGAATCCCTATAGTTATGATCTACACATGCTCGAATGACCTCCAACCGATACCATTCTTTCTCTGAGTGCTAATGCGGTGAAGAAAGTTTCTTGTGTCGGTTTTTCTTGATCGATTGTTCATTGGAATTGATGTATGTCTCTCATTATTGAGATGGGAGGGAAGTGGATTCAGGAAAGAAATTGTTTAGCTCAATAATTCTCATTTTGTCATCCATGCAGTTTGGTACATGGCACAATAGATGTATGTGACTATTTTTCAGCATGGGAATTTAGATAAAATATTTAATTGTGTGATAAAAATTAAATATATTCATAACCTTTGAAAAAAGAAATAATATTAATAATAATACCACATAATTATTTATAGTGTGCCAACATACACAAAACATAAATATAAATAAAATTCCACATCACAATATAATAACAGTGTTATTTAAATTTGTGCCAAATAGTCAGATAATTATTTATCATATTTCAAATAATTAGTTTACTATCGGACTAGCCTTGGTCTTCTCAAACACCAATTACATTTATTGAACTCCATAATAAATAAATAAATAATTTATTCCCATAAAAAAATATTTTATTTACAAACTAGTAAATAAATATTTATTAAATGTTCGATAAAATAAATAAATATATTTTACACAAAATCGGTTGAATAAATATTTAATTAATTAATTAAATAATTTTATCATAATTAAAATTATTTTATTATCTTTAGAATAATATTTATTAATTAAATTTAAATAGAATTTAACTGAGACCCCCAGAAACAGTTCGTTTGATACCCATTAGGATTCTTTCTCATTGGCATTAGGCGGGCTTGGCTGAAGTTCAAGAGTACTATCTAAGAATGGGTTAAGGCACCTTGGAGAATGAAAATGAAGTAGAAACAATGAAATCCACATAAAAATTCTCACTGTGTAATATAATCACTGTGTGACAATATCTTATGATGGAGGTTTAATGATAGTGTCATCAACCTTTGTGTTTGATACATCATTCTTTGACTACCAGAAATAAACTCGTAGTTACACCATAGACATGGAATTTATTGAGACATATCTAATTAAATCAATGGTCCAAGATATCAACTTCCATAAATGGAAGGGACATACCCTTCCTCAACTTATACATTAATAACTTTCCACTCGTGACACACCCAATGTACCCCACATCCCAACAACTGTATATATAACTGTTTTCATAAATAAATCAAAGTCTGTGAGTTTTAACACATATTAATGTTAATATTAAAGTCTAAGGATCATTACACACACTCACAGATTGAAATATCAAATCACACCAAAACATAAAAAATTCCTACTCGCATGTTTTTTCTCATAATCTCCAATCTTGGAGATTACTAAGTGCGAACTTCATGAGAGGAATTATCATATTCTTACGAATACTCACACCTGATAGTCTATATTCTTTGTCTCCAATCATAGTATTTTAACCAAACGTATAACTACATTTAAGAATATTATTATAGCATTTCAAGGTTCTCATCATAGAGGGGAACTACCACGACCCATTCAAAGTAACAAATACTCTAGGATATTATTACATCATAGTCATGTAGAACAATGTACAATATGCATTAAGAAGATTAATCTTTGAATAAATTAACTATCCATGTCTTCATAGTTTGAACAGTTGATTCTAGGACACCAAATACTACATATTTAAATAAAATACCATTCTGGAACTAATTCCTATGGGGAAACATCAGAATGATTTTCGTTAATTCCTCCCCATTATCATGGGTAAGGTCTAATACAAACTGCTAGACAAAATACTCTATAATATACTACATATTCATCTAGATATAATTGTTTTAGAGGAGAAACATGGTTTCATTAAATGGAGAAGCATTTAGGGGAAATTGGACATTGCAAATGTAATTATTTGATATCATGATAGGAGGGTGATAGATCCAATGTGATGATAAAAATTAATATGGAAAAGATATATGATCAGATAGAATTTTATTTCATTCTCAAAGTGATTAAAATTATGGTTTTCATAGTTGGTTTCTGATATTCAATAATATGTTTCTCATCCCTTTGGTTCACAATTTTCCATATGGGTAAAAGATACAATTTTTTTCAATTCATACATTATTTTTAGAAAAAGGGACCCTATCTCTCCTAGTATTTTTATATTAGA
Organism: Viscum album; assembly: GCA_963277665.1. Classification (NCBI taxonomy): domain Eukaryota; kingdom Viridiplantae; phylum Streptophyta; class Magnoliopsida; order Santalales; family Viscaceae; genus Viscum; species Viscum album. The sequence goes on along the minus strand of OY728122.1, from coordinate 1,426,813,530 downwards.
CTGTGATATACTAAATAAGATTTATCCTTTCCAAGGGTGGTATGTTTTTATTTCTATTTCCCATATTATATTTTTATATGACATTGTATTTTTTGAATGGAAATTCTAATACCATTCATGACATCATGATTATTTAAAAAAATACTATTCCATAAAAGACCAATGTGTCAATATCAATAAAAGTAGTTTGTTTATATACAATAAGTGATCAATAAATATATTCAAATTGATTTAGGGTACTCATATATTTTTGAGAGAAAATTCGCCATTAAAATAATTGGGTGATTCCTTATCCAATAGAAGAGTTAGAGTACCTCATTTTGACAACACTGTTAAAAGGATTGTGGGCATAATTTTAAAATTGAAAATATAGGTCATTTCATTCAAATAAATAATTTATCTAGTTAATAATGATCAATATTCAATACCTATGAATGCGATATCTATTTTTATAACTCCCAAGGAAGTGATTAAAACCATTGAAATCCTCCTTATCTATTTTATTTTAGGTGTCTCACAAAGAAGGTCTTCACCACTAGGCCTATTGGTCTAGAGTTTCCAGTCCCTTTCAAGATAAGGGAATTAACCTACAAGACAAATTAGACATCATGTGATGTTTTCATGAAAAACACATTTGGGAGTCTAGATTAGGAAATTCCGTTTGTGTTGGTTTTTATAAAATGATGTATGGTAATTACACAAATTGAATTGGATGATAGTGTAGTGAACCAACATGAGTCAATTAAACAAGTACACCAAGGTCTCCCAACACATGGTGGAGTTAAATAAAGATTATGAAACATGTCTCTTGATAAAACTAAACAAATAAAACCAATGAGGTACATAGTATAAACAAGAGAAAATATCTATGATACATACAATGTCTTGCCAAACCTTCCATACTCAAATTTTAAAAATCTAATGTCTAAATATTTCTCTGTGTGACTATCTAACACCAATAAACCATCCCTATTTGAAGATGATTATGAAAATTTAATGTATAATTATATGTAATTCCATTCACCATTCTTGATTCTTGAAAAACAACCAACCATAGGAAATGAGGGTGTGGGAACAAATCCTTATAGGATACAACAAAATAATCTATATGTGTTATTAATAGGATAAATTTTTTAGTTTACAGAATCAAATATAGATGTTTTTTGAGTATATTTTTCATTTCAATACAATAAGAATGTTTTCAACGTTGAATCTAGTAATTCTGACTCCATCCAGGATGTATAAAATTTTGGTCCCTATAAATTTATTCATGAACCTATAATTTATGTCTTCCTATTTTTGATTTCTATATGGTTTCTAAGTGGTGCATTTTTTTGGGTATGAGTCTCAAAATTCCATAGTTGTTCTTATTTTCTAACAATGACCAAAAATAAAATTTTTTATCCTTATATACATTCTTCTGGTGGATGATGATGGTCTTTCCAAGTATTATGCCTCTATTATAAGATTGTCTTGTCTTATTATAGTGTATAAATAAAGATAATGAAAGAAAATGGTCACAAAATTATTAAAAACTGATCAAGTATAATGGATCTATATAATATAATATATGTGTTTTTAGTTAATGGAAATCATTTTTGTGATCTATACAATTCATTTAAAATCAATTAGTTGTTTATTTTAATGAAAATGATTTTATTGTCCCCATATGAAGACTGTCATTGGGAGAAAATCCTCATAACTACATGATATTTTTTTATTATAGTTTCACATGATTACACTAAATTGGATGTTTGATTACCTATTATTAACTTCAATATAGGTTTTTAATGGATTAGGACAAAATATTGGAAATGTAATACCTGAATATTATGGTGAGAGAACTGGTTTTTTAAGATCACACTACACCCATCACTAGCATGCCATTAGTGGGGAATCAATAGGTAGAGGAATGAGAAGTAGTATACTAAAAAACCACTAAACTACAAACACTAAAGATATATGACCACCCCATAAGTGTGTTTAACAAAAATTTTAACACACATTACACTAAAATAATATTTCATTATGGAAACACCACAGATTAGGGACAGTCACCTAATGGAGCACTAAAGAGAGGAATTAGAACTATGTTCTGTTGTAGTGAAGATGATATCCACAAAAAAATATCACCCTATAAATTTTATGGGGATTAGTGGTCCCATAAATATGTTAGGTATTTATGATCATGAAACATTCTAAAAAATATGGGATGAGTGGGTAAGATTGTGTGGAACCTAATTTATAAATAATTCTGGGCTCATATATACATCCAAGTCAATTTACCTAGATTTAAATGTTTCATGGGCCCCAAGAGGAGTGAGTTAATAATAGACCATGTGAATGTCTTATTTTATATCCTTAAGATGGAAAACTATATCTATTATATTATCATGGATGGGTTTATCAATGGATGAGTTTCAATGGTTCTCTAAATGGGTGTGCTGTATGTTTTTAAGATTGTATTTTTGAGGAGAATTATAGAATATATAAGATATAGGGATTTTAAAGTGGTATAAAGGGGTTGGGAGTATGAATAAGTTGATGAGAATAAATTGGATGTGGTATCCAACGATAATGAATTGGATAAATAAGGATCCAACTAAGTGGAATTTATGGAATTTTAATGAAACCCATTGCTAAGGTGATATCATTCCATGATTTATGGTAAACCTGATTACGAAGTATTTGATTTTTTTCATTTTCATATAATTATAGTAGAAAGGAATAATCAATTAGGTCATAATGATTGTCTAATAGTGTAATTACTCACTTTCCATATCATCACCAATAACTCTATAGGATTGACACATAAAATTCCCTAATGATATATTTGAGTGGGATAAGAGGCTGATCCATTTCTTATGAGAATATCTTTTGGGTAGGTTGGATAACATTATACCTTTTATTTTAATATTTTAAATTATAAATATATTATAAGGTGTATAATCCATAAGGATGGTTATTGAATCATCTACTACTTGTGTAAGGAACTTTCAATTAGACCTGGAGAAGAATCTACATAATATTTTTATGGTGGTTCATGGAAATATAACTAATACCATGTAACTATTTCATTCATGATATATAAATCTTGATCAAAAAATATTGATGATATGGATTTAACGAAAACTATAATAAACAACTATACCGAATATAAAATAATCTAATGTTTGGGACATCCCTACTTCCCATGAGGAATCCTAGTAAGGTGAATTCATATGTTATTAACTCATCCTCATATTGACCTTAACAATATCTCTACTGAATTTTTAGTGACACATATTTAGATAAAAAATAAAATAAGTCATATGAAATCATAAATTATTATGATATAACATTGTTACATTTCATGTATATATATAACTCATTTTTTGGTGTAGGCTTATATTTATATACATTTTCAAAATATTATTTTATTATATGTAATGGTAGATTATTATTTTTATATTGATATATATACAAACACCCTATCATGGAAAAATATTACATGATAATGTTTCATACTATTACCTTTTTATGATGGAGAAAAAATTATCATTGTGTGCCTATGAGAGACGGTAGTGTGTACTCACACTTTGTAACAACTATTTTCTATAGGTGTGAATAATTATATTGTGGGATGAAGTAATATTGATAAAGGTCCTATATTTTATTTTGTAATTTTATTTTATGAAACACTAAAATATTCATAATTGATTTTAAATTTCAAGTGATCATCATCCCTTCTAAACCAACACCTTCACCAGATCCATGGAATTACTTATCTAGTAGTGTACATTTATAGGTATCCTTTTACCCATGATTTCATCATTATTTATAAATTCTTTCTAGGATATTGTGTGTAATATAATTCAAAAATAATTAGTGTGAACCACATTGCAACAAGGGGTACATGTGTAATATCATTATCTCAGAAATTGAATTTTAAGACACTATAAGTTTAAGGAACATGGATATTTTTATGTGTATAAAATTACAAGGTGCCTTAGGATTTTGGTGTATGATTAATTTTCATTTGGAAACATCAATAATTCCTCAATATATGGGATTCAAAATTCCCTTAAGAAGAAAAAAATTAGAGGGGTTCTTGCATAAACTCCTTTACCTGAAAATTTTGATAAACATGTTTTCAATCATAAAATATTATTCCTAATTAATTTTTTTAAAAAGTATTTTACTTAATCTCCCATATTGTTTTTCTCATATATTTTGATTCAGGATATCATCACATCCATTGGTAAGAAAAATCCAGGACATAACAGGTTCTCATTCATGCAACATTTTTTAATTCAAATTTTACCTAATCTCTATAATACACAATAAGCATGATGTAGTATTTATATATAAAATAATAACTATTTATAATTTTACAATTTTCCATCCATAATAACCACTCTAGTAAGTAATTAATTACAATGTTATTTTTTATTATTATATATGATCATTTCTTAGCTTTCATTGAATTTTATAAATTTTTTATTCAGAAAAAAATAAAAAGTTTTAGGACATAGGTAATATTTAATCCAAATGATAAAAATATACATGAAAAAGAATTTTTAATTTATGGATATAAATTTCAATTATATAGGTTAATTCCCAAAATAAGAAAATATTAGAACCAACCCTGGGCCATCACTTCCACATGGAAACTCCCCACTGATCAAACAACTAAAATTAAAATACAGGTAGAAACCTGAAATACCACTTAAAAAAAACATAAAAAAACATGTCTCCAAAACTAACATAATCGAAGAGAACCTGTCATTGGAATCCACCATGGGGAATCCTCTATTTTAGGATGGAACCATTAGTAAAACATCATTCACAAGTCAATTACATAAAGTACAATATTTGTACATCACTATTATGTAAATACCACCATTATAAGAAAAAACCATATTGGAAAAAATATATAACATTTGGGATCCCCACAACTATTAAGATGAGGTAAGATACTATTTACCCCTGAAATTAAGGTATTTCTTCCCAAAAAGACATCCAGGGAGACAATTGATGAAGGTTATCAATGGGAAAAAACATGATATTTCTAATAAATTAAGGATAAAATCCATATTTATAAATAATCATGATATTAACCAATAATATATTACAAATTAATGTATATAAATCTACAAAATAGTTTAATAAAATACTAATAGAGGAAATTATCAAAATGAGTCCAACTGAGTAGCAGTAATTAAGAAATGAATATGTGAACACAAAAAAACACATATTTCAAACCTAATATATTATATTACATTCTGAAAGGGATAACTAGTGCGATAAGAAGACCTATAATGAGGAAGTACCTCCACTAAATTTGATATAACAAAATGAATAATGAAAATATAGACAACATAATAAATTCCTTCAACATTCGAAGGGGGTTCCAAGAACAACTGTAGTAGAACCTAAAGAAGGGAATATTTTTCTAATAGAGATCAAAGAAAAATGTATTAATTTATTTAGGTTTTATGTTTTGGAAAAAATTACCTAAACTCCCATAATTGTACATGGACATGATTCCAGTAAGCTATGATCAAAACATTGAGTTTGGATTTTAATGTTGATTGTTTTGTTTACAAAATTTTATGACAACATGAATACACTTAGATGTGTTCACATCAATTTTCATAGACCTTATTTCAGTTAGATATGTACAAAAAATTATGATGGGACCTGATTACAGTAAGATATTTTCACAAAATTATGAATGGACATGAATGTATACACGATTCATATTAGATAATAAATTCATGTTTTCCTCCATTTGTAAGAGCATTAAATCCTACATCCTTAGTTGGGGAAAGTAAAACCAACACCAATAAATTAAAGTTTAATGTGATATAATATTTGGTATTTTTTTTGAATAAATATGAATTATATTAATGTACAGTATTAAATTTAATTCACTACACTCCTATAATTTTATTCACACTCCTCCTCAATAATAAATTATTAAAGATAATGTCTTATAATATCCTTTATGTTTCCTTTGTTAGATCTATGAGTATCCTTTATTATATGATTAATACCATGTGAGATTTTGTAATTTCATTCTTAATTACTTTTCCTTTACTCCATACTACGATATTCTTATTTAACCATCGGTAGTGGTCATGAAAATGAAATGTTGAGGGATTGATATGAGATGATGAATTTATGATCAATTATCACTAATTTGAAATAATTTGAGTTCTTGCACATTGGAATTCATTCATGAAAAATATGAAAATTCAAGAATAAATATGAGGTATACTATTCATGAAGTCTAAAAAATTTTATTATAGAATATATAAAACATCCATTTTTTATATTCACTTATTAAATTGATGGTATTTTATTAATCATAAGAAATGAATTGAAACCATTAATAGAGGTGATATGGATGTGATGTTTTTGATTTGATATTTTTATTTATTTCATGTTGTTAGGATATGTGATATTATATCCTGAGTTAATAATTTTGAGTATGTGGTGTAATTAGATTACTGATATGTTTGGAGAGATTATTTTTGTTAAATTGATGAAGTTAGATTTACCATGATATAATATAAATGATTAAATAAAATAAATTATTTTAATGTAATGTCATATATATTTATAAATATAATGAATATATCATGTGATAGAAGTAACTATTTCATTTTTTAATTTATATACATGGTAATTGGTAATTTACTATGTAGTGGAAGGAATGATGTGGTGAATTGTTAATATAAAATTTTTTGAATTTTGTTTTGTTGTTTGATATAAGAAATATAGTATAATGTGATGATGATTTATATAATGGGATGGTATTTGAGGGGATATTATATGATGTGAATGAGATGAAAAATTCTAAACACACATATAACTTAAATCATCTCCTGTAATCGTTAATTACATCTAAAAAATAAAACACACTCGAAAAAATCAAAGTATTGATGTATTCAAATATTTTCTAAAAAAATATATTATTACATATAATGGTTTAAAGATAACCCCAAAAATTCTCTTTCCATAACATCCTCTATTTTATTTTTAGGCAAAAAATTTCTTATGGAAATAAGAAATACAATAATTAGTGAGTTAAAATTCTTTGTAAGGGTTAAAATAACAATGAGTTACAAATGATTAGATCATAATCATGTGAGTAAAATTGAATATGGTAGATCTAATACAATAAAAAGATATTGAAATATTAAGAGTTTATGAAAAGGAATTATATAATAGATTATACAGAATCATTAAAATTCAGAAACAAAAAATAACTATAATGAATTCATAACATATGCCATTGAATTCGGATGTGGGAACATGGGATAACCATCACAAACCATGAAGCCATAACATTAGAATTTGGTAATAATATAATCTTTATAATTTACAAAATTTGTGAATTTAACTTACCATAATAATGTCCATTCAAAATGTTGTGATCATATATACCTAAAATAAGGTTTGTGAACAATTTTGTTAACATATCTATCTCTAATAAGGTTGATAAAGAATGTTGTAAACAAAGAAAAAACAAAAATAATATCCAAACTCAATGTTTTGATCATAGCTTACCGGAATCATGACCATGCAACATTTTTCTAATATTGATAATTATTTATTCAATTATTTTAAAAATCACTAACCATGATAAGTTTAAATAAACAAACCTTACATTTTTGGAGCAGCGTAGGATATGGCTATTAGCTTGTGATAATTTCATCCATAGAAGTTAGTAATAACGAATCTAGGTTTTTATCTATATCTTAACCAAGTAAAAGATTCATCTTAGATAGATCTAGTTGACTTGACCCTGATGAACATGTGATCTTTTCACTAATTCATAGCATAAGTCTTAGGATTATTTATTGTTAGGATTGAAATTATCCTTTTTACATGAACCCTGAAATTTGTCATGATCACTAACTTCTTTAGGAATCTTAAACTAACCCAAATTTATTTAATTAAATCCCAAACAAATTATAATTCATGATGACAATTATAAAAAGGGTTTAATGTCCTTATTTTTTCCTTGTTGAAATGTTCATTGTGATATCAATCATGCACTATCACAATACTACGTCATTAGGGATAAATAGAAATTCTAATCTGACCACAACCTGCACGAATTAAACAACTCATGTAGGAAAATCGAAAATACAAATTAAAAATTATTTATTCCAATCTTAATAATATATATTAGAAAATCTATTTACTACATCCTTTGGAATGTCAGTACCTGAAATAATAATGTTAAATAAATAAAAAACCATGGTAAAAATATTTTTTAAAATTTGTAATGATATTATTTAAATTTAACCATGATAAGAGAGGGAAAAAAATAGAATATAATAATTTAAAATATATTTCTTAACATTTATAACATTTTCAAATAAACAAAGTTGAATGTCACATTAAAATAATATTCACAAAATTGAATAATGACATTAAACAAAATTGTTTTAAAATTAATATACCAATAAAGGATCCTTAAAAATGAAATAAGGGTTAAAAAGTAATTATTTTATAGTTATAGGAACTCAAATACATGTGAGTAGAAAGAATTTAATTTAAACTGTGTATAACAGTTTTAATGAAATATTTTTTTTATAAAGATAAATATGTTAACAAATATTTCACATTTAAAGGGGTAAATGAAATATGAAAATTATAAAATATAATGAAAATTTATCATTAAATATAATAAAATTAATCATTTTTTAATGAATGAATATGAAAATGGGGGAGAATATATATTATAGAGAGTGAAAGTTTTCATTTATAATAATATACCTTTTTAGAGAGAATCAATCAAAAAGTGTCCTTTAATAAAAAAATATAACTTCCTAAAATAAATAAAAAAATATATGTTTTTGAGAATGAGGTGTAGTATTTCAGTCATATAATGGAATAGTTAAATAAGAAATAACATGACCTAAATAGAGAATATTGAATCAAGAACACCCTTACAAGATTAGTAATGTAAAAATAAAAATAACATGGAAGTGAGTTACTCTAATATAATTTTAATAATATGAATAAGAAGATAATTATTATAAAATAATTAAATGGGGTAGTTTTTACACCATGAAAATTAATTGTATGTTCAAAATATAAAATTACGTCTAAATGAATGGAAATGGAGATGAAAAACCTTAACTCGTATTCTCGCTTTTCCAGAAACACTTTAAAAAACTATATAGTAAATATGGATTTATTAAATATGTATTCTATAACATTATATATATTTATTTTAAATAATACTATTAATTTATATGTTTAATATTAAACATTTATTTATCATTTGTTGTAACAGTTAATCATTTGGTGTTCAATGTTTCATTTTCTCAACGATTTCTTCGGTAGGCTAGTTTTAGTTCGTGTAAAATTATGTTGTATTAATCTCATCAAAAATATTAATGGATATGATTTATCTATTTTAATGATGTTTGATATTCCTATATTCATTTCATGGATGATATGGTGATCTTATGTAAATAATGGATAAAATCACTTTTTTGAATTATGATTCATTAAAATGGAATGTTTTCATTATTGAATATAATTATATATATTAACAATATAGAATTATAAAACTTATTTAATTAATATTTATTATAAAATGTTATAATTATTTGAGTTTTTTAGTTATTTATGATTTAAAAATTATAACATCTTTTGATTTTGTTGTAGAATCGACCAAAACAAGAATGCATTATAATGAATGAACGAGTAATAATAATAATTGGTATTATTTTAATATTATTTTTATAGAAGAATAATTAAGTTAACATACAAATATTAAAAAATTAAATTATATTTATTAAGAGTTTAATAAATATTATAGTTGAAAAAAATGAAGAATATATTGTTTTTCACTCTGATGGAATCATTCCATCTCTCAACGTCTTCCTTCAGAATATATTAATTAGAACATTATCATATTACTAAGGGATAAATAATGTGAGAGAGGATGTTAAGGGAAGGAATTTGGGTAGTAATTCAAGATAAAATTGAAGTATATATGTGGTTTGGAGGGGATGGAAGTGAGTTATACTTATAGGTGAAAATGATAGACATTTTACTAGAAAATCAAGTTAAGTGTTGGATGAAGATTGAACTACATGGTAGTTAGATGGGTCTAAAAAATAAATTTTGTTTTAAATTTTATTATTCAATTCAACACAAAATAAATTATTTATAAGTTGTATAATTATCTAATTAATTGCTAAAATTTTTATTTATATTAATTTACCAATTTTTACCCTTATTTTGCAACATTTATTTATGTATCATTTTTATTTTGTTACCCAAAATATAATATTAAATAAATTACATAATTTTGAAATGATGAATCAAAATTTAGACTCAATTTAGTAAAATTAAAATTCTAACTATGTTAAATTTATTTGTTTTGTTACGAAATATAATATATTAGAGAAATTATTTTTGTAGAAACATAATTTTTAATAATTTTGTTTACTTATTCATATTTCCTATTAATTTCAAATACATATATGTGTTTTTATCTTATTAAATTAGAATATAAACATTAAATGGTATTAAAAACATCATTTAACACACACACATATATATATATATATATTTTTAACATAAAAATGAAAAGCACAGACCAGTACATACATTATTTTTTTTCTCAACTTTTATGATTTTAATGTCAGTTTTTAGAAGAAACACATTTTCAAGTGACATTGTAAATATATTATTAACATAATTTATTAAAACCATTGTTAATAATATTAGAAATTTATTATATTATTAAAATATAATATTTTACAATTTTTTATTTCAGTTATTTAATAAATAACAAAAAAATGGATTTTTTGGTTCGTTATTGAAATTACGTGTGTGGAAAATATTTTTTCATGATGGTTTTTAAATATAGGGCATGAAAAATAATTTTTTGGTGGTTTAAAAAAAACAAACAAAAAAGTAGTTTTATTTTAAATAAAATCATGAGAGAACCTTGAACAAAACATAATTATTTTGAATAATTAATAAATAATATTATTGTTTCATTTTAAAAAATAATTATTTTACAATAATAATACTTAAAAAATAAATTTATTTTCAAATATATAGTGATAAAAACAATTTTTTTGATACTTTTATGGAATAAATTATAAGAGAATAAAATAAATAATTTCATGGATTTTACCTCTATAAATGGATATTTTATAAATCATAATGTTCTTATAAATGCCTGCATCATTAGAGAAATCATTTCCACCATTTATCTCATTGAATCGACCATATCCTTGTTTTAAATGGATATTAAGATATGATTTGGAATCTATGAATGATAAATGGAGGGAGATTGTTTTGGGAGAAAATAATATAGGGCACTATAGAATTGATGACGGAAGGATAAATTTATATTTGATATTGAAAGGGAAGAAAGAGTGTAGAATTAAATATTTTTATAGGAAAAAAAACATGTGACAAGGATGAATAAATGAAATTAATATGTTCTATTAGATGAATTTATTGAGTTTTAAATTAATGTGTGTGCACACAATGTGAAAAAATTTGAATTTCCATATTAGTTTTTTATTTTTTAGGCAGGTTATTTTAAAAATATAATTGAAATAAAATTTCTAAAATATTTTTGACATTGGGTTTTTAAATTACTATTTTTGAAAATAAACATTCTAAACTTGATTTAAGAAAAATAATAAATAAAAAATTTTCTGGAAATTTTGTATCATGTCGTTTATTGAAATAAAATATATTAAGGAAATTGGAGAATATTTTTATCATTAGTTTTTGAGATAACAGGTGTTAAAATATTATTGTAGAATATTTTATATCAATTAGTAAATAAGAAAATAATAATTATTTTGACATCGTTTATTAAATAATAATAGTTAAAACAATAAATTCATAATTATTTTTTCTTCCAGTGGCATAAACAATTGTTTGAGAAAATTATTTATTAACCAATAAATGATTTTATTTTTTCTTATAAAAAATGATTATCATTGTATGAATATATATATATATATATATATATATATATATATATAAACATTCTATTTCATTAAACTTCATAATTTGAGTATGAGTGATTTAACTTTTATGTGAAAACATATAATATATAATAGTAATAATGTATTTCAATAAAACATATTTCCTTGACTATAAATCATATTTTTTATAATTTCTTATTTTTTAGGATTTTATTTAAAAAGTTTTCTAATCATTACGTGCATTTTATCAAACAATTGTTTTTGAAATCAAATTTTAAAAATAATATATTTAATAAATATTTAATATTTAGAAAAATAGAATAAATTGAATTTTTATAAATGAATTAATATAATTTCATTCTATTCCAAAAAAATATTTTATTTAAAATAAATTATTTTTGATGGATATAAATATTTTTAAAATATAAATACACTTTATTTTTATAAACTATATTCCATTAAATCTTGACTTGCAACATTTTATTTGTATTATAATTAAATAATCTATACACATTTATAACTGTAAAGTAATAACTACTTCACCCCTAATACTATAAATTCCTTTCAAATTTATAATCAATGTTATATGAAATATCTAATTTTAATTTTTGAATAAATTATTCTTCCAATTGGTCATCTTTAAAATATCGAGTATAAAGAAACCATGAAAACTTTTTTATTTAATTTTAATAAATTTTTGTATTCTAATAATAAAAAGAAAGGCAATATAATTAAAAAAAATCCATTTAATAGATATATGTAAATACAAGAATAGAAATTTATCCCCATCATAAATCTCCTCTAAACACTAACTATTAATGTTATGATAAGATGAGGGATGTTTTCAAAACATATATCAGTATAAGGATCTATTTAATGAATCATGTTTCAAGACATAAAATTATTATTAATGAAAAACAATATAGATTTTTTATGTCACATAAAAAATACTTTCAATAATTATCATATGGTTTTTCAAATAAAATCATTATTATATTAAATAGTTATTGTTAAAATAAAGTGTATAAATCCATTCAGAAGAAACTCAAACAAAACAAGATCTCTTATGAATTTACTAAAACCAGCTATGTTATGGGTTCTATGAATAATATCTCCCTCAACAAAAGAGATTTTTCTTCTAGTAAAATAATTCATCAAATACTAGATTCTCTTAATAATGATACCAATGGATTGAAAGTATTCACCATAGTAAATAAAATAGTTTATGACTATTTGGAAATGTGATTCAAGAAAGATATTTTCGCATCTATTAAAACCTAAAAATGATGGGGCCCATTGAATGAAAAAATCTTTGGATAATTAGAGGAACCCAGTTCGACATAAAGGACATGCATTGGGAAACCATCACCATATTGTTATCTTACCAAACTATAACTGCAAATCCCACATTTTTTCCACGAAAAAAAATATATCATTGTAGATGTTGAGAAAAAACTATGGGGGGGGACTAATGATTCTAAAAGAAACATATGTATCAGTAAATGAAGATGATTTATATTCCCAAAATGTCAAATTAATACCCACTCACACTAGATAACATCAGTACTAGATTCATATTGAAAGACTATATCATTACACCTAGTCCAAAAAATAATAGAAATAATTAAAAATTCCTAGTGATACATGTTTCATGTGAGTAAAACAAACATTGTAAATTTTGAAAAAGATCAGAAAAGAGATCGAATTAATAAAATATATTTTTTATTTGAAATCCAAACACCCTTTTCCCTTAAACAATAAAAACTACATGTAGAGGTGAACCTGCATCCTCGAAATGGAATGGTCACAACACTTCTTAAGAATGATAAGGACCAGTAGACAAAAAAATGTGTCACCAAATCACTACAACACACTTGGCACCGGAATATTATAACCTTAGGTCATCTAATCAACTACTATATGTCATTCAAATAAAATCCATAAAATTATTTGGAGGGAGATACGGATCATGCACTCACAGTGATATAGATTTAACTATTATTTGAATAACTAATCCTTTTCATTCCTTGATCTATCATGGAATATGATTCTTCTCTCAGTGTTTCAGGTTCATATAAGAAAAATAAGATATATAAAAAGGATTCAAAACAATCTATTATGGGTGTATAATTTTCTTTATATAATTTTGAGAAAAATATGAACTGATATAATTTCTAATATCATCACCCAGGTTGTGTATCCTTAAAATATGGCTTTGTTCATGGTATTGTAATTCATGAATTTCTTTTAACATATTTTTAATTAATTAATATTTTAAGCAATCCACACTAGGAAAGAATCATTTCCATTAAAATGCATGTAATGGTGTATTTTTATTCTGTTAATTTGGAGTTTTTAGCTTGGACCCTAATAAGATTCTACTTTAGAGGTATCTTTAATTGATATTCTACCGGTTATGTTTAGATATGTTTTGATTTCTATTCATCACAGTGGAAGACCTAAAGGATAATTCCCCTCCCTATGTGGCATCAGATTGTGAGACCCTCTTTTTTTTATCCTTTTTAGCATCACCAAGGATTATTTATGTAGATTTATTATTCATATGATGAAGAATGTAATTCATAAGAAAATATCCTCTTCTAGAGGATTAAATGAATATTATAATTTATTATATATGAATGACTTAATTATTTCTATTTGTGGAGGAATAAAAAACATCAAAGATATGAATGTGATTTAAGATCATTATTGATCCAAATCCATGTAGCACAAAAGATCGAAAAAATTATGAATTTTCTATATCTGTAACTTTAGTAATCAAAGAAGAATGGACTCTAAGAGAAGGTTGGGGATTTTTGAAGGAAGTCTTCCACTTAATTATTTTAGTGTTTCACTCTTTTTGGGTTGGGAAAAATCCATCCACATTAGTGATATAAAAGTGGTTTACTTTTTTAAAATAGTGTGCACTTTTATGGAATAAAAATGGCCAACCTCTCTCATTTATATTTTGAACCCATTTTTGAAAAACATCTTATGTAGTGGATGTATTTATTAAAGTGAGAATGTCACTGTAAAAAGGAAACAATGTTGTGTGCCGTTACATGAGTGGGAATAGTTAATCAAATTGTCATTCTATTTAATGATTCTCTCGAGGATCAATGTCTTTGGATAATATTCACAAAAAATATTAATTCATTATTAATGAAAATATTTAGCGATAGGATTATTTATAAGAATAACAATTATCTTATATCGTTAATTAGGACATACATAAAAATAATTTACATGTAGATTAGGAATAATAGTCCATGTAAATGATCCATTAATTGAAATATTAAATATTGGAAGGAAAAATGTCATGGAACTCCCTATATAGACATTATTAATATCTAAATCTAGATTTCAATTTCACCAGGAAGGAAACCATGACACTCAATGGAGCAGCTGCCATGAACTGTTAGGGGGCCCATTTATTCTTAACGCTTTATTCTAAAATGTGATACTCTTGTATAGATTTCTACTTTTCATGGAATAGTAACCTATAGTGTTTCAAACAAAGATTTTGAAAGAAAATATTTTCTCTGATAACATTTACAGAATGAAAAATCAATCTTATATGACCTGAAAAATTTATTTTTTTAAATATGACCATTATAAACTAGACATTGAATTGGAGGGTGTGGATAATATTACAAAAATTATTATTAATATTATATATATATATTATGTTTCTAATAAATAGAACAATATTGATAAATTCTTAATAAATAATCACTCAAATTTTTATTAAAGTAATATTATGCTTGAAATTATATTTTCTTCAAAAATAGTTTTATTTTTCATTTTATTATTGGGAATTATAATTAATTTATTCAAGTTCTTGAAATTTTATTTTAAAAAAATAATATCAATATTTTAATCAGAATATAAAAATAATCTTAAGTTGAAATTTTGGTATTTTTTTTAAAAAGATTGATTAGTCAATTAATAGAGAAAAATAATGGTTTTGGTAAAGTTATTATTATTTTTAAAGAAACTATTTTATTTAAAAGAAAAATTATGATTTTAAATATTTTTAAAGTAACATAATTTTTATTTTTTTATATTTAAAATAATTAATTACATTTCAGTCAACTTTATACTACATTTGGTATATGTTTATTTATAGGCTTAAAAACCTATTTGTTTTAGAACTGTTTTTAAATGCATAATGTTCTTCCATTAAAATTAATTTGAATAAAAAATAACAAGGGAATATATAAATGAAATATATATATTATATATATAAATATATGAATTGAAATTCAAATAATTATGATAATTAGTCCTCTAATTAATATATAATCATCATATGTTTTAATAATACATTTCGTGAAAACCCATTTTTGACATGATTTAAGGGATGATTTTTAAATTAAATTATATCACTTATATGAACTGAATTTCATAAAATGGATTCCATATTTTTAATAATAATATTTTTTATAATATATTGAGGGCAAGTTAATTCCATTTCATAATTATAAGTAAATATAAAAAAAATATCTTCTGTGATTATGGTTAAAATGTGATTTTTTGGTCACAAATTATCTATAAAGTATCATTTTATTTTATTCTTAATGGATATATTACCTAGGTTAATTAATCTAATTACTATAGTGAAAGCTAATTTTTTTAAAATAAGTAAAACTTGATGATAAAATATTAACATGTTTTTGTTTTTTGTGGTGGGGGTATGGATCAGCTATAAATTACCTCCACAACATTATTTATCACTTTTTGAGGAACATGGGGTGACTGTGACTTCCCATTATTTAATATTTTTTGGTATTTACCAAAATGCAACTCCTCCTCAATTATAAAATTTAACTTCGTACCCTCACATTGCCAAAAATGAAAATCAATTTTAATATACCAAAATATACCAGTATCTCCCCAAAAAATATATATAAACATTTTATAAGTAATTTTATTACCAAAATAACAATCATATGGTCCTTAACAAGAAATCTAAAGGTGTTGTTTCTATGATAATGCAATCGTCTTCACTAAGCTCCTAATTTACATATTATTTTATATTAGTAAAATATTGATTTAAAAATTAAATATAGTAAATAATTTATCCCTTATATAATGATATGTCATTATTTTTATGTCATAATATTTTTCCATCTTCTTCTCCCTCAAAATGGGAAACAAATCCATCGCTCTTGGATTTGGATAACTACAGCCTCACGAACCGATGTAATTGGATTTCCATCTCTAAATCACATGGATAGTAATAATTATAGAAATAATTTAAATATATGGAAAATATTACACGATATTAATTAATTAAAATTAATACATCATCTAATTTCTTACCATTTAACCCATTATGGGAATGATATCATCGATGGTTCGTGCATACAACCAACTGCCTCCCCCAAGCGATACAGTTCATTTTCCATGTCCAAATCTAAAAAATTGTTTTTAAAATGTATATAATGAATAATTGTGATATTAATAACATTAATATAATTATTTATATAATTTATCTATATCCTATTCACAAGAACGATAACTTCTATGACCAAACATGCATGAGAAAATGAAGTTGTTAACACCTAAAATAAAGGTAATAATGAAATATAATTAACCAAAAATGTGATAATATATTATAATAAGATCATATATGTTATTATAAAAATTAATATGGATCTTTTATAAATTAATTACGTGCTTAAAACTATTGTATATGAGGTCAATGAATGATCAACAAAAGGGAAATGTGAGGTAAGGGTCCCCGTCTCGATTTTACATCATTGAGGAATATTTTAATTTTATGCACAAATTTATTTTATATAGTGTATATAATGACCCTTTTACATGTATAAAATTTATCCTTCATAATTCATGTAATTTTATGTTTAAATTTCAATTATTTCATCTATGATAACATCACACGAAATTTACCATGTTGAAATAAATTCATAACTCATTTTGTTGGGTTTTATTAGTACTTAAATGTCTTTGATATTAAAAGATTAAATATATAATTATTTTTTATTAAATTAATTTTATTTATAAAATTTTATTTTGGATTAATATTTGGTGCACATAATCAACTAATTTATTAATTTTCACTTCATCCTTTTGATCATTGTAATGGCTGCTCGTCTCAAATTGTCTTATTTTGGAAATATGGAATGTTATAGACCTATATTTTTTTATGAGGTATATCTAATGATACATTAATATTTTATGTCTATAATATCTTTCAATTCATTGTATTTAATGTTCTATTTTTTTTTATTTCCATTAAGGTGCTTATTAATCAAAAGTTATCATTGCGTTAAGTGTTTTTTCATAATCTCATTTTAACCAGAATTGTTTATGTTTGATTATCCATTATAAGAATTTATTTGATAATTTTATAATAAATCCATTTAATTTTCATCTAATATTGTTATTCCAAAAATTTTCTTTTATTATTACAATTTTCATCCTATTTTTAATTATAACGATTAACAATTTTATTATGAATATCCAAATTTATTTCTTTATTTAGATGGAAATAAATTTTGATTTAAATACATGTTTTCTATAAATGTTAACAAGATTGTTTTTAATATTTTCCTATGATTTTTAATTTAATTTTTACCCATGAATGGATTTTTAAAAAACATTTAAAAGATTCATTCTATCATTTTCTGAACAAGGTACTCTTTGACTTTAATTACAGAAATGTAAAAAATATATTTATTTTAATGTAGTTAGAATGAATGAAACTTTCAAACATCATGAATAGTAATTAAATTAATGATTCCTATAAATGATTCAAATATTAGTTTCAAATAATATGTATCTCAAAATATTCTGAATTTTTTAAATGTTTAAAAGTGATTTTTGATGTGAAGTGGCTATTTTCATCAAGAATGTTTCTAAAATATTTTTTTTATTTATAATCATGAATTAGAAAAATCCTTTATTTTATTTTTATTCTAATGGGGATTTGTTTTAATGACTCCATGCCCAATATTTCAATAGATGGTTTATGATCATTTTGACTAGGGAAAGTATTGAAATTCACTTTCTTTAAAATATTTATGGATTATTATCTTTCAATTGAAATATTAAATAACATGTTAACCTTATACACTATAGTTTTGTTAAATATCCATATTATTTATCATGGATATTCATATTGCTGAAAATTTATATAATTTATGTATAAGGTTTTTTAATTTTAAAGTTATTTTATTGAATGGGGGAAAGTATTTATTAATCTTCATTCTTATCTCAATAATAATATTTATTGGTAAGTCATATTATTAATTAATTAAATTGGTAATTTTATATGTGTGTAATTTATTGGAAACAAAGTGATGGGTGGGGCTTATAATTATATCGGTCATCAATGTATTTGTATGTCTCATGAGACAAATCAGTTGGCCAAATAAAAGGTAATTTTACCCATAATTTTGAACTATATTGTGAATGGTCATGACACTATAGGTATCATGATGTCTGACCTCATGAAATATAATATTAATAATTTCCATAATTGATAATTAAATAATTATTATCTATGTGATTATTTCACTTATATTATCCATTGATTCATTTTATTATCAAGTTTTTTATTAAATGAATCATTTTTCAATTATTTAACTTTCCATATTGATTATTACTTATCTAATCATGATAGTCAAGTTACTAATTAAATGGAATGTTTTTTAAATTATTTATATTTCTAGATTTTTTATTACTTATTGATTCATGACACATTATGTTGTTTTTAACCCTTATAGAGAATCTGATCTCACCCAATTTTTTTTCATTCCCCCATGATATAAAGAAGAAATCATTGAATGGGTTTAATGATGAATGTTTTTACTCTCAAATTTATTTACTTAATAGTTTCAAATGTGATGTGATATTTAAGCATGTATACAGTTTACCAAGACTACTAAACTATTCACTACTTTAGGATATGGGAAATTTTTTTATGATTCTAATGTAATGAAGTAATCACAAAGTATATGCTAGTAGTGTCGAGGTATTGAAATTTAGGCAATATCATAACTATTACAAGTTTGGTCCAACTGAAATGGCTGAAAATATGAAACATTGTATTATATATTGGATTATCCCATCCTATTTTTTTTCATATTGATGGTTAATTACAAAAAACTCTCCATGGACACTAATATCATGAAATCATGATTTTTTTCTCCAAATTCAGTGTTTGTGGGGTTGGGGAATATTTTTTTAACCCTTTTCACTCAATTAACCTATTCTTGAGTGATTTAGGATATTATTTTGGCCATGTTTGAATTTGATACTTCCACAATTAATGGTATTTTTGATCACTGTATTGTATAGTAGTGATAATTTTAATTCTGGAAAATATTTTGTGTGAAACTATATGAATCTATTCTCTCGATCTGGTGGAACCAAAATACCACTTGACTTTAGTGGCATTTAACTAACATGTACACTATTATTCATAAAATTCTCATGTATGTTCGAGTGGATACTCCCATAAATAAGGGGTTGAATGGTATGTCTATAATGGCTATTTATGTGTTTGAAAGGATATGGGTTAAAGTTAACATTAAAATTTATAAAGTTTTTGCTCATGGGACTTGTAATCCACCTTTTTCAAATTAGATCAAGGTCAATACAAATTGTTCCTCCAAGGAAAATCTAGGCCAGTCAAGTTGTTGGGGTATTTTCAGGGAATATAATAGTGGAGCCATTTCTTAATTTCCCAAATATTTTTGAAGTGTTTTTTCTATAAATCTTAAATATAGGCAGTTTTATAGGAATCCTATTTCTGAGGCTTAATAATTGGTTGCATCTTTGGTTTGAGTTATAATCATCTTTTATTATTTATGTGATCATGATTCAGTCTTCATTTCCATCCTAAAGGCTCATGGTAGCTCTGATGGACTACATGGTGTATTTTAGGAATACAAACATTGCGGTGTTACTCATCTCTAGGGGTGGAAGTTCCATTGCTGATCTACTTGATCAAATGGGATATGGCTCTAGTAAATGTAAATGGTGTTTGGATATTCCATAGATTATTGAAAGTATGATATTCTTTTAATCTATAAAACTACATCTTATACCTTTTTTTTAAAATATTTGAGTCCTATAGTTTTTTTTAAAATAAACTCTAAAAAACAAACCTAAAAGATTCTGAAATTTTTTGTTATATTAAAATTTTTGGATTTTGTTAAAACAATGCATTAAAAAGGGATATTATTTTGACATATATAAATATT
Organism: Viscum album; assembly: GCA_963277665.1. Taxonomy (NCBI): domain Eukaryota; kingdom Viridiplantae; phylum Streptophyta; class Magnoliopsida; order Santalales; family Viscaceae; genus Viscum; species Viscum album. The sequence continues at coordinate 1,426,792,322 of OY728122.1, read as the reverse complement.
TATTATATTGATAGTCAAAAAATATTATCATTATAAATCACTATACTCTCACATATCATGAAACACTAAGAAAATGTTTTATTGTTATCATTAAATATACATTCATTTTCTTACTAAATTAAATTCATTAAATATAATTTATAAATTATTGATAATATTTTATTCCCCAATAAAAATAGTATCCTAGATAATTTTTTTAATGAATATATGTGATTGAATGAAAGTTTATTTTTAAAAATAACATCAGGATTATGAAACTATTCAAATTCAAAAATAATACCCCCCCCAATTCATTAAAACTCGTTTTCATTCAATCTATCAAACTATTATCTATAATTTTCATTTTTTATGTTTATATAAGACAAAAAAATTCTCAATGTAAATGGTTGATTTAATTAAATCTTAAAAATATAGTTATTAAAACATATTGGTAAAAGAACCCAAAAATATTTATTAAAATTAAATCCATTGAATTCAATTGAAATATTAGGATGAATATTTTCTATTAATTTTTTAATGTATATTTTAAAACATTCCTTATAAAAATATCTTGTAATTGAAAAATTTTATCCATTATTTTTTTCTATATATATATATAGGTGTCTATTATTCATTCAAAATCATATTTAACTTTCTTTAAGGTATAACATTTTCCCATTACATTAGAATAAACCACTAATACGTAGTAATAAATTGAAAATAAAATGTAAACCTAGTTGCTCTACTTAACTTCATATTTCAAAATCTTATGATTAATGCATTAAATCTTATCATTTACTATTATTATGGTTTTCTTCATCTCAGAAAAAGTTTCCATCCCTATATGAGTATCATCATTATTTTATCTAATAAATTAAATATACAAATTTTATTTATTTTTCTATATTCATATTATTATTCTTATTCATTTAAAATTTTCATTCATAAATGGATAATTATTTAACCATTAACATTAAACAAAATTTATGATAACTCTTTATATTATACTTTAATAAAGTTCTTTGTACCTTCAATAAATATCCTACTTAAAAGGATGTATTTTTTCTCTTCCATATACTAAAAATAAATATATATATCAAATTAATTCTTATTCAAATTTATGAATTTTTTTTCAATTAAATCATGTTGATGTATCATTATTTTCAGTTACAATAAAAGAGAAACTATTATGGGATCCATATCATTTATTCCCAATAATTTTAATTTTTTTTACAAATTTATTTTCACACTCTCACCAAATTGACATAAATATATTAAAATTAAAATATATAAAATGTTTCAAGATATATAAAATCAACCGAAATTTAATTTCACTATAGGTAATTTCCACAACATAATAACCAAACATTAATCCATTACAAAAAATTATAATTATAGCCTCATTATTATCATTATTTAAAAACAATTATTCCAAAAATCATCTCATGTGGGAATGGTAAAAATAGAATTTGGGGGCTTACGTGAGTGGTAATGTGTTATTTTAATCCTGTATGAAATATGATTTCAAAATAAAATGTGAGAGAACTTTAATATGAACTATACCAGATTTATAAAAATATCATAGAAGAGTTGGTAATTCATTAGTTAATATATTTTGGTAGTATAGAAATAGTATTATACATATTGAATGTATTTTTAGGAAAACCTTTTGGTCTTTTAGGCCACACGGCATCAAGCTATCATGGGCATTAAATCCACATGGACTTTTGGTAATGGAGTTGATAGATTCATGTGTTGGGAGTGGTAGCTGGGTGAGTTTTAATTTTAAGATCCTATTTATGATGAAGTAGTAGTGCGAATGGTTAGCGAAAACAGTGAAAACCCAAAAAGAAAACCCAAAAACTTAGAATATGATGTGATAAGGATTTTGTTGAAATGATCTAATGGGGATGAATTATAGGATTTTATGAGGTTATATTTTAGTTTACCCCTCATAAAATTTGTCCTTGAAGTAATATATTTCAAGGAATATATGTCTATCCTACTTCATGTGATATTTAGTGTTCCCTCTCATACATGTTAAAAAGTTAGATTATCTAGAAATAAAATAAAAATTCCATTGGAGGAAACATTTTCAACAAATATGGATTAAATTAATCTGTAACTTCACACTAATTATAAATTTCAATTATAAACCTTGAGGGTTCTTTATCTATTTTCCAGGTTTTTAGTTTTGGTTATTTACCAATAGACCATCCACTTCTAATGGTCATCACCATTAATTTAAATTTTTTGTTATTTTTTTACCTTTTAGTGTCTATTATTACCTTTCATCTCATTGTGGTTTATATTTATCAAATTGAATATATATATTTTGGAAAAAATATTATTTATTTCTATAACTTTCAAATTTATCTTAATGTGTGGTTTTAGTGTATATAAATAACTTATCGAAAGTTACCAAAAATGAAATATTTAAATTCTTCAATAAATGAAGATTTTTTTCTTATTTAAACCTATGGGACTCCCCACATCGTAAAATTATTTACATATTATATCTATTTTTAAAAATAATAATCCACCTATGAATATTATTTTTCCTTTAAAAATTAATACAATTTGCATATTCCATCATAATAATTTGGTTTTGTTTCACGAGTGACATGAAAAAATGACCTCGTAATACCATATAGTTATACCTCCATTGACAAATCAATATTCTTCATTTCTATTCCTCTCCCTTATTGACTTATTTCCTATTTCAAATGAATGATTTTATTCATATAATTCAACATGTCATATGACCCACTTGTATTATTCGACATTATTTTCCCCCTAGAATAAGTATTAATTGATTAAATTTTCCTTTGAGAAAAAACCCATATAGAGACTTTGAATTATGAATCAGATCAAAATATGATGATGCGTATAAATTTTCAATAAAATTTTAAACCATTACCAAGAATTATAAATTGTTTTTCTATTTAATTGATTGAAATTTTAGGTATTAAAATAGATATTCTCTGTTTTTTAGGTTGGAAGAAATAAATTTTATATTTTTCATTCCATATCATCCTATGTGGAATTTAAATTTCATTCCAAACATTGAATAAAAAAAATCATTTTTCTATTAATAAATGATTTCATTATTGAATGATTTTATAATTATCTATAATACTATTAATTGGAATATATTATAATGTTATTGTATTCATTACAAGTATTCATTTTAATTTTCATCACATTTCCTGAAAAATTGTATTAAATTCTAAACCATTTTTATGTTGTCTTGCATAATCTTAAATTTTTTCAAGAAACTAGGGTAACTGATATACTAGGTCATATTTCCAAAGTTGTGTAAACCATATTCCATTTTTTCTATTTCCCAAATATCTATTTTCTATAAAATATATCATATTTATTTATTTATTTTTCTAAAACCATATTTTTCCGTTTAACATTTTTCCTAAATAATATTTTTTAATGGTGAACCATAATCAAAGAGTTTTTTCTTTAACTAATTGATCACTTCCTACATCAATTATTCTAGAATTTTAAAATTTAAAATTTTACATAAAAACATGAACAAAAGATATAGAAAAATAAATTGAAACTAAAAAGGGTTAGAAGAGATTTGTATTAATCTATATAATTTAGTCTCATAAAAGTTAACTCTTCCATGCTTATTATTACCTCAACTTAGTTAGGAAAATATATAAATATATTATAACATAATTATCATCTATAATACTATTATTGTGAAGAATTTGGTTTCAAACTGATAGAAGTATATTTATCCCTATAGTATAATGTTGATTAAAACTTTAGTGTGTAATGTTTTACGAAATTATAGTTATGATATAATAAAAATTGATATTAAAGTCGGGGTCATTATATTTTACGAATTTTGGGTTTAATTTTCTTTTGAAAAAATGCCATAAATATTTTAATATTATTTTAATTGAATCAAAATAATCCTTTTTTCTGGGTCATTACTTTGAAATTATAAAACTATTTATTTTCATAATATAAATTAATTCAATCAGTACAATAGTATTTGGATTATTAGTTACTTTTAGCACTTATAATAGTTCTAAGAAAGGTTATCCATCCTTAGAACATCTAAATTTTAATTATGTATGGGAACCCTTTATTATTGTTTTATTAGTTCTAACAAAGGCTATCCATTCCCTCCTATAAAAACTCGTTAATACATGTGATATTTTCATAGTGATTTTGAGAACTATGAAATTGTGTCCTTTTTTAGTGCTTTTATAGCATTGTGAAATAGTACCACACGCATCATAACCATATCATGTAGAAATTATTCTTGACAAGAAGTCAGATTTCTAAACCAGCATAATTTACTCTTTTTTCAAATAAATCATTATATTTTCACCTATTTAAAGCACTAATGATCGAATTCTATTTTATCCATCACCCACATTTTACATAATTAAATATGTTTATATTTAAAGTTAACCTAATTTATATGAATTATCATCCATGATTCATTTCTAATAAATTAAAATATTTATTTTTGCAAAAAATATCTTATAATTGCTTCACTTCAAAAAAAATTATGGAAACTTTAATCTCAAATAGTGCTAAATAATCACAAAGAGAGACCACCTTTCCATGTTCATTTTTAACATCGAAAAAGGAACACTATTTCTAAGAATTAAATTTTTCTTTCTCTATTAATTAAATTTTTTGGGATGATAAATTCTAATTTAGTGATTGGGAAATAGTTTTTTTGAATGGATAAACCAAATCCATATAATGTAATAAAAAATGTAGTACATACAATCTAAATTATAAAGAATATTTCATAAATTCATTATAAGTAATCATGTTATTTATAATAATAATTATTTAAAAGAAATATTAACTTCAATATCAAAAATATATATCATTTCAATATAAAAAAATATATTATATTGAATCAAAATTGTATGAAAATATCAATAAAATGATTTCTATTTACCATGCCTTGATAGTTACACAATAAATAATAAAGAACATAGAACCAAAAACTAGTAACCCCCCCATAAATTTAAACAAGATTTAATTTGTTTTAAAAATCAAAAACATCTATTGTATTAAATAAAAATAATAAATTTAAAATCTAAAAAATTGAAAATTTTCATATCGTTATGTTTGTAATTTTAATTCACATTATTTGTAAATTGATACATCACTTAAGTATAAATACAATATATTTGGAATTGAAAGATGTTGTGAGAAATTTTTTGCATAACTTAAACATGTGAAATCAAGATAACATGGTGCATATATTCAATATATGTCGAATTTTTTATTATCATCTATATTTATGATAATAATTCCATCAATGTTGGTCTGATGAGTTTTATTTTTATAAAATCCGGTTAATGAATCTATGGATAACAATAAATAACACTTAGTTATCAACATGGTTATGTGATAATGGCATAGAAAATTTTTCATTCTATAATAAAGAAGATAAATTGAAATAATATATTCAAGACTACATTTTTATATCATTAAACCAATATATATAAAACATATATGATAATTTATTTGTAATATAATTTTTTTAGTTTGAAATACTTTAGAAATATTATAGAGTATACATGAAAAATGATTCTGAATTCAAAATATATATTTATGTTATTGAACTAATTATAATTATATATAAGGTATTTAATTTTTTTACATAAGATAATTGTTTTAAATACCATTTAATTAGTTGAATGAATTCTTGACATAGGCATCTGAATACAACTTAAGAGTTCCATGTACCAAATTTTAGATATCCAAAACCACAGTTATTTGGGTTTTTACATAATTATGGCCAAGTCATGTTAGTGATACTCATAGTATGTCAATAAATCCATGATATTTTTATTTATTTCTTAATATAAATGAGTTTCCATGAGTTATTCTATAACAAAAGACAGTTTATATGAAATGAAATCATCAACATGTCTTTCACGGGAAATTAAAATAATATATTAGAAAATTTTGACAACAATGTAATCGAACCGAATATTAAAATATGCATAGAATGATGTTTAAGGAAATGAATATTCCAAAAAAAAATAAATAAGATTTAAAAATGATAGATGTAATAGAAATTTTACATTTTAAAGGCTATTGAATCAAAATTCTAGTAGAAAATTTTAAAAGTATATTATCTAAAACTAAATTTTGTTGAAAGTAAAAGAATAAAATTTATACATAGGTATAGAGAAATTAAACCTTACAAATGGTTTGTTTCAATAATATAATAAATAAGGCATATTAAAATAATATATTAATGTTTCATGTTATTGTTATTAAAACCTTAACTCATTATATGAATGGAATGTAATTTCTCACCTGAATTTGAAATTAAAACTACCATCAATGCACAAAAAAAAATTCAAGACAATGTATACTAATTCAAACTGAAAGGGGGTCTATAAAAAATTATGGATAACCAAAACCATAGTCATTGGTGTTTGTTCATTGTTATAGTGAAATATATTCTTCATGAAGAGTAAATAAATAAGATAGTTGATATCGTATATCTTTAATAAATTATACTACTCGTGGACTGATAAATATTTTAACATATACTATCTATATGATCTAATTTATTAATAGTGTCTGTAAAAACACATAATTAATATTTATTTTTCATGTGAAAACCGAATGCATCAATATTCACAATATATTGAAGCATGGGATTTTAAATAGAAAACATCCATAACTATGAATATATGAAAAAAATATAAGTTACAAAATATATTACTTGTTATTTGATTTAAATTATTTTATAATTTTCTGATGTTATGGTTTATGCTACATCAACAAATGAAATATTTTATGTTTATAAAATCAATTTTAAAAAGTAAAAAATAATTATATAATTCAATATTTGATGTATTAAAAAAATAATTATTTCTCACACAATTTTTAGATATAATAAGAATTATCATAAGAAATAGGTGTAGGTGAAATTTATGTTGGACTAATAAAATTATTTAGTTATGTTAATGAATCTAAAACTAATATATAATGTTACTATAATAAAAATAGAAATAATATCTACAAGATATTATTAATAAATCTTAGTGCTTAATTTAAAGCACAAACCATTTGTGTAATGTTTTCTTTCAAGGATCATAAAACTTTTATGCTCTATTAGGCAGGATAGTAAATTGTTTTCTTGTATTAAAATTTTTATGTGTACCATAAAAAATTGATTATAATGAAGTAGTTTACTATAGTGATGCAACAATTATAATTAGTAATTGGTGAGGGAAAAATGAGAGAATAATTTTATATGGGGAAATATTTTTGGAAATGGTAAAAAGTAATAATGTTGTACATTCACATGAAAAAATATTTTGCATTGATTTTGGAAAATATTTTTAGTTGTCTTTGGGATTGTAAAGATCTCGATTCACCGATTGATCAAGTGGTTGATAAGGGAATAATACATTCAATATTTAATGAGAAGTTGAAATAAATTTAAAAATCATAGATTTTATACTAATTAGGAATACATGTTATATATTTAGATGGAAAATATAATATTTATTTTAATAAAAAATTTTGATTTATATAATTTTAATTTCAATACATATAAAAATAAGTAAAAAATCATAATATCTTTCTTTACTAATATATTTTTTTGTAATATTTTTTGTGAAATGGTGTATTCAACACAATCAAATAAAAATTCGATCACTATAAATCCTTCTACAAAAATAACATAGTAACAATACAATGCAAATCTCTATGTATTAGAAAAAATGGTTATTATCTTAATGTTGGGATGGAATTAGAAATAACATACAACATAATTGTCGATGCAATTTTGGGTGGATTAATATCATCAATTTCTTATTTTAATGAATCTAAAAATTATATATAATGTTACAATAATATGAATAAAAAATAATATCTATATGAATAATATTACTAAATTAGAGGGATTTATTTGATTCACATACCATTTGAGGGAACATGTTATTTCAATTGAATGAAAAATTTTCCACTCTATTAGGTGAGCAAATATAAGGTTTTACAGTAATGAAATTAATATGTTTACCTTAACAAATGGGTTATCATGATGTAGTCTAAAAATGTGATACTACAATTACAATAACTAATTAGTGACGATAGAGAAGAGAAAATTAGCACAACATGAGGTGAAAGATGCTATTCTTAATTTTATTATTATATAAAAAAAAAGAAAATTTAATATGGGAAATTAAGATGTACATGTAACTATAAATGTATTAACTTTAAATTAAATTTAATATAAATAAAATATTTTTACTCGCTAGATGTCTTAAAGAACTTATGAATTTTTATGAAATCTAAAAAAGTCAAGAAAATATATAGCATAAAGAAATTGATGGTCAAGAATAGTCAAATAAGAAATATGAAGGTTCTAGAATAGAAATATATAAATGCATAGTTAGAAAGAAAACTAAAGAATATGAAAATTATAAATATATTGAATATAAATATTAAAATATGGGAAATAAAAATTGAAAATATATATGAAGAATTGAAAAATATAAATATATAAATGTTGTATAGAAAAATAGAATAATATGAATATTGCAATAAAGAAAAAAAAGTAAAATGGGGAAAAATGAATATAGAATAATATAAATTCATAACAGTAAAATAGAAAAACAAGCAAATATTTATGTATAATTGAATTATATCCATGTAGAATATCAATAATGAAATATATATATATATATATTTTAATTATATAAATTGAACGTTAAATAATAGAACCGATCGAAAAATGTAAAAAAACAAAATTAAAAAATGTACGTAGAAATATGGATATATAGAATACAACAATGAGAAAATATTTTTAAAGTATAAAAGTATATAAATGTTCCAATAAACAATACAAAAAATATAAATATTTACAATTGTAAAAGAAATAAGTAGAATAAATATATATAAATGTATAACAAGGAATATCTAGAATAGAAATATAGAAATATTAAATAAGAAATATCAAAAATAAAAATATATAAATGAACTAGTGAACAATAGAACAATGTATTAGAAAAAAAGTTAAAAAAGAAAAAATATAAATGGAAATATCGAATAAATGAAAAATAGATATACATAGTTTGAAAATAAAAAAGTAAAAAATAGATATTAATATAGAAGAATAGGAAAATATATATTCAAAATAGAAATATATAAATACATAATATATATATATATATATTAAAGTGGAATGTAAAAAATAAAAATTAATAAATAAAAAATATAGAAGAAAAATACATATGAAAAATATAAAAATATTATTCAATAATAGAATATTTAAATAATTAATATGAAAAAATAAAATACAGAATAGAAAAAATAGAATATAAAAAATATAAATGAAAAATAGAAAAATAGAAACATAGAAAACAAATATAAATTTATAAATACATATTAGAAAAATATAAAAATGTATATATATAGAATAGAAATAAATAAAATAATAATTAAGAATATATATAATTGAAATATATAAAAGTATATTTAAAAATAAATTAAATAACTTGAAATTTATATGAAAAATAAAAATATTATAATATTGATTTGTAAAATATAAAAAAAATAGAATAAGAAAATTGAAGTATATACATACTTAAATTAATAATATAAAAATTGAAAATATAGAAAATAAAAATAGAAAAATAGAAAAATATAAATATAGAAACATAAAAAAAATAAAAGTGTATATATCGAATAGAATATAAAAATTAAAGAAAGTATAAATAATATATATTACGAATAGAAACAAATTAATGTGTTGATGAACATTATAAATACTAGAAATATATTAAATTAAAATATAATGATATATAAATATAAGATTATAAAAATAGATATTGAATAGAATAAAAGATAAAAATATATGTAGAATATAAATATATAAATAGAGCTATAAACGGTAGAAAAAAATTAAAATATTAGGAAAAATAAAATTAAAAAATTTAAAAAAATAAAAAAAATAAAAATTTTTTTACTAAAAATAAAATGATAGAAGAATAAGTATGCAGAATAGAAATATATAAATGAACTGGAAATTAGAGAAAAAATAGAAAAATAGAAATAGAAAAATAACTATAAAAAATAGAAAAATATATATATATATATAATAAAAATAATAAATTCTACCAAATAAATTATAAAATTTGAAAATTTTACAAAAAATTATAAAAATTCACCGGTAAACCAAAATACAAACAATGTAGAAATAGATATATATTAATGCACTAATAAATAAAAAAATAAAAAATATATTTTTAGAATAAAAATTATAAAAATTGAAAATTATAAATATATAAATGAAAAATCAAAAATAGAAATATATAAATGCATAAAATGATCTAGTAAAACATGATATACATGATGTAAAAATAGAAAAATCATTTTATTGATTTAATATATATATATATATATAACACTTCATAACATAATCCACACCAAAATACATGATTAATAATAGGGGTCAAATATTTTTACATTTACACAATCTTTTATATTTATTTGTATAGAAAACTAGGAAAAATATTATATAACATTGTGGACATTTAAAGAGAGGGTACATTTTTATGCACAAAATAGGTTCTAATGATTACACTTATATTTCATTCCTGAAAATTTTTAATCATTTATTAAATTTCACCATTGACCACGATATATTCCCACATATCGTTAAGCATTTTGAAATAAATTTGATAATATGGTATTAGAAATACAATGCTCAGTAGGGGTTTTAAAGATAAATGAAACTCATTATCCCTTTTCAAAAGTCATGAAAACCCCTAACAAAATTTTCATTTTAACATAAAAAACTATAATCTCTTAAAATGATGAATTTACTATCAAATCTACTTCCAAGCCTAAAGTTTTCATTAAATTTTTTTCTTAAGAATAAATGAAATATTATAACCAGGAATGTTACCAAGGAAAACATAAGAACATATAAACATAAAACTTTAACATTTAGATGATCATAAAGTTTACTTTAACCATGAGTTCATTCTCTTACATTATGAAATCAAAATATTTTTTTTAAGACCCATATAATGAATTAAAAATATATTTAAGTATCTTGGTACATTAACATTAAAATCACCTTTACAAGTATCATTACAAAAGAATAAAAATGATGGTTAATTAAAAGATATCTCAAAAGAGATAATTATTTCTCATTAATTTTGACATCATTACTCAAAGTAATGAAGAGATATATAGGGTTTACACTTTTATCATAGAAATATCAGCTTCACCGATTATCAAATAAAATTTTCAAGAACCATATCATGAGAAAAACATATAAAATCTATTATTTCCATCAAATATCCCATTCAATTTGGCATTAGTTCCCATAAGATAAACTAAATTCAGTTATGTCATAAAAATAAGAAGAAATAAACTTTTCTTTGGAACATTTTTAATAACTAAAAAAACCTTGAAAAAAATGGAATTATATATTCTTCGAAAAAAATATATAATTTGAAATGATTATTGATAATAAAAAGTGACTATGACTTTGGTAAGAGGTGATCATTTGATAATTTTTTATATAAAAAATTTCTTTTATACTTTGGTAAAAGAGAAAAAATTGATTCATATAGAAAATTTTGAAGATATTATTTCAATAATTTTAAATATGTTCATATTTAATATAAAATTAATTTATCAAAAATTTAGGTATAAATAAAATAGAATAGTTTGGATAACATGTAGAGTGAGGAAAAATACTTTAAAGCATTTAAAAATATGTTTTTAAGAATTATCCCTAACCTCATCTCTTGAGTCTCCACAAACAAAATTTACATTCCTAAATAAAATGTTATTATTAATTTTATGCATTATTTATAGAATTTTTCAATTTTATTCAATTATTATATTATATTTTATTTCAATTATAAAAATATAAAAATATATTATGTTCACGTTGAATGTTTTGGGGTTGTTCGGTTCATAACCTAAAAATAACATCAACATGTTAAAATTGATCAAAGTAGACATGGTTACACTCTATATTGAATATGAAGCATTTCAAAATTCTCAATTTTATAAATATAACATACTTTTATAACAATCCATATAATGTGTGAATGAAAAAAGATGCACTTTATTTCCTGGAGAAGGTAGTGCGCATGTACACTTGAACAATGGTTTAATTTATCAAATTGGTGGAAAAGAAGTAAGGTAGAAATTATTTTATTTTTAATTAATCATAAAAATATTATAAATTACATATTTACTTATTTGTACCACATTTCTGACCATCCATTTATGGTGAAAAAATAAATCTGATCTCTTTATAGAGGTGCTAGTCCACATATATTCATGAGCAACATTATCATTTTTCAAAAAAAATATTTTTTAAAATGATAAGTACAACATTATATTTACATGTTCATAATTATTTCTTAAGTATAATATATATTTAAAAAACCCATCTTTACAACCAACCATGTAAGGATGTGATGGAAAACTAAATACATCACTTTTTGGAGGTGGTAGTCCACATGTACACATGATTGATTCATTCATTTTCACATAGGATGAAAAAGAGATGAAAAAGGGTTTTACCATAAAAATAAAAAATTTACATAAATTATAGTTATTGATGTAACTATATTGAGATAGTTATGATCAGTTTAATGGATATTGAAGAAGAAATAATCATTAAAATACTTAGTTAAGAGTAATACATATTATTTGAAAAACCACCTTTTTTTACAACATAGACCATATTGGTTGGTTTTTTAGAGATAAATGATCCTCTAGAAAATGAATAATTGATATTAGAAGAGATTTAGGCGTCAATTAATATATATATAGTGATTAAATTTTGTTAATTATTGAGGATATGATTTCCATTTTGATAATTATGGTTATTGCCACTCTTGTACTCATTCATAGTATTAAAATAATATTAACTCACTCTAATGGTCAAGTGGAGATGAATCATTTCATGTTACAAAATAAGGTGATAATGTTTGAAATAATATCATCTAATAAAAATTAATATATTATTTTTGACCATATCACTTAGTTTTTACTTTAACTTACATTTTTACCCATTCTCATGGTAAATTTGTTTTACCATGGTAACTATTCATTATGAAAAAAATGAAATTTAACTAATTTAAAAGTTGAAAAATACAAATTCCAAATATAAAATCTATTTTTCAATATTTGATATATATATATATATTAAATTAATTTTAATATAATCTCTCAAAACGCAATGAAAAACAATTTTCTAAAAAAATATATTTTTAATCCAAAAAATGAATATATTAAAAAATTAAGAATAATTATGACTCCAATGGAAATAATTGGATAATTATTAATGGAATAGAATTACTTTTACCTTAAAACCAATAAAAATGGTGTTTTTAATTACCAAAAAATTAGAAATTATATAGATGTTTCTGAAAAAATGTGTGTTAAATAATTTAGTTTTATATACATACAACATATAAGAAAACAAAAGACACTTTATTTCACTAATGAAGATCATCATATTAGTCAAGAACTAATCCCTTAAATAATTAAGATATTAAAATGGGGAACATGTACTAAAAAGTAAATGTAGAATGAGAAAAAATGGATCATTATAATATATCAAGTTTATCACTCCAAAAAGCAACACTATGGAAATGATACCAAAATATTTGTAAAGAAATGGAAATTTTAGAAAATGGAAAATACAAAAACATGGGAGAGATTTTATTGAATGTTAAATAATGGAATAATTTGGTATTTAAAAAATTTAGTGATATCTTTATAAAAGTAATGTGACCATTAGAATAGTAACATAGTTGTTGGGAATAATAACCATATTGTTGAGATTAGTAACATGACCATTTGCATAGAAATTTAATCTAAAAATAATAAACATTAATATAATTAATATTTTTTATGAGTAATTTAAAAAAATATAAATATTACTATTCAATAAAATAAATGCGAGGATTGAAAAACTCAAATAAAATATATGCACATTTTTAATAAACAGTACTTTAAAATATTCTATAAAAATCATAAATTTTTATATTAAAAACTAAAATTAAAAATGATATAAAAATATATTCCTAAAATTAATATAACTTTGAGATAAATCTTTTTGAAAATTTCAAAGGGATATTTTTAATAATTTTTTAAAGTTCTTAAATTTAATGTGAATAGTAAAAATATTGTTTTCTTGTAACATGTATGTTTTCAATGTTATCATCTATGATGTAATAACGATATAATCAATTATAAAATTTTTGGCCCATTTAAAAAATAATTAATGATATATATGATCTATTTAAATAAAATATACATTTTTATCAATCCTATATAATATTTTCTGAATTCTAAAGCCTAAAGAATTCCATTAAAAATAATATTGTGTAATTTTCATCATTTCATTTTATGTAAACTAAAAATTTAGATTATAAATTGTTTAAAAGTTATAAAATCAAGTTATTTAATCTATAAATATTTCATAATGTTAAAATATTACTATTTAATAGAATACCAAGGTTTTAATATTTTATTCAATATAATTACACAAAAATATATTTGTCCTTCAGTTTAAATAACCCCTCAACCATCCCTTGGAAAACCAAATCAATTCCACTTAAAAAATCCACATTTCTTCCAAAATAACCAATATTAAAACCCTTGTCATCCATATGTACATTATAGAGTCAATAAAATATAATAATAAATGTATTTTAGTGTTTTAGAAAAGAAAAAATATCAAAAAATAATATGTTTTCACCAACATCTCTTCTCACATCCATCAAATTTTTATTACCCCTCTCTTATTATAAAAACATAATTATATAATATTGATTTATTGGTATGTTAAAAATATATTAACTATGTTAATAGACTATATTTATTATATTTTTAATGTATTTATATTTAAAAATTCTATTTCTTCAGCATTGGACAATGTCCAGCTAACGGTCAGTTAACAACCAATAAAGATGTTTCTAGATTATTTCAAATAATCACCCTTATGGATGGTTATAATAAATTATATCTAATATATAATGCATAAATATATTTATTTAATTCTCATATAATTAAATATACTTATTTTTAAATGCCCTTTAACCAAAATAGTGAAATTGAATCCAATGGGATATTTTTAAAGACAAAATGTTATCAAAATGTTTCTCATTTAACAACAGGAATTAAGGAATATTATAAATTGATAATAATTGATCAAGATTTTAGAAACATGAAAATAATTCACTTATGTTTCCATTTTTTAAAAATCCCCTATTTATTTTTTTGTAGGTGGAAAAGTGTTTAAATAATAGGGGATTTTAGGTACGACAATTCCTTAACCCAACTCATTCTTTTTTTGGTCATATTCTTTTTCAAATTATTCTCATCATGGATGTTAGTATATTCTCATTAATGTTTCACATATTAATTATTCCATATTATTTTCAAATATATACATGTTTTAACTATATACAAAAAACATCTAAGATAATTTCAATGATTTTTTTTTTAAAAATAATTTATTTTTTAAAACATATATTTGATACCTATTGGGATTTTTATAATTCAATGAAGAATTATCTTTTATGAAAAATTTAATATAACTTATTGATCAAGAAGACCTAAAGGTTATTACTTAATGTTTTATTGATTAAACCACTATAAAATCCATTATTTTTATGGGTCTATTTGATGACTATGATTTTTATGGGATCTCTTTCTATGTGGCATGCATGATAATGAGAATTTTATGTGAATGGTCGGAATATAATTATATATCTCTCCAATACATTGTGTAATGTGATCTATCTCATGATATTATGTGTAATATCTATGAATATAATTATATTTCTTGTGAAATTTTGATGTTACGAATTATTTATATAGGTTTTGTGTGAACTGGTGCTTGATTTGGTAATAAAAAATGTGTGTTATCTGAACACTACGTCATGATGTTTTGTAATTATGAATATTACACATTCCATTCCTTTATTTAATGTTTCCCTTAGGATTATTATTATGAACCTATTCTTATGATATGATTATGTTTATTATGCTCATCCATATACTAATTATTTATTCTCATTTATTTCTCCATTTATATTCCTATCCTTTCTGGGATTTTGGATTCTCCTTTATTTGATGAAATTCCTCGGATGAGTAAAATTAATAATGATAATGTGAGATCTTCTTGATGGATAAATAATAACAAATTTAATTTTTTTTTGTTTTTTACATGTAAGTGATATATGAGCATACTTTTCCCAAGAACAAAACCATTGTATCATAGATTATATCGCTATTATGTTGTTTAAATAAAAAATTATGTAATATTAATGTAAGAAAATATTGGTTAGATATAATTAGTATCATAAAATAATTTATTTAATTTGGGAATTATGATATGAAAATATTAGTCAAAACCATCTGTATAAGTCTATGTATCAATAAATATCATATGTTTCGATAAACTATAATTTTATGTGGTTTCATAGTAGTAAAATCCATGTATGGATACTACAAGTGGTTGTGGATGTGGTATAGTTTTACCTTGGGGTAACAAAAAAAATGATCAGATTTGGTATTAACTCGATGATCACCTAGTCCAACAAAAAGTGTCCTTACTACACTACTATTCTGAAACTATCGAGGGTTATGCTTTGGTTAAAAAAAATATATATATAAATAATAATTATTTATATATGACGAATGATATTATTCTTATTAATTTTATAAGTGGAATAATGTACATTATACTGGAGGAATCATTTGAGAAAAGGCTTCCCATATAGACCATATAAGAGAAGAATTTAGAATTAATATTTGTCTATGAACAAATTATTTATTCATTTTTTATATTATTTATGATTAAAACATTTCTATTTTATAAAATGGTGGGAACCAGGATAAATAATACCAATATACCATGTTAGAAAAAATGTAATGATTATTTGACGAACATCCATAATTCAGGGGTTGGTGGAGTTCAAAACATCATTGGGATTCTTACCCAATTGTATCAGTCTTTGAATAATGACCTGAATCATGTGGAACATTTACATTCAACTAATAAGGATAAACTAGTAATTAATCCCATTATATATAAACAACCAATCATATTGATAAGATCATTAATCCACTTATCATGGAATATTAGGTTAACATAGTAGAGTAGATCATTTTTGGTTCACAACTAATATAAGAAGGATAATTTACCTAAGCAGCATATCATTTAGATGGAGAGGCTGATCAATGGTGGGAACTGTAATACCAAATTAAAGGAATAAAAGAAATAAAAAGAGTTAGAAGAATTTATGAATTTATTTATTAATTTTTTCTCTATAACTTTTCAAACAAATGAAGATATAATTCCATGAACCTAAGTTAAATGGTAGTGAATTTGTCATGGATTATGAGTATTTTTTCAGAAGGATTTTATGAAAATCCTTATGTTTATTTTCAACTATTATAAAAAATTGATACATTATTTTTTCATTTAAAAAAACTACAAAGGGATCTAAACGACTAAGACTTCGGTAGATATGAAAAAGTAGATTGATGTAATCTTAAAGTATATTTGGATTTCAGAGAATGGTCCCTTGGTAATGGAGATAAGAAACATAATATAAAGTTCCATGATAGTGTCTCAAATTAAAAAGAAGGATAAAATATGTAGCCACATACATATGAATTTTTTTTGAAGAAGCATCATGGAAATTACTTTAAAGGGACTGGTAAATACTTAATGTGGGGGAGAGAAGGCAACAAAACTCATGAATGCTGAAGAGACATGAATTAGATGGCTAATGTTATGGGGTAAGTGAAAGAAAAACCTTTGGTTCAATTCTTTAACAATAGGTATCAAGGTAACTATGCAAGATAGTGCACTAAACCACATGTCATTAAATGTAATGAAGATCAGTAACCACCAATTTGAAACGATCAAGGAAAAGGATATTATATCACGAATAATGATATGGAAAATGAAAATGAATTCTTACAAGGTATAATTCCTATTCAATCAAGATTACAAAATCATTTATCTTATTTTGGTTATACACATTACATTATATCTTAAAGTTTTTCTAGAAATGATGAATAAAACCCCGAAACCTTGAAGAAGTGATATTTGTAAAAACCCCCAGTGGTATGTTCAATGAATCCCTGGTGTTGGAATCCTCTCCATTGAGAGTTTGTAGGAAGATTCTGAGACCAGATATCATAATATTTCCCAAGGAGAAATTTGATGCTATAATGGTCATATATTGGATATCATTACTTAGAGTTCACATAAACAACAAGGATAAGTAAATATCATTCTTTGTTCTGAACTATCCCATGATTTTATAAAAATATAAAAAAATCATGAATCTCATTTTGAAAATCCCTCAATGGTATATGTGTTGAAATCCAATTAATAAGAATTACTTTCCAAGATGGTTTATTAAAATGAAAGTATCAACATAGAAGAAATTCCCATTGTAAGGGAATAAACTAATGTATTTCATGATGAATTACATAAACTTTTCACATTTAATAAAGAAGAATTCTCAATTGATAGTATACATGAGGATACTATTATCTCAAAATTTCCATATAGTATGGATCCAATCAAACTATTGGTGTTAAAAAATAGCTATAATAAAATTTTGAAAAATGTGTTTATATGACCTAGTGCATTTACTTGGGGTGTGATGATTCTATTTCATAAGAAAGAGAATGAATAAATGTGTAAATATATCAACTACCAAGATCTGAACGAGGTATCTATAAAGAAAAAGTATCCCCTGCCCATGATTGATGACTTCTTCGATCAACCATGAGGTTGTTAGTACTTCTCAAAGGAGTATCTTTATTCTATATATCAACAACTGAAGTTGAATAAGGATTATTTTTAGATGAAAACCTTGAATACAAGTTATGGACACAATGAGACAGTAGTGAATACATTCAACCTTTTTAATTCCCCTAAAATCATCATATATTTCATGAATATAGACTTTAGTGACTATTTTAAAATATTTTTGGTAGTATTTGTTGAGGATATTATCATTTTCTCTGAGGGAAAGGAGGAAAATAAAGATCAAATTGTGTTAGTAAGATTAATAAATGAAAATATGTATGTTATGTCTAGAACATGTGACTTTTTGATGCATTATGTCACATTCTTAGGGAACTTTAACACATTGGAGCGAAATTATATAGCCACTTCAAAGAAAAATGTAATTTAGGAATGGTTTATGTACTAAAGTGTAACCGAGATCAATAAATTTATATATTAACTAAGTAATATTGATGATTTTTGAGACATTATTCATGATTTTGTACCCATATATATAAATTAACATTGAACTGAGTGAAGAATGTTTGGATAGAATAATGTGAGGAAATATTTAAGGAGATAAAGAAGAGGCGAATCATTATACATGTACTCATATTACAGTATATTAGAAAATTGTTTGTGATATACACCAACAAATTAATGAAATTATTGGGTTTTTTTCTCATGAAAATTGATAATGTGATATCATATGCCTCATAAAAATAAATTATCCCTGAGAACAAAATCTGGACACATGATGTTTAGTTTACTGTTGTGATATCACCATTCAATATTTTTTGGAAATAACTCTATAGTGAGGTTATGAAATATATATAGATCACAAGAGTCTGATGTATATATTACCATAAAAAGTGATTAACATGAATTAATGAAAATGGTTATAGTTGATCAGGGGGTCTGAATGCACTATTTAATACCTTCATGTAATGGTGAACATGGTATCTGATGATCTTAGTAGTAATGAAACAGTTACACTATCCATGATTCAGATTGAGAAAGACCTTGACTGCATGGATATAAAAATTATGGATCTATAAATCATAAGGGTTGGAAATAAATAAAAAATTTCCAAAATTATTTCCAAACACTTATCCAAGAGAAGATAAAAGAGTAAAAAATGGAAGATCTTGAGATTCAAAAGAATTTAGAAGTAATAAAGGAGGGGAAGCTCCATAAATTCAACATTGATGAATATTTTTCACTTTTGATTGAACTATAACTTGGGTGCCTAGATCACCATAATTAATTAAATAGATATTGGATATTGAAAATATCTCATCCTTATCCATCCAACCAAGACGTACTAAGATATACTGTAATATTTGAGGAAACATCTTGCTGCAGAACATGATGAATGAGATTTATGAGTACACTTTAATGTTTATGGTATTTCATAACGTTAAATTATAAATAAATAAGTCCAATTGGATCTTGAAACCGCATCCCATTCCAACCTGATAATTGTTGAACGTCACCATGTAATTTATCACTGGTCTCCCGAAGTCTTCTAAAGGAAGAAATGTCATATGGGTTATGGTGGACTGACTCACTGAGGCTTCCCACTACTATGATATATGGGAAGATTTATTAATTGAACAAAAATATAAGATATATTTAAAGGATGTGTTTAGACTATATTAGAACCACATTCAATCATCTATTATTGTGATCAAAGGTTCATTTCTAAATTTTGGCGATATATTTTAAAATATCCAGATACAAATTTGAAATTCAGTGTGACCTATATTTCCCCAAATGATGGGAAATATTAAAAGTCCATTCAAACAGTTGAGGAAAATATGAGATCATGGTCAATGTAATTGAAAGGAATATAGGGTAAAAATATAAAATAAGTTGTATTCTCATACAACAAAATATTTCACTCGAGTATTCAAATCGATCCTCATGAAGCTCAATATGGGTAGAAATGTAGAAATAATACTTTTTTGGAAGAATTTTGTGAACAAAAGATGTGTGGTATTGATCTTATATGATATATGATAAAAAAGGATCAACACATATTATATCATATAAAAGATTCTCAATTTCAGCAGAAGATATATGATGAGAAAGGTTGAATGGATGTAACGTTTGATTTGGAGACAATTTTTTTCATTGAATATCACCATGGTATAGTGTCATGATGTTTGGAATAAAATGTATTCTTATCCCTTGGTTCATTAACCCCTTTAGTATCCTTGATCTCATAAGTGTCGTGGCTAATCATCAATTTCTTTCATGAAATAGAGATCAAGTTCATTATGTGTTCTATGTATCTCTTCGAAAAATGTACATACCGAATCCAACCCATGTACTGAATCTGATGATGGTATAACCAGATAATTATCGAACATATGAGGATTATCCATTTAAGGGATTACAGTATAGAGATAGTTTTCGAAAAAATATTATAACAAACCTTTTCAATAAACTCCAAAGGAACTCTAAAAATTAATATGTAATATTGAAACTATAAGAAATTATGAAAAAATATTTCCCTAATCTATTCTCAATCAAAAATATTAGTTGAAATTTCAGGGATAAAATTTTGAAAGCATGTATGAACATAAAAATGTAGAATTTATAAATGATATTTTTTTCATGAATAAATGTGTGTTATATTATATTGTACTACACACATAAAACAAAAATAAACATAAAAATGCATTATTTCATTAATGTAGATTATTACATTAGTGATTATTTTTAGAAAGAAACTAATCCAACTATATTCAAAATTTCATTAAGACCAATAATCCAAGGATGTAATTTTTATTTTCTAGAAAAATGGTGAAAATTTTCCAAGGAGCATCTTTAATAAAAAATGATATCTTAACTCAAATGAGAGACCATTCCTCTAGTTACCTATATAATTATTCAACCATCACTAATAGTCTCTTATTTGGTGTTTTATAATTTTTTTCTTCTCAAACATATCTTCAACTAATTATGGTCCCAACATATATAATATCACAATATTTTATATAGTATATTCCCTTTAAATTGAATTAATTTTATCACATGTGCTACAAAAATTATGATACATTAAAAAAATTAAAAATACCACCTTTAAAATATTTTTACTATGAAAGAAATATAAAAGGGAATATATTGAAATTCATTCAATTGTAATATTTTAGTATTTAAATAACATAGTGATTATAAACACATTTTATCATTTTTTATCTATATGTTGTTAAATTTATACTAAAATAGGTATGTAATTTTTTAAATTATAATTATATGAAATTAAATTAAAATTTTAATTTATAATATCAAAAATTACATAGTATTTTTTTTATAATTTTCTTCAAATATCAATTTTTTTGTCAATATCGTTTTTATAACAATTTTAAATTTCCTAAATTTAACAAAATTATATTAAGGAACTACGTTGTTGAAAAACAATTGATTAAATCAAATATGAAATTAAAGAATAATATTTCCATTTTTAAAATATTTTTTGAACTTACAGAACCAATGACCCACATTTATAACACTAAAGTAATAAGTTACTTTAACAAAGAAAAATGTTTTATGACTTTAGTTTAATTTAAATAATAATTTGATATTATTTGGTTATAAATTGATTTTAAAATGACAAAACATCCATTATATTTATGATAATGCAATTTAGTCCATAAAAATCATCAACATTCAATTTTCTAACACACACATAGATTTATTGCTTAAAAAACCTGATTATGTTAATTGTTTTAGCTAATAAGAATTTTAATTCTAAAATTAAATGTTATTAGTAAATTTATTTTTAATTGATAAAATCAGTATTATATTTAGGATTATAATAGTGAAATTTGGTTCAAATATCACTATTAATTGATATCATTTTAGGTAGTTGACAAGATTAAAAATAAAAATTACCTAGAAAAATGTACATATGTGTAAAGTGAAATGTAATACTAAGAAATAACTAAATCACTGAATATTGGAATCAAAATGAGTGTATGGAATTTTGTTCGGCCATATCACAGACCATAATCCATATTTTTGAATTGTTTAAGTCTTTTACCTTTGAATAGTGCAAAGAAATAATTTATCAAGTAATGTGGTTTGTTTTAAAAAACCTTATTTAATGGATTCTATCAAGTATGAACATGATGAATTAAAATTTTATTTATTTCATAATTATAAATATAAAGTTATTAAACTTTTTTTCTACCTCCATTATGTTTTATGGGAAATTTTAGTGTTGTCTATGTGTTTGTGCGGTCAACTACCACCACATCAAAAAACATTATGTTCTCAATTATCTTCAAACATGGATGAAATTTAAAAGAAATTGTTTGAATAAAAATGATAAATATAATATCATTCATTTTATAGTGTTTTTAAATTTATTTTTTAGATAAACCTAATAATGGTTAACATGTCATGAGAATCATGTAAAAATCAACAAAACCTCCTCTAGTAACCAAAAATATTGGAATGGATTTAATAAATGAGAAACTTATGATTATAAATAGACCGTAGAGAACTAATTATATATGAAAAAGTTTATTATTAATGTTTTTTAGGAACATAGTTTAATTATAATGGATGTTAAGTACAACAATTGGAGGCTTTCTGATATAAAGGTATGGGATCTTTAATACCCCATTGTAACTTTCTAGTTAGGCTTTCTCTATATTTTTTTCCACATTTTTTCCAAATTATTTGTGTTAAATTATTTTATTTTTGTTTATATATACCTTTGATATATACCTAGTTTTATATCCCTACCATTTTAGGTTTATTAATGATTTATGTTCCATCAAAATTCCTACATTAAATGAAACATAATATAAGGTGATTTTAGAAATTATTATTTTTATATAAAAAATCAACCCCATTAATTTTTTTGAATCATAAATATCTTTTAAAAATCCACCTGAATTTATGTTGTGACCTTTGGGTTGAATTCTATTTTTTAAAAAAGTTATGTTCTAGTTTCCTCAAAAGGTGTTTGGTTCGTTCTAAAAATGTCACCAAAGTGGTTCACATTTTTTCAAACTATCTCGTGCATTTCTCTATGATGAGAATCCATGAAAAATATTTACTTTACTTTTAGATATGAATGTATAATGAAATTTATTCTATCTTCTATTACTATTTTTAATGTTATAGATTTACAATATTCCATGTGGAAAAATATTGAAACCCAGTTCTTTATCATGGGAGTTTACTATATATATAAAATTCATATGGTATATTTTTTTCATGTGGGACACATATGTATGATCGTAATTATCTTATAGTATGTTCCTATAATTATATATCCCTTCAATTTATTTCTAAATGTTTTTATCTCATGAGATATCACAGTGCATGGTATGTGAGGCTAGTCATATGTGATAGTGGCCAATTATCCCAACCGATTATGTAATGATAATGAGGTATAGATCCTTGACTTTTACTTATGATGTCATCTAAATAGTTTTTCCATGTCCTTATAATTCCATGATCTTACGAAATGACCATATTTATTCGATGGTCTTGTGTTATCATTTATTTATAACATGATTCCGTGATTATGATCATTCTCTTTATAATATCTTGTTATACCTCCCATGTTATACTACTTTATCATGTTTATTCCCTTAATAAGATTTATAGATCACTTTTTTTACTTATATTTTTTCCAAGTTTATACTATCATGTTTTTAGAGGAAATATGAGAGTTTGGAGAACTCTATAGATATTAAATGTGTAAAAGGATGTTATGTTGTTAAAATGTTCTATTTATATCTATAATACTCAAAATAAAATTTCCCCTACATCCAAAACTTTTATTTTTTGTAAAATATGTAAAATGTTATGAAATAATATGTGTTTATGTATTGCGTCAATATAGTTTTTATAAGAGGAATGTCAAATTATTTTAGAGGATTTGTATTAGAGAACAATAGTGGAAAATATATGTATGTGGCAAGATACTAAAGTATTGTTATGGTATATATTATGTGGTTCTCCTGGAAACATGTCCTTATCATTATACTAAAATTTTATTTTTTAAAATATAAGTTTCTAGATTTAATATCATAGAAAAGAGTCGGTCGACTATATCCCTATCATCATTCTAGTTACTCATGAATGGTCACATGCCACATATCTAGTTTGACACTCCTAGGGAATATGATTTAATTAACTAACTTTATCTTTACAAAGAATTATAAAGGATTTAAATTCATTTCATAGAATTTAATATGTATTTCTTATTAGTGATCCTAATTTTAAGATAGCCATGGATAACCTATAATGAAACATAGAGATTAAAATTTTGGGCATTGCCCATTTTTTGAATTATTCTATCTATGGTTATGGTTTAGGTTCTAAAATTTATCAATATTGGTATTATGATCCATAAATTTCCTTAGTGTTTGAAAATGTATATAAATAGAAGGAATCATGTTAATGATATTTGAAATATGAAATGTGTTGACTTCCCTCGCTGAATTACTATCATGATTAGAATGGGAGATGAGAGCTTAAGGGAAGTCCTGGTACAACGCTATCATGTTATGAATAATAACATGAATTACATATAACATCCTTCAAGATAGATATGTGTAGTTGAGTCCTTTATATAGAAGTGGATTCCAATGTTTAATAGATCGCCTGATTCCATAATCACCAAATGGTGGATTAATACTATAGAAATGATATTATCCATCCTTCAATGTTATAAAAAAGATAAGGATATACTAGATTTTTATTTACCTGGAAAATAATGTAACCAATTCCAGACACTAAAAATGAATATGAAGAGTATGAGAAATAAAATCCCTAGAGTGTGTTGAAATCAAGAGGATATTTGTCAACAAGTATTTCCCATTAACTCTCCATCTTATAATAGATTGGGGGTTTCTTTCCCTTAAATAACAGCATGATAAATCAATTACATATTATAATGAAAACATCACGACATTTACATGGTGTTCTTTTGACCCTTTCATGATCCTTTAATGTAAGATTGAGTGTTTTTTAAATAGGTTGAAGCTTATACTTTGATTAGGGGTTCAAGACATTATGCGTGTTAAGAAAATTTCAAATGGGTCATCAAAGTGGAGATTGAAATAATGGATTCTTTGGTGACCAGAGATATAGAAAAGGCAAAGTTGGTTAACCATGGGTAATCACTAGATAAAAAAAATGTTAAGAAGGTACAACATCGCTCTGGTCAATGTTGTGGGGAGAAAAATTCTATAAAGTATATCAATTTGACTAGGAGGTTCTTCATGTTCCGAAAGGATGGGAATGTAGATATGGATTATCGAAGTGATAGTTAAGAGGCCACTAATTTTTTCGAATATAAAATTTTCCAAATCAATAATTAGACAATTTTATAGTGTTACAAATTTATGGTATATATACATTATGGAAATCAGTACAAGAACATAATGGTTGTTAAATCTAATCAATAACAACAACCTCTATGTCAAATATAGTAAGGGTGAACTTATGATATCACTACTATTGATTTTGAGAAAAACATATCTGGTGAAATGTATGCCAGTTATTTATTTTTGAATAGTGAATTAATCTTTTGATTTTGGTTCTATGTATTATTTAATATCCTAAAAATTAATTTCCACTATGTAAACATTAACACATAACAAGGAGGTTATATTATATATGAAAACTACTAATGTAGTGATTATTTCATATGAATCACCTAACTATTCCCTAGTGGTGTATTTTGGGATGAATATTTGAATAAAACTTATAATAATACCTTTAGTAATATTTTATTTTATACCATGAATGTATTGGTTGTCATTGTATAGAGAATACATCAATTTTTTGGAAATAAAATCCCATTCCGTATCCTAAATTATCCTATGATTATATATAAGTTTAAGAATCAAGATGAATATTTATTATAATATTATCTATAGGCATGTATATTATTTTCTTATGATTTATGTTTCCTATGTCAAAATATTTAATCAATAGAGAACAATACTCTTGAAGTTACTCCCATTGTAAGGGAATATGTAGATTTAATTTCCAAAGAGTCATTCAAACTTCCTTCAAATCAAGAGGATGATTTCTCAACAGAACTTATACCTGGTTATTTTATATTATCAAAGAGTCTATATATATTTTCCACCACTAAACTAGGATAACTAATGAATAAATTACAATAACATATGTACTCGTTTTTCATATTCTCAATTATATCACCTGGAGGTGCGATGGTTCTCTTTTCTATAAAAAGGATAAATCGATGTGTCTTTGTATTGATAATCATGAACTCAATAATACCATGATAAAAAATAAGTTACACTTTTAATAGTTTCTGGACTTATTTGATCAGTTTTGTGGAGCTCAATAGTTATCTAATGTGGACCTTTGGTTAGGAAATCACCAGTTAAATGCGAATAAAATGAATATTTGTAAGATTACATTTTGTATATGGTATAACCACAATGTGTTCATAGTGATGATGTTCAGACTCATGAATTCTCATAAAATATTCATGAAATCAATTAATAGAGTATCTAGAGATTAACTCATAAATGTTTTGGCAGTCATTATAGATGATATTCTTATATACTCTAAAAATTGTTAGAAATAAGAGGATCATTTGTGCACTGTGATTAAGATATTAATGATGGAGAAGGTACATGAAAATTAATGTAAATGTGAGTTTTTATAGAGAAATTGGAATTATTGTGTCATGTTATCTCCATAAATGGGATATAATTGGATCTGTATATGACAATTGATATTGAGGAGTGGCCCATACTAGTAGATTTAATAGAGAAATGAAGTTTCCTTTTACTAAATAGTCATTACCAATGATTTTTCAGAAACATGTGGTGATTGTATAATACATTATCTAATATGAATAAAAAAGAGTAATGTTTTTATAGACCAATGAATGTGAATAGATCTTCAATGAATTGAAAAATAGGCTTATCACATTATTAATACATATATTACCAGAAAGTGGGGAACTTTACATGGTATAAGAAGATGTATTGAGGAGGTCCATAATATTTGTAATGATATGAAATTTTAAAGTTATATCCTATATCACAATATAATATAATATTCATGATAATATTTATTGAAAAATAGAGTTGGAATTAGTTTCATTGATCTTCATATTGATGATTTAGAAGGATTATCTCAATAGAGATAAGCATGGAATATATATGGATCATAATAGATTCAATTATATATTAAAAAAGGATCATAATATACACCAATGATGATGGTTTATATTGACAAAATACTAATACTACTAAAGTCACTATCATCCTAGGAATGTAAACAAAGTCGAAGATGATCTAAGTAGAAAGGATACAAAAACCTATTCTATTAAGGTGATTGAAAAGGATCCAATATTATTATACATGTAAATAATTCCTACAAGATTCAAAAACGAAGGATCATTTTCTTACCATTCTTAAATGAATGCTAATACATCTCTACATGTGAGTATTTGAGGGAACAAAAGGATGGTGTCTAGATATAGAAGATGATGGTTACCGTGAGTATGGGCAAAGTATATGAGTTCAAGGTTGATGATGAAAGAGTTATGAGATTTGGGAAATGATTAAGAGTACCCTATAAACCCATGTTGAAGAAGGATTTGTTGAATGGTGGTCCTAACTGAACAATATCCATCCATATTGGAAAAAAATATGGATAGGGATATCCTAGATCACAGATGGTTAGAAAATAAAAAGAATGAAATTTCAAATTATACGTAAATGTTAATGGTATATTATCATGTGAAAGTTGAGTAGGAAAATTCCAAAGGGATGAAAAAATCATTACCTATACCTATATGGAAATTGGAAAACATCACTATGGATTATTTCTTGATTATTTCAAAGATATAAAAATAGAACAATGTTATATGGGTTGTCCTGGACACTATTACAAATATTGATCAATTCATTTACATTTAATACGACTACTAACTCAATCAGCTTACAAAGTCATATATTTTTGGAGTGGGGAGGGTGCATGTTATACCAGTAACAATTGTATCATATTGTGATATAAGATTTGAATCAATGTTCAAGAATATTCATAAACATTATCCAAACATAATGTTGATCATTATTTAAGAATATCATCCCTAAATATAAAGTCAATATGAATAGAATATCCAAACACTTGAGGATATGTTTAGAGATTTCTTAGTGTACATAAACATAGAGTGGAACCAACATATTTATATGGTTGAGTTCTCACAGAAATATAGTTTTCACTAAAGGATCAAAATAGACTTGTATAAATCAATTTATGAAAAGATATGTAAAACACAAGCAAGATGGGATTAGGATTATGAAAGGAATTTTTTAAGACATAGGATAGTTTATGAAATGGTACAAAAGGTCAATACCATTCAAAAACAAATCAATGTAGTGAAAATTAGAAACAATATATTTATTGATAACCATTAATGGGACATAGAGTATAATTTTAGTGATATATTATTTCTATAAATATCCTCATGGAAGAGAGTCATGAGGTTTCGTATTAAAGGGTAGTTGAGTCTGAGATATAATGGAACTTATGAGATCCTTGTTCGAATCAAAGTTGTAGTATATTCACTAGTGATCCCTTTAAACTAGACCAAAATACATGATGTGTTCTATGTATCCCTTATGAGGAAGTATAAACCAGACCCCTTATATGTAATAAATTCCTTATTGGTACAATAGTAGAAGGTCTCTCTTATGAGATGATGATGAAGATCATGGAGCACATAGATAGTGTTCTAAAAAATAAGACCACTCAACTTATAATTTTTTTTGAGAAACCATATTTATGAAGAGGTAACATTAGAACCTTACAATACCATGAAACAAAATTAACCACAAATTCTTTAACCTTGTTATTTTTAATGAATCTTTAAGGGATAAATTTCTTATGGAGGGAAGAATGTAAAATTCAAGGATTTCAGAATGTATGTTCCCTTTAAATTCAATAAATTTCATTATTTTGACTAAAATAAAAAAATTTATACATAAAAAAATTATGTTGACCACCATTGAAATATTATTATTATGTATCAATATTTGATATAATATATCCTAAAATTCCGTCAATTGAAAAAAATTAGTATTAAAAAATATAAATTAATAAAAATATCTTCTATAAATAAACCTGTTTTAACTGTATGTTTTTTATTTCAAAATAAAATTTTAATATATAATTTTTTGAAATGGAATTATTATAATTTAATTTTTTTAATTTAGAATATCAAAATTTAAATAGTATGCATTTTCTGCATTTTCTGGAAATACTGATTGTTAGTCGAATATGATATTATTTCAAAACATATAATTTTTCAAGACTTCATAAAATATAAAAGATTTAACTAGAAGTAATAATATAATTTAATTGATAAAATATGAATTTATGTAATGATTTTTTTCATATCAAATAATTATTATCTCTTATATTACTAATGACCTATATTTTAATAACTAAATTAAATGTTTACTTTAATGAACATTTCTATGTTTATTCATTGAATTAATTAATTGATTATTAGAATAAGGTTATAGATTGAATTTAATATCACATATAATAAATATTAACTATCATAAAAAAGTTTTGTTTTTAAAAATCTACTTAAATTTATAATTTTAACTCACATATAAATTTTATTCTTAAAAATTAGATTATTTCAATGACCGTTTTTAAGTACTAAGCATGCTTACTTGAAAATTAACATTTCATAATAATAGTTTTTTTAATTTATAAAATTATTATCTTATATAAGATTATTATAAAAACAATATTTCCTAATATAAATATTAATTGAGATCATTTTAATTATTTAACATTGGTGAAAGTAAACGTTACCTAGGTAGAAGTACACATGGTTACGGTGAAAAGTTGATGTTGAAACCCCTAAACCACTCAATGTTTTCCCAAACATAACTAGATTTTGTTATATTATTCTATATCATATATAATAATACATACTTTAGAAAAATTGGAGTCTTTTAAATTTGAAGAACAAAAATAAATAATTTAATAACTAAATGTATTTCCAAAAATACCATTTCTGTCACTTCTGAACGAGATAAATACAACCAATTCAATGTAAAAAATTCAATTTAGTTTCATATAAAACAATACTCTCAAATATTACACATATAAAAATCTCCTAATATTCACTTCCCTTTACCTCTTTAGTTTTCTCAGGACTATCATTTTCAAGGAGAATTCTAAAGAAAATTTAATCCCTTGATGTGATTGTTTCTTATTATATGTCTTTATTTTTAAAATTATATTATATTTATATTACCTAATTATATTTATATAACTGATTTAGTAAGATTTAAATAATTATTTATCAATTTATTTATTTAAATATAATCATACATCCTAATGCATCCACTAATAAAAACATAAGCATCGATCATGCATTTGTACGGACTACGACATCTAAAAAGTGAGGTAGTTTGGTTTCCATCACCACTATTCATGGATGGTAACAAGGATGCAAATTATTAATAAATATGTTTTCATATATGAATTATATATATTATGTTCTTGATCATTTTTTCATCCACTTCCCATTTTATGGAATATGAACGTGTTTTCTGTGTGTATGTGCAGACTACCACTATCACATCAATGAAACATTTCTTTTTCCACTATCACAAAAAATTGATGTATTTAAAATTTTTTATGTATAATAATTATATTTATAAATATATTGGTTTTTTGGAATTTTGGAATATATTTTTATGATAAAATTAACCATGATAAACATGTCAAGATAATAACATAAAAATTAGTCAAAGCATCTCAGGTAACCAAAAAGAGGAGATAAGAATTTATGAATGAACAAAGTATGATGGAAAATAGACCCTAGGAAATTAATGATACTAAAACCTTGTTAATGTTAGAAAAATATGTCAGGTCTTATTAATATTCATTTATTATTTTTTATGCATTTATATTCATTATAATAATATTAATTAATTTTTTAGTAAAAAAATCCTTATTTCTAACAAAATTGGGTTTTCAAGAATAATGTGGTTTAATTTAAAATATAAATTAAAAAAATATAGAAAATATATATGAAAAATGAAATAAATTTTATAATTCGCACTCTCAAAATAAAATTAAGATTAATTTTTGATAAATTTTCCGAGAAGTTATATTTTTCCTTGAATTGTAAAAAATACTTATTTTTTGGATACTATATTTTATTTTCAAGTATTTTTAAAGTAAATTTTTTTTCTATGTTCGTTTTATAATTAAATTAGTTTAGCTACATTAAATTGTTTCGGTATATCCAATGAAATTTATACTTGAAACTCGCATGAAAATAATTTTATACAAAATAATTATTTTTTAGGAAAAATAATTTTTTGTTGCATTTTGATGTTTAATTTTAAATTAAAGTATTCCAACTATTTAAATCTAATATTAATAATTGATAATATATTTATAATTAGTTGGTATATATTTTTAAAATTGCTCCCGTACATTATTGGTGTTTGTGAATAAAAATATTCATAAATTATTTTACCATGGTAAATGTAAAACGAGTTAATTAGGATTTAAAATAATGTGATAAGGCTTCAAATTCATTAAAAAACACAAATTTATTTAATAACATGGTACTACTTCAACCATAATCATATAAAATTCAAAAATATTATCTTTTTTCCATTTAACATTTATTTTTTACCATTATAATATGTCACGACCCACCTCCCCACGTCATGAACCTTGTTAGCTGACACCATGAGTCCCCTGTAATACCTTGTTTGTCTTCCTAGAACATGATAGGCTATTACTCACGGGGGTTTCTTATCAGACTAATGACTATCCCCACAGGACAACACATGTTTTTACAGTATGTTTTTTCCTCACTCACACACACCATGGGAAACTTCCCAGATGCTCACCCATCCTGATTACTACTCCAGGACAAGAATGCTTAACTGTGGAGTTCTAATAAGATAGGCTCCAGAAAAGAAAGGTAAACCTTATTGTCATGGGTAGTAACATTTAGCCTTTTAAGTACCACTTTTCCATGGGTGTTACAATAACCACTCCTTTAAATCATAACACCCTCATTGTGGACACCAAGCCTCAAACCCAGGCAATGCCTAAGCACTTCTGGCTGGGTATTGGCTCTGATACCATTTTGTCATGACCCGCCTCCCCGGGTCATGAACCTTGTCATCTGACCCCATGGGTCTCCTGTAATAACATGGTTTCCTTCCTAGCTTACCATAGGATATTACTCACTAGGGTATCTTATCAAACTAATGATTGTCCCCATAGGTGAACACATGTTCTTTCAGTGTGTTTTGTCCTCACTCACACACACCTTGGGAAACTTCCTAGAAGGTCAGCTATCCTCATTACTACTCCAGGCCAAGCATGCTTAACTATGGAGTTCTATTCCGATAGGCTCCTGAAACGAAAGGTGCACCTTGTTGACAAGGGTAGTAACAATTATCCTTATATGTATCCGTTTTCCATTGGTGTTACATAATATTTAAGTAAAATATAAAATATAAAATGATTTTTTTATTTAAATATCTACAATATTTTTTGACAAAGATAAAGACAACTTATGTTATCTTATAAATTTTTATTTTATATATGAATTTTTATTTTATCATTGTTATTTATTTTTATTTATTATTGATTAAATATGTACTTTATTTTCATACACAACACTAATATAGTGCATATTACAGCAGTAGACAAATAATGTTAATAATATTAAAAATAGTAAAAGTAATGTTTTAGTGTGATTTACAATGGTAGAAAAATATAGATAAATATACCATAATATATATATTTTAGTTTTTATATTTAAATTCATTTTTTGTCATATTTTTTTAAATGTTCATGTCCTTGAATATATTAAAAAATGATGTTAATGATATTTTATGACAAACAATATTTCATTAAATGATTTATAATTCATAATAATATTATATTTAGAAAAGTGAATGGTATATGGTTGAAAATATCAGTCATGGTACACTTATGGATCAATTTTCTTTTTATAATATGTTTTTTAACATCTAAAGTTTAGAAAACATTGATATCAACATAATCGTTAAAAGGGTTAATGATTGTTTCAAACAAATAGATAATGGTAAAAACAACATCTAAACATGTTGAAATAACATTTTATGTGAGGATGCTGATCCATAATCAATATATACTATTACTATATAATTTTGGAACTATTTTTATTATGAAGATTAATTTATATTAATTTAATACATTAATAAATTTCAATACTGTCCCACCCCACACTTATAAAAGGACACATCCTCTCATTTCTGACGAACACATTGAGAAAAATCTAGTTAATAAATATCCACAAACAACCAGTTCGAAAATCCCAACACAAATCATAGATTCCATGGTTTTTTTAGAAAACAATCCTAAGAAGGATTTTGGTGTAATCTTAAAGATGATGTTTGAAGAAGATGTATAGTTCTTAACGAAGAGTTATTATTTTAATTCTTCTTATACCTACTTCAAAACATATTAAAACATTATGTAGTAGTAATACTAGTATATTCAATATAATATTATTTTATTTCATTAATTTTATAAACTATATCTATATCATTTATAAATAAAATAGAAAATGAAACCATAATTTGCATCTATAGAGAACTACCAACTGACGATCAAATGTCATTTTTTTCTATCAAAACCTCTCATGGTAGGTTATAAGTATGAGTTTAATGTATATGTATTATACTCATGAAATATTTATCATTACATAAACATAATATATCATGTAATTTCTTATCATTACATCAGATGAAAAATGATAACGTCTTTTCTGCATCAGTGTGGATAACCTCCATGAAGCGGTTTGATTCATTTTTAATGACTACATCATATTGATACTATATATGTAACAAATTGATATTATAATAAATATTTTTAATGAATATATTTTCTTTGATATATTTTGTTATATGCAACAACGAGTTTTAACAAACTGTGAAAACTATTAATATTAATATTTATACATGATTGTCAATACCTGACAATTAAAATTGGATGCATGAGTAGGAATAAAGAAATTTTAAAAATAAATTATAATTTTATTATTTATAGAAATAATATTGGTAAAATATTTCTTATGTTTTTGTAATGTGTTTATATTCATTATAAAACACTTTTTTATAAAAAATGTTATTTATTTATTTTTTGAAAAAATAATAATTTTTTTTCAAATTTTAGAAAATTCATTTTGAAAAAATGAATATAATTTTTGGAATCATCATTTCAAAATTATTTGAGGTTTAATTATTACGATTTTTCTGAATAGATTAATATTTCATTGAATAGTATAAATAATGATTTTTGATGAAAACTTCTTTTTCATTTGAATAATTTTTATGTAATTTTTTT
The DNA here is from genome assembly GCA_963277665.1 of Viscum album. Classification (NCBI taxonomy): domain Eukaryota; kingdom Viridiplantae; phylum Streptophyta; class Magnoliopsida; order Santalales; family Viscaceae; genus Viscum; species Viscum album. The sequence goes on along the minus strand of OY728122.1, from coordinate 1,426,757,104 downwards.
AAATTTTTTAAAAAAAATTAAAATTAGATAGATTATATTATATTTAAATAATATAGGTCATTTGAATCAATTTAAAATTTAATTTTTAAATAAAAACTTTTTAAACTATTGAAAATTTCTCTCTAGAAAAATGTTTTTTCATTCCCTCTACTATTTTAGATTTAAAATAATTTTCACCTTCTAGGAGTTAAATTTGGGAAAATGTATTATATATTTGGATTCATAAGAATTAAAATAATATATTAAGGACCACTTAATCATTGTTGAAAATGAATAGTAGAAATAATAAAAATTTATTACCATAATGAAGGTGAAAACAGTTTTACCGGGGGTCAAAAGAAACTTATAATAGGTAAAATGAATAATAAAATTTTCCAAAAACCTTACAATAGAAACATTCAGAACTTATAACTTCTAATATCTGATAAAGAACCATTTTGGATCCTATTTTAATTAAAAATATGAGGGTACACTTTATTTTTTTCAAAAATTGCATGTGTGTCCTCTCCCCAACTTATGAAAGGCCACCCATCTCTTCTCCTATTCATACTTAAAAAACAATTTAGTTCATCGAAGACCATCCAAAAAATATTTCTTAATTACATAATAATACAATATTGGAATTTTTTTGATTATTAAACCCTCCTAATAAGGCTTTAGGTATTAACCTAGAGATTTTCTTCAATGTTGTGGTAAAATTCTCAAACGTGTGTTTTTGTTTTATTTATTCTTAATACACAATAAAATAAATATAAAATATTCTATTATAGTAAAAAAAGTATATAAAATGTAGTTATATTTTATTCTGATAATTGAATTACATACATCTCTCTCCTATTCCATGAAATGGAATACGAAATCATCGATCGTGTGTATAGTGGAGTACCGCTTCATGAACATATGTTATTCATTTTCCATAACCACCTCTCTGGTGGGATGTAATGATAGATTTAATGTTTATATATTAATGGTATTTTTATTTTTATAGAATTATTATATCACATATATCTTCTTATATTCAATTCCTTGGGTATGCGATTAGATTTCCCAGGTATATTAAAAATTGTTTCCCCGTGAAGTAATGAGATTTTTTTTAATTTACACATTCTATGGAGGGTAATATGGGTTAATTAAATGAATACATGCTATATATATTATTATTTAAAGGTAATATATTATTTATCTTCCTTTTTTTCGTCGATAAAATGGAAATAATGTCCATGCGTACGTACGACCTACTGTCTCCAGGAATGATGTAATTAATTTTCAATGAAAAAAATAAATGTATTACTATAATTAATTATATAATAAATATATATGATATTTATTTCATTATTAACATTATGGATATGATCGGATCGTGATAAAAAATAATGGATCCATACTATCTAAACAAAACAGACATTAAAAATGAATAAGTTATTACCGAAAACATGATTTTAAAATGGAAATATTAATAAAAACTTAGTAGAAGGTCGTAAGTAAATCATATATGTAATGATAAATATTTTTAAAATAATATAATATTTGTTTAATAAACATTTATTTTGTATATAGTATCTTAGAATGTGTACAATGTATGGAATGACTTATTATAAGAGAGTTTTTTTCTGAAATTTCCTTCTTTGGGGCATAAGTTATATTATGCTCCTATAATTTTTTATGATGTTTATATAATGAACCTATAACATGTTAGATAATGACATTATTTCTAATCATTATATTTAAAATTTATTTAAAACTTATTCTTTCATGGGGCTTACAATTCTAATGTTTCAAAAGTGGTAAGTGTTTGATGTTTAAATCTTATTTTTATTAGGATTGTTTATGGTTATGATATCGGTGATGAAATATTATGATATATATATCTCAATAATTTCATGCTTTTTATATTAATTTTTTATTACTTTAGAATAATTTTTTCTCTCAATGTTTTCCTCTTTATTCACTCTATACTCCAAAATAATGTTTTCAAAGAAAAGAGACATCATTTCCCTCTTCAGTCAAAACCCTTCTTCTTCCATATCCATGTTTTCTAAAATAATTATCAAGAATATATTAATTTTCTTATATAAATTTTTAAATTATTTTTTACACTTTTGTGAGATTTTAATAAATATTTAAAAATGAATCTTCATGTTGTTTTCTAAACAAGACCTATTTAGCTATTACTGAAAATGTGAAAGGAATCTTTATTTTAAATGTGTATGACATGAACTGAATTTACCACCATCAAGACCATTCAATGTTTGAAATATTAATTTATATTGTTAAAAAGTTAATTTAAAATAAATTTATTCCCAAAATATTTTTTTTATATTTAATAAAAGGATATATTCAAAAAATGGTCATCCAATATGAGAAAATTTCCATGTGATTTTATTTGAAAAATCCTTTTCCATCTAAGATAACATATATTTTGTTACATAAGATTTACTACGGATATGATCAAATTAATCAATATTTTTACATTAACATGATTTTTTAAATTATTTATGACAAGATGTTTATAAAAACCTTTTCATTTCCTCAGGTTGGACTATAAAGAAATGTTAATGAAGCATATTTCCTCACATAGATTATGATAAGACAAATATGTTATGAAGACCAATTATTATTTTGGGTTCTGATATAATGAAATTTTTATGATGATATGGAACACGTATATATGATTTTCTTTATGTGATGGGTTGGAACTATGTCACCATATAATTAAATGGGTAATAATTTATGTTATATAAGCTAAAAGGGTACACAAGTGGTTATGTCAATCCATAAAAACATTACAATGGAGGTTATATAATGAAAAAAGAAGGTAAATGGGTGTTTAAAACAAGCCTAATATTTTATGAATTTCATGGTTGGTATCATTCAAATATGATTCTATATTCTTATGTGTATGCCCAAAATCTATGTATTATGTTAATGTTATATTCTCAGAGATCTTGTTCGTGACTCCTTTATGATTCATGTCTTATGAACTACTGATATTTATTCTATGACTAATGTTTATGATCTATTATATACAAGGTATTTCTTTCAAATGTTATTCCCATGTTTTCATACCCTTATTCACAAGTTATGTTAATATCTACTATGATTACCCTTATAGAGCATCTAAGTGCATTCATTCTTATGATTTATTTCCCTAGGATATGAAGAATGGTCTTAAGTAGGGTATGAATAAAAAGTGTACAATATGGGAAGACCATTAAGAGTGATATTTAAAATATTTCAAGGAATAAGAAGATTTTTTGTCTAGTTTGAAATGAAACCAAACATTTATGGACCTCATGCATGTTTTTGTATAATTATCCTGATATTCACCTTTTAAGATTTAATATTTGTGAGTGAAACTCCTAGGTCATTTTAGTTGGTATCAGGGAAAGGTTTAGTTAGTCTTTATAAACTAGTATGAACAATATTTAGGGAAATTACTCGGGATATTTATATTGATAAGTCAATGGATAATTATATGTATTGGAAAATATCTTGGAATATTAGTGAAATATGGAGTGAGTGTTTCCAAGAAATTACATCATTGTATGGATACTACAAGTGGACATGAATATCGAAAATATGTACCTAAGGGAATTAACTATGAAAAATGAAAGTTGGTATTGAAGTGATCCTTACATCGTGTATGAAAACGGGCCTTACTGTGCACTTGGTTTGACACTCCTAGAGGTTATTTTTTAAAAATTCCAAAAAATAATTATGATCCATCATGAATGATTTAGATAAAAAAAATGAATTACCTATATTAAGCATAAGTGTCGAAGATTTCAATGTTTGTGACAAGATTTAGAAATCTTATAATCGTTTTTCACGATTATGAGGTTTCCCATAATGATTATTGTATCTTACACTATTATTTTTGGTTTTAGTCAATGGATAGACATAGAAGGATCCATATTAATGTTAAATGAAATAGACAATGCAATGATTTTACTCATGATAAACCAAATAGTGTGGGAGATGGATTAAAAAATATTATTTCTATTCGCAAACAATAGCTTCAGATAACGAATCATGCTGAACATCCAAATGAGAAATAGATAGGAAAACATTCTGTTGAGTCATTCATGAGGAAACCTACCCTTATTTTAGTATTTTTTATAATCCAATAGCTGTCAAGAAATGTATTATTATCATTTAAAATATATTTTTCATTATATAGTTTTTGTTGCCTAAAAATTTCATTTTTTTTTCTATCATTTAGAAGATAAAGTGTATTAATGGAAGACTCTTATCATGAATATGATAAAACAATATGAAATTGAATCGATTGAGTGGGATGAGTTTCAGATATTATTTTCCAATAATTATTTTTATCATTTTGTTCACGTGAAGATAACTAAATAATTTATTGATCTAAAATAGAAGGATGATGATTTCTTCGGTACCTAAGATGAAAATTTTACAACAAATTCATAGTATGATTCTTGTATTTTGATCCAAAATAAATTTTTGGTCGGTAAATTATTTAATGGATTAAAACAAATTATAAAAATGGAATTATCAATAAGGGACTTTAGTAGCTATTAATAAATAATGGAATGTGATATAAAGGTGGAAATGTATATTGCAGGTACCCATTAATCTCATTATTTTGATAAAAAAATAAATATGTAATTTGAATGAAACTCTGAAAACCATGGAAAGAAGAATATGCTATTTTAATCTTGATTGATGTGTGGGAGGCAGAAAGGATGAAATTTTTTAAAGCGAGTACTGAATGTTTTAATCATATAAAAGAAGTTCCTTAAGATACTAAATGCTAAAGTGAAGGAAAAAATTATCTAATTATACGAATTGATAGAAAGCTCAAAAAATGCTCCTCTATCCTATTAGAGTTTCAAATGCAAAAGGGAGATCGGGTAATATCCCAATTTGTGATCAAATGTAATTTTTAATGAAGATGACCAATCATTGAACATATTACAGGGAAATAAAATGAGAAATATAATGTGATCAGCATTTTTTATGAGGATCATGATAACGACTTAGGGAATAACACAGTTATCATAGACATTAGATCTTTTAATTTCATATTTTAATATGGATCTACCCACTAATTTATATTTGATGTATTTTATAAGACTGTCATGATTACAACCAAAATATTAAAAGCTTATTCATAAATTAAAACATCTAATGGAATGATGATCATATATCAAGTCTATGATTCTAACACGATTGAATATTGCAAGATTTTAATTCCTTAAAACCTTTTCAATCTTCTTATAGTTTAATTTGATGTTATCTTATGCATGAATCAACTTTATCTTAATAAATCTCACAAAAATTTCCAATGAATTCGATTCAAAATTGATATTCCAAGACAACCTATGATCATATAACATTGTTAAAATATATATTTACTCCTGATAGAGATCACCTCCTTTTTTTGTGTCTTGATTCCCATTAAAGAGGGTTTTCATCTCAGATGGTTGGGGAGAAACTCAACATGGATTATATTTTTATAATGCATATTTTCAGTGTTGTCTTTACCTAATAGTTTCCTAGTATTCTACCAAAAATTTTATTACATTTCTCAATATAACACATACATGGTGTAAAAAATATTAAAAATACAGCCTATTAAATGGTTCAGATTGAGTTGCAGGAATTTAAGAAGAAACTCTTGGAGAAATTTAAAAAGGGAATCATTCAGACAAGTGTGTAACCTTGGTGTGAATTGGTTCTTTTTGTTAAAAATAATGATTTATTGATGAAACTCTATATTTATTATCGAGATTTTAATAATATGAAAACCATTGAAATTTGTAATATAACCAATATTAATGAATTTATTGATCAATAATACAGAGATCAATAATTTACAAAGTTGACCTTCATTATGGATATCATCAATTGAGTGTCTTGAAGGAGGATATTCCCATGATATCATTCTGTACATGGAATAGAAAATATGATTATATGGTGATTCCATTTGGTGTTACTAATTCTCTAGTTGTTTACAATAATTCAATGAATAGATTTTTTTGAGATTACCGTGATTAGTTTTTGTAGTCATTGTAGAAAATATTCTCATTTAATAAAAAATAATGGATGTTCATGAAGATCACTTTAGAATTATACTAAATACACTAAGTGAGTAGAAAGTGTATGATTTTTTTTAAGAAGTGTGAAATTTGGCGAAAAAAGTTTAATTCTTGGTTAATATAATCTCATTATAGTGTATACAGTAGATCCATTAAAGACAAAGACTCTTGGGAATTATCCTATATGAACCACAGTGACTATGATCTATAGTTTTCTAAATGATTCAATACATTATTAATAGTTTGTGAAGAATTTAGCAGGACTACATAATCCAATAACAAATTTAACTTGGAAGTGTTCCATGTTCCCATTGATAAAAAATTTGAAGGAACTTTCATGGAACAAAATAAATGATTAGTTGGTGCATCTATAATTACTTTACCTACAAGTGGAGAAGGGTTTTTAATCTACATTGATACATCCAAAAAGGGAACAAGATTATTTCTCATAAATGTTGACTTATTCATTACTAATTCCTCATGATAATTGATTGTTCATGAGAAAAATTACAAAACTTATTATTTTGAGTTAGATTTGGTGATTTTAGCATTAATGAATTAGTGGTATTATATTTATAGAAAAAATTCAGATATATACTGATAAAAATTGTTTAAAGTATATATTCACCTAGAAGGAGTTGAATATGTTCCATAGAATATGGTTAGAGAAGACTAATTATAATTAATGCTCAATACATTACCACCTTGGGAGAGAGAACCTAGTGGTCGATGTTTTGAGTAGAAATGATCTTCTTATCTTATCCCAATTAGGGAAAAAATGATCAAATATTTATTAATTTTCAAATGATGGATCTTGAAATATTCAAGTAAGGGTAGAGATAACATAATTATAAAATAAATGTTCAACCATCTATCCAAATGAAGATTAAAGATGAAAAAAGGAAGACGTATAATTGTTGAAGAAAGTGAGAAATTCTCTTGAGTTAAACATTGATTATGGTAGAATTATAAGGTATGGGAACTATGTATGTGCTCCATATACACTTTATTTGGAGAAATGTTGTTAGTGGAGGCTCATATTTCTTCATTATTTATTCATCATGGTTTTATAATGACGTATATTTATTTTGATGTGTATTTATAGAGGGATGGAGTCAAGAGAGACATCATTGAGTTTATATATCGGTGCTTGATATGTCACCATTATATTGTTGGGTGAAAATATTCTAAGGTGATGTTAAAACCATTACACATACCTTAATGGAAATGTTAAAATATCACAAAGGATTTATTCGTCAGAATCATCAAAAATTTTAAATGGAATAACGCTATATGGGTTATGGTTGATCACATTACATAGTTAGTACACTTCATTTATATCTTAGAATATTTATCTCCAGATAATTTTTCCATGGTATACGTTAAATAATTTTTATGGTTTCATGAAGTTCCATGTTCCGTTATATCTGATCAAAATCATAGGTTTACCCTGATCTTCTAGAGATGTATCCAATAATATCTTGATACAGTCTTTAGTTTTAGCACAATGTATGATACTTAGAATGATTTTTAGTTGGAGAGAAAAATTAAAACCATATTGGATATTATAATTTATTATTCTTTGTATTTTACACGTGGTTGTGATCAACACCTTCATCTATTTTAGTTTAATTATAAAACATATTTCACGTTATGAATCATATGTATTCTTATAAAGGCCTATATGGAAATAAGTGTAGTACTCAAATGTAAAAGTATGATGTCAGAGTAAAACATCCATTATGACCTATGTTAGAGGATGAAATGGTTGAAAATTTTATATCCATCAATCAACACATAAGGTAAGCACAATGTTGGTGTAAAATTTATGTTTCCAATCATCAACATGATTTGAAATTTGAAAGCAGTGAAGGTGTTTCTAAGTATTTATCTATAGAATATGGTAATGATATTTGTAAATAACAGGAAGCTGATCAGCAGGTATATTGGAACCTTTGAAATTCTTGACTATATCAGGGTTGTAGCATATCCTTTGGCTCTTCCACCAAAACTCTCTTAGGTTCATGATGATTTCCATGTATCATGATAGAGAAATTAAGTATCCATCACATGTTCCAAACTCATAATTATTTTTCCCAATCAGGATATTTCATATTAGGAAAATATGATTACGATTTTGGATCATATATTGAATTTTCTATGAAACATGACCACTCACCTGGGGAAAGTTGTGTCATGAAACCAAATTTTTTAGGATGATATGTGTGAACATAAGTATGTAATGAGGAGAATGTATCTATATTTTTTATATCAAAGTGAATGAATTTTGAGTGATAAATTCATTTATGTGTAGAAGAATATTTCATCCTATGATTTTTTGATTTTTTCATTGAATTTAATATCTACGATGGCTTGGGTTACAGGCAACACATAATTTTAATGAATCAAAAAAATATTAATATTATTATATACACATGACTATTATTAACTAGATGTTAAAGATAATGGTATGAATAGTAATAAGTAAATATTATAAATAAATATTAGTGGGTTTTTGTAGTGGAACCATATTGGTAAAAATCACATAATTTCAAGGAATACCTTTATACGATTTGAAAAATACTATTTGCTAAAAAAAGATTTGTATTGATTATTTAGAAAAAAATAATTTGGAATCATTTATAAAATTCATTTCAAAAATTGAACTTCATTTTTAATCTGTAAATACAAAATTATATTAGGGTTTATTTTTTATTGAAAACATTAATTTTTAGATTAATAGTAAAAGAAACTGAATTTATTAAAAAAATAATTTTATTTAAACAATTATATTGGTTAAATTTGTTTAAAAATGTAATGAAAATTAAATTTGGATTAATTATATTATAATTATTCGAATATAGGTCATTTTAATAAATTTTATTTTGATGTTTTATATAAAATATTATGAAATTTTTCAAAATTATCGCTTTGGAAGACAAATTTTTCATCCAGTATATGGGTTGAATTTTTAATTAAAATTTAACACTTTTATGAATGGAATTTTAAAAATGGACATATTCAGAATCATGATAATTAATATTATATAATAAGGATAACATAATTTTTGGTCTAAATAAATATTAAAAACAATAAAAATTAATTACCAAGGTTAAGGTTAAAACACGTTAAAAAGGGGTTAAAAATAAATGATAAGAGGTATAATGACATATAAACTTATCAGAAATCCATTCTATATCCTTATTTCGATAGTATAAAATATGAGATTTTTGAATTACCCATTTTGAGCCCCGTGGAATTTGAAAAATGTGGTACACATTATTTTTTAAAAAAATTTCATTGTGTGTCCTCTCCCTCACTTATAAAAGGCCACCCACTCACATATCCTATTCACTCTTAAAAATCATTTGTATTAGCTAATAACAACCCAAATATCATTCTTAATTCACTCTAAAAATCTAGAAAGACATAGTTTTATTATTAAAACAACATAAGAAGGATTTAGGTATAAACCTAATGTTATTTTTCAAAGGAGAGGTAAATTTATTAAACAGGTGATTATATTTATTTGTTCTTCGTCCTCCAAAAAAAGTTCATCAAAAATAACAATATAATAACACCAATATATACCACATTATTATATATTATTATTTTAATATAATGACCAAAATCTATCTTCGCTTTAATCAAATAAAAAATGAAACCGTTGATCATTTGTACTTTTAACTACCGCCCCACGAACTAATATTATCCATTTCCCTTACCACCTATCAAAACTGGATATAATGATGGTTCTAACTTTTATATATGTTATTTATTAAATTAAATTATTAATTTAATTATAATGTCACATAAACCTAATTAATTTCCATTATGTCGGAATACAGTATTGTCGCTTGTGTGTAATGTGGACTACAACCTAATGAAGAGATGTGATTCGTTTTTTAGTTTCAGTTTTTTTGGAAGATTATAAGGGTATATTTTATGAATATATTTGAAAAATATGAAATAAAAATGATTATTTAAATATAATATATGACATAAATCATTTATCTTAATCTGTCGATAAAATAGAAACAGCATTCATATATATGTATGACCTACTCTACCTATGAACAATGTAATAAATTCTCGACATCTAACATTAATGGATCACTATAAATACATATTCAATGAATATTTATATCACACACACACACAAACATATATATATAAACATATTAAAATTATTTTGGATGATGGAATTATGATAAAAATTAAAATACTCAGATACCAAACAAAAATATACATGAAAAAGGAATTAATTGTTACTCAAAACTTGATTTTACAAGGAATTGTTAATAAAATGGTAATAAAAGGTCATAATAAACTCATAAATTTTATGATAAATATTAGAGTGGTTCTATAATATATTTATAATAAACCTATAATTATTTAACTGAAGTATTTAATGTTTTCAATGAAATTCTAGACTCTAGTTATGAGTTTTGTTTCACAAATTTCCTTCTCTAGGACATAAGTTATGTTATTCACCTATCTACCTTTGAGAAAAATTTATAATTCCCTTTTTAAATGTAATTACATAAATTTATTAACTATCATGATATTAAAATTTTATTTTATTTTATTCTTTTAAGGGTATGTTTTTTCAAAGTTAAAAAAGTGGTAAGTGTTTGATGTAAAAATCTCACTGTTTATTGTGTATTTTACATCGATCAAATCATTTTTTTTTATTATTTTCAAGAAAATAAATACTTATGGAGTTTAGTCAGAATGAAAAAAACATGAATTGGAAAATCAGCACATAATCAATAAAAAATTCAATTTCAGAAAGCCCCTTTCACCAAAAAAAATTAACACCCAAGAAGAAAACAGAACTAAATAAACTATACTCTAGATGAAAAACAAGGGCATACATAGTGTTATTAATTTCCCTTCAGGTCTGAGGGTATAACAACCCTTGATTTCCATACATGGATATTGTCTCATTTTCTAGGAATACACAAACACATGGTAAAATAATATATTAGTTTAGTGCCTTTGGAAACATGAAAAAACATATTTTCTAGTCAATGATATTCAATGTTACTAAAAAAGACCTTTCCCTTCTGTACCCCTACCTAAAACAATTTTTTATAACCTAGGAAAATGAATGATACAAAAGGGTGAGATGATATTCTTAGTAAGGATAAACATGGAAGATATTGAAGCATATCATTGGAATAAGGGTATGAAAATAGGAGCATAAAATTGAAAAGAAAATAATTCATATAAAATATCATAATCTTGAATTAGTGAATTAAATATTGGGAGTACATAAGACATGAATCATAAGGGAATCAAGAGAATAATCCATGAAATCATACCAAAGAAAGAAGATATAAATTTAAGGAAGACACATAAGCATATAAAATTATTTCTGTACTAGTCAAGGCATTACTACTATCTTGGTAGTCATGGTTCACTCTCTTTCTTATCTTAATAGTCAAGATTCACTACCAAGACTATATTAGTGGAAAAAGCCCTTTGCTGAAATGATTTAACTACATGTTCTTGCCATTTCTATCCCATGATATATAAATACTTACCCGATGAATTTGATAGAGTTATTGGTCCCACCCCTAAAATAGTGAAAACCAAACATATGTTTTCCATAAGATTATAAATAAGTCATCATATCAAAACCTATAAAAATAAATAGGTTTCATAAAAATTTCATCACAACATAACCCAAGTAAAATAAATGGGATTCATAAATATAAACATAATCGAACAATAAAAGTATAAGGATAATGCCCTCTAATAATAACCCAAGTAAAGAATAAGTAAAATCAATTAATATAATCTAAGATTAGAAATTATTTTGATAGATCACTTTAAATAATTCCTGTGGAAAATATACTTTCTATTTTTTTTGAAATTGGTCAGTTTTTAAATCATAACATATTCCAAAAACCAGAATCTCTGAAAATAATATTGAAAAATTATAAAGGAAATTCCTAAAAACAAAATAATATTTGAACTTTTTTTCATTAAAATTTATACAAGATCATTTGAAACACCGTTAAAACATTTTTAGAGAAATTTATTTGAAGGAAAACAAATTTTCAACCGAATTGAGAATTATATGAAATGATACTTATAATATCATGAAATAAAAGGGATTCATGATACAACATATAAAAGGTAATTATATATACCTCATAAAATAATATAGGTTCATAACATAAAATGTGTCTCAAAGAAGAATAATTGATGCAAAATTACCATACAAATTTTAAATTTTTTAACCACGAACACCCTGAAATAGAGACTATCAAATTGATATGTAAATACCCATAAATTTTCAAAATAAGTCTTATAGAAGACATTAATGGAAAGAATATAAACCACCCAAAATAAATTATTAATGTATAAGTATTTTTTCCCATAGGCATAAATGTGAGACAAAAATACCTTAAAACATGTCTTAACTCTCATCGTAATAATACACAATAAATATTCATTGGGTATCTTCTCTGGATTTTCACAAAATAACTTCTTTGGTTGGATTTATTTCTAATGTAAGTCTTATAGGATAAAGGTTGGGAACATTATAGGGTAGTTTTATAGATGTTTTATAAACCAAATAGGTTTTGATGTGTGTAAAAAATATAAGAAGGGGATCCATTTTATAAGAGTGGGGAGGGGTACTTTCAGAATTTATCAAATGATTAATTTATAAAACATTCAATATCAATTTAAATAAATCCAAATGACCATGTATTTAAATATAAAAAGACATAAATTTGTAATCTTTTCATTCAATAGATTTTAGACAAGTTTTCTTATTATCTTAAACCTTATCATTCTGATTAATCCTTAGTTAAGACATTTGAATTATAACAACTATAAAAAATTCAATATTAAGAGGATATAATTTTTTTTATATAAATATTTAATTAGAACATAAATGGAAACTTTTAGATAATTTAGACCATATCTGATTCCTTTGTCTCTATATTTAATGTTATTATGATTTTTAAATAATTTAATAAAATATTAAGTTCATAAAATATCATAAGTGTCAATTTTGACACAATTCATTACACTAACATTTTGAAATTCAATTTAAATGATAAATTTAATAAAAATCATTTAATACACCCCCAATGTGTTAATATTAACCTAATAAATTATTTTATTGACATTATTAATTTAAATTACATTTCTTTTAATATTTCTGATACTAATTAATTTTTTTCATTAATTGAATAATTACTCCATCATCATTCTTTAATTATTTATGATAATTATTTCTGCACTAAAAATCAAAATAAATTTTAATGATGTAGATAATCCATTTATATTTAATTATAATATAAATTTATGAGATTAAATTATATTTAAACCCTATTAATATATTATACTTATTAATAAGTAAGTGTGTGACATTTTGTCCCTCCATTTGAATTTATTAGTACTAATGTAATTTTTATGGAATTGTTTACATTAAAATTTTTAAATTTAGAAACCGGTCTTTTAGGGGTTTAACTAAAATAATATAAATTTTTTTCAAATTTCCAGGGTAGTTTGCTTATATTTGTAATATTATTTCTACCTTAAATTACCTGATTTACCTTTAGTCGTGGTAATAAATATTAGGAAAGTACCTTTTTATATTGTACAAAAATAAAAGGAACCTAATTAATATACTTAGAAATAATTAGTAAAAAAATAAATCTATTTTTCAAAATTATAAAAAAATAACTGGATGAAATTAATTTAAAATTAATCTTTTTGACAGAATGAGAAAATACGTTTTTAATGTGGTAACGTCCAACAGATTGAAATATTTTTAAACGCAATTGAAAAGTAAAATTATTACTAATGATTTTTTTTATAAATTTATGTAAAAATTATTAACTATAGTTGAAAATAAAACATAATTTCACTATATAAATAAGTTAGATCCAAAATGAATTTTCAACTAAAATTCAGTAATTTTCAATACACATCAAAAGAAGATTTTTTAGAAAAATACAAAAAATTTAATGAAGGTAAATAATGATATAATTATTTCTAATAAGTATATTAGTTATTAAAATTAAATTTATAAATTTTTTTGAAATCTATATTTAAAATAAGTACACCATCAAATGATGGAAAAACTACCTTTTTAGAAAAATAATTCTTTTATATGTTGGATTGGATTTTTTCTTAGATACTGTCTAAAAACAAAAACAATGAATGCTAACAACTAGATTTAATATTATATATATATAATGTTCATTAATATTTTCCAACAAGAGTTTCTATTTTATTTATTGGGATAAAACACACATTTTCATTCTTTTTCTAAAAAATAGATTATTTTATTTTAAAAATGGTAATTCATTAATTTATAATTAATTAGTCAATGAATTTTATATACAAGTGTATAAAATAGATTAAAAATACAATTAATCATATTCATACCCTCCATTATAAAAGCAAGTTCATAATTATATTTTTAAATAATTACCATAATAAAATTATTTTCTGTTTAAACTTAGTGTTGTGTGTAACATAAGCTGAGCTATTGTTGAGTGTAGTGCAATAAAAAAAGGAATAAAATCATTTCAAAAAAATATATCTCTTAAAAATTATGTGGTTCTAGAGAGGTTCACATAGAATATTTTATAATAGATATCATATATCATTTCCCTGATGAATTAGAGACTATCTTCAATGTCAGATTAGACAAGTTTCATAACATCCAAGTAATCATCAATAGGGAAATAATCTTGATCAATATCTATACACATGTAATTTTTATACAAAAAACCATTTCTCCCATGGGTTATGAATTCACCAAGGCCATTTATCCAATAACATTATATTTCACTCATCCTTGATTTGAATACTGGTGGTATGGAGTAACTCACATTCCTCTAGAGAAGTTTCTGAATAGAATAAATGACGATTTAATTTTCCAAGGGAATTATTGGGAAATGAGAATTCCCATGTACCTTAAATTTTCTTCAATTCATCAACTATTATTGGTAGTTGATCATAATATTCCATCTTATGGCCCAATTTTTATTTTTTTTCTTATAATAACCACACTCAGTCGTTTTATTCTCATGCTGTGGATTAGAGTTCTCCTTGTGAAACATGTCATGAATAGTTTCTTTTAATTGAAGTTAATTTTTGGCCCCATCCTTTTTGGTAGACCATTTCTCCCTGGGATTATGTATGTTGGAGTTGTCTGTACACCCTTTATGTTTTAACCCTTCTTCAAAATACATCCCATTTATTTATGGTTTCCTTTTTTCTCTTTCCACCTCCTTGTTATATGAAGTACTTTACCATGAATTCCCTTGGTATTATCCAATAAAAACTGACTGAAGGTATCATCACATGAATCTTCCTCATATAATCATTGGACATTAGTGATGGCCTCCCGTAGTAGAGGTTCAAGGATTCCTATCTTTACCCGAGATGAACCTTATCATTTTGATGTCTCAAAATACCATTCCCCTTATTCCAGAACTGAACCACTAACCCACAAAATATTAATGTGGTTAAAAAAAATTAGAGTTGGGTTGGTCCCTTTTGGACTCAACCTATTCATAGCATTATCCCAGTCCTACTTTGAAGTTGGATTGGCTTGCATTGAGCTTTCCTGGGACGATCAATAAGATATACCTTCCTCACTTTTTTCATTTAACAACACCTCATACATATATTCATCAACAATGTTCACTACCTTTATATTATATATAGGTCTTGATATAATGTTAATAGATTTCAAATACTTTGTTGCATGAACCCCCTTAATCCTCCATAACACTGAATAAATTTCAACAATTTCGATGTAATCCTTTGGACCTGCACCATATGAGGAAGCCAGACCCCTATCACCTAGGATTAATCATCTAAGAAAACCAGAGACAAAACTACGGAAGTTGTTTTTGATCTCCCACTGATGCACTACAATAGAATTACCTAGTCACTTTAAAGAAAAATATTAATCATCCCACTTCTTGTAGAAGACCAGTTTCTAGTAGAGAAACTCTTCCGCAACCGCAATCCAAAAATTTTTTGTTGGTTTTATTTAATCAAATAATTCGACACCAATTCATGAGTCTATAATATGTCTCACAGAACATGTTCTAGCATCGACAGATAAAAATCATCCAACTATACTCCTTAACATTAATAAGATCAAAGGATTCTAAAAATAATAATGAAATTCTAGAAAACGAAAAACGTTTCCATGGTTGGAGAAAATCATCTCATGTAGAGGTAATAAGACCCTATGAATAAGTATAATTTGGATACATTGTCGGTATATATATATCTAGACTATGGAAATTTTAATTCCTTCTCTATCACAATGAAAATCATTATGTTATTATTATAGTGGTTTCTAACAGTTAATCAATTTTATAATCCCTCAGATCCAAAAAAAGACCTATCTAAGAAGTCAGTTGATGGATGATGTTTTTTAATGATTACCAACATCATCATATTCGAAATGGTTAAATATTATTTTAACTCAAATAAATAAACTGAGAGTTGTGGAAACCCATTAAATAAGTTTGGTACTTTAGGAATAAGTGCTATATTAGGGAAGAGAGAAATAAAATCAAGGGTAATGAATGGAAAAAATGAATGATGCCAAGAACCCATGTATGAAGACGGTAGTCCATCCCCATCTAGAGGTCCAGGGACTATAGTGTTTCCCATCATCGCCTAGGTCAAAGATGTGGATCTTGATATGAGAGAGACAATATATAAACCTTTAAATTTTGAAATATTTATGGTCATTATTTAGAAGATGAAACTGTATGATCATTTTATCTAGAAGTTCATTAATTTTATTATACATAGATTATTTCATAAAATACATGTTTCCAATCATTTTTCTCTCATATTTTTCTCACAATACCAAAATAATGTTCTGATGAAAATCAGAATTTATTTCAATATTTGGTCGAAATTTTTTTTTCTTCCCGATCCATGCTTTCTAGAAATTAATTCAAATTTTTTAATGTTCCTATTTGATTTTTAAATTAGTTTTTAACATTTTATTACTTTAAAAAAATTTAATGATGAGATTCGTGTAATTTTACAACATAATTCCCACTTTTCTTTTAATAAAAATGTGAATGGAATATTTATTTTAAATGTGTATAACATGGATAAAATTTTCTCCAATCATAAACAATCACTGATTTAAATATTCCTTTATATGTTTTAAATTTAATTTTAAATGGCAAATATTTCCACAATATTTTATGATTTTATGTTCCAAATAAGGTGATTTTCTATGAAATGTTATTTCTCACAAGAAATGTTGCATGTTATTTTATTTTTAAAATCATTATCTATATATGATGACATCAGTTGATGTGACATATGGATTACTAGGGATACAGTCCAGTTATTCCATATTCATTATTTATCTATGTGGTTTATTTCTATCAAGACAAGATCTTTATCAAACTATTTTACTTTCATCAGGTTGTTCAGTAATCCAATTATAATGAAGACAATTTATTTTCATGGTTTCTGATATGATAAATGTTTTTTGAAGATGATTTATTTTCATGGGTTCTGATATGATGAATGATTTACTATCATAAAGAACACATGATTTTGATTCTCTTTATGGGATGGGTGGTGTGACAACCTATCACAGTGGGGCCCATGCCATGACTCTACATGTACACATCCAATTGGTGATGGTATAGTGACTAGAACTGAGTATGAATATCACTGACAAGAGAGGAATTTTCTAAGTGAATATACAAATGCACACATATTCAATCCCATAAAATACTGAAATGTAAAAACAACTTAATAGACAATGCATGTATACATATTTATCCCAAAACAATAGTATGACATGAACTAAAGTATGATAATTGATGAAAATACAAGCCCACCACAAAGAGTCTGCAACAAAAGTACAATATGAAAGTAAAAGTAATGGGACTGTTGTCTGAAAGCTGTTGGAAGACTCCTTGGTCTGTCTATCCTCACTAAGCTAAACCTAGTCCTTGTCTGCCTAAGTCTCTATCAAAAAGTTCAATCATCTACACAAGACATGACACATGTGGGAATGGATCATTCATTCTTTCGTATAACAATACTCTATTGGACACCCTAAAATCACAAATAATACCATAATGGAATATATAATTAAATACACACATGTATATTCCTACAACACATATAATAAGAATATCTAGATAAACTCAATGAAGAAATGTATTCAAGAGTTAATATAGAACCAATGTATATTAGATCTAAAATTCCATCTTCAATATTCCACAATGTTCGCTTCGAAGAGAAAACACTTCTGAGTTTGATAGCACTGATGAAGTCCTTATTAGGGGAGTAGCTCTAGGGGTCTAGTTAGGATAAACAGCACAGTAATAGTTTGATGAAATATGATACACAAAAGATGATCAATGCTAAGGACAATGGGAAATATAATAAATTCAATCTTGATTAACCCTTAATTGTAGAGGATTGAGGTCTACAAAGTGTTGGTCACACCGGTACCAAGAACTCCACCTAGGACATAAACATGATTAGATTATCTCACTACGGGCCTCTCACTGGGATTCTAATGAAATTACTGATGAAGTCTTGCTGAATGAATCATATTTCTAAGAATATGAAATTATTCTATACCTACCATCAAGGAAACGGTAAGGGGGGAAACCCCTAACAAAACATATCCATGATATGGAGTATAATAGATTCGATCCATGTTGAAAAGAGTACATGACTTGTAGTAGGGGTCAAATTCTGTGTCCCTTGACCCCAGGCCCTTCCCATGTAAACAGAACATGTCATCAAGCCATGGAAATGTAGTAGTACACACCATGTATTCATATTGATTACTATACCCATGTGAAAGTATATGAATTCATCCTATTTACTCCTGTTAGTGTTCTAGTACACAGCTTAGACTATATAATTAGTCCAACCCAGGTTCATGTGGTGGGGTATAGACCGTGTATACTGGATGTGTACTCCTCACTATGTCTGTGTACTTCCCCAAGTACACATTGAGTATCTAGAGAGGTAACCCAAGAATTATAGTCTAGGAGATATGTTGTGGGGGTTAACTTTCTTCGGATATCCTTGCCACTACACAAGGGGCCCCACACACTGTGTAATCCCAGATTACACATTGTGTGTATTATGATTTTCCATAAACTATAGTTCTTATTTCTATTCATTTCTGCACAACTATCACTTCATAATTCGGCCTCAATATCACTAGAAGTCATGGATCTACCTCAAATGAGCATCACTATTGTGTAACATCAAATTCCGGCCATCTAATTCTCCTGGAAAATGGATCAAATCAATGTTATTATTTATGCATCGAAGAATACTGTAGAACACAAAATCAGGGATCCACAATCATCCAAGTCGCTCTATCTCTTTCGTCACAACTCCATCGTGCCGTGACGATCCCATATCTACGATATCAGATCGTTTCACCAAGAAACATAGGTGCAATAGTCAATTGATCAGGATAATCCGAGTCCCATTCTAAACAAATAATGCCCACAGAGAATGACAAATTAAGGGATAAAAGAAAAAATCAATCAAGATGAATAAACCTCAATCTAATTTCATGTCTATCTTGGTTAATTTTCATTATAACAACTATCAAATCTGATTAAATAACAAGATATGTCTCTCATCAAATCTCCACAAAATAAAAAATCCTACAAGATGATCGAACCATAAATAAATCTATTTATGGAGTGATTCATTTTCATAATAGATAAAAATAATGGGGAATAAAAAATTCAAATCACATTCCCCACCCTAATTCAGTTCGATCGCTTACAAAGAAAGATGTGTCATCATCGTCGTTGCTGGATCTCTCCAATACAAGGAACGTCGATCGTAAATCCATGATCCTATCATCATTCATTTGAGAGAGATCCTATAATCAATCTCCAATGGTCCTCTAACATATCCAAAGATATGTGGATAACACTAGGATTCTATGATAATGGTATATTTAATTATAAAATAGTGATTTTATTTAAAAAACGAAAAGAAACAATTTTATTTTATTATTTTATTCATATATATGCACACGATGACCTTTCCACAGACCACCCACGCCAAAAAAAGTCACTTGAAGTTTAAAACTCAAATTTTGAAGCTAATTGTACCCTTATATATCAGATCCAGGCACCAGTTTAATCATTATTCCTCTTTTTTTAGGAAAACTATGCTTGCATTCAATTTAATATATTTAATATATTTCTAACATTTATTTTGGGCACACATAACCTCATAATTGTGTGTATTCCTATCCCTTGGTCTTGAAAATAATCCATATAATATCCAAAAATGCTACACAGAAAATTTGAGACATTATATTCTCCCTACCATGGGGCTTTATATCCATGGAAATCCAAAATAAGGGATACTCAAAAAGAAGTGGGTATTGAGAACATATTTGATCATCCCGATCAGATGTTCTCTCTTGAAGATTCTTGTATTACCACCAGAAACACACTAGAGGAATTAATCACCCATGAAGTATCCTCTATTGCCAATCCTTGATCTTAATAGGTTACTCATCAAAGGTTTATATATCTTCATTATCCCTATCACTCCAGTCAATAACGTGTGATGGATCATGCATGTACCTCCTCACCCACGACATTTGGAAGACGTTGTGTACCAATTCTAACTACGGAAGTAGATCTAAGTGCTATTACACCTCTTCAACTCTACATAGTTTCAAAAAAGGGCTGATGTACTACAAATATAACTTGTTGACCTTGAAAAATATTTGTAATCCAAATCGAGGTGAAACCTAAAGGAACACAGGGTATTTTTATCAAACTCCAAAAACACTCGCATTTATCAGCATAGGTCATATGACGGCTCTGTGTATTATTCATCCACCTCTGAATGATTTAAACCATATCTGTTGTATCTTACACCATATTCGGGCTCACGAATATTGACTCTCCAGGGTCAGTCTTGCATAGTGGTCTCCTATAGGGTTCCCCATAGAAGGCATTGAATGATTCCATATCAATGGTGAAATTGTATCTTTTTTTGTACTTAAACTACACCAGTGGTAGATGATCTTATGAACTATAACCAAATTTCAACATGAAAGTGCACTTTATGTCTTCCATAACCTGAATGGTTCACTACATCTTTCTGTTATTTTGTGGGTGAAACGCTGTGCTCAAGCATAACAGAGTCCTAATGCCTCCTATTATACCTTCCACAATCTGGATGTAAAGTGAGAATAACAACCAGAAACAATAGTTCATGTAAATACATGGATTTATACTATATCCTAAATTTATATGAATTCTAGTCTCTCTAATGAACAATGCTATTGTTTATCAAGAAAGTCGTCCAAATTAGTGAGTCGGTCTATTACCACCGGGATGGAATCATGTCCCCTTGACGTCTGTGGTAAGATTATCATGAAGTATATGGATATCCCATCTCACTTCCATTCTATCACCTCAATGGGTTGATCTAAACTGGTTGTAACTAGGTACTCATCCTTCATTTGCTAAAAGTTAAGGCATTGAGAGACAAACTCTACAACTCATTGCTTCATCCCTAGCCACCAAAACTGACGTCAGATGTCTTGGTATGTCTTTTCCGCACCCAGATGTATCATCAAAGGAGACTTATGAAACTATCTATGAACCTCATCCTGCAACATTATTGGTACCATTGGGTTCCCTTTTAAAAGAGTGACATGATCTCCACCTTTATAAAATCCATCAAGAGAATGTACAATGTATATCAAAGCCCATAGGGTCTCACGGTCTACTTCCCCAAGCTGTGCATCCGTAAATCAGTACGAAATATTATGGGTAAAAACCATTGAATGGAGGTAATATACTCTATCCCTATCCATAAAAGACAGCTGTAATAAGGCCAACTACTTCGACGCCACGTACAACAACTGGGAATAAAATCTTATACTGAGAACAAATGATACCACATTCCCCTTCCCAAGAGTATAGATAAATTTTAAGTAAAAATTATGGAGGAACTCCAGCCGTTTACTATGTCTCAGGTTGAAATATTTCTGAGAGAAGATGTATGTGAGACTCATTTGATCGGAGTTGATAATAAACCTCTCACCCATTAGGTATTTTCGCCACATCTTCAAATAAAATAATACAGCTACTAATCCATGATCATGGGTCACATATTTCTACACATGTGGTTTCAATTTCAAGGAACCATACGTAATCACAAATTTACTCTATATTAGAACACCACCAATCCTAGTTCCAAATGCATCACATAACTATACATACTTATGACCTCCATCTGACAATCTCAATATGGGAGTGCTCGTCAATTTTTTTTTCATCTTCTGAAAATCTTGTCGGCTCTTCTCTTTCCACTCAAAAGTATACCCCTTTTTATTCATTGATATCTTGGGTTTTTTTATGCTATAAAAATAAGTTACATATCTTTGATAATATCTTTCAAACCCATGGATGCTCTGCACCTCCATAATTCTCTTAGGTGGCTCCAAAGATAATACTTCCTCAAATTTGGAAGGGTCCACTGCCAATCCATCAGCTCAGATAATGTGTCCCCTAAATTTGACCACATAAATCCAATAAATAAACATCATGAGATTTCCATAAATCTTGTTCCCTCGGATTACATCCATAAGTATTCATAAGTTTCTCATGTTCTCCTCATCAGACACTGAATATAGAAGAATATCATTGATCAAGACTACCACAAACTGGTCTGCGCGGGCTTAAAGATCTAGTTAAGAAGTCCCATGAAAATTTATGGGGAATTAATCAAGATAAATGAAGTCACCAAGTACTCATATTGACTCTAGTTATTTCTAAATGTCATATTTGGAATATCCCCATCCCGTACTCAGAACTGGTGGTAGACTGATTTGAGGTTGACCTTTAGGAACTATAATTCCCCAATCAACTGATCAAAGAGGTCATCAATCCTCATTAGTGGATACATGTTCTTCATGGCCACCTAATTCATGTTCCCGTAGTCCACACACAAACCCAATCTAACATCATCCTCTTTGTAAAACAAAACTGGGCCAACCCAGGGTGAAACATTCGATCTAAAAAATTCATTCCTCTTTATGTCCTCCATATTCACCTTTAGATAGCAAGGCTCTGCGGGACCCAACTGATATGCTGTAGAAGATATCAGAGCATTCTGATGGTGTAGATTAATGAAGAAATATATCTCTTGGTATAGAGGTACTCCTTGAATATATTCAAGGAATATGCCCTCATACATTTCCACTACTATAGGAAACTGGAAACTCATGGAATCAACTACACAAAGGTTTAGGCTAGGAAACTAAATAATAATTGACTATACATTCCTTTTACCGAGTATAAAATGAAATACATGTGCTTCATTTTCTCTAAAAAAGGATAACCTAGTTTCGTCACTATGGAAACACCACACCCTTCGCCTAAAATAATCAGTGTGGGCATGGAATATAGATAACCAATTTATAAAATTAATTATTTCATAAGGTGTCGATGTAGCTACCAATAGATGCCATCTGAAACTCTCACATCCAATATTCAACTCACAATATCGACACAAGTGTGTGATAACTTCATCCTATCTAGTAGGATTCACTATGTTTAAGTGCCACGTCCATGGTTCACTCGTAATCTCTATGTCTCGAAAAAGATATTTGGAGATATAATAATGACTAGCACCAGTGTTTATCAGCACTATAACTAATGTTTAAAAGACATAGTTTATAAGTACCTGGCCATATTACATTACAAATTATTGAATTTTTGTCAAGAACATACTTTCTTTAATTTTGAGGAACATTTCTAGTTTATAGTTTTAGATAATTTGGTTATAGTACATAGATAACATTCCACATTCATATAGATCAGATACAACATAAACAATGTCCATTTCTTCCAAAACATAATTTTTTTTAAATAAAACATGTTTTCTTTGAAAAATCTTTGTAACAATTTTCTTGGATTCCATATTTGTATTAGATATTTTTGTAACCTTTGAAAATCATATAAAAGCTTGGGATGATCCCAGAATACTCATTAAGGGATATATAAATCTGGAAAGAAAAAATTAGTCCACAAATACTTGTAATTTATGAAATCATTTAAAAAAAAGACATACATGTTACCCATATAAACATACTTTGAGAAACATGAGATTTACATGAGATTTACAAAAAAAATATAGAACATAAATTGAACCATAAATGTATCTTGGGATATTACATACATAATATTATAACCATCTTGGATACCTTATAATTTTCAACCATCACTACTACCTTACAATGTAACCCACACAACTACCTTATTATGCAACCATCACAGTTACACTTGGAGTAACCATACGGCCGACCTCCAACACACACATATCCAATGAACTGGAGGGATATATAGTTCCCACACTTAATCATAAAAAATTTCCAAGAACTATAACTTAATCACAAAAGATGAAAAATTTCCCAAAAACATTTCTTTTCAATTTTGTAAAATAGAATTTTAAAATATGATTTTAAATGAAAAGTACAATACAAATAACATAAAATTTATTTAAGACTTAATATATAGGGTTTTATATGTATATACATAGTACATACACATAATTAAACGAAATATAAATAGAATACATCATACAAACAATTTTAATACAACATAAATAATGAAGTAGAAGGTCAACACAACGAATGTAAATTGAGTTAAGAATTCCCTTACCTCATGTTTTTCTTACTTAAAAAAAGTTTAAACTTCTTTTATAATGGGTAAATTATTTTTTTAATATATTATATAAACATATACATAATTATAATAACTTTTATGATCATTTAATTACCTCATTTCAACCTTTAATTGTTAGTATTTTGTTCCTTCCATTGTTTGGGGTGCCTTCTTTATATGATTTTTGTGGCCGGTTTGTATCATATTTTATTTTCATAAACAATCAAATTCCATATGTGGAATTAAATGGTATTAATATGTTTCTAGAATATATAATAATTCCATAAATCATTTTTTATCATATTTGATGACAGAACATTTGATAAAACGTTAATAATGTTAGTCTAGATCATTTTTGGAGGTTCCTCGATAATCTGTAATTGTTTCATTATATAATTTAATTTCATTAATAGAATTTAATTAAGGAATTAAAATAGGTCACTAAATAAAATTTAAATTCATATTCAACCATTTAAAGGGTTTTTGGATTGGATTTTAGGGAAGTAGTGGAAATTGGAAACACATCGTCCATGATTTTGGTAAATAAGCACATCACAGATGAAGTTTTTATTTTTTGAATAAGAGGTACAATATTGGAAGAGGGATGATGAATATTTTACATGAATATGATAACATATAAAATATATAATATTATGGAAATTTCATACCTCATGGATTTGAGGAGGGGAAGAGAGTATAAGAAAATAATGAAAATTGAAATAAAACACATGATAAAGGAATAAGATTCTTGTATCTTGATATCTTCTCTTTGAGATCCTCATAAAAGCCATTAGTTTGGGCCTTTTGGTGAGACCAAAAGGTCATGGACGTGGGGAATATCCTTGATGAAGGTATTTGGTAGCAATGGGTAATTATCAAGGATTGAGAGGTGTGTGAGGAAGAGTGGAGTGAGGGTGGCATTTATATTGGAGGAGAGGAGGGATTTAATTGTTCTTAGTCATTACTATAATAGTTTTTCCCAAGATTATGAATAGTCTTGATTAATGTAACCCCAAATAGTAAAAATTGCATGTTAGTTCCAACCATGTGGACTTAAATTGGTCTTTTATCACCTATAATGCAGTAAAACATGCATTTAGTATTTAACGTATTTTACTTTTCATAAAAAATTCATCAATTTTAGTAAAATACCAATAAATCACCCTAAACTTTTTTTGATGTCTGGAATTCAAAAATAAACTACATTTTTTGAAAATAATTTCATAATTATTATTAATTAAATTTTTAAATAAAATCATAATTTATTCAAAAATAATAATTTTAAATCAGTAACTCATTTTTATACCTTGAATATTTAATCAACATCTCATTATCTTATAACCATGAGAAAATAAACTAATATTATGATTTACCATTCAAAAGTGTACGTTTCTAATAACCATTTTTTATGTTATATTAAACTCTAAATAACTTACTGATCACAACCGTAGATGACCATTTTATGAAATCCAAATCAAAGAAGCAAAAAAATAATGTTTAAAGGATAGTTATAACTATATACTAATTTTTTTACTGAATTAAAATTTATTTTATAAAAACCTAGTGGTGTTACATAATCCCCACCCTTTAGAAATTTGGACCTTGAAATTTTAATTACTTACTAAACTATTGAGGGTACCTTTACCTCATAGCATTTTTAGATTCCCATGTTGCTTCATCAACCAAGTGTTTTCTCCACAAAACCTTTTCTTGGTGGATTACCTTATTCCAAAATAATTTTTCCCTTCAATCAAGAATCCAAACTGGTTTCTATGTATAAGAATATTTCTCCTATATCAGAACTACTTCTAGACTCAAGACATGAGATGAATCTGGAATATACATTCTCAACATCAAAACATGAAAAATATTATGTACCTGAGACAAACTCAGAGGAAAAGCTACTCGGTAGGTGAATTGTCCAATATTATATATAATTTAATAGGGTTTAATGAACCATGGAAATTGATTTAATTTCTTACCAAAATACATAACACTTTTCAATGGTATGATTCTAAGAAAAACATGATCACCTACTTGAAAAGAAATGTATTTCCTTATATTTTCTGCATAACGTTTCGGTCTGCTCTGAGTTGTCCTCATATGTTGCTAGATAATCTTCACTTTCTTAGAGTCCTCCTATACTATTTATAGTTTAATCAACTTCCTTTCTCCAAATTCAACCCAAAAAGATGGATTTATACACCACTTTCCATAAAATTCCTTTGAAGGTTCCATTTGTATACTGTAATGAAAACTTTTTTATAAGAAAACTCAATAAAATTATGATTCTAACCCCAACTTTCCTATTTGTCCATTGAAAATGGTCGAAGCATATCTTCTAAATTTAGAATCATTTGTTCTAACTGCCCATCTGATTGAGGATAAAATTTTTTACTAAAATTTATTTCTGTTCCCAACGACATGTGAATTCCATTCTAAAAGATTGAAGTGAACCTAGGATATTGGTATGATACAACGGAATGAGGAACTCAAAATATCGTAAGAATATCATTGAGGTACAACCGAGAAAGAATATCCAAACACATTGTATCTCGAATAGGGAGAAAATGTGCATATTTTTTCATTTGGTCAATAATAACCCATATTTCATTGTTACCTCGATAATTATTTAGTAGTCCTACAATGAAGTCCATGGATATATTCTCATATTTCCACTCTGGAACTAGAAAATGCAGATGCATCCCCTTTTATTACTAATGATTTCCTTTAACCTATTTACATGCCAAACATTTCATAGTAAATTCTAAAATATCCCTTTTCATTCCATACCTCTAGTAATAATCCCAAATATCTCTATACATATTAGTCAAGATAGGATTAATTGAAAGTGGAGATCTATGAGATTCAAAAGTCAATTCTTTCTTCAACTGGGAATCACAAGGCACACCCAATGTTTTACTAAATCTTAAAACAAAAACTTTATCAAGGTTAAATTCTAGAAATATAGTCATTTTCACCAATTTTACATTTTTCTATAGATTACAGTCATCCTTCTTTATTTTTTAAATTCTTTCTGATAATGATGACTAAGCTGAAACCAAAATGAAAACAGAGGTATTTTCTGCACCAATAACTTTTATGTTAGAATTTATCCAATCATTAATCAAGGGACCATGTTCCAAACATAACATGGTTAATTATGCATGATTATTTGGACTCAAGGAATATTCCACTTTTCTTTTCCCAGATAGTAATTGATCGTGAAATCATAATCCTTTATCATTTAAAGCCATATTCTATACCTCATATTTTATTCCTTCTGAGTGAATGTATACTTCATACTTTTATAGTTAACGTATATTTTACATTTGGCTCTGTATAAATGATGCCTCAAAATTTAAAAAGAAAAACCACAGTTACAAATTCCAAATAATGTGTGGGTTAATTTAAATCATTAGGATTCAGTTTTCATGAATCATACGTAATTACATGATGTTTATTCATTAGATCACATCCAAGTCCCTTCAATGATGAATCACTGTAGATTACAAACTCACCATTTCAGGAAGGCAAGGCCAAAACTAGACTATTCTCTAATCTCTTATTCAGTTCTAGAAAACCAACATCACTTTATTTTGTACAAATAAATTTGACCCATGTTTTCATTAAATTAGTTAGAGGGCTAGATAACCATCCAATGTTTTTAATGAACCTCCTGCAATAACACAATAATCCAATAAATATATTAATATCATTATCATTTTTAGGTTCTGGATATTTATCAACAATGTTTTTTGGTAGGATCTACTATTATTCCATCCATATTTATAATGTTCCCAAGAAAAAAAATATATTGAAAACAAATATCAAGCTTTCTAATTTTTATATAAAGTTTATTTTCTTTTAATTTTTTTAAAACAAACCGTAGATGTTTTTATTTCTCCACTTTACTCTTAAAAAATAACAGAATTTCATTAATAAATAGGACCACAAAAATATCAAATTAATCATATGATATTTTATTCAAAATATCCATGAATAAAACCAGTGCATTACTTTTCCCAAACAAAATAACAACAAATTTAAAATGCTTATATCAACTACTGAAAGATGTTTTTTTGGATGTCATCCTCCTTTACCTTTAACTGATGGTATCTAGATCTAAAGTCAATATTGAAAAAGTACTTATCCCCTTGATCTGATCCAACAAGTTATCAATATCAGAAAATTGAAACTTGTTTTTAATAGAGGTGTTATTGAAGGCTCTATATTCAATGAAAATTCTCAAGGAACCATATTTTTTTTAATGAAAAAAACAATAGAACCGCATGGTGATGTGCTAGGACCTTTTTCATGCAACTTCTACAACTGTTTTTTCAATTAAATAAGTTCAATTTTATATATTCGAAACGGTGGTTTTGAAATTGGATTAACATCATAATCTATGTTAATTATGAATTTCACATCCTAATTAGGTATGACACCGGGTAACTCAAAATGAAAAACATTAAGTGTAATGACCCAAAGCTTCATTAATGGAAAATCCCTCTTGATCTTATTAAATATCTCTTTATATAATTTTTTTTTATAAAATGTCAACTTCATTGGTTTTATGATAAGAATTGTGACCATTACTTTTATAACTGTTGAACAGTGATCACATGATTAGTATAAATATAGGACTTTAACAAATCCAATTTACTTAGACAAAAGAAGCGATGGACTCATCACTAGTGGAAATACGGGCTTTAACGTCGTCGTAATAACGTCGGTTTTTTAAAAACCGACGCGAATAGTATATGCGGGGAATTTTTGGCGTCGGTTTTACACAAAACCGACGCCAAAAATAATTATGTTTTTTTTTCCGCGTCGGTTTTTAGAAAAACCGACGCGGAAAACCTCTTCGACCGGATTTTCCGCGTCGGTTTTCATGAAAACCGACGCGGAAAATATAGTCGAAGAGGTTTTCCGCGTCGGTTTTTCTAAAAACCGACGCGGAAAATCCTGTTTTAATCGGTTTTCCGCGTCGGTTTGTAGAAAAACCGACGCGGAAAACCTCTTCGACTATATTTTCCGCGTCGGTTTTCATGAAAACCGACGCCGAAACTCATAAAAAAAATATATTTCGCGTCGGTTTTAATGAAAACCGACGCGAAAAGTCTTTTAAAAATATTCACGGACAGAAACCCTCATTTTGTTCGTCCGTCGAAATCGAGTTCCGCTGCGGCGCTTCGGACTCCCGACGCGAATAGTATATGCGGGGAATTTTTGGCGTCGGTTTTACACAAAACCGACGCCAAAAATAATTATGTTTTTTTTTTCGCGTCGGTTTTTCTAAAAACCGACGCGGAAAATCCTGTTTTAATCGGTTTTCCGCGTCGGTTTGTAGAAAAATCGACGCGGAAAACCTCTTCGACTATATTTTCCGCGTCGGTTTTCATGAAAACCGACGCCGAAACTCATAAAAAAAATATATTTCGCGTCGGTTTTAATGAAAACCGACGCGAAAAGTCTTTTAAAAATATTCACGGACAGAAACCCTCATTTTGTTCGTCCGTCGAAATCGAGTTCCGCTGCGGCGCTTCGGACTCCCGACGACCTTCGAACTTGATTTGCGATCTTGAACGGCCATTGTTGAAGGTTTTTTGTCGTCTGCACGATTTTGGGTATGTGTTCTTCCTATTTATCTCTTGTTTCATATCCCATTGTTTATTTCTTTATCAATAACCCTATTTTGCGTGATTTGGATTATTGGTTAGATTTTAGTTGTAATTTATCATTATTTTTTGTTTGTATTATCATTGTTGGTGTAGATTTGATATTGTTTGTTTTTGGAAGTAATTATACCGGTCGCAGTTTGGATTTAACATCTCAATTCGGGTTGAATAATTATGTAAGATTTTATATTATGTTGGATTTTAAATAATTATGTAAGATTTTATTTTATTTTATTTCAAACTAGATTAAAAGGGGCTTTAATTAAAAGTTAGAAATTTTGTAAGGTGAGTAGTGGCCTAATTAGTATTTGTATACTCATGTTTATCTACATTTCAGTTTTAGGATCTTATCCAGTTCTTTTTCCCTCTTAGGATGCATTCTGTTTCAGTTTGGGTTAGTGATTAGTGGGGACTTGAGCTCAGTTATTGTTTTACTTATCAAATTATCCCAAGTGTGCCTATTATAGGTTTTTTACGGATTTATTTAAATAGAATATGTGTAAATTTTTTCCATTTAAATGATGTTTTTACTACTTAAAATTATGGTTAAAAGTGTATTGAATTACTTTTGTGAGGACTAGGTGATTTAGGAGATGAAGTGTATTGAGGGAATTAGTTTATATCTATTTATAGTTATTCTTTATATTATTTCTACTGATTCAAATTTTGTGTTGATGTATAACCTATGGATAGGTCATTTCAGATTTCTGATAGAAATATGATGTTAATTACACTATGATTAATGGGTGAAATCATACCTAGTGATTGTTTTAGATGCCTATAATGCTTATTGTTAGTCTATGAGGATTAGGTACTCCCCTCAAGTATGTCATGGTCTAGTTTAGGTGTTTAATGGATAGATATCTTGGGTTGGTTCATGAAAATGGTATCAAAACCAAGATTTTTCAGAGGGTTTGGGTTTCCAAGTTCCCTTTGTTATTTGGCATTATAATGTTATTATGGATATAGGTTATAAAAAATCTAGTGCTACACATTGGGAAAAGTGTCATAATATCTTTTCCATTTGAATCCTTGAGTGTTTATGTAATTCTAGGATTTATTGTTGGATTTTGATATTGATTTTGATTGGTTTTATGTGTTTGATATAAAAATGATGATTAAATTTCGAGTCACTATTTTTAAGTGCAATTGGGTTGATAGTAATAGTGGCGTGAAACATGATGAATATGGGTTTAAACTGGTTGATTTGAAAAGATTTAATCACAATGAGGAACCATTTATCTTGGCGACACATGCAAAACAAGTATTTTATGTCATTGATCCGTCGAATGATCAGTGGTCAGTTGTTTTGCAAGGGAAAAGATATCATTTGGGTGATGATGATGATTCTGATGATGCTAGTGATTTACATGAGCGTTATTCATCTATTATGCAATTTTCAGATGATTACAATGAATATAAGACAGACATAGTGCATGCAGTACGTACCGATCATGATGAAGGGACGTGGGAAAACACTAAATTAGTCTCCTAATTTTTCTGGTAAATATTTATATTTTGTGTCTATTTTTAAAACTTACAAATGCATGCCTCTATTTTTACATATTTATTTTTCATTTCCTTGTTTCTAATTATTCAGTTTTCTAATGATATGCAGGTACCCAAAATTTCATTACACTTTCTAGTAGCAATGTCAAATACAGATAGAGATGAGCAGTTACCGAGGTATATCTATTTTGACATATTATTAAATATTCAGTAATATACATATTTAATGAAATAAAACTGTTAATTTATTAAAAAAAATTGCAGGACTACTGATGCGTCCTCGGCGGAGGAGACTTCTCCAGTTACTACTGAAAAATCAAGTTCTCTAGTTGGTAAACGTGGTATTACACGTTTACCAAAACTATCACTCGCTCGTGATGATAACAAATTACACATCCGTTTTGATGATAATAATAATGCAGTTGGCCCAAATGCAGTTCAGTTTGTCAGTTATATAGCGATGCAGAGCCGTTGCAGGATTAGTATTTTATATCCTGATTGGAAGTCAGTGGACAGGACGGCGAAGCAACAACTTTGGGAGGCCGTGACGGTAAAATATCTTTATTTATTTATTTTATCTCATTTTTTTAATATTATATAGTTTAAATGACATATTTTATTTTTTCAATTACAGATGACATTCAATTTTGAGGAAACCAAAGAAATTAGGAAAAGACATCTCTCTTTAGCGGCGGTTCGATGGAGAGATTTTAAAAACAAACTGACGAAAGATTATGTTTTTGGAAAGAGAAGGTTTGAAAGCCCATGTCTTAAGTATCCATATATAGATGAAGAAACATGGAAGCGATTTGTTGACAGTCGTCAGGAAGAGAAATTTCAGGTATTGTAATTGTTTTATATTTTAAAATTTATGCTATATTTTCCTTATTACTAATGTGTTTATTTTTATGTAACAGGCCTCCAGAAGATCTCATCAGGAGATCCAGTTGAAAAACGTATACCCTCATACTTTATCACGTGGAGGATACTCGTATTTGGAGCAGAAAATTATTGAAGAAAAATTTGAAGCATTAAGAGCTCGATCAAGTAGTGGTTCAGAAGAGGTCCAGTATGGTCCTCCATCTCCTCCCACTCGCCATGAGAAATGGAAACGAGCAAGAAGAAAAAAAAATGAACAATATCTTACAGACGAAGCTCATCAAGTGGCTGATAGAATTGTAAGTAAATATTAATTCTTTGTTAACAATTTTCCTTTTTTATAATTTATAAACACTAATATAAATTTTTTATTTTTCATTTCAGGATGAACTTCAGGAGAAAGAGACACAGGGCTCTTTTATCCCTGAGGGTAGGATGGATATCCTAGCCACTGCTTTGGGAAAGACTGAACACCCCGGCCGTGTTAGAGGATATCAGGCGGGTGTTAGTATTCGGAAGGTTTTTGGTAAGAGTAAGCAACCAAGAGACCCGGAAATTGAATCCTTAAAAGAAGAGCTGCAGGATATGAAACGGTCTATGGGTGATCAAATTCAAGCAGCAGTACAGAAGGCTTTATTAGAACACTTGGCAAGACAGTCACAGTCTGCTCATCCTTCCGAGGTATATTATTTACTGTTAACAATTTTTCTTTTCTATAAATTATAAACACTGATATAACTTTTTCATTTTTCAACATTCTCAGCCTACTCACTCAGACTATCATGCCTCATATGCTTACCCAACACCGTCTGGGCAGCCTTCCGAGGTATATTATTTAATGTCATCAATTTGTCTATTTTATAAATTATAAACACTGATATAACTTTTTCATTTTTCAACATTCTCAGCCAACTCACCCGGACTACCCTGCCTCATCTGCTTACCCTGCCCCGTCTGCGCAACCATTTGAGGTATATTATTTAATTTAATTTTTAATCAATTTTTCTATGTTAAAAATTTTAAACACTAATATACCCTTTTCATTTTTCTGACTTCTCAGCCTGCTCACCCTGACTACCCTGCCCCACCTGCTAACTTTGAGCCTCCACCTCCTCCATCGGATCAAACCTTATATTGTGAGTTGTTTGCGGGAGATCCTCATGTACATATTGTTGCGTTAGGACAAGTGTATTTTTTGGGGGACTCGGTACATCATCAGCCTATGCAGATGGGTCAGGTTAGAGTATCAGTACTTTTTATTATAGATCCTACTGCTCTACTACCATTTCCTACTGCGGAGATCACCAGTGTTGGGGAATGCATGGGCCATTTTTTACTTTGGCCAACTGCACTTCTTCGTTATATTTCACATGAGGTATGAGTTTTTTTAACTAGTAATTAGAAATGATTCCAAATTACTTATAATGTTTTCTGACATTTAACTTATATAGGAATATCTGAAAGCAAAAGAAACTGTACAAATGCAGCAAAATGTTCAAAAACAGTCGGCTGTAGATACTTCTGATATTTCTTCTGGGTTGAAAAGATTATCTCAGTGCTCTTCTTCCTTGAATTTTATCTATGAGTTTCGGATGACGCCCGATATATGTGGAAGAAATTATAAATTGAGAATATTGAAAGAAGATATCATGAATTTAGTTAATTTTGAAGAGATCGGGCTGAATGTGGTGCAGTTGTTTTCCATGTAAGTAAATTGACGTCTGAATTGCTATTTCTTTACTAAAATATTGTTATGTCATTGACTAACTATGTTTTCTTTTTAAATTAGGTATCTATACAGGATTCTTTTACAAAATGAAACTACAAGCATTTATAGCTTTATAGATCCAGAGTACATTTCCTCGGAAGTCAAACATGTGAAAAATGATGACAAAGTTAAATATATATCCGAGAGATTATCACAAACAGAGATTCAGTGCTGGTTTTTGCCATTTGTTGATAAGTAAGAATATCAACATAATTTTGAACTCATGATCATTATAATGTCATTAATTATGAACTTTTTGTATTATAGGGGGCATTGGATGTTAGGTGTATTTTGCCCAAATGAATGCACCTTATATTGGTTTTGCTCTTTATTAGGAAAAGTGCGTAAAACGTTTTCCAACTTATTAAACAGGTAAGTTGTTTTTTTATTTTTAGAAGTTTGTTATGTTTAATTTTAATTGTTTACACAAGTTTTATTAGTTCTTATATAAAACAATGCAGTTCATGGAAACATTTTACAAATGAAAAGAAACCAACGAAAATCAAATATGTGGAAGTACAGGTAATTAGTTTTTATATTTTTGTTATATATTGGGTTTCATTATTAGTTAAATGTTTTATAACTGCAGTGTCATCGTCAAAATGGAAGCGTTGAATGTGGTTATTATATTCTACGATTTATGTACGAGATAATCACAACTGGGGAAACTACTGATTTTCATAAGGTTAGTTGTATTAACTTTTTTATATATTTTCATCCACTTTCTTCTATTTATTAATTTCATATCATTCAATATTATTGTAGGTATTCAATGATTCACAGTCATATTCTCAATCTGATATGATTCATATTCAATCTACTTTTGCGGACTATTTGTTAAGTCTGATTAAGATTTGAGGTATGTATACTAATATTTATAAATAATATTATATATGGGTTTAAAAAACTAACTCTTATGATATATTAGGTGTTTGAACCTACTAATAATCAAATGAATGCTTCAACAATAACAAACAATGAGCATGTCATATATTTCAGGTACGTGTATTTTAATTCTGATTTACTGAGTTTTCTCAAGTGCCTCTGCAAAAACTGTTTTATTGAATCTACTAATAATCAAATGAATCCTTCAACAATAACCAACAATAAGCATGTCGTATATTTCAGGTACGTGTATTTTAATTCAGAATTAGTTATTATATTTCTTTTCATTGTTATTTCTTAAAATCATTTGTCTGTACAGTGACAAATCTGTAGGGTGGTACTTGGATCATGAACATAGAGATTCGTATAGCGAAATAACATTCACAAACACTAAAAATTGTCTCCCTTGAATGCACAGCAATATCTTCTAGGCCTTTTTATTTTTTATGCAAATAAATATCGAAAAATGATTGCCGAGAAGCATATCACATAATACCTGAAACAACGCTTAGTGGGTTTGCACAAAGATAAAATAGAAGGCGTCAATTTTTAAGGTATGTTTCTTTATGTATCTTCAATCTGCATTTGATTTCAATTTTCTAACCTATTTTTTGCACTCAAATTTATTTCTCTGTTATTCCATAACTTAAACAAATAACAATAGTGAATAGGTAATGCACGTCTATACAGAGCAAATATAAAAACCTGAGGTTGGGGGTGGTGGGGATTCTATGGTGAAAAGACACCCCCAACATCTTCAGTGGGGGAGGTGAGGAAGAGGTTGCATCGGCTGAGTGTTCCTGGAATTTTGATCATTTCATTTTGGTAATTTACTTTGTGAAAAAATGAATGATTCAAATAAATTACACATTTTCATTTAATGTTTATTCATTGCACTAATAACTTGGAT
This sequence comes from Viscum album, assembly GCA_963277665.1. Classification (NCBI taxonomy): domain Eukaryota; kingdom Viridiplantae; phylum Streptophyta; class Magnoliopsida; order Santalales; family Viscaceae; genus Viscum; species Viscum album. The sequence continues at coordinate 1,426,720,679 of OY728122.1, read as the reverse complement.
TGATTTTTTCACTCGTTTCATTACTGTTTTGACAGGATTGGTGCTATCTATGGGAGGAAACTTACAATGATTGATACTGAGTATGGTTAGATTAAGAAAATGCACCATGTAGGTACGTGTATTTTAATTCTGCTTTACTTTGAGTTTTCTGAAGTACTTCTGTTAAAGCTGTTTAATTGTTTTTGTATACTTCGTTATTTTTTTTCAGGGTTCCGATTTGTTTGGAGGAGAAAATATATGTATTTTATTTAAAAAAAAAAAAAAATTTACGGCGTCGGTTATTTTAAAAACCGACGCCGAATAATTTTAAAAAAAAATTATTTACGGCGTCGGTTTTTTTAAAAACCGACGCCGAAAGGGTTTTCCGCGTCGGTTTTTAGAAAAACCGACGCGGAAAACGCGGTTGAAAGCGGGTTTCCGCGTCGGTTTTTAGAAAAACCGACGCGGAAAATCCGGTTGAATGCGGTTTTCCGCGTCGGTTCATTAAAAAACCGACGCGGAAACTATAGTCGAAGAGGTTTTCCGCGTCGGTTTTTCTAAAAACCGACGCGGAAAATCCTGTTCCAATCGGTTTTCCGCGTCGGTTTTTCTAAAAACCGACGCGGAAAACCTCTTCGACTATAGTTTCCGCGTCGGTTTTTTAATGAACCGACGCGGAAAATAATGTCTAAATGTAGCTTCGGCGTCGGTTTTATAAAAAACCGACGCCGAAGCTCATAAGCGAATTATTTTTCGCGTCGGTTTCTATGAACCGACGCGAAAACGCTATTTTTAACGTCGCCTATAAAGACGTCGGTTTATAACCGACGTTAAAAATAAAAAAAAACCGACGCGAAAAAGTGTTTTTGCACTAGTGCATCCAGTAGAGTTTCCCCATACAAAGCCCATTTGTCATAGCTCAGAAAAGAGGTGGCATCCTTGGGCTTCTTGACCAAGCCCAAGCTGAGCTTCCCCATGTCAAGCTTGAATGGGACCGTCTACGGGAAAAGTGGAAGTTGATTGAAATTACCACTCGAGCGATGTTATCCAAGCCACTCCAAGAGTTTGTCACCATCGCATACCTTACCCTTAGGTATTATGCGGTTGTTTTAAGGGGTTATGTAACAAATAAGGAGTACTATTTTCATATACAATATTTTTTCTATATAATAATAAATATAATTCTAGTCATTTTTGATACATTGTAAATAGTTTTTAAAATACAATTGGTGTTTTTAATTATTATTTAATTAAGAAATCTATTTTATTAAATTAAGGGACTTTTGAATTAAATAATATTTTAATAAAATAATATTATTATTAATAAATTATTTTTTATTAAATATAAATGATCTTATAATTTTATGAATGCAATTAAATTTTTTATTAAGGTTTGGAAGCCATTTCTGTCAAAAACCGTGAATTTTTGATAAATGTCGGTTTTTATTTTAAAAGTGAAAATCACATATTTATAAAATTATTCAGATAAAATAAATATTATTTTTGGAATCAGGACATCGAAATTATCCAACAGTGAATTTTTCATAATTTTCTGAGACAGTTAATTTTTTGGGTAAAAATTAAATACCATTTAAATATATAATGTGTTTTATGACAACATAATGACCCAATAGTGATGTAATAAAATACTATAATCTTTATGTTCGGACAATATATGTTTTAACATTAAAATAATGTTATTTTGTGTTTGTTTGACTTACTTTTCAAAGCATTAATGGACCCCTCTAGACTTATTCAACACCCTACCTTTTTAAATTAATTTCCATGGGAGTGTGACTCAACTCCACATAAGCAACCCTAATATTTTAAGAAGTTTGGACTTTGGACTTATAATTTTTTTTTTCATCTTCACTTTTCCAAAACCCATGGGCAAAAACCATGGGATGGTTTGTGTTTTGGATTAATTTAATGAAAGGGGACCCAAACCTAAATAATACAGAATTCCCTCACCTTTACGATATAAACCCACCCAAGATCCCACTTCCTCCTCACTCAAAGCCCTTGGAGTTCGTCCAACCTCTTCCCTACTCTCTCTAGAATCCTCTAAAGGTGCCCCAAGCTCCCAAGAATCCTCTCACAAGCCTCTCTCTAGCCTTTGGAAGCACACTTCCAAGTAAGGGATTTTTCTTCCTTTCTCTTTTTCTCCAATTTTATTTAAGTTCTTTTGCCTTTTAATTTAAATTATGAATGTTGGGGTATGGTTTCTCACCTCCCCAATACTTCCCTCTTATTGTTTGAATGATGGGAGACCCCTTTCTCTCTCATTAAATTCCTCCCATGTACACCCGTTACTATGCCGAAATTCTGAAAGGAACTTCTCTCTCTTCTTTTACATTCAAGCAATAATTTTGTATCATGAATCTAAATTCCATTAAAATTGTTGGGACATGTATCTATACGACCTCATTACTGTCCATTACATTTAAATATGATGAGGAACCCATTTCTCTCTCATCAACCATTTTTATGAATTCTTATGTCACGCCGTTACACTGCCGAAATTGCACCGATTTTCTAAGCCAATGCCATTGTGTAGTGAATACCACGCCCATTTCTCCATCAAGGGTATTCACATTTATGCACATTTACTTATTGATTATAATTTTTCATGTATGAATTCCACATTCCTTTATCATGGAATAAATGATTATGTTTTATGAATCCATTTTTTATGATCCATGTGGCACACTTATGCATGAAATGAAATGTTTAAGAAGGGTGTGCCCCTATAGCACTCCAATTCATTAGGTAAAGTATAGTTTCATGATACGTCATGTGAAATGAGTGTTGAATCATGTAAATTCAAGTGAAATGAGGATTTACTCGTGCTTTATGTGCAATGAGGATTTACTCATGTTCCATGTACAATGAGCCTTGGATCATGCTAATTCCATGTTAAGTGTTGTTACCACATTTCCATGTTATGATTATCATGCTTTATCATTAATTTATGTTCATGTTTATTTTATGCTCTATTGATATGCCTATTTCCTAACATCTATTGTACTCCTCATGTTATTCCATATGTACTCCCTTACTGGGCTTTATAGCTCACCCTTTTCTTATGCATGTCCTCAGGTTATCCCATGCAAAGCTAAGAACGAGGGAATGTAGTGGTCATGTAAAGGAATTTTTCAATAATGATGTTGTATTTCATGTTTTATGTTTTTATGTAATGATCCTAATCCCTAAAGAAACTACACCTCTTGATCTTCTTTGTTGTATCAAGTGAAGTTTTATGTAATTAATCATGTTTAAGTTTGTAATAAAAGCAGGGTTGTCATAATTGGTATCAGAGGATAGGTTTAGTTATTTTAGGGATTAGGAAACCCTAGTAAAGCCTTAGATACAAGACTAAGTATAATAAGAACATCCCTAAGTATTGGTAAGTACTGAGTAAGTGGTTTATCAAACAAATATATCCATGTCTTGATACGAGCAGGTAGATGCGGCTCTGGCATAGATGTATCATAGGGGTAAAAACCGAAAACACCACTTTGAGCTAGACTCGAACGGGAACTGGTGCATGACAATGGGCCTTACTGCACTCTTTGTTACGACACTCTCGGGGGATATGTTTTGATAAATTCAAAATCTTAGTATGAACCCTTTTTAAGGGAATTAAAAAAATGCCCCTATGAATATATGTTAGAAAGTAGATCATGAAAATCCTAGATTGAAGCCTATAGACTCATGAGTAAAGAAATAAAAGTTTATTTATAAGCCAGAAACTTTTGTCTTTGGATTACCCTTTATGTGTTACCCCAAACATTCCTTTTATTCTAGCCAATGGCCGGTAATAGGAGGACTCGGGCTAATAACCGTTGTGATGATCAGTGTGATGACTGTACTAATGAGATGCCCAATCCAATGGGAGCGGGAATCGAGAACTTTGTCATGCTTCTCTCTTAGCTAACTCAAGTTTTGAATAGAAACACGGGTCAAGAGGAATGTTCAAACCCCCCTAAGAAAGAACAAGTCGCTATCAAGAGCTTCATGAGAAAAAGGCCTCCTAATTTTAGTGGATCATCCGATCCCACGATCGCTGAACAATGGATCAACTCTATTGAAAAGATATTCTCCATCCTCCAATGTTCTGAACAAGAGAAGGTTCTCCTGGAGGCTTATCCTATGGAGGGTGAAGCTGATCAATGGTGGATGTTGAAAAAAAATACGAATCCTGAGGAGGAAAGCGAGGCGTTGGAATGGAAGGATTTTCGGAAGATGTTTTTTGATAAATATTTTTCGTGAACCCTCTAACTTCAGATGGAAAGAGACTTCCTTTCCCTAAAGCAAAAAGATGAAGAATCTGTTGGAGCGTACGAGGCAAACTTCACGAGGCTTGCACGATACGCTTCTGGCTTTGTCATTACGTTCGAATGCAAGGTTGACCGCTTCTTTGGTGGGATGAAGCCTAGCTTGCGGAAAGCATTAGTGATCCGTGACTTCGACAGCTATGAGGAAATTGTCTGATGTTCCCTCAAAGTTGAAATGGAGATCGGGGAATCATAAGGGTATCATGGGGACAAGAAGTGAAAGGTTGACTTCAATGCTGGTGGTCTGATGGATAAATACAATGGTGATAAGAAGATCCAGCACCCCACTTTCCAAAAGTGCGGAAAGAAGAACCTTGGAAATTGCCTTAAGGGGATGAGAAAATGCTTCAGGTGTGGAAGGGAAGGGCACCTAGTTGTTAAATATCAGCAAGAAGGACTCGCGACTACGACAGAGGACATGAACACTCCATTCGAACCTCAACACGTTGTTCAATGCTACAAATGCAAAGAACTGGGTCATTTTTAAAATTAGTGCCCTAATCCAAGGGTTTTCAGAGGCAACCAACAACCTCCAAGATAGAAAGGAAGAGCTTTTTCCATCACTTCAGCTGAAGTGAACCCCGACAACGAAGTGGTGACAAGTACGCTAGTTATTCACTCAAGAATAGCGAACATCCTTTTTGATTTAGGTTCTACGCATTCTTTTATATCTCGAATGTTTAGTAGAACAATCCCAGCACTACCAAAAATCATAGAAGTAAAGATGTCGGTGAGTACGAAAAATGGGGCAATCATTGCATCCCATGAATGTAAGTCCTCCCCTGTTATAATATGTGGGTTGAATTTCTCGGTGAAACTCGTCATACTACCTCTAGTGGAATTTGATCAAATTTTTGGCATGGATTGTGTTTCCCTATGTAGAGACAATATAAATTTTCGGGAGAGGGAAATCACATTCCATATGGTGAATCGACCCTTGATTGTTTACAAGTGTCAGGAGGAAGATGAATCTCCTTTAGCTCCATCATCTCAAGCATGGATATTACTTCCTTATGAGCATGCGTATCTGGATCCGATGACTGAGTCCAGGGAAGAAACCATCCTTGAAGAAATGCCTATTGTGAGGGAATTCACTGAAGTGTTTCCTGAGGAACTGCCTGGTCTTCCTCCTAGAAGAGATTTTGAGTTCTCAATTGAAATTATACCTGGGGCGCTACCAATATCCAAGACTCCGTATAGAATGGCTGTTGTAGAGCTTGAAGAGATGAAAAAAAAACTATAGGAGAATCTGGATAAAGCGTTTATACGCCCATGTGCTTCACCATGGAGTGCACCAGTCCTCTTCGTTAAGAAGAAGGATGGGTCAATGCGGCTTTTCATCGATTATCATGAACTTAACAAAATCATGATAAAGAACAAGTATCCTCTCCCAAGAATCGAGGACTTGTTTGATCACCTTCATGGAGCACAATACTTCTCCAAGGTGGATTTGCGGTCGGGATATTATCATGTAAGGGTGAAGAAGGAAGATGTCCCCAATACTGATTTTTGTACAAGATACGGGTACTATGAATTCATAGTAATGTCTTTTGGACTCACCAATGCTCCATAAAAATTCATGGACATGATGAATAGAGTCTTTAGAGATTACCTTGACAAATTTTTGGTAGTCTTTATAGATGATATTCTAATATAGTCCAAAACCAAGGAGGATCATGAGGAGGATTTAAAAAATGTACTAGAGACTTTGCGCAAGAAAAGATCTATGCCAAGTACAACTAGTGTGAGTTCTGGTTGAAGGAGGTCTCATTCTTGGGCTATATTATCACAAGAAATGGGATATCTATGGACCCCTCCAAAACAGATGCAATTGAGAGATGGTCGAGGCCAACATCGGTAACGGATATCCGTAGCTTCTTGGGGTTAGCTAGATATTATCGACGATTTGTGAGAAAATTCCCACGATTGTCCAACCCTCATACCAAGAAAACTTGAAAGGTAGTAAAGTTTTCTTGGTGTGATGAATGAGAAGAAATATTCAAGGAGTTGAAAAGGAGGCTTATCACTGCACCCGTGCTCACTTTACCCACAAGTGGGGAACTTTTGTGGTATTCAGTGATTATTCAATGAAGGGATTAGGCTGTGTGCTGATGCAGAATGATAAATTTATATCCTATTTTTCAAGGCAGTTGAATATCCATGAGCAAAACTATCCAACGCATGATCTGGAGTTGGCGGTAGTGATCTTTGCATTGAAAATCTGCTGACATTATCTCTATGGCGAGAAATGTGAGATATATACAGACCAAAAGAGTCTTAAATATATATTTACACAGAAAGAGATTAATATGCGCCAGAAAAGAAGGATAGATCTCATCAAGGATTATGACTGTTCAATACATTACCACCCATGGAAAGCGAACAAGGTGGGAGATGCCCTATGTAGAAAGGACCCAACAATTCTATCAATGATGAGAATTGAGAAGGATCCAATCTTCATAGACTTGATGAAGATGGACGTTGGAATCATAAAGAAGGGAACATCATCAATCCTTTCACAAATGATTGTTCAACCATCTCTTTTGGAAATTTGAAAGGTTGCTCAAAAGGATGATGTGGGAATTTAATAAAAAGTGGAAGCTATCAAAAAGGGGAAATCCTCAGAGTTTAATGTTAATGAAGAAGGAATTGTGCGGTCTGGGAAAAGAATATGTGTTCCATCATGTACGGAGCTGATGAAGGAAATTTTAGATGATGCATATAGTTCAAATTTCTCTATTCACCTAGGGAGTACAAAGATGTTTCGAGATCTCTGAAAAAACATTTGGTGGGATAATATGAAGAAGTAGATCGCTGAATATATATCAAAGTGCCTGGTGTGTCAGCAAGTGAAGGCAGAGAGGCAGAAGTCTAAGGGGATGATGCAACCATTGCCCATACCATAATGGAAATGGGAGAACATCACCATGGACTTTGCCACCGGACTTACAAGGATATCCAAAGGTAACAATGAAATCTGGGTTGTTGTGTATCTTCTTACAAAGACTGCTCACTTCATTGCTATTCGGGAGGATTTCTCATTGGATAAACTCGCACGGATATATATCAGTGATGTGGTAAGGTTGCATGGAGTACCACTATCTTTTGTGTCTGACTGAGATCCAAGATTGACCTCTATGTTTGGTAAGAGTCATCAACATGCTCTGAATACTGAACTGAACTTCAGTACAACCTATCATCCTCAAACTGATGGCCAATCCGAGCGGACTAAACAAACACTTGAGGATATGTTGAGGGCGTGGTCAATGGACTTTAAAGGAGGATGGGATCAACATATTCCTCTGGTTGAGTTCTCTTATACTAACAGTTTACACTCGATCATCCAAATGGAACCATATGAAGCCCAGTATGGGAAAAGGTTCAGAACACCAGCATGTTGGGATGAGGTCAGTGAACGTAAGCTGCTTGGACCAGAAATGGTCGAAGAAATGGTGGAGAAGGTGAAAAACATTCAACAGCATATCAAGGTAGCCCATAGTCGACAGAATATTTATAACGATAATCATCGACGAGACATTGAGTTTAAAGTTGGAGACATGGTGTTTCTAAGCATATCTCCATGGAAAAGGTCATGAGGTTTGGAAAGAATGGGAAGTTAAGTCCAAGGTACATCATCTCCTTCGAGATTGTGGATCATGTTGGGGATGTGGCCTATCGACTATCACTTCCACCTACCATGACCAAAGTGCATGATGTCTTTCATGTATCCCTCTTAAGGAAGTACATACCGGACCCTTCACATGTACTCTCTTCTAAGGTGGTACAATTGGAAGACGATCTGTCTTATGAGGAGAAACCATTGAAGATCTTAGATCATAGAGAAATAGTTCTAAGAAATAAGACAATGCCACTCTTTATGGTGTTGTGGAGAAACCACAAGTTTGAAGAAGCAACTTGGGAATCCGAGGAAGTGATGAAGCTGAGTTACCCACAACTGTTTTAGTATGGGAAAAGGAAAATTTCAAAGGAGAAATTTCTTATGGGGGGAATATTGTAACGACCCAAAGTTTCATTAATGGAAAATCCCTCTTGATCTTATTAAATGTATATTTATATAAAATGTTTTTATAAAATTTCAACTTCATTGGTTTTATGATAAGAATTGTGACTGTTACTTTTATAACCGTTAAACAGTGATCACATGATTAGTATAAATATTGGACTTTAACAAATACAATTTACTCAGAAAAAAGAAGCGATGGCCTCATCCAGTAGAATTGCCCAATAAGAAGCCCATTTGTTAGAGCTCGGAAAATAGGTGGCATCCTTGGGATTCGCTCTTGACCAAGCCCAAGCTAAGCTTCACTATGTAAAGCTCGAACGGGACCATCTAAAGGAAAAGTGGAAGTTGATTGAAATTACCACTCGGGAGATGTTATCCGAGCCACCCCAAGAGTCTGTCACCATCACACACCTTAACCTTAGGGATTATGTGGCTATTTTAAGGGGTTATGTAACAAATAAGTAGTACTATGTTCATGTACACTATTTTTTTTATATAATAATGAATATAATCTCTAGTCATTTTTGATACATTGTAAATAGTTTTTAAAGTACAAATGGTGTTTTTAGTTATTATTTAATTATGAAATATATTGTATTAAATTAAGGGATTTTTGAATTAAATAACATTATATTAAAATAATAATAATACTATTAAATTAATTTTTATTAATTATAAATGATCTTATAATATTATGAATGCAATTAAAATTTTTATTAAGGTTTGAAAGGCATTTCTGTCAAAACCCGTGAATTTTCGATAAATGTCGGTTTTTATTTTAAAAGTGCAAATTCTAATATTTGAAAAATTATTTAGATAAAATAAATGTTATATTTATAATCAGGATTTCGAAATTATCCAACGGTGAATTTTTCATAATTTTCTGAGACAGTCAATTTTTTGGGTAAAAATTAAATACCCTTTAAATATATAATGTGTTTTATGACATCAAAATGACCCAATAGTGATGTAATAAAATAATATAATATTTATTTTCGGCCAATATATGTTTTACCATTAAAATAATGTGATTATGGGTTTGTTTGACTTACTTTTCAAAGAATTAATGAACCCCTCAAGACTTATTCAACAACTTGCATTTTTAAATTAATTTCCATGGGAGTGTGACTCACCTCCACATAAGAAACCCTAATATTTTAAGAAGTTAGGACATTGGCCTTATAAAATATTTTTTTCCTCTTCCCTTTTCCAAAAACCATGGGAAAAAACCATGGGATGGTTTGTGGTTTGGATTAATTTAATGTAAGGGGACCCAAACCTAAATAATAATGAATTCCCTCACTTTTCTTATATAATCCCACCCAATCCCCTACTTCCTCCTCACTAAAAGCCCTTGGAGTTCGTCAAACCTCAGCCCAACTCTCTCTATAATCCTCCAAAGGTTCCCCAAGCTCTCAAGAAGCCTATCCCAAGCCTATCTCTAGCCATTGGAAGCACACTTCCAAGTAAGGGTTTTTTCTTCCTTTCTCTTTTTTGTCCAATTTTCTTTAAGTTATTTTGCCTTTTAATTTCTATTATGAATGTTGGGGTATGGTTTTTCACCTTCCCCATACTTCCCTATTATTGTTTTAATTATGGGAGACCCCTTTCGCTCTCATTAAATTCCTCCCATGTACAGTCGTTAATATGCCAAAATTCCGAAAGGAACTTCTCTCTCTTCTTTTACATTCAAGCAATAATTATGTATCATGAATCTAAATTCCATTAAAATTTTTGGTAAATGTATCTATATGACCTCCTTACTTTCCATTACATGTAAATATGATGAGTAACCCTTTTCTCTCTCATCAACCATTTTTATGAATTCTTATGTCACGCCGTTATGCTAGCGAAATCACACCGATTTTCTAAGACAATGAAATTGTGTAGTGAATACCATGCCCATTTCGCCATCAAGGGTATTCACCTTTATGCACATTTACTTATTGATTATAATGTTTCATGTATGAATTCCACATTCATTTATCGTGGAATAAATGATTATGTTTTTTGAATCCATGTTTTATGATCCATGTGGCACACTTATGCATCAAATGAAATGTTTAAGAAGGGTGCGCCCTTATAGCGCTCCAATGCATTGGGTAAAGTACAGTATCATGATACGTCATTTCAATGAGTGTTGAATCATGATAATTCAAGTGAAAATAGGGTTTACTCGTGCTTTATGTGAAATGAGGATTTACTCATGCTCCATGTTCAATGAGCCGTGGCTCATGCTAATTCCATGTTAAGTGTTGTTGCCACATTTCCATGTTATGATTATCATACTTTATCATGCCTTTATCTTCATGTTTCTTTTGTGCTCTATTGATATGCCTATTGTATAACACGTATTGTACTCCTCATTCTATTCCATATGTACTCCCTTACTGTGATTTATAGTTCACCCTTTTCTTATACATGTCCTGAGGTTATCCGATGCAATGCTAAGTACGAGGGAATGTAGTGGTCATGTAAAGGATGTTTTCAATAAAGATGTTGTATTTCATGTTTTAAGATTTTATGTAATGATCCTAATCCCTAAAGACACAAAAACTCTCGATCTTCTTTGTTTTATCAAGTGAAGTTTTATGTAATAAATCATGTTTAAGATTGTAATAAAAGAAGGGTTGTCATATTAAGGTATTCATTTACCACTGGAACATAATTAATTTGATTGATTTCCATCTTTTCAACAATATGAGAAATATAATATCCATTTCCATATTTCAATAATGTTCCAACATCCTGATATGTCATGAATTAGTATGGTTTTTTTCTAGAATAAAAACTAAAAGACATTATACAAAACAACTGATTTTTCTCTACAATAAATCTTAACATGATAAACAGAAACCCAATCCATCATCAGAATGACATCAAACTCAACTAAGGGAAAAGAAACATGATTTTCTGGTAAATTATTTCCACCGACCACAATAGTATGATTCTTATAATTCCTCTTTTCTATAATATTTCCTCCTAGTGTTTTAACAATAAATTCTAGTCTCATTTGTTGAGGTGATATTTTCAATTTACCAGAGAGTCCATCAGAAATAAGGGAATTTGTATACCCCATATCAAACAAAACTTTCGAAAAATCAGAGTAAATAAACAATGTACCTGATAAATTTCCATTGGATAGCCCAACACCCACTAACTTAGTCCCAAAATATCTCACTAAATCTTTGTGGCTATAGTCTGTCCTCTTTGCATCAATCAAATTGCTCCTTTGGAAGGCATTTTCAAAATGACCCATCTATCCAGATTTAAAACACATAACATTTTTCTTTTCATGATTATTCTAATTAGCATTTTAATTACAATCTAGGTCCATATGTCTAAAATTAACACATCGAAAACACTCCACATTTTTGTTAAGGCATTCCCCAAGGTGCATTTTCCACACTTTTCACAAATTGGAAACTGGAATTTCTTACCATCAGATTTATTAGGTTGATTCTTACCCATTGCTTTCCCTATGGACCTATTCTTATCCTTGTTTTCAAAGTGCTTATGAGCATCAAAAAATTACATCACTACCCTCTCCTAACATCAATCAAGTTTCTCATAACATTTGAATTCATAGGAGGCCAATTCCCTTTGATTCCATGGATTTAATCCTGAGTAAAAGAAGTTGATTTTTCTATTAAGACCCAAAATAATATTTGGAGCATACCTTTACAATTTTGGGATGTTTTCTTCATACACATCCACTGAATAATCCTCTTATATATTCAATTCATGGAATTTATTCTCCATCCTAAGTCTCACAACTATAGAAAAAAAAATTCAAGGAAAAGGATTTTAAATTCATCACACTCTAAGGCATCAATCTTCTCTCTTTCCAAAATATTTCTTACTGTTGACCACAACTGATCATCTTCACCTTCAAAATGATAAATGTAATGTTTTACCTTTTGATTATCTGAACATCCCATGTAAAAACCCGAGATTTTATGAGAATTATTATTTTTAATTTATTTTATGTCTTCTGTTATACACTACACCAATATTACCTTGTACTATAGGCAACACCGTATTATCTTGCAGTATACGCAGCACTATTCTTGGCTCGTGTTACACACAAATTCAAGTTCGTTTTGTGGAAATTATTCTATGCAACATTAAGTATAGATTTTGTTTAATGTATAAATGAAATAAGTTTTGATTATGTTATACACAACACCAAACGGAGCTTTCACTGCACACAGCCCTGACTTGTCTTGCATTACACGCAATCAAGACCTTCTTCGATAGCATGTGTAGAACGCATTACCGAGTTTCACTAAACGATATATTATTATAATATTATTATGAACTAGCCAGTATGAATAGTAATAACCAATTTTTTGAAATTTTATAAATTTTATCTTTTAAAATGGACATCATTTTTGGATTGGGAATATCAAAATTAGCCTTGGGTAAATTTTTGGTATTTTTCTGAAAACATTCAATTTTTTGATGAATAGTGAAAACACTAGGTTACTATTTAAGAACCGAGGTTTTATTTAAATAATTATTTATTTTATTTACATTTATTTTAGTTTAAAATTGATATATAATACCTATATATGTTAAATGTAATTCATTTGAGTCATTTTATATTAATTTTAGATATATAAAAATTTTATAGAACTTTTCACCGTCTTTTACCCACCTTCTAGGAGAATTTGAAAATTTACATAAAACTTAATTTTACCGCTTCTATGATTGGAATTTCGAAAATATGAGAGACAAGATTAATATCAAGGAGTAAAATCTGATTCAATAAGATAAAAATAAATTTTTTTGAATAGTAACTTTTTACTTTTATTTACCACGGTTAAAAGTAAATTGGGTAATTAAGGGTAAAAATGATCTTATTATTACCCTAACACATGTCATAATTCTATTGGATAAGTTTAATTCTACCAAAAAAAATTAGGAATATACTATTATTATTTAGGTCCACTTGGATTAGATTAGGACATTTATTATTATTTTATTAAAAAAAAGAGTTAAAATAGTTAAAATCAAAGTTTAATAACTAAAACATTTTAAATATAGGGTTATACCTAAGATAAATTCAACTATAAATATTAATTATAAAGATAAAAATATTTAATACCTAATTTTATTTTATTTATAATTTTTAGACATTAAATAAATTAATATTTTTATAACACAATGGTGATGTAGTAATTACCTAAATAATGAAATATTAAAATAATTGATATTATAAATACCCAAATAAATGTAATTTGAGAATTTTAATAAATTAAACTAATTTTATAGGCTAATATGACATGTTAGTAGTAATTGAATAAACTTTTTTTCTAACTAATCATGCTGTTTTAATTTTCACAAAAATAAATTACCAAATAGTGTAAAAATTGACATAAAATAGTTTTTAAAACAAATATTATATTATTAATTGTTATTTTATTCCTAAAAATAGAAGGTTCAGACAAATGACTTAGATACGGTTATATATATTAATACTGAACCACTTGGGGTTCGTTTGGCTGGTTATAGTAAGTTTATTAACCATATAGTGTAAGAAAACAAGAAGACACAGTAAAAGTTAAATTATTTAACTTAGAGTTAAATTTAACAGATAAGGTAAAAATAAAATTATAAATTTGTCAAAAACCTTTTTGTTGAGAGGAGTTCGACCCATATCCACTTTAGCTTCGAAATAAATCAATTTGGATCTATTATAAACCGAATACGACTTTATTATAAAATAATATTTTCAGTTTCTCCAATGGTACCCCTCTCCTCCCTTATAAAAGGGAACCCCTTCCCTCTTCTCCTCACACCATTTTGAGCCTTGAAGCTCGGCCAACCCCTACCAATTACTCTTATCAAACCTCTCAAGTTATATCATAGATGTTCTGGTCTTCTCAAAATACCAACACTAGTTCCCTAAGAAGAAGTTTAGTGGAGGTGCGTCGAGGAAGAGGTAATCTCTTCTACCGACTCTTTCAAGTTGCTTTCTTATTCTACTTCCCCTTCTTTAGTTGTTTCATTATAAAGTAATAACATAATTATTATTTATAAACTGATATGTTATTATAAATATGAAACAACCCTATTTCACCTTCTATCTATCCTACGAAAAAGAAAATCACCGTGCGTGGGTACGTACAGAATACCGTCACCACGCCGTGGTGTAATCAGTTTTTCCACCAGCACCTTACTTGGATAGATATTATGGTGTAAAGAATAACTATATATGATTATTATAAAATCATAATTATTCTAAGATATTATATCATCCACTCCAATTTCATTCAATAAATATGGGAACGATATCATCGTTCGTGCGTACGTACAGATTACCCTCTCCACGACGCCATGAGATTCATTTTCCATGTTAACAATTCAAGAATGATTATAAAGTATGTATAATAAGTAATCATGAAATATATTACATAATAATGCTACTGTATTTATGTATATATATATATATATAATTATGTCATTTACTTAATTCCATTCAATTCTATAAGGAAACGAAAAACAGCGTTCATGCGTACGTATGACCTACCGTCTCCATGAACGGTGTATATATTTCCATTTATAGATCTATTATATATATGTATATTATGAATATATATTATATATAAATAATATTTTATATTCTGGAATTAAAAAAACATGATCTAATTGATCATATTAATAATTTCAATTCAAAACACAGATGATAAATGAAACGATTTTACCCAAAACACTGCTTTAACTTGGAATTGACAAATTAACGGATAATATAAAGTCGCAAGTGAATCATATATTATATCATAAATATTATTATGGTTCTTTTACAAGTTAATAATATTTTTAAACCCACTATATAGGAGTCTCAGACACATACGAAAGAAATTGGACATAAGGTATGGGATAATTATTCCAATCTTGTTCTTATCCGAGATTGTTTATTTTTTAGTATTTACTAGGGTTATATTTATCATCCATGTCCCTATTTTCTAAAAATGTTTTCATGTATGTTTAAAGTACTTTTTACCCATTTTTTACTTTTACTACATGGTATGTAATGAATATTTCTTTTGTTTACGTTACAAGTTACATTTTGACTTTTCCCGTAAAAGTATGAGAAAAATGTTTTTTAACTTATACAGCTTGATCGAGTTTTTATGGTTTCATAACACCTTATTTTCATGAAGCATACTCTATAATATTTGATGACTATTTTCAAAAAAAATACTTTTCTTTTAAAATTTCATGGCATTTTGTGAAAAGAAAATGATTTTGAAAAAGAAAGGATATTTTCCTCAAGAATTCATTTCAAGTGTTTTATCAAAACCATTTTCCATATAAGATGACATTATTTCACATGTGTATGTTTCAAGTATAATGTCTCTATGATTTATATGGTTTCACTTTTCTTATGAGGAAGTGATATCAATTTTTATGGATTATGTTATGATGGGATGATGTTTATGAAACCCATTTTATTCTTTGGGTAATGATGAATGATTTCTGTTCATGTTATGGGACACGTAAGTATGATTTTCATTATGAGATGGGTGGGACCTATATCTCCCTCCAATTCATTGGGTAAATATTTATATCTCATGAGATAGACCTGGTTGGAATGGTATGTTAATCTAGTTCATTGGTACAGAACTACAATGAGGAGTGAACTCGATTCCGTAAGGGACTTTGTCCGCTAAGATGGTCTTGGCAGCAATTCCTTGGCTACTATTGAAATCATATCATGTTCTTAATGGTTTCAAACAATTACATGATTTATTGCCATGAAATTTTATGATTATTGATTTTCCATTATGATCTATGCATTATGTATTTCCATGTTTTATGTCATTGCTCAAGATTTTTATTTTTAAAAATTATGTTCATGTTTTTTTGTTCAAATGTATATGATTTGTTTTATTTTCTCCACGATTACACTTATAGAGAATTTGATCTAACCCTTTATATGTTTTATTTTCCCCAATATTTAAATAAAGTTTTTTGGTAAGAGAAAAAAGGGGAAGTTCTTTATGGGAGATGTTGAAGATATTTCACCACGATTAGATGATTATATTCCGAGTTTCCGAAGACACTAAATAATTACGTTCCGTGTGTGTTTTTTCTTGTTATGTATTAAGTATTCCTAAAAAGTAATGTGATGTCCATGTATGTCAATTTTTAGGTCTCTACAATTTATATCATAGGAAAGGTTTAGTTAACCTTTGGAAACTAGGATGCGAAAACTTTAGTGAAATCCCTATAGATATTTATAAGGTATGTCTAGGGATGTCTCTAAGGTTAACTATACATATAGGTTATAGTTCTAAAATTATGATAATGATCTTAGAATTAATCCTAAGATGTTATATATTGAGGGTACTCCCCCTTTATTATGTTGTTTTCCCTAGAAAGATTTTTTCCTCTCACAAAAATTCATTTTGGGTTTTTAGACGATGGCTGGAACCCGAAGGAACAATGTTGATCAATGTAATGGACAATACAATGATTGTCCACATGAACAAACCAATGTTATGGGAGATGGAGTGAAGAATCTTATTGATATACTTACACAAGATATGAATCATTCTGGACTTCCAAATGAGCAGAGAAGTGAACAATATTCTATTGAGTCCTTCGTGTGGCAACATCCACCTTCTTTCAGTGGGTATTCTGATCCACTTGTTTCTATACAATGGATTAGTACCATTGAAAATATATTTTCCATACATCGTTGTTCGGAACATGAAAAATTCATTCTGGCTATTTACCATTTAGAAGGAGAAGCAGATCAATGGTGGACTCTAATTAAGAATATAAGGTCCCGAGATGAAATCGAATCTATGGAATGGGATAAGTTCAAGAACTTATTTTTCAATAAGTAATTACATCATATTCATCGAACAAAGATAGAAAAGTATTTCCTTGAGCTTAAGAAAAAGGATGATGAATCTTTTGGTATATACAAAGCGAATTTTACAGGGCTTGCAAGGTATACATCTGGCATTATCATCCAACCTGAAAGTCAGGTTGATCGATTCTTCAGTGGCTTAAAACCAAGTCTTCGAGGGGAATTAGCTATAGGAGACTTCAGTAGCTATGATTAAATTGTGCATTTTGCTGTGAAGGTAGAAATAGAAGTTGGTGTTAAATAGCCATCTCATGGTTTTGACAAGAAACGAAAGATGAAGTTCAAGGGGAAACCTCAGAATAATGGTGAAAAGAAGATGAATGCTTCTATATGCTCAAAGTGTGGAAAGAAGCATGGTGGAGATTGTCTAAAAGGTACTCGAAAATGTTTTAAGTATGGAGAATAAGGTCTTCAAGCAGCTGAGTGTCGAAGTAATGGAAAAAGGGTTGTTAATGATGTGAATAGAGAAAAGACTATAGAGAATGCTCCACCAACACTTCAATGCTTCAAGTTCAAGGAAATGGGGAATTATGCTCATCAATGCCCTAATCCAAGGGTTAATGATGATCAACATCAGCAGCCACTTAAGGAAAAGGATAAATAGAAGTCACATGCGATCACAATATGTGATTTCGAGTATGAAAATGATGTTGTGTAATGATTAAGTGTTAATGTAATTGGATTTCAAAAGAGTATAATGGAATCTCATTTATGGCATTGTGGAATTTTGGAATATCTATGTACCGGTTTTCAATTATTATATGGTATCAGTAACCATGAAAAGTGATTCAAATATTTTGGAATGCACATGATATGTGTATAAAGAAGGGATAAGGAGAAAATAAATTGTTTGATAGTATTCATGATCTCATTATTGATATAAGAACTAAGTAATATCATGGTTTGAGTATATAGAAATTTTGGGTTTTTAGAATGTGGAAAGAGTTAACTTTTGACAACATTCATGTTTTCACTGAGGTTCAATGGGTACTCATGTTTCAAGAGAATACATGATTAAGGAATTCACATGTTTGGAATTTGACCAACAAGATATACATATCTTATGATATACGGGTGATAAATGATTGTATTCAATGCTTGCTAGATGAACTTTCAATTAATCGTTTTCTTAATACTATGAGATTAGACATAGTATTTTGGATAAGCCTAAAGATTGAAATGGATTATGTTGGACATCAAATAGTATTTTTTAAGGTTAGAAAATTTTGTTATAACAGTATTGTTCTAGAAAAAGGAAAACCTGTAGGACGGGCGACCTCCCGTAACGTCGGACAATGTTACAGTAATTGAACCCACAACCGAAGTGCGACCGGCCTTTATTTCCTACCACTGGCCTATAGGAAGTCCATGGTTTGTAGAAAATAGTTTTGTTTTATTAAGCCGTATGATAGATGAAGTATAAGTCCATTTTTGGAATCATATACGATTAACCTCACCATATATGGACTTATATATATTTGATAACTTTTGCTAATCTTTTCTTTGAGACATATGGAATAACCCATAATTCTATCACATGATCTGCTAAAACCTCACGAATGAAAATTTAAACTTCATTTCATTACGAGATGAAGTGTAAATTGTTCAAGGCATGAACACCGGTGAGATTATACAAAAATAACGTATTTCTTCTAATTAAAATTATTCATCTTTACGAAAATGATCTTGAAAACCAAAATTTTTTTCCTTGTGCCCTTATATCCGATGATTCAGATGGTACCTGAAATTCCTTAAAAATTTATGGCTTTGTAATTGTTGGATGTTTCATAGCCATGTTCTCTACCACTCTCCATTAGAACTTGAAGGTTAGTTTTCTCTTCCATATCGATATTTTCAACTATGTTCTCCTATGTGGAAACCCAGTGATGAGTTAATTTGGGTAACCGATATGTTTCATACCTCACTTTTTAAAATTATGTTTTAGTATTCCATTTTACGATGTGGGTTTCTATGCAATAAAATTTCAAGTAGTAAACCATTTATAACCCCGACAAATTTCGAGGGTGAAATTCATTGTAAGGGGGGTAGAATGTAACAACACGAGATTTTATGAGAATTATTCTTTTTAATTTCATTGATTTCTTCTATTATACACTACACTATGATTACCTTGTACTATACACAACACCATATTATCTTGCAGTATACACAACACTATTCTTGGCAAATGTTACACACAAATTCATGTTCGTTTGTGGAAATTATTCTATGAAACATTAAGTATAGATTTTGTTTATTGTATAAATGAAATAAGTTTTGATTATGTTATACGCAACACCAAACAGAGCTTTTACTACACATAGCCCTGACATGGCTTGCATTACACGCAATAAAGACCTTCTTCGATAGCGTTTGTAGTACGCAATATCGAGTTTCACTAAATGATATATTATTATAATATTATTATCAACTAGCCGTTATGAATAGTAGTACCCACTTTTTGAAAATTTATAAATTTTATCTTTTATAATGGACTTCATTTTTGGATTCGTAATATCGAAATTAGCCTCAGGTTAATTTTTGGTATTTTTCTGAAAACATTCAATTTTTGATGAATAGTGAAAACACTAGGTTACTATTTAAAAACCGACTTTTTATTTAAATAATTATTTATTATATTTAAATTTATTTTAGGTCAAAGTTGATACATAATACCTATATAAGTTAAATTTAATTATTTGATACATTTTATAATAATTTTAGATATATAAATATTTTATTAAACTTTTCACCATCTTTTACCCACCTCCTAGGAGAATTTGATAATTTACATAAAACATAATTTTACCACTTTTGTTAGTGGAATTTAGAAAATCCGAGGGACACGGTTAATATCAAGGAGTAAAATGTTGTTCAATAAGATAAAAATATTTTTTTTGTGAATAGTAACTTTTTACTTTTATTTACCACGGTTAAAAGTAAATAGGGTAATTAAGTGTAAAAATGATATTATTATTACACTAGCACATGTCCTAATTATATCGGATTTGTGTAATTAGACCAAAAACAACCTTAGAAATATAATATTATCATTTAGGTCTACTTGGATTAGATTAGGACATTTATTATTACTTTATTTTAAAAAGAGTTAAAATAGTTAAAATCAAAGTCTAATAACTAATTTTTCTAATATAGGGTAATACGTAAGATAAATTCTATTATAAATATTAATTAGAAAGCTAAAAATATTTAATACCTAATGGTATTGTATTTATAAATTTTAGACATTAAATAATTTATTTTACTTATGACACAATGGTGATGCAGTAATTTCCTAAATAATGGAATATTAAAATAATTGATATTATAAATAACCAAGTAAATGTAATTTGAGGCTTTTTATGAATTCCAGTAATTTTATTGGTCAATATGACATGTTATTATTTATTTAATTAACACTTTTAGAACTAATCATGTTGTTATGAGTTTCACAAAAATCAATTACGAAATAGTGTCCAAATTGACATAAAATTGTTTTTTAAAACAAATAATATATTATTAATTGTTATTATATTCCTAAAAATATAAGGTTCGTCCAAAGGACTCATATAAGGTTATATATATTAATAATTAACTAATTGGGGTTCTTTTGGCTTGTTATAGTATGTTTATTAACCATGTAGTGTAAGAAAACAAGTAGACACAGTAAAAGATAAATTATTCAACATAGAGTTAAATTTAAAAGATAAGGTTAAAATAGTAACCTAAACTTGTCTAAAACCTATTGGTTGAGAGTATTTCGACCCATACCCACATTATATTCTAAATAAATTAATTTAGAGCTATTATAAACCGAATATGACTTTATTATAAAATAATATTTTATGTTTTTCCAAAGGTGCCCCTCTCCTCCCTTATAAAAAAGGCACCCTTTACCTATTCTCCTCACACCCTTTTGAGCCTTGATGCTCGTCCAAACACTAAAATTTCCTCTTCTCAACCTCTATAGTTATATCATAGAGGTTCTGGTCTTATCAAAAGACCAACTCTAGTGCCCTAAGAAAAAGTTTAAAAGAGGTGCGTCGAGGAAGAGGTAATCACTTCTACCGACTCTTTCAAGTTTCTTTATTCTTCTACTTCCTCTTCAATAGTTATTTAATTATAAAGTAATGACATAAGTATTATTTATATAATGATATGTGATTATTAATATGAAACAACCCTATTTCACCTTCTATCCATCCTACGAAAAACGAAATCACCGCACGTGTGTACGTACGGAATACCGTCTCTACGCCGTGGTGTAATCAGTTTTTACACCACCACCATACTTGGATGGGTATAATGGTGTAATGAATAACTATATATCATTATTATAACATCATACTAATTCTGAGACATTATATCATCCACTCCAATTCCATTCAATAAATATGGGAACAATATCATCGCTCCTGCATACGTACGGATTACCATCTCCATGACGTGATGAGATTAATTTTCCATGTTAACAATTAAAGAATGATTATAAAGTATATATAATAAGTAATCATGAAATATATGACATAATAATTCTCTTATATTTTTTCCCTCAGAATCTGGGGATTGACCACCTTGATGGGAGGTTCAAACATTCCGATCGATTTCTAACAGGTTTGTTTGTAGAACCGGAAACATCCAATGATTCCACATCCATTTAGACCTAATTTCCAAAGTTAGGCGCTCATTAGTTTGTGGACTGATGAGGATTAGGAATTAGCATTGGTCGAGAGGATGGGAGGTCGGACTCATCATAACTTTTTTAGAGGGAATTATTGTCTACTTCGAGACTGTCTTTATAGGTTTATGTTTTGTTCATGAATCCTTATTACATTACCAAGTATAAAATTAGATTTCCTTCAGATCTGACAATAATGATTAAATATGTAGGATATTTAGAGAATCTTTTATATGTATTCGAGGTTCTTCATCGATAAATAATCATCTGTATTTATTAGAGATTCTTGGTCAATGGTATCCTTTGACACATTTATAAAGAAGTCTCTTGGTCATTATGAGACCATTCTGGTTTTAAAGCCACTAATTCGGGCACTTGAAGTTTGTTGTCATTTAGAAGGACATGGATTATTTTAGAGTTGGGATCGAACCCGCAGATGGGCTACCTACGTATCCTTTGTTTAGAAAAGGAATCAGAACCCACGTAGTTCAAGTAAGGGAGTATGATTTTTATGATTGATGGCTCAAAGAAGGATGTCATAATCAGTTTTACACTCTCAGCTCACGTGAGCCATGATCGGTGTGAGAAATAAGAGGTATTGATAAAAATTAGACAATTGTGCCATAAAAGATGCAATCATGATCAATACTGTGGGACTTATGTATGTATGACTGGCCAGATAAATGAAGATTATGATTTACTTCAGGGGAGAAATCCAGGAATAGGGTCCATAAAGGTATATGTGCTTCATGGAGATTTGAATACTCTAACTTGGGGTTTACTCCTTAAAATGATGCCCAAATTAGGATAGGACATGTGATTGGGTTTTACTCCGGAGAAGGAATCCAAGATCAAAGGTAAATTTGGACTGGTTAAGAAGAATTAAGATAGGGGATTACTCTTGAAGGGGATGCCCATATTTAAGACTGGGGATTACTCCTGAAGAGGATGCCCAAATTTGATACTGGGGCTTACTCCTAAAAAAGGATGCCCATATTTGTGACTGGGGCTTACTCGTAAAAATGGATGCACATATTTGTGACTGGGGTTACTCCTAAAAAAGGATGCCCATATTTGTGACTGGGGATTACTCCTAAAAAAGGATGCCCATATTTGTGACTGGGGCTTACTCCTAAAAAAGGATGGCCATATTTGTGACTGGGGCTTACTCCTAAAAAAGGATTCCCATATTAGGGTTCTATGATTTTTAAAGGATGTGGTTGAATGAATGAAATCTCAATATTTAGTGAAATTAAGATATGTAAATCACCAGGTCTTGAGTGATATTCCAAATAATTCATTTCAGATAAAAAAGTCAATCAAGAAGACATGCCATAAATGGTTTAGAAAAGTGTCTTGAAGACTGAATTTTGAAAAGGATAGGTGGAATGGAATTAGAGGGATGAAATAGGAAAGAATGGCACCCAAAAAGGTAAGGGTGCGCAAGTCCTAAGAGTCGCGCAAGTATTGCGTGGGCGCGCAAGTCTGGTCATGCAGGTATACTTGCGCGACGCATGGGTACTTGCACGATTGTTTAACCAGCAAGGTATACTTGAGCGATCCTTTGATCAATATCTTTAGAATCCTTTTTATGTTCTTCTATAAGGGAGGAACGGAAGTTCTATTGAAGGAGTAAGGCGGCGTGCAAGTGTGGCCATTTCCCATAAGGGCTGGCCACTCAGGCGTGCAAGTGTTGATGAGTTTCAACACATAGGCTTTCCTCCCCCTCTATAGATCTTCCGTTCTAGGTAAGAAATTACCTTAGAAGTGTTTTGGAAGCTTTGAGAAGAGACTAGGGCGCCGGTAGCTCAAATATGAGTTTCTGGAAAAAAATCATCCTTGATAAGGGGCCCACATGGTCTATTTATAGGCTGAAGAAGACCCGGACAGTTATCTTTTAGGTCGCGCAAGTCACTTGCGCTCCCACTAGGCGGCGCGCAAGGGGACTTGCGCGACAGTGATAGAACTTGCGCGACACATGTTCTTTTGATCCCTTGTTCATGACTTTGTCAATTTTTGATGTTTTCTTCAAAGGATGAATCAATTTGTGCTAAGTCATTTCCCTTTCCATTCTTTTAGACAATGTGATGAAGAGGAGCGTCAACAAAAGTCCCCCCTCAGAGTTGGATCCGGAGAGAAAAGAGGATTTGACTCTGAGGAATAGAAGAAAACCAATGGAAAGGCGGAACACAAGTTTTCAGGGCGCAACACTGGGTGCACAGGTTCTTGCCTCGCAGGGCTGGAGCACGATTTGTGGAGGCGCGCAGGTGAGCCTCCTGGCCTATAAATATACGGTCCTTTGTCGCGCATCGCATCTGATTCCGGATTCTGGATCTGTCGCTGCACAAGTTTTCCATTTTCCACCGTTTCATTGTTTTCGCGCTGTTGTCAAGGTAATAGGACTTGTGCGGTGATACTTGCACACCGAAAACATGCGGAACGCAATAACACTTCCGTGACACATCCATATTTGCATGCCTTAATGACTTATCCATTTTTTCCGAAATTTCTTCACAAATTTTATGAAAAATATACCCATTTAAGAGTTAGTTTATTCAACTTTTTTGTAGATTCAATGGCTCCCAGTAGAATCAGAATGGATGATGAACTGGCTAGTAAGAGAATTGATGACATGATGAACATTTTTGTCCATGATTACTACGATATATGCGACATCACTTTCCCATATTTGGATAAGTACTTGAAGAAATATCATCTTAATTTCCCACAGAGAATCTACCTATCCCTGTATGGTCATGGTCATATGCAAGGAGTCAATGTTCCAAATGCAATGAACTATACACCTGAAATGCAGCTGCACTGCTACTCCTCTATTTCAGTTATGCTATGTATTAAGAGCAACAACAATGGTGTGAACCTTCAAATTTTCCTTCTATGCCATTTCCTTGCAGATATGAAAATGGAAAACCCATGGGCTGAAATGTTTTCAACTGCTGGTTGGTGGAGAGAAGACAAACATGGCATTACAGCAATATCTGAAAAGAGTACTCTCTCCTAATGGATCTTTACTTCCAATGCTCCATTCTCAAATCCATGTTTCCATCTTCTAAGTTTCTTGGACAGAAACAGAGTCACTGTTTGATCAGCAGAAAATTTTCCTCAAACCGCACTGAAGAACATCCTTTTACAACTGTTCCAAGAAGTGCTGGTATCACTACATCTCTTATTGTATCCAGTTGAATGAATAAATTCCAGGTGGTTGCTGATGAAGATCGGGATGCCGTAAATCAAATGAAGAGTTATGTTGACAGTATTTTGTAATTCCTTAGAAAAGAGAAAAGACTCCAATCCGTGGATGTCCTTCTAACTCTTATGCATCAATTAAAAAAACTTTCACCTTCACTCATTTGTACCTGCATTCTCTTTTTCTACATTCTTTATATTTTACCTAAGATATTGGGCCTAGTAAGCATAGTTTGATTTTTAATAGGATTAATGTAAATAACCCTACAAACTTCGACCCTTTTAATTGATCAATATTACCTAAATCATACAAAATGTAAATTTAGTAAGCTTGGAACTTGACTTTTATTCAGATTTCCTTTGAATTTTGTGGGCAGTTTAAAGTCATGCACATCGGACATAAGGAGGCTAATGTCTAAGGTCGATATAGCTTTGACCGAATGAATTATAATTGACTCAATTCCTTTACAATTCATCTGAAAACATAGTACCATACTCAAGTATGAGGAAAAAATATGTAAACTATGACTTAATAATATTTGAATCTGAGGAATGATATGAAAAAGAGCTAAAAGGAATTAGAAGAAGTTATTCCAAAGAATGAAGTTACCATTATTTAACAAAACCGTTAGGGGGTTGAATTATGCAGGGCCACCTAAGGGCATTGGCTGCATAGTCAAATAAAATAGTATCTTTTGGATAACAAGTCTGTTATGTAGACTGTTTATGCAAGGCCGCCTATGGGCATGTGCTGCATAGTCATGAAAATGAACTCTCAGAAATTTACTTTCCTAGAGCTAAAAGCCAGTGAAAGTTTATGGAGATTCAAATTTTCCAAAGTATAGATTTTGTTGTATGGAAAGAGGTACTTGAATATGTAGAAGATATTTCCAAACAAGATTATCAAAGAACTGAATAGATATCACCCCTACGAAGTTCTAACCTAAACATAGGGAAGGAGAATATAAACCACAGACTTGAATACTTTACAAATCATGAAAAAGGATATGGGACAAATATGTTAAGGATGGCTATTTTTTCGGATCCCTACATACTGTCATTTAAGACAAATGAGGAAAAAAGATCATTCTTCCCATGAATGAAGTTACCACTATCCGACAAACCCGTTAGGGGGTTGAATTATACAGGGCCACCTAAGGGCATTGGCTGTATAGTAAAATAATAGTATCTTTTGGCTAACAAGTCTATTATGTTGACTTTTTATGTAAGGCCGCCTATGGGCACGTGCTGCATTGCCAGGAAAAATAACTCTCAGAAGTTTGAAATTTTTTGTGACTAGAAGTCAATAAAAGTGTTATGAAGATCTGAAAATATTTAAGGTTAGGATTATGACACATAAAAATGGGTATTGTCCAATGTATACAGAGATACACAGATCAATGCTAACCCTAATCATGTTGTGGCTGGGTCCTGAATTGAAATGTTGGACTTCACTACGTATCCCATAAGGATGAGAATCAAGCCATACGTAGTTCTTAAACTACAATTTAACGTCGTATGGGAAAAAAGGATTAGAGATCTTAGTTTAGGGTCATAGAGCTTGGGCCATTATAAGAAATACACAGTGTGTTTTTTCATGGGGACTTTTCAGCCAAGGGACTGAAAATGGAATTTGGGGTTAGGCCCAAAGACTTGGGGTTGAATTCGAGGGACACTTGAATGTTCCAACATATCCCATTAGGATGGGAATCAAGCCCACATAGTTCTAGAAATACCCTCTGTACAAATTTGGTTTGTACATGTGAAGGGTGAAAGGGGACTTTAGTATAGTGATTGTTTAACCCAAGATAAAAGGATTGGGAATTTCCATGTATGCATGTTGTCATTGAAATTAAACATGATTGAAAATCAATGTAAATAATGATTCCTTCTCATGTGACGGTCTCAAAGAGTATTGTAGTTTATTGTCATAGTGGACAAAAGTGTTGTATAGTTTAACATCGTATAACAAGGATGAAAGTGAACCAATGTAAAGATATTGATTCCAGGGGCGGTTTCATGAATCATCATCGTATGAGATGGAGGTGAAACGATGTGAGGAGATTGGTTTTGGGCTTAAACCTTGGGATGTTGCCTACGTACCCAGCCTGGAAGGAAAGTATCATAGTCCGCGTAGTTCAATTAAAGAATGAATTAATGATCAAGTTGTTCTTGGGGACAACAACCTAAAAAATGATGTTGGGACTTAAACATGGTTAGTAGCACAGAGAGAGAGTTATGGTTGAGGTTTTCTCTAAACTCATGTGAGTCATACTCGGTGTGAGGAACAAGAGGTAGCAACAACCTTAACGATACATAGTTTAACGTCATGTAGGATGTATGAAGGGCCTATGCAGTTTAATGTCTTGCAGTTAGGACTATTGGTGCTGCACAGTTTAATGTCATATAGCAGGGACAGAATACAGTTTAATGTCATGTAAGACGTATCATGGACTTTCTATACAGTTTAGCGTCATGTAGTTAGGACGATGGGGATAATATAGTTTAACGTCATGTTGGAAGAAAGGGGGACTGTGCAGTTTAATGTCATGAAGTGAGGACAAAAGCGTACACCATTTAACGTCATGTTGGACGCATTGGGGACTTTTTTTTCTTCCCATACTTTAGCGTCATGTTGGAAGAAAGTTTGAATAGTTTAAGTTCATATGCATGGACCGTGGATGGTTATGTAGTTTAACGTCTTTCCGGACGTAAGGGATTTTTATACAGTTTAGCGTCATGTAGTTAGGACGTCGGGACTTGCAAATAATTTAGTGTCATACGCATGGACCGTTGATGATGCAGTTTAACGTCTTGCTTGACCAAGTTGCAGTTTAAGGTTATACCAGACAATTTAAAGAACTTTTTCACAGTTTAACGTCATGTGGGATAAAAGTAAAAATAGTTTAGGGTCATATGCATGGACCTTTAATGATGCAGTTTAACATCTTGCTGGACCAAGTTGTAGTTTAAGGTCATACCAGACCATGTTGGGGACACAATTTAACATCATGTTGGACCAAGTTGCGATGTATTCTCTGTTTATACAAAATACTTCTTCAAAAATCTTGCATTTGTTGGAGTAGTGATGAGTTCTCCATCCATCAAGATTAATGAATAAGCTCCATTGGAGTAGAACCTATGTATTTAGTAAGGTCCTTCCCATTTTGGATCAAGTTTGGGAGGTGTCTTTCCTGGTATCAATGGAGTTCTGAGAACTAATACCAATTCATCCTGAGTGAATGAACAAAGATGAACTTTTTTGTTAAAATCCTGTGCTATTCGATTCTGATAGATTTCCATGTGGTGAAAAGTGCACAATCATTTTTCATCTAACCATTCCAATTCATTCAATCACTTTTGAGATTGTTCATCTGTAGATGACTGATCACAAATGGCTACTCTGAGTGAAGGCAATTGAAAATGAATGGGCAAGATGGATTCTGTTCCCTATACTAGTGAATATGGAGTAGACAGGGTTGCAGTGCGGGTGGTAGTCCGATAAGCCCATAAAGCATGAAAGAGTTCATCAGGCCATGACCTCTTATATTTATGCACCATCTTTTGCAGTATATTTGAAAGAGACTTGTTAAAGGCTTCTATATGGCCGTTGGCCACTACATGATACCGAGATGAATGGTTGGATTTGATGTTGTATTATTGATACAACTTTTTCACCTCTGATGAACAGAAATTGGTGCCACTGTCCATCAATATGGTATGAGGGACACCAAATCTGGTAAAGATGTTAGACTTGATGAAGCTAACAACACATTTAGAACTGACTTCCTTGAGAGGTATTGCCTCTGCCCATTTGGAAAAGAAGTCATTAGAAGTAAGAATGCACTTAAACTGCTTGGTCGTAGCCAAAGGATAAGGTCCCACCACATCCATTGCCCATGTGGAAAATGTCCATGAGTATTTATCTTAATGAAGCAACTCTGGAAGTTATTGATTGAGATTGGCATGTACTTGGCATTAATGACACTTATTTGTGAAATTGACACAATCTTGTATCATTGAAGGCCAAAAGTATCCAAGCCTTCGAATCCGATCAGATAGTCTATGTACAGATTGGTGGGCACCACAAACTCCTTCATGCACTTCTTTCATGACAACCATTGTCTCTTCACCATCAATGCATCTGAAGATAACTCCATCAAAACGACGTTTGTAGAGAATTTTCTCTAAGTGATCTAGGCTATCATAAAGATTAAAATTGACCAGACGTCGCCAGATTTGTTCTTTATCGGCTCTATCAGGTGGAAGTGTTCCATTTTGAAGGTATTCCCTGATAGGTGACATCCATCTAGTAGTATGACCATACAGTTCTGGAATGGGACCAATTTCATTAATTTCCTCTGTTCTGATTTGAACATAAGGTGAAATTGCATGATGATGGTTAATACGGATGGATGTCTCGTCCCGATTTGGATCTGCCAGAGCTGTAGCTATATTAGCCAGTGCATCAGTTTGAGCATTTTGTGATCTTCGGATGTCAGAAAATGCCGGTTCCGAAGGGAATTCTTCCATTAACTCTCTGACATAATCATACAAAGGGATTAGTTCTTATTTTATGATGGCATAATCCCCATTGACTTGTTTGATTACCAGGTCTGAATCACCTTTCACTTTTAAGTGATTCCCTTGTGCTTGAAGTGATAATTCGAAGCCTGCGATGAGAGCTTGGTATTCGGCTTCATTTTTGGTTCCACCTTCCCACAATAAGAAGGAATAAGGTTACAATGCCTTTTCTGGATAAATGAGCACAATTCCTAAGCCAACTTTTTTGAATTTAGGATTTTCCATTTTTCTCCCTGTTCGACTTCTAGAAGCACCATCAAAATACATTTCCCATTCTTGAGAACTTTCTTGAATAGAGAAGACTTCCTCATCAGGGAGTTCAATATGTGAAGAAGTGTCTCCCACTGAAGGGTGTTCAGCCAGGAAATCATCCAGAGGTTGGCCCTTTATTGCCTTTTGAAACACATATTGAATATCGAATTGCGGGAAAATAACTGTCCACCTTGCCAGACGTCCTGTAAGCATTGGACGACTAAGGATGAATTTGAGCGGGTTATTGCAAGATACCAATTGGACCTCGTGATGTTGTAGATAGTGTCTCAACTTCTGAACTGCAAATATTAATGCCATGCAGCACTTCTCAATACTTGAATACCAGGTTTCTGCTTCAAGCATAGTTCTACTAGGATAGTAAAGGCTGTTTTCATTCCCAACATCATTCTTCTGAGCAAGAAAGGCACCCAATGATCACTCTAAGGCTGTCACGTAGAGGATAAGTGGTATTCCTCCAACAGGTGGCATAAGTACCAGTGGACTCAAGAGGTATTTCTTGAGAATATCGAATGCTTATTTACATTCTTCAGACCACTGGTAAGTGACTCCCTTATTCATCAATTTTGTGAAGGGTAATCTTTTGCCTGCCAAATTGGCGATGAAACGCCGAATATGGGCTTAGTTTCCTTGAAGTCCTCTTAAATCATTAAAATTTCGAGGAGGTGACATACCAAGGATTGACTTGGTCTTCTCAGGATCGACTTCAATTCCACGATGGCATACAAAAAAGCTGACGAATTTTCCTGAGGTTACCCCAAAAGCACATTTTAAGGGGTTCATCTTCAAATTATGTTGTCGAAGCTTGCGGAATATGACTTCCAAATCAGCCAAGTGATTAGAAAATTGCTTGGATTTAACCACCAAATAATCTACATAGCATTCAACAAACATCCCTAAAAAGGGTTTGAAGATACGATGCATGGCACGCTGATATGTTGCACCTGCATTCTTTAAGCCAAAAGGCATTACCCGGTAGCAAAACACACCCTGAGGGGATATTAAGGCTATGGATTCCTCGTTTTCTAGGGCCATTCGGATCTGATTATATCTAGAATATCCATCCATGAAGGAAATTTCTTCATAGCCAGCTGTTGCATCAATTAAAAGTTCTGTAATCAGAACTGGGATATCATCCTTAAGAAAATGCCGATTAAGATCTATGAAATCGATGCAAACTCTAATTTGTCTGTTCTTATTCATTATAGGTATAATATTATCCAACCAATTGGGATATTAAACTTCTCTAATGAAGTTAGATTTGCTAAAATTATCCACTTCAGCCTCAATTTTGGAAGCATAAGTTGGGCGTGTTCTTCTCACGGCTTTCTTAAATCCTCGATGTTCTTCTGGTAAACCCAAATGATTAGTAGCAAAATCAGGATCATGCCTGGGAATTTCTGTATAGTTCCAAGAAAATATATCTCTATTTTTCTTTAGAAAAGAAATATACATCTCTTTCTCTTCAACAGTCATGGCCACAATAATTAAATTGGGGCGTGGATCTTCTTTTGTACCAAGATTTATTTCTCTGAGTTCATCCACAGTGGTAGAGATACCCTCTTCAAATGCTGGAGGAGCATCTCCGAGATCTTCCTCTTCTTCTTCATCATGTGTTATTTATTCCGTTTCTACTTTCATATTAGATGATAAATCAGAACATTCATGATCAGAAGAGATGTCATAATTTTCACATCTTGAAGAAAAAGCTTCCATTTCCGACCCGATTGATGATGAAGGGTCTTCTTTGGGTATTAAAGAGGATAAGATGGATTGAAAATCGACATCATTGTTCACCTCCAATGTTGCTATAACTTCTTATGGACTAATTGGAGAAGTATAGACTTGTTGGATTTCAGAAGATGAAACGAAGATATCACCATTTTTGCTTTCATAACTTCTTGGTGGGTTACCAATTTCTCCCTTGTTGTCTGGCTCGATTTCCGTAATTGACATTATGGATCTTTCAATAAGAGTATTTTTATTTGGTTATATCTTGTCAATTTGACTGATAGACAACACATAATCAGTACTCACATGTGTAAATGGATTTACTGGTATCTTATCCAAACCATATGGAGCATTAACTTTGGTAATCTCTTTTGTTATGGATTTCTCCCTTCCCTTCATGTGATAGAATTCCGCCTCAATGTATTGAGAATCACATGACTTGAACGAGGCCTTATCACCATACAATGTCCCAAATTTACCATCATTATAATATTTGAGACATTGATGGTATGATGAAGGGATAGCAGCATGCTGATGTAGCCAGGGTCTTCGAAGCAAGATGTTGAAGGCTGAGTCTTGATCAACAACCACGAAATATGAATTGGATACAAGATCGCAAACTGAGTTATGAGTATAACTTCTCCCAGTGGTTTTTGTTCATTTTTATCATATCCTTGTAACATCATGGTAGAAGGAGATAAATCAGATTTCGTGAGGCCCAATCGACGAAGTGTACGAATGGGCATGAGGTTGACTCCTGAACCATTGTCAATGAAATCTCTTCAAACATCTACGCCATTGACCTTGCCAAATAAGTACAAAGGTCTAATATGACTATGCACAACAACATCTTCATCTTCATCAGTAAAAGATATTATTGCATGGAATTCTGCAGGATTATTCTTTGCGTGATAGACTTCAGCTGCAACAATTTCAGTTTCAAACTTCTGAGGACTTGACAAAGCCTCGATGAGTGCTTCCCGAAGATCTTTTGACAGATTCAGAGCATCCATAATTGATAACGTGGCCGGTACATGGGCCAAATATTTAAATACATTATAGTTTTGATCCAGAGGTCTGCGTTTCCCAACAGGAATATGTGGTTTAGCATGTACCTTGGAAAAAGATGCTTTGGATGATGATGCATCTTGTATCGGAATAGGAGTTGACAATATCCCTGATTTTTGAATATTAGACCGATTAGATCAATTTAATTACTAAGAGGAAAAGGATGGAACCTTCAACCGGTCTTCCAAAATAACTGTGCTAGGACTGAATTTGCTATTGGTAGAAGAAATTTCTTGTTCTTGCTGAGCTCGCTGAAGGGCTCTACCACGAGTTTCTGCTGTGTACACAGTTCTAGCAGGGGTAGAATTGGAGTAGTGGATTCTGAATGATCCACATCTTCCCCTGTATCCCGAGCCTCTGGAAGTTCCTCTGATTCCGTTGTTTGATACAGGGAATTCAGGCTCATTGAAATCGAAACTGTGACTGACATATGGATCTGTTAATTGAATCATATTAACAGAACCGAAGATTAACTCTTCGTCTGATGAAGACTCTGCCTAATTAGCCTGTTTAAGCTGTGCCATTTGGTGGGGCGGTGCCTGTGGCTTTGAAGTAGATGGCATGATGTCTCCCAGAGTCAATGAAAACTTAGGATTTGACACATTCTCATCTTTGTCTGATTCTTTTTTCCTTCTTTGAATCATATCGTTTCTTTGAGGACTTTCCCTCTGATGAAGAGGGTTTTGCCGCAACATTCATGGCAGAAGACACAATCAGTTTCTTTAATTGTGTTCGCAAAATAGCATGTGTTTGGTTGATTGTCTTTCTAACCATCCCATCGTCATACTCCTGTGCATTTTTGCTTTTGACTTCTTTCCATTCACCTTCCTCCTCTGGAACAGTAGTAGTGACACATGCTACCTGGGATAAGGAGCCTTTCAATTTGACTTGTCCCGAGTCGACCATCTGTTGCAGGAGGTATTTGAAGACAAAATACTCCTGGATGGGATTCCCCAACATTTGATGAAAGGGAAAATAATTGGGATAGTCTTAAACTCCTTCCTTGTTTGGCCTCATGGGGTTTGGCAGTTGAACCAGATTATTTTCCAGAGCTGAAATGAAGTAACCAGGAACTTGTTCATTTCAGAAAGAGTATGTATTACTCTTCAAATCCTCTAATTGTTTTCGTCTTTGATCTCTTTGATCATCTGGACGAAATAGTCTTTGTTGTTGGCGCTCAAAAGGTGGAGCCCTTTGAGAAGATGAAGGTTTTGATGTAAAAACAGGTACAGGTGCTTTTTTAAGCATAACTGTAGTAGTTTTTGCTTTACCCATTATCCTTCCTAGAGATGATGTAATTACACAAGATTTAACCTTAACCCGTATAAGGGAATCTTTAATTTGCTGACAGATTAAAGTAAGGTCTCAAAACTCTCCTGTATATTTCACAGGGATCAACGGCATGCATAATTCGTCATGCAGATTTGCCACACAGATTGGAAACAATTCCTATTGAGGAAGTGCTAAGCTTAGGGAATATGTTAATCCCTTCCCGCGAGTAATGAAATATGAGACCCTTTCATTCTCTCTTTGGTTACAGTTTGTAAGATAGAAAACTATTGTCTTTGGCAAAGTTGATCTGAACTGAAGAAGGAATTTTTGGCGAAGATCCTCCCATCCGTTAATTGACCAGGATTGCAAGCTTGTATACCAAACAAAGTCTGGTCCTTGCAAGGCCCATACGAAGCATCCGAGTTTTACTATTTCTTGCTTCTTGGGAGTTCCCATCATAGGATCACAACAAGACAGATAATGTGTCAAATGCTGTTCAGAGTCGCCTGATCCATTGAAAATAAGGAATATAGGGTTTCTAAAACTAGATGGAGGAGAGATTGAATCTACCCATTCAGGGTAAACTTTATTTTCTGGTTGAACCTTTGAACGTTTCCCTTCTATAGTTTCTAACCGAGCTATTAATGACTCAATGGTAGTTATTATCTTTTTAGAAACATCCGGTTGAACTCGGACATGGGTAGGTGCAATTATTGGAGCTTGGACATATGTGGTGGCTGGTGCTGCAACTAATGGTAGCACTGCCAACTGTCGTTGCACTTGACCTGTAGGATTAGGCCTGTGAGGGTGTACTGGTAGAGGAGGATATTCTTGATCCATCTCAGTAGCTGCAACAAATTCCCTTGGCTAACTGACTCCAACACGCTCACGAAGAAGCCTACCCTGAAGTAGTTTTTCATTCAACCTTTTTAATTCCTTCATTTCTTCCTCCTGTTGTGCAAACCTTTGCTCTAGTGAGAGTGATTGGCCTTCTCCAGAGGAAGGATATGTAACCTGATTATTTCCCCTCCCTTTGTTGGATCCTTTTCGGAGAGGGGGAAGTGGGTTACTCGAAGGATTACCTAGGTTCTGAGAAATCATTTGATTTCGTGTACGCACACCTTCTTCATTTGTGTCAGTGCATACATCTTCTTGAGCAGGACCCTATTCATCTGAGTCCCCTGAGTGAACCTCATTTGGTGGATCAGCAACAACGGAATTGATGACATTGATTGATGCATAATGCATTGCATCCCTTCTATCATCATTTCTGTGATATTGTCTTCTTCCATGTCTTTGATGAGACATTGCCTTTTGTTGATTCGATCCCTCATGAACTTCTTGATGAACCGTAATTTGGAGGGAATCTCCTGATAATTTGGCTCTTTGTTCCTCTTGAGGTTTCTTCCCCAATCGATTAATGATTGAGTTTCTCTGAGGAGGGGATTGATGATTTGAAAAAGTCCCCAGTCCGGTGGACTGGGGCTGTTCCTACTCTTCTCGCTGAACTCCTCGAATCCAATTTGGTGATTCTAAGGGTTGGTTTAAATGAGTCCCCAGTCTGGCAAGCTGGGGTGGCTCTTGACATGCTATGTATGTTACTTTCTTAAATGCTCTCTTGATCTTGCGAACCTTAGTCCGAAAATTAGCTGGATGCATTAATCTGTATCCACTTTTATCACCTGGTTTAAAAGACCGTTGGATAATTTCCTACACTTCTATCACATGATGATGTGCTTGATCCATACGAGAAGCTTTTTTAATATTCCTGTTTTATTGATATAGGATTAATTCAACAACTTGTTCTCTGTATGCTTGATTTTGAGAGGAACTAGTTGAAGCCTGTTCTTGGGAAAGATTTTGATTACAAACAAATCCCATTGACTGTGGCCGACCATGGGCAATAACATTGGATGAGACCATTTTTGGTGGGCTTTGCTGACTGGAGAGCACCGTGAAATGCAGTGATCCATTAACACCCCATCCTCTGACACAAATACCAGATGGGGCATTGGGAATTAACAGACACAATCTTCTTAGTGTGCCAAGGCATGAACATTGAAGGGCTCTCTGTTGTTTTTTAGCCTTCAGATATCGAGAGACTGATAGATATGCCAAATCAATCTAACGTTGTAACCCTTATATTATCTTAAAATTATTTTCATATTCATCATAAGATAATACTTTATTTTTCAACTGACAAAGAGTTTTCCATATGTTGAGACGAATATCATGGATTCCTTCTTCCATCAACATCTTTGGAATGTCATACATAGAGTTAGCCAGAGGCCAAAACATGACTGGTAATTCACCTTTTTCCAGTTGTTTTCTCATGTTCAGAATTTCCTCTTTATAATTCAATGAATATTCTTCTACCTGATTTGACCAGTGTTGGTGTTTCCTTGTTGCTTCATCAGATTCAACAAGATTGGTAGAGAAATCATTGATCAAACTTGAAGATGAATGACTTAGGGGTGGTTTGGAGAATGACGTACACCATGGGCTATCTTCTGATTGAGAAAGTATTTCACCTGCTAGCGATGAAGCATCATACATGACTGGTTTCACATATGCAAGTGCCTCAAGATAATAGGGCTTTCTCGGCACTACATCGTCCACTGGAGCATTTTCCGGGCAATGTGCTTCACTACTACGGAGAGGACTTTCATATTGAAATTCATCATCATGGGGAGGACTGGCATAACGGGTTACATCAAAATATGAGATCTCTTTCTCCTAGGTTTTCTGACCACACATAGGGTTCCTCTGGCTCTCATCTGAAGATGAAACTTAGAGATTTACCGAATTGTCATGAAGAAAGCCTTCATGTGGAAGTGTCCGTTGAAGACCTTCAGAATTAATGATCCCATTATTGGGAACTGAGGGAGTGGAATCTTGAATTCCAAAAGATAACTGTCTGAGGGCTTGAAGAACTCCATCAACGAGCAAGGCCTTGTTACAGATTGGCTCTTGATCTCCTGATTGTGCTGGGCGGGTCTTTTTTTAGACGCATTCTTACTCGCCTTGGAAACCACTTGTTGATGAAAGTGGCTGCTCTGAGCAGGTGTATGTGCCTGATCAGGAAAGATGGACTGGTTAGGCTGACGATCTCCACTCAAATCAGTTGTATGTGCTTGACATGGTTGTCCGTATGATATGGGGGAGTATGCCCCACAACCCTCTTTGACTGGAACATATGTGTGTGTCTGTTTTGGAGTTAACTGTTGATGTGTCACTTTACTGGTAGGGATAGATTTATGAGTATTTCCCTGAGATGCTGCTGAAGCTGTTATAATATCCTGGAAAGCATCCAGAATATGAGCAGGGATTTTCTTCTGCTTTTTCACCATTGATAGAATATTCTAGGTGACTTCAGCTGCCAGAACGGGGATATACATTCATTCCGTGATTGGAGTAGGTGTATGTGCCTACTCCTTTCCTCCTTTTCCTGTCAGGGAATCCAGATAGTACTCATGTATGGGGGCAGAGAGTTAAGTCTACCTCCTGTTTGTCGCCGGAGCTTTCCGACTGACGTCTCTGAATTCTACCAAGCGATACTGTTGGTAGGCTTGATTAATACTAGCAGGTGTATGTGACTAATGATTGAAGTTCGCCAAACGTGGTTGACGAGCTTCATCATATGTAGTCAAACGAGCCTTCTGACTAACTGATGATGTATAAACAAGTGTATGTTCCTTCCTATAGTACTCTGCCAGAATTGCCTGGAGGGATCGGCATGATGCTGCCTGACAAGTCTGATGGAAAGCAGAACTAAAATGGGCAGGTGTATTTTCCCGCTCGTTGCTTGCCACAATGTTAGGTTGGTGGACTTATTTAGATATGTCAGAGATGAGAACCTGCTCACTGTTGACCGGATTCCATCTCTGATGGTTCTCCTTGCCTTCTCAGGTTCAAGGAACCTTAGCCGAACGCCTGGAGTCGGTACCCTCATCATGTTGAGGGCGCACTACCGCATGAGTCTGGCGGAAATTGTTGGTGGGAACCCTCGGGAAGGACTCATATCTACTTGAATTAAGGCCCTGAGGGACCTGCTCATTCACCTCCTCATAATAAGGGAGTGAATGGTGATTGCGTTCCGGGGATAACGACCCGAAACGGTTGGAGACAGTATTCAGCACCGCCTGCTTATTTATCACTGGTCATCATTTTTTGGACGACCGGTTTGAGTTGTTCACTTGGAGGGCTTGTCGGGAAGCCTCTAGAGTTGGGATGGTATTGTGTTGACGATACTCCATAACCAACACATTTGATACCCAGTGTTGAAGACACTGAGTAGGTGATGTCATCCTCATAACGGATGACGATCTAGCATGAGTAGCAGTAGTGGCATTTGTAGCAGTAGTAGTCACAGGTGTGAATTTGAGAGCAGCTATTCTAGAAATGCCGAAGATCTTGGAAAAGAGTGCATGTTTGATATAAAAAACTTAATCAAGATAAATTCGTCCACTACATATTTTGGATGAGTACATATGTCAATGATTGTTTTTGTTGGCCCTCTCATTGAGTTTTAAATAGGGGCCTAACAAATAGGCAAAACCTTATTTTAACTTGGTTAAGGATTCACGTCGGGTTCACCATTTTTTTTCCCTTGGAATCCGAGGATTGAATGCCATGATGGGAGGTTCAAACATTCCGATCAGTTTCTAATAGGTTTGTTTCTAGAACCGGAAACATACAATGATTCCGAATCCATTTAGAATTACTTTCCAAAGGTAGGCGCTAGTTAGTTTGTGGACTGATGAGGCTTAGGAATTTACATTGCTCGACAGGATGGGAGGTTGGACTCATCACACCATTTTGAGGGGAATTATTGTCTACTTCGGGACTCTCTTTATAGATTTAAGTTATGTTCGTGAATACTTATTACATTACCAAGTATAAAATGAGATTTCCTTTAGATATGAAAATCAATGATTAAATATGTAGGAAATTTAGAGAATCTTATACATGTATTCAAGGTTCTTCATCGATAGAGAATCATATGTATTTATTATATATTCTTGGTCAATGGTATCCTTCGACACATTTATATAGAAGTCTCTTGGTCATTATGATGACCATGCTGGTTTTAAAGCCACTCAGTGGGGCACTTGAAGTTTATTGTCATTCAGAAGGACATGGATTACTTCAGAGTTGGGATCGAACCCGCAGATGGGCTACCTATGTATCCTTTGTTTAGAAAAGGAATTAGAACCCATGTAGTTCAAGTAAGGGAGTATGATGTTTATGATTGATGGCTCAAAGAAGGATTCTGTAACCACTTTTACACTATAAGCTCACGCGAGTCATTCTCGGTGTGAGAAGCAAGAGGTATTGGTAAAAATTAGACAATTTTTACATAAAAGATGAAATCATAAGAAATAATGTGGGACTTATGTTTGTATGTCTGCCTAGATAAATGAAGATTAGGATTTACTTCAGGGAAGAAATCTAGGAACAACGTCTATAAAGTTATATGTTCTTCATAGAGATTTTAATACTCTAACTTGGGGCTTACTCTTGTAAAGAAGGCCCAAATTAGGATAGGACTTGTGATTGGGTTTTACTCCTGAGAAGGAATCCCACATCAAAGGTAAGTTAGGACTGGCTAAGAAGAATTAAGACTAGGGATTACTCCT
Organism: Viscum album; assembly: GCA_963277665.1. Taxonomy (NCBI): domain Eukaryota; kingdom Viridiplantae; phylum Streptophyta; class Magnoliopsida; order Santalales; family Viscaceae; genus Viscum; species Viscum album. The sequence goes on along the minus strand of OY728122.1, from coordinate 1,426,681,006 downwards.
AAAGAGGATGCCCATATTTAAGACTGGGGATTACTCTTGAAGAGGATGCCCATATTTGAGACTGGGGCATATTCCTAGAAAAGGATGCCCATATTTGTGACTGGGGCTTACTCCTAAAAAGGAATGCCCATATTTGTGACTTGGGCTTACTCCTAAAAAATGATGCCCATATTTGTGACTGGGGATTACTCTTAAAAAAGGATGCCCATATTTTTGATTGGAGCTCACTCATAAAAATGGATTCCCATATTAGGGTTCTCTCATTTTTAAAGGATGAGGTTGAATGAATGAAATCTCAATCTTTAGTGAAATTAAGATGTGTAAATCACCAGGTTTTGAGAGATATTCCACAGAATTCCTTTCAGATAAGGAATTAAATTAAGAAGACATCCCATAAATGGTTTAGAAAAGTTTCTTGAAGACTGAATTTTGAAAAGGAGAGGTGGAATGTCATAAGAGGGATGAAATGGGCAAGAATGGCACCCAAAAAGGTAAGGGCGTGCAAGTCCTAAGAGTCGTGCAAGAATTGCGTGGGCGCGCAAGTCTGGTCGCGCAGGTATAACTGCACGACGCATGGGTACTTGCACGATTGTTTAACCAGCAAGGTATACTTGAGGGATCCTTTTATCAATGCCTTTAGAATCATTTTTAAGTTCTTTCAGAAGGGAGGTGCGCAAGATCTATTGAAGGAGTAAGGCGGCGCGCAAGTGTGGCCATTTCCCTTAAGGGATGGACACTCAGGCGTGCATGTGTTGATGAGTTTAAATACTTAATATTCCCCCCCCCCCTCTTTAGATCTTCCGTTATAGGTAAGAAATTACCTAATAAGTGTTTCGGAAGCTTTGAGATGAGACTAGGGCACCCGGAGCTCAAATCTGTGTTTCTGAAAAAAAAAATTATCCTTAATGAGGGGCCCACAGTGTCTATTTATAGGATTAAGAAGAACCGGACTGTTATATTTTAGTTCGCGCAAGTCACTTGTGCGACCACTAGGCAGCGTGCAAGGGGACTTGCATGACATTGATAGAACTTGCACGACATATGTGCTTCTGATCCCTTGTTCACGACTTTATCAATTTTTGATGTTTTCTTCAAAGGATGAATCAATTTGTGCTAAGTCATTTCCCTTTCCATTATTTTAGACAATGTGATTAAGAGGAGCGTCAACATGGATATATATATATATATATATATATGTATTTCATCTACTTAATTCCATTCAATTCAATAAGGAAACGAAAAACAGCGTTCATGCGTACGTACGGCCTACCATCTCCATGAACGGTGTAATTCTTTCCATTTATTTATCTATTATATATATGTTTATTCTGAATATATATTATATATAAATCATATTTTATATGATGGAATTAACTAATCATGATCTATGTATTCATATTAATAATTACAGGTCAAAACACGGATGATAAATGAAACGATTTTACCCAAAATGCTACTTTAACATGGAATTGACAAATGAACGAATAATATAAAGTCATATGTGAATCATATATGATATCATAAATATTATTATGGTTCTGTTACAAGTTTATAATATGTTTAAACCCACTATATAGAAGTCTTGGACACATACGGAAGAAATTGGACATAAGGTAAGGGATAATTATTCCAATCTCGTTCTTATCCGAGATTGTTTATTCGTAAGTATTTACTAGGGTTATATTTATCATCCATTTCCTTGTTTTCTAAAAATGGTTCCATGTATGTTTAAAGTCCTTTTTACCCATTTTTTACTTTTACTATATGGTATGTAAGGAATCTTTCTTTTGTTTACGTTATGAGGTACTTTTTGACTTTTCCAACAAAAGTACGAGAAAAATGTTTTTTAACTTATACGGAATGAACGGTTTTTTACGGTTTCAAAACGCCTTATTTTCATGAAGATTAATCTACAAGATTTAATGACTATTTTCAAAAAAAATCTTTATTTTTAAAATTGGATGACATTTTTTGAAAAGAAAATGATTTTAAAAAAGAAAAGGATATTTTCCTCAAGAATTCATTTCATGAGTTTTATCAAAACCATTTTCCATATAAGATGGAATTATTTCATATGTGTATGTTTCAAGTATAATTTCTCTATGATTTACATGGTTTAACTTTTCTTATGATGAAATTATATCCATTTTTATAGATTATGTTATGATGGGATGATGTTTATGAAACCCATTTTATTCTTTGGGTAATGATGAATGATTTATGTTCATGTTGTGGCACACGTAAGTATGATTTCATTATGAGATGGGTGGGACCTATATCTCACTCCAATTCATTGGGTAAAGATTTATATATCATGATATAGACATGGCTGGAATGGTATGTTAATCCGGTTCTGGGGTACATGACTGCAACAAGGAGTGAACTCGATTCCGTAAGGGACTTTGTCCACTAAGATTGTCTTAGAAGCAATGCCTTGGATACTATGGAAATAATATCATGTGATTCAGGGTTTTCCAAAATTACATGATTTATTCCCATTCAATTTTATGATGATTTATTTTCCATTATGATCTATGCCTTAGATACTACCATGTTTTATGTCATTGCTCAAGATTTTGATGTTTAAACATTATGTTCATGTTTTTTTGTTCAAATGTATATGATTTGTTTTATTTTCTCCAGGATTACCCTTAAAGAGAATTTTATCTCACAATTTATATGTTTTCTTTTCCCTAGGATTTAAATAAAGGTTTTAGGTAAGAGAAAAAAAGGGGAAGATCTTTATGGGAGATGTTGAAGATATTTCACCATGATTAGATGATTATATTCCGAGTTTCCAAAGACAATAAACTATTACGGTCCTTGTTTGTTTATTTTTGTTATGTATTATGTATTCCCTAAAATTTAAGGTAATTTCCATGTACATCAAGTTTTGGGTCTCTAAATCCCATAAATCAAAAAACTTTTTTATGGATTTAATCCATCCTTCAGCCGCTACTAGGTCTGAAGATCCACTAAATAAAGGATGGTGTTGTCTCATAAAATGTTCCACTATTATCATGTTCTGTTATGGTACCTATTTTTGTTATATTACATTGTTGCCACCACCATTTATTTCATGCGTTATCTATGACAGTACTATCACAACCTACTTATTTCCAATCCCAATCACTCAGGTCTGTAGATCGAGAAGGATATCATTCAGTTGGTTTCTCTCCTCTTCAACATCCCTATTTCTTCTGCAGAAAACCATTCTAAAATAACATATCCTAATCAAAGACACATTTAAATATTTAAATTCTATATAATCTAAAACTAACAATAGAGTAAAAATCTTTTATGTTATTTTATTAGCATCATCCTAACACCGAATGTTATCTAAATCATCATATAATATCATCTATAGGGACCAAACCTTATTACATTACATAATCATGAATTTTAGTGAAGGAATTGCTTCCTTAATATTGATGATATTTTCTAGTTCATAGTATTAGATAATTGGGATATAATACATACAGAACATTTCATATTCATATTGAGTAGATAGCACAAAAACAGTATCCATTTCTTCCAGAACATAAAATATTTTAAATAAAACATGTTGTATTTGAAAAATATTCACAACATTTATCTTGGCTTCCCTATTTGTCTTACACATCCTTATAACCTGTGAGAATAATTTAAAAACATTGGATGATCATGAAAATATCTATAAGGGATATAAAAATAAAGAAATAAAACAATTGTCCATAAATACTTATACCGTTTGAAGTCATTTTTAAAAAATATATTCCTCTTACCCATATAAACTAACTTTGTGAATCATAATATTTCCATGAGATTTACAAAGAAATATAGGGAATAAATAAAACCATAAAGGTATCATGGGGTATTACATACATAATCTTGTAATCTTCTCATCTACATTATTATTTGTAACCCTCACAGCTACCTTATTTTGTAACTATCTCAGTTACACATAGAGTAACTATACGATCAAACTACAAAAAACACAAAAAAAATGAACTGGAGGGATATATAGGTCCCAAAATTCATCATAAACAATTCCCAAGAACTATAAAATAATCACACAACACTAAGAACTTCACAAAATCATTGCTTTTGAATTTTTTTAAAACCGAATTTCAAAAGTGGATTTTAAAAGAAAAACCCCTTAAAAATATAACATATTTTATTTGATACTTAATATAGTGGATGGAATATGTATATAAACTATAAATACACATAATTAAAAAAAATATTAACAAAATTCATCTTTCAAAATATTTTAATACAACATAAATAATGATGTAGAAGATTAACCCAAAGAATGGAAATTACGTTAAGAATTATCTTACCTTTGGTTATTATTAATTAAAACATGATTAAACCTCATGTATAGTGGTTAAAAGAGTTTTATTAATATCTTAAAGAAACATATTAATCTTTATAATACTTATATAATCATTTAATTACATCATTTCACACATTAGTTATTAGTATTTGGTTCCTTCCATTGTTTTCGGTGCGTTCTTTACATGATTTCCATGGCCGTTTTGTATTTGATTTTGTTATCGTATGAAAATGAAATTCTCAAAGTGGAATGAAATGGTATTAAAGTGTTTATAGTACATATAATGATGCGATAAAGTTTTTTTTAATCATATATTATGATTTATCTTTAGATAAAACATTAATGATGTTTGTCTAGATCATTCTTGGAAGTTCCTCGATAATCATGAAATTGTTTCATTATATAATTTAATGTCATGCATAGAAGTTCATTCCTGAATATAAAATAGGTTAAAATACAAAAATAACATTTTTATTCAAACAAAAAAAGAGTTTTATGATCATATTTCAAGGAACTAATGAAAATTGGAAACACATCGTCCACGATTTTGGTAAATCGACACACTACGAACAATGTTTTTATATATAGATTAAGAGGTTGTGGAGAGGAAGAGAGCTGATTAATCTTTTACATTAATATTTTAAAATAAATAATATGTAATATTATGGTGATTTAATGCCTCTTGGATATGTGTAGATAACCAATAATGACATACCTAGAAATTTAATTTCTTTTGCAGATTAATTAAAACAAGACACACACTGACACCCAAAGACCATATTAGTTTAGTGTCTTTGGAAACTCAGAACATAATATTCTAATAATATTTAATTATCTTCAATATCTATCATAATGATCTTTCAATTTTTTCCTAAAAAAACCTATATTTATATCCTGGGGAAGAGAAAACATAAAAAAGGTGAGCTCTAATTCTCAATAAGCGTAAACCTATAGAACATAAAATAAACCATAAACATTTGAATATAAAAAACATAAACATAATTTTAAAAATAAAAATCTTGAGAAATGAAATAAATATTTGATGTACAAAAAGAATAAACCATAAAATAACATTAACCTTTATAGAATCACATTGACATAAAATATGTAATTATTCCAAATTAATAAACATATAATATGATTTTTATATTAGGAAAGGAATTGATGCCAAGACCATTATAGTAGAGAGAGTCCATTACTAAACCAGCTTTACATACCATTCCATCCAGGTATTAATGAACCATATGTACTTATTATTCTAGTAATTTCTATCTCACAAAATATAAATCATTACCCAACGAATTGGAGGGAGATATAGATCCCACCCATCTCATAATGAAATCATTCTTACAAGTTCTAGAAAACATAAAAACATTCACCATATCATAACCCTTGAAATGAAATGGGTTTCTTAAACATCAATTTATCATAACATAATCCATATAAGATAGATAGACCTCATAAAAATATTTCCATCATAATCACAATAGAATCAAACTAATAATAGGGATAGAAACATAACCCTATGTCATCATATATGGAAAATAATTTTGATAAAATGATTGAACTTAATTTCTATAGAAAATATAATTTCTTCTTTAAAAACATTATCTTTTATCAAAATTTCATGGAATTTTATAAGAAAATAATTTAATTGAAAATAAACATGAAATATTGTAAATAAATATCCATTGAAATAATGTGTTATGAAAGTGTAAAATCTATTCATGTTGTATAAGATAAAGAACATTCCCTTGATACTTTTTTTGGAGAAGTAAAAAGGTAATTCATATGGTAAAATCTGTTGCATGCTACCTTATTTATAGATCACCATCAGTTCCTTATAATTTTGATAGTTCACAAAATTTATTTAATGATAAACATCCCTCTTACTTATATTTATGAGTATTTAGATGTTTGGGATTTTCAATGTATCAAAAGACCTCAAGAAGAAGTAGTAAGGTAGATCTACTCTATGTTTATTCAACAACATTAGAGATGAGGAGTTCATAAAACACATGGGGACCCAAATTAAAAAAATAAATAATAAGTATAGATTTAGCGTTACATGAAAAATATTATAATGAGGTATTAAATATCTTACAATATATCAAAAAGAATGTGCTAAAGAACCGATTCCATATCCAACACATGTCCCAATACTATCTACCACTAAAGAGGAGGTGTGAGGCGGGACATCACCAATATATCAATAAGTAGTGGAGGAGGATACTGAGAATAGATAGATAAACACTCTCCCCCAAAGTTCAAGAAACATTTTAGGATCTATGTGATGCTGTGACTTATGATCATAGTGTTTCAAAAGATATATGATTTTCACCTGGAATGAATTTATCGATATGATATTTAGAAACAAATTAAATATTGTTCACTGATAAGGTTGGGTTTAATTAATATAAGAAAAAAGTGTCTCATATTGGAAAACACATGTGGTTTTATTCAATGGGGTATGAGAAATATTAATTGATGAAATAATACATGTAAAAATTCATGGAAATACCGAATGTTAGTAACAAATAAATTATCATCCAAGATAAATAAGGTGGTCATTAAAAAGGAGGTTAAGAAAAAATATTAGTTAGTGGTAAAAGGACTCATTTAAAATAATTGAAATGAAAATAATGACATATTTTAACCCATGGGAATGTTGGATTCAATAAAAATTATTTTCATATTGGCTAATAGATTAAACCAGGAGCTTGTGGGAATTGATGCGAGGATAAATTTTATTAATGAAAACCTCATCGTTGAGATATACATGAAGTAGAATGCTGTTTTCACAGTTTATAAATATGAAAACCTAATGTGAAAATTAAAAATATTTTAAAGACTAACATAATCTCCATGATAGTGTTATGAGTAGTTTGAATCATTTATTTCTAGTCATTACTCAATGTGGAAAAAAGTGTACTAGTGTGTTTACTTCAACAGATATCAGGATAAAAACTGCATTTTTATCGTACATTATATTGATCAAATGTTAGTCATTGTGAAGGACACAACAACGATAGACTATTGGAAATAGTTTTTGTACAAGAATCATGATATGATTCACTTTGGATTGGATCATTAGATTTCTAAAATATATATCATTTGTGACCAGAATATGAGGTTGTTATGATGACCTATGAAGTAGTATATTGAATGTGTTTTGAATATTTTTGACATAGATACATCCAAACCAGGTTAAATCTTCCTCCAATTTCATCTAATATTTATTAAGACTTCATGTGAATCATATAAGGATGAAATAATGGAAATAAAGATGGTACCATACTCATAGGTAGTTAGAAGCATGAAATATCCTATGATGAGTACAATTCCAAATATTTCATTTGACGTGGAGACCATGATTTGATTTCTCTCTAATCCCAAGAACTATTACTAGGATGCAATCAAGTGGATTTTGGGGTATCATAATGGTATATAAATAATTTATAGGTGTTATGGTGGAGATGATCGAATATAGAAGGTATACATAAATTACTATATTCAAAAATATCATTACAATAGGATGTTTACACAAAGATAAATCAATAGTTTTATTGGACAAACTATATCATGAAAATTGAGGTTATAGAAGGGCATAAGTTTTTCCATGACGTAGGTTGAGTACATTTTTCCGTGGTAGGCTGGAAAGGGAGTGTTGTGGTTACCACATTTTCTCCTATAGATCAGATTCATCTAGGATTATTGTAATCATTATTATTGTCAATGTGCTTTGTATTTGATCAATAAATCCATGTATCATTACAAGATAAAGCTAATAGATATTATCTGTTGTTGGATATGTGAAGTGATGTTTTGAAAACTGGTCAAGCCTAAAAATATCCAAATGAATCCAAACATTGATGTTATACTAAAAAAGTAGAAGCTTAAAAGATACTAACATTTTTCAAATAGTCTAGTTTATTTCATCTAGAAGGGGATATTTGAAGTGGAGTTTTTCTACAATCAATGGTAGGTTGATGGTTCACTAAATTTTCAAACCCAAGACACCCATCATGTTTTATTCATTCTACATGTGTTGAAAAGTTCTGTGAAATTTAGGCCTATTAAACTGGGGTTTCCATATATGAATAAATTTAGAGGAGGCTCTAGGTGGGTATAATATATTTTAGAGATGGAATTATTCTATTTCAAGTATTCCACATTGTGAACATTCAATAATGATTTGATAGTTTGTTTCATTGATAATTGGTTTTTTATCTATGACTTAAGGGTTTGGGTGACTGTTTTGTAATTAAATAACTCATGATATGAAGGAATTTTCCAGGATGTGAATATGTTCCATGAAATTCTAAATATTTTCATTATATTTGAGGGGTTACATTAAAAAAACCATAATTTAGTGATGTTTTCTAGTGTTTTTTTAAAAATATCACTAATTTTAAAATTTAGCTATGCTTTTCAGGAAACGTCTCTAAAATAGTAAATTTTACAGAAAAACGTCACAAAAATTGCAACACTTCACCAAAAAAGTTGCTAAGTTGGTGAAGCTTTACCAAAATCATCTATAAATTACAAACACATCCCCAAAGAACAATGCTAAATTAGCAATTGTTCCCAAAACATGTCTCTAACATTGCAACACTACACTAAAAAAATTAATAGAATAGAGATGCTTCACCAAAAATATAACAAAATTAGTAATGATTCCATAATTACATCCCTCAAAATAGTGGAATTTCACTAAAAATATCGCTAAATTTGAGAAAATTACATAAAAAATCCCTAAATTTGGGATGATGCCACAAAACGTTGCTAAATTAGTAATTATTTTCCAAAATGGTCACTAAATTTGCAAAAAATCCCAAAAAACATCGCTAAATTAGAGACCATCCTCCAAAATCATAGAAAATATAGAAGTGTTTCCTTAAAATGTCTCTAAATTGGAAAGACATCCCAAAATAATTTAGCAACTCTTCCCCAAAATCAATGAAAAATTAGTGAAATTTTCAAGAAAATGTCTCTAATATATATATTATTTAAGCTCATCGATGTAAATATATATTTATATAAATTTATATTAATATAAATAAGCATAGACACACACACATACACATATATAAACCCACACACATACATATGTATACAAATATATAAATTTTTATATACCTATATACACACACAGACACACACAATCAAATATATATATATAAACTCATATATATTTTAATTTTAGTCTCATTTTTAAGAAAATGTGAATATTATAGTGGCATTTTTAGCAGTGTTTTATAAAAAGGATATATATATTTATAACTATAATTATAATTATATTTGAATATAGAAACAGATATATATTTATACATACAAAAATAGACATATAGACATATATAAACAAATATATATAAACATATATATATAAACATATATAATATAAAATATAAATACACACACATATATATATTAATATATATATATATAATATTAATATTTGAATGTTGAAATCTATTTATATATAAGGGCCCAACCTTAAACATTACTTATTCTTAAGAGAAGTAAATAACTTGACATTATTTCACATAGATGATCTTTTCTGGTTTAGAGAATTTTAGAAATAGGTTATAACATATACAAAACATCTTCAAAATTACAAGTAGACACTTCTACTCTCTATCTATGTTTTTCATAAAACAAAAACTCTTTAAAACTAAACCTGGCATCATTTAAGGTTTTAACAACATAAATATTTTTATCCAATCCTTGACTTTATTTATATTTATGTTCTGTGAAAAACATTTCAAAACATGGGTTGAGCATAAAAATCACAGTAAGGAATACATAATGAAAGAAAACTATTAGTCTTGGGATAGCATGAAAACCATGAATACTTTATTATAAAGTAATACTTTTCACCTTTAAGAAGTAGTAAATATACATAACTGAATTTAAGCTCATTTATTACCCTTTTTTGTAACCATAATATTTTCACAATTCCATATAAATAAACATAAATCATATAAAGGTAACATGGGATGAAAACATACTTAAATGGAATAACCGTACAGTTCACTTCCACACATATCACTAAATATAATAGCCCTACAACCAACTTCCATACCCAATGAATTGGAGGTTATAGCGTAACCACCCATCCTTGGTTTATCATGGAACCACCCATCATTTGGTTTATCATATAACCACCTGTCATTGGTTTATCACATAACCACCCTTCAAATGTCCATGTACCACTATATAACAATAACACATCAAATATTGAAAATATCAACATTTCACTAATAACATTTCATTTTCAATGACCAGAAATCATTTCATGATATTGTAATAATAAATCCATTTCAAAAATAATTTTCAATACTAAAAGAACCAAACATTTATTAAGGTATTCCCTTTCCTTTTGAAAATGTTACGTCTTATAGAGATTGCCAAATATCAAAAAACTGTTACAACGGTAAAGAGGATGTTGTCCCCACATACATCTAAAAAATTACTTTTGTCATTTAGTAAAATGATTCATAGAAAAAGGATTCCATTTGAATGAAATTAAATATCGAAAGGGTTTTTTATAAACCTTGTAAAAGAAGTAGGTGTATATTATCAAAACACGCATCAATGAAAGATACTAAGATGAAGTCCCTTACATTGAGTCTAATTGGTCACATATGTTCCTTGTTATTCCTAAATAATAAATTTATGTTAATTTATACCCACATAATAACCCTTTTTAAGTTTATTATTCCTTTTATATCACTTATTATCACATTATAAAAATTACACAATTAATTATGTTAATATCAGTCATTTGGTCGATATTGGGTACTAGAGTTGAAAATGAACTAATTACAACTAAACAATTTCTATGTGGTAAATATTTAATTGTCTATAGAATAGTATTAATGATTTAAATAAATATAAATCTTGTATATATATGTATTTAGAATAGTTTATAAAATATGGAGATAATAAATGAAATGCATCGTTCATGGAGATGTAAGTCATTCGTACGCATGAACGCTACTTTCATTTATTTTTCATACTAAAAGAATAATAATAATATTATATAAATTTGCATTATAATACCAATTTTATTCTTATTCCACATATGTACCATAGGTTTAACAAAAAATCATTTATACATTCCATGAATAGAATGACTAAGTCATATCACTTTGAGGTGGCGGTAGTCCTGACTTCCACAAATGAAATTATCATATTTACACATCATTGAAAGGATAAAGGTATGTTGTAAATAAAAATTAGATAATCATAGAGGAAATATAAATATAATATATATCATATATAAATATAGTGGAATAAAAATGGCCACCATGAGAGGTGGTAGAGGAAAACCGAACAATCATCGTTTCATGAAGCAGTTGTTCTCCGCACACAGAAACAGTTTATTCGTATCAATTAGATGGAGGTGTGTGTATGTGTAGTATGAATACATCCCATAAAAGAATCCTAGTGTATTTAGTATACTGTTTTTATGTAATCAAATAATGAGAATATCATAGGGTGTGAAGAAAGAAAATAATTTAAAGGAACTTGAGAGAAGACGTTGCCTCTAAATCGGGTAACTTATTTTGATTTGAGCCCAAAAGAATTATGGAATTTCTTTCTACCCAAGGAATGGATTTTATGATGAAGGGAGAGATATTAGGAGATTATTTGAGAAGAGTTTTGATGATCCAATGGGCTTGAGAGGTGAGATTAATTGGGTAGGGGCGATGCACTTTTATAAGAGAGAGGAGGAGAACTTTATTAAATGTTTTATGTGTTATTTTATTACAAAATGAATTTTGGTTTCAAAGATTCCCAAAGTCCTTTATTTCACTGATAAGACATTTTTGGGTCCAAAACCACTCAACCAATAGGTTTTAGACAAGTCTAGGTCAAAAATTAAACCTAATCTTTTAGCTTTAACCCTTTGTTAACTAATTTGACTCTTACTATTCTTCTTGTATATTCATACTATAGGGTTAATAATGTTACCTTAAAATACCAATAAAACAAAAATTGGTTCATTAATGGCATGTCAGAAATTATCTATGTAATTTTTATAAGTTTAATATTTTTAGTACTATTATATCATTTAATAAAATAATATTTTAAAAAAACTAATTCATGTCAATTTTTATACAATTCATATCATGATATTTTAAAAATCCATAAAAACATGATTATTTAGAAAAAAACATTATTAATTCAAATATAACAAGTAATAATCATCCATTATATCCTTTAATGAGAAATTGTTTTTTGAAAAAAACTTATTTTATTATTTATAATCTCTTTTATTTAAATCTTTCCTTAATATGGTAATCACTACATTATCATTATGTCAAAAATAAATTTATTTATTAGATTTATAAAAACTATAAATAAAACATTGTGATGTAGGAAATATTTTTATATTTTTAAGTAAAATTTATAGTAGAATAGATCAATTATATAACCCTTATAAAAATTATATTAGTAAATGATACATATTTATTTTATATTTTTCTTTACTTTAAATTAATTTTTATAAAATGTAATTTTCACATCCATGTGGCTTCAAGGGGTCCCAAAATCAACCCAAGGATACCCTTGGTAGGAAATATCTCATAAATTAGAATTAGAACACATTATTGGGTATTTTAATATTATTATAAAATTATTTTTTACACTTATTTATTAAATTTAGGTTTTAACCATGGTAAATAAAATAATTACTGATGTTACTACTCATAATGTATAAAACAGGTACCTATTTACACAATTTGGACCTCGTGATACCAAATATGGATTCCATTTTCCTAAATTCATAACATATAATTTCCTGAAATTAATTTAAAAATAATTCCTCTGGTCAAAACCAAAAAGCTAGTTTTTAAGAAGTAATAACTATCAAAAGATTAACATGTGTTTGTGTCCAATTTCAAAGTGAAAATACTTACAAGGACCAAAATTTTATAAAATGACAAAAATATAATCCAATTACACTTTGAAACAAATTAAAATTACAATCTATCTATATAAATAAATAATATGAAAAATAAGTTTTGAATTAAAATATGATATTTTCACTATTTATTAAAATATGAATTTTATCAAAAAAATACCAAAATTTCATCTGAAGTTTATTTTGATGTTTTGATTCATAAGAAGAAATTTATTTTTCCAAATTGAACATATAAAAGTAACAAAAACTATATTTAAAATGGCTTCACCATCAAAAGGTAGTAAACTGACCTTTTAAAAATATTAGAGTATTTCTTACTTAAAATTTGATTCTTTTTCATTTTAAGCTTCTAAAATTTATTAGACCTATGTAAAATATTTTACAAACATGTATAATAATATTTTAGTGGGTTATATTCATTCCCAACATTACAGTGACTAGGTGTTAACTACCATTTAAAATAATGATAATATTATATTATTTTTCGGTATAACTCAAGGTGGTGTGCAACGTAAGATTTCAGAGAAATCCATTGTGGTATGTTGAGTACAATATCAGATAAAATGTAATCTTTACTGTAAAATTAATATTTAATTAACAAATAATAATAGATATGAAAAATTATTTTTATATAAATACCTGGGATGCTATATCATTACCCCCTTTTAGAAATTGCGTCCCTGCAATTTTATCTTCTTATCAAATATGTGGGAGTATTTCTTTTTCATAGAATCTTCGGATTCCAACGTTTCCTCTTTAACGAAATGGTTTCTCCACAAATCCTTTACCCGATGGATCACCTTATTCCTCTATACATTCTCTCTATGATCCAAAATCCATACTGGTTCTTCCTCATAAGAAATATTATCTTCCAACTGAACAACCTCTGGACTCAAATCATGAGATGGATCCTGCATATACTTTCTCAACATTGAAAATGAAAAAAAGTGTGTACCTGGGATAAAAATGGAGGTAAAACCACTATTTTGGAAAATGATCCCACTTTTTCCATGATTTTATAGGGTCTAAAGAACCTCAGACTCAGATTTCCTTTCTTATAGAAATGCATCACACTTTCTGTGGGAGAAACTTTGAGAAAGACACTATCAACTACCTCCAAATAAAGATCTTTCCTTCAATTATTCGCATAACGTTTCTTCCTCCTATGAACTATTATCATGTGCTTTAGAATCAACAGAAATTTATCTTCCATCTCTTCTACCATGTATGGTTCCACCAACTTCATTTCATATACTTTATCCCAAAAATATAGAGTTCGACAGTTCTTTCCATATAATGCCTCAAATGGTGCCATATATATACTGGAATGATAACTATTGTTATAAGAAAACTAAACAAAATAAATATTTTGATCCCAACATCACTGGTAATCCATTGAACAAGTATGTATCATATCCTCCATGGTCTGAATTGTTCATTCAGACTTCCCATATAATTGAGGATGAAAATTTGTAATGAACTTCAATTCAATTCCCAATGAGTTTTGAAGGCTGCTCTAAATGTTAGATGTGAACTTGAGATTAGGATCAGATAAAATGGCGAGGGTAACTCCATGTAACCTAAATATATATTTAATATAAAATAAATAAAGTTGATCTAGAGTCAAAGTATCTCAAATAAGAAGATAATGAACAGATTTAGTCAATCGATCAATAATAACCTAGATATCATTGTTACCTTGATATGTTTTTGGTAACCACACAATGAAATCCATGGAAACATTTTTTTCATTTGCACTCTCGCACTAGAAAATGATGAAGCATCTCTTTTGGTAACTACCACTCTATATTAACATGCGGAAAAATAAAACACTTCACAGTAATATTAGAAATTTCTCTATTCATTCCATCCCACTAGGAATACTCCTGATGATCTCTATACATCTTATTACTACTAGGATGAATTGAAAATGGAGAACTATAGGCTTTACATAACAACTGTTTCTACTAATTTTAATCACTAGGCACACATAATATCTTTCCAAACCTAAAAACAAAATATTATCAATGTTAAAATTCAGGCAACATTCCCTTCTAAACCAATTCTACCTCTTTCTATAAATCACTATCTTCGTTCTTCACATTCATAAGTTTATCTGATAGGGACGATTTCAATACCACCATAAATAAAACAAAGCAATTCCCTACACCAAAAACTTCGATCCCAAAATTCATCAAATCATATACCAAAGGACATCGTTCAAAAAGTATCATGGTTAATGTAGGTGTAATCTTTCTACTCAAAGCATCATCCACATTATTTTCATTTCAAGGATGGTAATTAATGTTCCATTTTAATCATGGATTAACATTACCTACCACCTTTGATTCATGATTAATTATTTCTGAGTGAATAAATACTAAAAAATTTGAGATAAGTATATATTTCACACCTTACGCCATACAAATTATGCCTACAAATTTTTAAATAAAAAACAATAGTATCTAATTACAGACCATGTGTATGGTAATTTAGCTCATGTGGTTTCAAATGACATGAAGCATTAGCTATTACCTGACCATCCTGCATTTGGACATAACCAATTCCTTTCAATGATGAATCAAATTAGATAAATAATTAACTATTTCTAGATGGAATGTCCCAAACTAGAGCATTTAAAAATCTTTTTTTTCAGTTCCTAAAAACAATAAACACATTCTTTTGTCCAGATGAACTTAACTCCCTTATGTGTTAGCTTAGTAAGGGGGCTATATAACTGATAATTTTTTTCAAAAAACATGATAAACCAAGAAATCTATGAACCTCTATGATATTGGTTTGTCTTTAACAGTATTCAACAAATTTTGTATTTGATGGGTCAACATTAATGCCATCTTTAGATACAATATGATCATGGAAAGATATTTTTTCATCCAAAACTAAAACATATTGAATTTCCCATATAGTTTCTTTTCATTTATGGTCTGCAAGACAAACCTTAAATGACTTTCATGATGTTATTAGTTTTTAGAATATACCAAGATATCATCTATACAAACTACCAAAAATTTATCTAGAATCTAATGAAAGAATCCATTCATGAGATTCATAAATATAGAAGGTTCATTAGATAACCCAAAGGGCATAACTATAAACTCATAATGTCCATATCTCATTCAGAAAGCTGTCTTTGGAATATCATCCTCCTTCACCTTCAGCTAAGGGTACCCAGACCTCAAATCAATTATAGATAAATAATGAGCTCCCTGGAGATTTCACCACTTAATTTGATGGTCCCACATCAATCATATTAGTTTCAAATTATTTTTCCGTTCCCTTATGCTTTAAATCATGGTGGTTTCTACCCCGGGTAATCATCTTTGGACACCCATTGGCATAATGTCCTAAATCATTACAACTAAAGCATCCTACCACAAGTTTTTCATTTCCTTCCTGATCATCTACATTATAGTTATGAGAAATACAACCACTTTTACCACATCAGAAGCACTTTTCAGACATTCAGAGACATTATCTAGGATGCTTTTTACCACACTTCTCACAAGTTAGAAATTTGGTTTTCTTACCTCCATGATTCTTTGATGTATTCTTTCTCATTGCCTTCCAACTTGATCATATTTTTGTTTTCTCTCATGGGATTCATGCTCATAAAAAAAACACCATTTCTACCTTATCATCACATCAGAAAAGTTTGTCATTTCTTTTGAACTCATGAGAAGATAAAAACCATCGATATTTTGTCTTTAATCCTGAGTAACACTGATTTATCTTAAAATGAATATCCCAGATAAAATTTGGGATATACCATGACAAATAGGTGAAATTTTCATCAAGTGAAACCACAAAATATTCCTTCTTCTTCCAAAATTCAATTAAATTATTTTTCATCCTAATTCAAACAGCCTTAAGAAAATATTTCTCCAAGATGGTATTCATAAATTCATCCCATTCCATGGAGTTAATCTCTTCACATACTACAATATTGTTAATAAATTACCAACATTGGTCAGCTTCACCTTCAAAATGGTGAAAAAAGACTGAACTTTTAATTTTTTGAACAACCCATTATATCAAACAAAATTTCCAATGAATTAATCCTACCTTCTTCTTGACCCGAGTCAAATGATCCTATGAATTATGGGGTATGTTTCCTCATTAAATCCTCTACGATCGACATATACTTTTGTGGTTGTTCTAGTTGATCTCATGCATGGGAACCACCACCATTTATCAACAATGTAAACTGATCCCTTACTACAAAAATTTGTTCAGTTCTGATTTCAATCATCTTAGGATGTTGATTTGGATAGTTATTTCCCACTATATCCTCCCAACACACCCACCCTGTTTCCTCTATGAAAATCCATTCCGAAATCCATATCTTAGATGAAGCAATGAGGTAATCTCAAAATACTATAGAATTTCAATTTGGACATAAATTAAAAATATTATATGGATATTCAATTAATAATATTCTAACTCCTAAAGTTATCTAAAACAGCCTCCAATACCAAATATAAGGCCCCAGCCTTAAACATTACTTATTATTGAGATATGTCAATAAGTTGACTTTAATTCACATAGAGGCTTTTTTTGGGTTTTGAGATTTGGAGAATTATATCATAGCTTATACAAAACATATTGAATATTATAATAAGACACTTCCACTCACTATCATTTTTTTCATAAACAATCACTCTTTAAAACGCAACAACACATTGTTTCATGTTTTAACAACATAACTTTTCCTTGATCCCATCCTGGACTTTGTTCTTCTTAATGTCCTTTGAAAAAGTTTTCTAAACATGGGATGAGAAAAAATATCAGTAAGGGGTACATAAATAAATAAAACTGGTAGTCTAGTGATAACATGAATAACATGAATACTTTATTATAATGTAATAATTTTCACCTTTACAAAGTGGTAAATATACTTCACTGAATATAAGCTCATTTCATACCATTTTCTATAATAAAAAAATTACCAAAATCCTATAGAATGAAAAATATAACATATAAAGGTAACATGGGACATAAACATACTAAAATGGAATAACCATATAGTCAACTTCCACACATATCACTAAATGGAATAGCCATACGGGCAACTTCCATACCCAATGCATTGGAGGTTATAATGTAACCACCGATACATGGTTTATCACAGAACCACCCATCATTTGGTTTATCCTGTAACCAACATTCATTGGTTTATCACGCAACCACCCATAAAATGTTGAAGTACCATTATATAATAACAACATATAAAATATTGAAAATATCAACAATTCAAAAATAAAGTTTCATTTGAAATCACAAGAAATAATTTGAAGATATTTAAATACTCAATCCGTTTCAAAAACTATTTTCAATACTAAAAAAACCAAAACAGGAATAAGGGATTTCTTTTTCTTTTGAAAAAATAAGGCTTATAGATGATGCTAAATATCGAATAATAGTTATAGTAGCTAAAAGGATGTTGTCATTGCATATGTTAAAAAAATTCCATTTGTTGTTCAGTAAAATGATTCATAGAAAAAATATTACCATTGAATTAAAATAAATCAAAAAGGGGTTTATTGTACACTATGTAAAAGAAAGCAGTGTATATTATCAAAATATACCTCAATGAAAGAATTTAAAGACACAAAATTTCCAGGTATTTTTTTTAATTAAATAGGATTTATTTGAGTCTGTGAAAATTGACAGCGCGTGATTCTAAGTCATGGAGTGCCCTGAGTGAATTTCTGAACTTTTATTCGGGTACATTCAGTAAACATGCAGGGGGTTTTCTCTAACTTTTGAACAGGTGCTCAGAAATGAAATTTGAGGACTCCATTAAACTCACAGTGCCAATATTCTCTAAAGGATACCTTCACCTAGACCACAGTAGATCGAGGGTGAAAGATAGTTTTTGGGGTTTTTTGTGGGAATTAAAAATAAAATAAAATAAAAATTTATTTTATTTATAATGAACCTCCTATATGAAGTCTATGTAGGAGGGGACCATGAGGTGTTAAAAACTCCCAACATGAATGCTCAGTGGTGGGGACCACCCAAGCTAGTAAAACCCCCAATTCAATGCTTGGTGGTGGGGACCACCGGATACCCTCATTATGGGTGAAAAACCTCTCAACCCCTAACTTTAATTATGCCATCTATCCATTAATTAATTATTCCAACTCTCCTTTGATTAGTTAAGAAAACCTATTTTTTTCCAATATTAAATTAAAAAACATATTTTATAATGTTGGCTACTTTTAATTTTGGTGGAATTGGGTGAGGAGAAACATTGGTAGGATTACATAATCCAACGAAGAAATCTTCTCCATAAATCATTATTTATCCCACGAAGAACACCATCAAAGGATATCCAATAAAGAACAAATCGATGATTGGGGAAACGCCTACATCGCTGACTTCACTCCCTTCCAACGTCAACAACAAATCAAGGTAGGGTGCTTATTTGAATTTCTTACCCTTAGTCATTCTTGATAATTCATCGCAAATCAGGAAGAGATTATAGCTGCTCTCTACCGTTCTAACACAAAGGGTGCGGGCCAAAAAAACATGGCCCGACCTCTATGAAAATCTCATGATAAATTTCTGCATTCTTCACGATGGAGGAGAACGGAAACCAAACTCGGTGGGGCATGAGAACGGCCAGAGGAACCATCTTCAGCCGCGATAAAGGTGAAAAACAATGGTTGGCTGGTCAAGCCTGTCGTCAGCGAATGTACGACGTGAGACAATGCCGCATGGCCAGCCACGATAGATCACTAACCCACATCCTCGGTGAACTGCCCCGCGTTCTCGCCACCCGTGACCACCGCCGCCTCACTGCATCGGCGCCCGTTGCCACTACTTCCCTACGGCTGTGCAACCCCATGACCTCGCTACACCACCCCACATCATTAAGCGCCATCTCGTGGCCTTCCACGGACCTCCACATCCTCGTGGCGACACTGTGCCGACTAGGCCAGGCCTGACGCAGTGGGTCGGGCCGGGTTGGACTGACCGAGTCGGACCGGACCCAGACCCACTTCATCCCATTTATGCTATTTTAGCCATAACTTTAGCACCATGTGAGCGTTTGAAAAACCATCAACGAAACTATAAACTTTGGAGCAAGATAGTCCCTTTTTTATACCACATTGGAGTTTTGGATAATATTGGGCAATGGTAGGGTTGGATCAAGCACGAATTCAACTGGGCTCTCTGAAAAAAAAGGCTAATAACATACAAAACAGGTGACCGATTGACACACCGTCTATTGCATTGAGACCCATATGACGTGGCGGTCCTTTGGGATACTTTTTCATTAGACTTAGTGGTACATAGTGTATCAACCAGTGGATTGAGGAGCAGACCTTCTCGGAGATGAGCAAGCCTAGTTTGGGAACCCTGTAGCCGGCTGTGACTTCAGAAAGAGATCATTCATGGGTCTGTGATTGAGGGTCCCACATGGAACCACTATAGGATTCTATCTGGGATTACCCTAGTGATCATGTGTGGGTCAACACATAGTGATCCTGTGTGGGTCAGCACTGAGCGATCTTGTTTGGGTCCACACCGAGTGATCTTGTGTGGGAAAGTAATTAAGGATCCTTCATGGATGTGACTATTAATAGAGTAAGATGATTCAGTATTTACATATAAAAATCTCTACTACTATACCTAAGAAATACCAAGTGTGAGATGATTCCATACCTATGTGGCACTTTCATTTGTGGAATACCTTGGTGGTATTCTTCAGAGTGGCATACATGTGTGGTACATACCTTTGTGGTATTCCTTCCTTTATGGAATAGTTGAGTATTGGGCTTTGAGTTGGACTTTGTGTTTTCCTCATGATTGAGATGGGTAAACTTGATAAGTTTGTTATATGTATGGGAATATACCTATGTAGGGTTTTCAGTTTATTTAATGACTTGTTGTTTATCCTTGGTGGATTTTGGGAGACCTTGAGGGTCTCGGGGTCCCTACCGAGTATTTTTATACTCTCCCCTACATGGGAAATGCCCACTCCTTGTTGTGTCTGGTGTAGAGGACAGACAACGCTGACTGAGGATGAGAGTACTAGAACTGGAGGTGGATCAGAGGTGGACGTTAGACGAGGTGAACCGCAGAGATGACCGTTCGTGAGTTGTACCAACCCATTGGGTAGGATTCATGGTGGATGATCCAAGAGTTGCTTGTCACCTACCACCCGTCTTGTACTTTCTATTTTTCCTTGTACATTCCTATTTGGCTTGTATTCTGGCTCCTTTTACTTACTGTACTCACTCTTTTTACTATTCAGTTTACTTGAGTTCATATTTTTGTGTGTGCTTGTACTCATTTTAAATCATAAGAAATCATTTCAAGATAGTGAAATACTCAATCCGTTTCAAAAACTATTTTCAATACTAAAAAAACCAAAATAGGAATAAGGGATTTCTTTTCCTTTTGAAAACATTAAGGCTTATAGATGATTCCAAATATCGAATAATAGTTACAGTGGCTGAAACGATGTTGTCATTGCATATGTTAAAAAAATTCCTCTTGTTGTTCAGTAAAATGATTCATATAAAAAATATTACCATTGAATTAAAATAAATCACAAAGGGGTATATTGTACACTATGTAAAATAAAGTGGTGTATATTATCAAAACATTCCTTAATGAAAAAATTTAAATACACTGAATTTCTAGGTAATTTTTTTTAATTAAATAGGATTTATTCGAGTTTGTGAAAATTGAAGACGCATGATTCCGAGGCCTAGAGTGCCCTGAGTGAATTTATGATCTTTTATTCAGGTACGTTCAGTAAAAATTCGGGGGGGGGGGGTTTAACTTTTGAACAGGTTCTTGGAAATGAAATTTGAGGACTCCATTAAACTCACAGTGCTGATATTCTCTCAAGGAGACCTTCACCTCGACCACAGTAGGTCGAGGGTGAAATATAGTTTTTGGGGTTTGTGTGGGAATTAAAAATAAAATAAAATAAACTTTTATTTTATTTATAATGAACCTCTTTTATGAAGAGTATGGAGGTGGGGACCATGAGTTGTTAAAACCTCCCAACATGAATGCTCAGTGGTGGGGACCACCCAAGCTAGTAAAACCCCCAATTCAATGCTTGGTGGTGGGGACCACCTGATACCCTCATTATGGGTGAAAACCCTCTCAACCCCTAACTTTAATTATTCCATCTATCCTTTAATTAATTATTCCAACTCTCCTTTTATTAGTTAAGAAAACCTATTTTTTTCCAATATTAAATTAAACAACATATTCTATTATGTTGGCTACTTTTCATTTTGGTGGAATTGGGAGAGAAGAAACATTGGGAGGATTACATTATCCAACGAAGAACTCATCTCCTTAGATGATTATTTATCCCACGAAGAAAACCATCAAAGGATATCCAATAAAGAACAAATTGACGATTGGGGAAATTCCAACATCACTGACTTCACTCCCATCCAACGTCAACAACCAATCATGGTAGGGTGGTTGTTTGAATTTCTTCCCCTTACCCGTTCTTGATAATTCTTCCAAAATCAGGAAGAGATTATAGTCACTTTCTACCGTTCTAACACATAGGGTGCGGTCCAAACAAACATGCCCGACCTCTATGCAAATCTTGTGATAACTTTCTGCATTCCTTACGATGGAGGAGAACGGAAACCAACCTCGGTGGGGCATGAGAACTGCGGCAGGAACCATCTTCAGTCGTGATAAAGGTGAAAAACAAAGGGTGGCTCGTTAATCTGGCAGTCAGCAAATGTATGAAGTGTGACAATGCCACATGGACAGCCACGACGGATCGCTAACCCACAGCCTCGGTGCACTGCCCCGCGTTCTCACCGCCCGCGGCCACCTCCGCCTCGCAACATTGTCACCCGCTGCCATTGTTGCCCTACGGTTGCGCAACCCCGCGACCTTGCCACACCACGCCACATCCTTCAGTTCCACCACATGTCCCTCAACGGACCTCCACCACCTCACGGCCACACTGCGCCGCCTAGGCCAGGCCTGACGTAGTGGGTCAGGCCGGGTCGGACAGACCGAGTCGGACCGGAACCAGACCCACTTCAACCCATTTACAATCTTTTAGCCATAACTTTGGCACCATGTGTACTTTTGAAAAACCATCAACGACACTGTAAACTTTGGAGAAAGACAGTCCCTTTTGTATACCCCATTGGATTTTTGGATAATATTGGGGAATGTTAGGGTTGGATCGAGCATGAATTCAACCAGGCTCTCAAGAAAAAAAGGCTAATAACTTACAGACCAGGTGTCCGATTGATGCACCATCTATTGCATTGAGACTTATATGACGTGGCGGTCCTTTGGAATACTTTTTCTTTGGAATTAGTTGTACATATAGTATCAACCAGTGGATTGAGGATCAGACCTTCTCGGAGATGAGCAAGCCTAGTTTGGGAACCCTATAGCTGGCTGTGACTTCAGAAAGAGATCATTCGTGGGTCTGTGATTGAGGGTCCCACATGGAACCGCTATAGGATTCCATCTAGGATTACCCTAGTGATCATGTGTCGGTCAACACTTAGTGATCTTTTGTGGGTCAACACTGAGCGATCCTGTGTGGGTCCACACCGAGTGATCCTGTGTGGGAAAGTAATTAAGGATCCTTCATGGATGTGCCTATTAATAGAGTAAGATGATTCAGTATTTACATATAAAAATCTCTACTACTATACATAAGAAATACCTAGTGTGAGATGAGTCCATACCTATGTGGCACATTCCTTTGTGGAATACCATGGTAGTATTCATTTGAGTGGCATACATGTGTGGTACATACCTTTGTGGTATTCCTTCCTTTATGGAATAGTTGAGCATTGGGCTTTGAGTTGGACTTTGTGTTTTCCTCATGATTGAGATTGGTATACTTGATAACTTTCGTATATGTATGGGAATATACCTAAGTAGGGTTTTCAATTTATTTAATGACTTATGGTCTATCCTTAGTGGATTTTGGGAGACCTTGGGGGTCTCGGGGTCCCTACAGAGTATTGTTATACTAAACCCTAAATGGGCAATGCCCGATCCTTGTTGTGTCTGGTGTAAACGACATACAATGCTGACTGAGGATGAGAGTACCAGGACTGGAGGTGGCTCAGAGGTGGACGTTAGATAAGGTGAACCGAAGAGATGACCGTTCATGAGTTGTACCATCCCTTTAGGTAGGATTCATGGTGGATGATCCATGAGTAGCTTTTCACCTACCACCCGTCTTGTAATTTCCAGTTTTCCTTGTACTTTCCAGTTAGGCTTGTATTCTGGCGCCTTTTACGTACTGTACTCACTCTTTTTACTATTTAGTTTACTTGAGTTCGTATTTTTGTGTGTACTTGTACTCATTTGAAATCACAAGAAATCATTTCAAGATATTGACATACTCAATCCGTTTCAAAAAATATTTTCAATAATAAAAAAACCAAAACCGGAATAAGGGATTTATTTTCCTTTTGAAAGCATGAAGGCTTATACATGATACCAAATATTGAATAATAGCTACAGCGGCTGAGAGGATGTTGTCATTGCATATGTTAAAAAATTCCTTTTGTTGTTCAGTAAAATAATTCATAGAAAAAATATTACCATTGAATTAAAATAAATCACAAAGGGGTTTATTGTACACTATGAAAAAGAAAGCGGTGTATATTATCAAAACATGCCTCAATGAAAGAATTTAAAGACACGAAATTTCCAGGTAATTTTTTTAATTAAATAGGATTTATTCGATTCTGTGAAAATTGACGGCGCGTGATTCTGAGGCATGGAGTGCCCTGAGTGAATTTCTAAACTTTTACTCGGGTATGTTCAGTAAAATGCAGGGGGGGTTTTTCTAACTTTTTAACACGTGCTCGGAAATGAAATTTGAGGACTCCATTAAACTCACAGTGCCAATATTCTCCTAAGGATACCTTCACCTCGACAACAGTAGGTCGAGGGTGAAAGAATTTTTTTGGGGTTTTTTGTGGGAATTAAAAATAAAATAAAATAAACATTTATTTTATTTATAATGAACCTCATATATGAAGGCTATGTAGGAGGGGACCATGAGGTGTTAAAACCTCCGAACATGAATGCTCAGTGGTGGGGACCACCCAAGCTAGTAAAACCCCTAATTCAATTCTTGGTGGTGGGGACCACCCGATACCCTCATTATGGGTGAAAAACCTCTCAACCCCTAACTTTAATTATGTAATCTCTACTTTAATTAATTATTACAACTCTCCTTTGATTAGTTAAGAAAAACTATTTTTTCCAATATTAAATTAAACAACATATTCTATTATGTTGGCTACTTTTAATTTTGGTGGAATTGGGAGAGGAGAAACATTGGTAGGATTGCATTATCCAATGAAAAACTCTTCTCCTTAGATGATTATTTATCCAACGAAGAACACCATCAAAGGATATCCAATAAAGAACAAATCAATGATTGGGGAAACACCAGCATCGCTGACTTCACTCCCTTCCAACGTCAACAACCAATCAAGGTAGGGTGGTTGTTTGAATTTCTTCCCCTTACCCGTTCTTGATAATTCATCGTAAATCAGGAAGAGATTATAGCCTCTTTCTACTGTTCTAACACATAGGGTGCGGGCCAAACAAACATGGCCCGACCTCTATGCAAATCTCGTGATAAATTTCTGCATTCTTCACGATGGAGGAGAATGGAAACCAACCTCAGTGGGGCATGAGAACGGCCGCCGGAACCATCTTCAGCCGCGATAAAGTTGAAGAAAAATGGGTGGCTGGTCAAGCCGACCATCAGCGAATGTACGACACGAGACAATGCCGCATGGACAACCACGACGGATCACTAACCCATGGCCTCGGTGCACTGCCCGGCGTTCTCGCCACCCGCGACCACCGTCGCCTCGCAGCATCGGCGCCCGCTGCCACTGCCGCCCTGCGGCTGCGCAAACCCACGACCACGCCACACCACCCCACATCCTTCAGCGCTGCCTCCTGGCCCTCCGCGGACCTCCACCACCTCGTGGCCACACTGTGCCACCTAGGCCAATCCTGGCGCAATGGGTCGGGCCGGGTCGGACTGACCGAGTCGGACCGGACCCAGACCCACTTCAACCCATTTATGCTCTTTTAGCCATAACATTGGCACCATGTGTCCATTTGAAAAACCATCAACGACACTGTAAACATTGGAGCAAGGCAGTCCCTTTTGTATACCCCATTGGAGTTTTGGTTAATATTGGGGAATGGTAGGGTCAGATCGAGCACGAATTCAACCGGGATCACAGGAAAAAAAGGCTAATAACTTACAGTACGTGTGTCCGATTGACGCACCGTCGGTTGCGTTGAGACCCATATTACCTGGTGGTCCTTTGGGATACTTTTTCATTGGAATTAGTGGTATATAGAGTATCAACCAGTGGATTGAGGAGCAGACCTTCTCAGAGATGAGCAAGCCTAGTTTGGGAACCCTGTAGCTGGTTGTGACTTCAGAAAGAGATCATTCGTGGGTCTGTGATTGAGGTTCCCACATGTAACCACTATAGGATTCCATCTGGGATTAGCCTAGTGATCATGTGTGGGTCAACACTTAGTGATCCTGTGTGGTTCATCACTGAGAAATCCTATGTGGGTCCACATCGAGTGATCCTGTGTGGGAAAGTAATTAAGGATCCTTCATGGATGTGCCTATTAATATAGTAAGATGATACAATATTTACATATAAAAATCTCTACTACTATACCTAAGAAATACCTAGTGTGAGATGAGTTCATACCTATGTGGTAATTTCCATTATGGAATACCTTGGTGGTATTCTTCGGAGTGTCATACATGTGTGGTACATACCTTTGTGGTATTCCTTCCTTTATGGAATAGTATAGCATTGGGATTTGAGTTGGACTTTGTGTTTTCCTCATGATTGAGATGGGTACACTTGATAAATTTGGTATATGTATGGGAATATACATAAGTAGGGTTTTCAGTTTATTTAATGGCTTTTGGTTTATCCTTAGTGGATTTTGGGAGACCTTGAGGGTCTCGGGGTCCCCACAATGTATTGTTATACTCACCCCTACATGGGAAATGCCTGATCCTTGTTGTGTCTGGTGTAGATGACAGACAATGCTGACTGAGGATGAGTGTACCCGGACTGGAGGTGGCTCAGATGGGGACGTTAGATGAGGTGAAATGCAGAGATGACCGTTCGTGAGTTGTACCAACCCTTTAGGTTGGATTCATGGTGGATGATCCAAGATTTTCTTTTCACCTACCACCCGTTCGGTACATTCAAGTTTTCCCTGTACTTTCCAGTTGGGCTTGTATTCTGGCGCCTTTTACTTACTGTACTCACTCTTTTTACTATCAGTTTACTTGAGTTCGTATTTTTTTGTGTTCTTGGTTGTGTGTGTTACATGTTATAAAGACAATGCCTTCCTAATTTTCGGGAATAAGCCTTCGGTGCAAGTCTCCTACCCCTAGCCTATGGAAGACGGGCTTTGGGTAGTCACAACATGCGCCCTGGGGGATGGGTCATGATAAAGATGATTTGGACAAAGTCCTTTACGTTAATTCAGATTTGTCACGTAAGTTCTTTTTTATTGTTGAATAATAAATTTAAGTTCATTTCTACCTTCCTAAGAACCATTTTCAAGTTTATTATTCCTTTTACTTAATGAACCATAAATTCTGTGGATTTTTTTAAATACACGGGAATTTTACGAGTCCACAGTTTCTGACGACCCTTCATTCCGAGGCCCGGTGTGCCCGAAATCAATTTTTGATGTTTTGTTCGGGTACATTCAGTAAACGTACATGCGGGATATTATATCTTTAATGTGATGCTTGGAATTAAAATCCAAGGGCACCGTTGAACTCGCAGCACCGATATTCGTTTACAGAGACCTTTACTAAAGATGCATTTTATCTTGATTGGGAGTTAATTTCTTCTGGTATTAATTAAAATTAAATAAAAATGAGTGTAACACATTTTTTATTTGAATGGTGGTAAAAACGACCAAGTGGAGGTTAGTGGAGGGGACCACCACACCCTAACCACCCATGGGAGGATGTTTTAGTGTGGTGCCCACCCAAACCCGTTAACTCAAGTTAACCCCTCTTAACTCGTGAACTCACAAATTTATGGTGGATCCTTTCCACTTTCCCTCATAATGGTGCCAACATAATGATTAATTAATGCCTTAATTAATTAATTTGTAGTTATTTTAATTATTTTGAATTGTTTTGAAATTAATGGAAACATTAAAATAATAGGGTGGCAATTTTTTTATTTTGGTGTGGCGATTACTCTTTGGTGGAGGTTGGGAGAACTCTTGGTAGAATGACATCCACCCAATGAATAAAACTCCTCATCTCCAAAGAACATGAAGCATCAGGTTATTTCTTTTTTCAACCAGAGCAAGGATGGGAAGCACCGCCACCCACGATGTACATCGAGGGCATCATATAGACTTGTCTTCACTGAGCTCTACCTCCTCCGAAATTGGCGGAACGATGTCCGTATTCCACGACGTCAGTCTTCTGTGACTTTTTAATGTACAAAGACAAATATGAGGTAGGGGAGATTGGATTAATTTTTTATGTATGAGTTATACTCTCATTTCCTCATCATGTGTTGTGCACTTGATATCTAATATTAAAAATGTAATGAGGAGGGATCAGACCGAACGAACATGGTCAAACCCTCCCTCCCCTTGTTATTGTTCTCATTGTGTTGAAGATAGAAGTGGATCACAGAAGAGGTCGGCGGTGCAATGGCCGCTGTTGCACCACAAATAAAAATTTCATGGCCAATCGGGCCGCGGTGCAGATTGAAGTGTGTGGTGCCATAGAACCACGTTAGAGGAGGGTTGCGGCTGGGGCGGGCCGCAACAGAGGGCGCGACGCCGGCGCGCCAACCGCGCGGAGGTACTGACGGCCGGTCGGGCCGCCCGGTCCATGGGACAACCGGCCGGCCCGCTGTAGGAACGTGGTGCACAAGGCACCACGTGATGGAGGACGCGGCCCACGTCCACAGGCAGCTTGACTGGGAAAACCGACGGGCCGCGCGCCGGCCGGGCCAGAGAACCATGGCCTGCATCCGTGGGCCGCGTGCACTGGACCGAACCGACCGGCTATGGCCGGCTGGGCAGAGGAGAAGGCGGCACCGTGTGGCACGACCGGGCGAACCAGACCAACCTGCAGTGCGGGCCGTGTCCGAATGTGGGCTGTGCCCCACTGGTCCAGGTCTGTGGGTGGGCCACGTCCCACCAGGCCGGGTTGACCCCAGTCGGTTCGAACCCGCCGAGCCGGGTCATGCCGACCTCCTAGCATAGTGGGCTTGACGGGCCGAGCCCGTCATCGCTTAAATACGAATATCTCCTAGACCACACGTTTGATCAGCGAGCCTTCTGTGGAACTGGGACCCTTGGGATGATGCGGTCCTTTTTCGATCCTCTAAGTGTGTTTTTAAAAAATTTGGAAAATGGCCATGTTGGATCGAGCGTAAAATCCAACTGGGCTCCTGGAACGGAAATGCCAATAACTCACAGACCGGGCGTCCGATTGGTGCACCGTCTATCGCATTGGGTTCCTTAGGATGAGGTAGAAATAAATGATACATAAACTCAAGAATTTATGATAGTTTATGTATCAACACATGGATCGAGGAGTGGACCCTCCAGGAATCGAGCGTGTTGTGTGCGGGAACCCTAGGGCTGGCTGTGACTATGATGCCTTCTGTACCGGAATCATTTGTGGGTTCGACAGTGAAGACTTCTGTACCAGAATACTCCATGTGTTTGACAACGATGACTACTGTACCAGAATCATCCATGGGTTCGACTATGATGACTACTGTACTGGGATCCTCCGTTGGTCCGACAGTTCTGACTTCTATTCCTGGATCCTGTGTGGGTCTGATAGAATAGCTTGTCATGTATCCTCTATGGGTCAAAAAACTTAGATGAGATAGATGGTCTTGTATCCTGTGTGGGTCCAACAACTTAGATGAGATAGCTGGTCTTGTATCCTCTATGGGTCTGACAGCTTAGATGAGATAGATGTTCTTGTATCCTGTGTGGGTCCGACAACTTAGATGAGATTTCGGGTCATGTATCCTATGTGGGTATGACAGCTTAGACGAGATAGCTGGTCATGTATCCTGTGTGAGTCTGACAACTTAGCTGGTCCTGTATCCTGTGTGGGTTTGACAAATTAGATGAATTAGTGACTATATCTGATCATCTCTATCTCTCTACAAAATATGTGTACCTGTGTGAGCTGAGTCATGTATCTCAACCATTATCATTGTGGTGATTGGCTTTACATCCATTTTATAATGGTTTGTGCTTTGGATCATGAGTTGGAGCTGGACTATGATTGATAACATATGTATATGTATGGGAATATACCTAAATAGGATTGGTTGACACTTTGGGATTGGAATTTTTTTGTGGTTTATCTTGGTTTGATATTGTGATACCTTGAGGGTCTCGAGGTCCCTACTGAGTATCGTTATACTCACCCCTGCATGGTCTATGCCTGCATCTCGTTGTGTTGGTTGTAGATGACAGACAATGCTGATCTACGTAGAGAGTTGTAGAGCAGGACAGTACCCAATGGTGGACCACTTGGCGAGATGTACATGGAGCATACATACTATCTTGGGGTGCTGAGGAGGCCATCTGTACCCACCCTTTAGTTGGGAATCTCGGAGGATGACTCAGTAGTTTCTGTTTTACTTTACTGCTATTGTACTAGCTTTTCAGTTGTATTGTACTTTACTGTTGGGCTTGTATTTCTAACCCCTTTACTTTTAGAAACCTATTTTGTATATAGTTTCACTTAGTGTTTTACTTATCGTTATGTACTCTGTTGTTTTTGTTTACTATTATAAAGGCAATGCCTTCCCAGTTCAGGGATTTATGCCTTTTGCGCTAGTTGCTAGCCCCTGGCCTATGGATGGCGGGCTTGGGGTAGTCACGATACGGGCCCCGGGGGACGGGTCCAGACAAATTGGTATAAGAGGATTCAATACTACTACAAAACACATGACTCTGATCTGTCTTACTTTGAAGCAATAGTGTTAAGAGTATTGTGTGTGGTTTTCAGTTTTGGGAGTCCAGTGTTGGTGCAGATGCCGACGTATTCATACACCATGACCCTGAATTATGATTTCCGACCCAGTACATGAAAATACTGATTGCGAGTGTATTTAAAAGAGTCTTCTTTGTGAACTCTTTGAGTTAGCTCACAGGGTATAACTTATTTACTGTGGAGCATCTGTTCTTTATCAGGATTCCACTTCATAGATAGCCATCTAGGGTTTCCGAGAGAGTACACGACGGCAGCCCACTGAGCGATGAGGCTTAGGTTTTGGGCCCTCTTACTATGTTGGCAGCTTCGGGTAGTGTACCAGCATCACCACCACACGTTGGGCAGCAGAAACCCCCAGTAACATTGGAGGACGATGCATGCCGATTAAGCGCATTGCATGAGTTCCATTGGCAGAGGCCTCTAAGGTTTTGGGTCGAGATAGATTCACAGGCCACCGAGGACTGGATGGAGGCAATTAATGGAGTTTTCCACCTAGTTGAGACACTAGTAGAGAAAATGTTAATCTTAGATACTAATCTTTTTCATTGGGTGACCGTGAGATTGATCTGTATAGTGATGAGGTTTTGGTACTTGGACTATTTTCGGAGATGGTACCTTCGGGCAGTGTGCCAACTATATCACTGCTTGATGGTCGACAGACACTTCCGACAGCACCAGTAGAGGAGACATGTAGGCTTAGTGCCTTACATGAGTTTCATCACCAAATATCCCTTTTGTTCTGAGGAAAGCCCGATCCACAGGTGGCTGAGGACTGGCTTGAGGGGGTGGTGAGAGTTTTTTAGATCTTATACAGCTTCGGCAGGATGACGTGTCGGTAGCTGAATATTCATCAAGGCATACCGATTTTTCCTGGTACTCAATAAATATGATACTCTCAGTGCCTTAGAGCTAGGACCTCTAAAGGAGGTGTGATTAAGAATATCTGCGCTAGAACTTTTTCCTCTATGCATTCCTACTTATGTTAGGGTGCTAGAGAGAAACTTTTTGGTTGAATGTTCACTGGCTGAGCGGATACAGCCAGTGAATGTTAGCAGTTGGGAAGCATGAAACTGGCATCAGTATTAGAGATATGGGTTTGTGAGACGTTTCAATAAGAGGAAGTGTTATGGAAAGATGAATCTGTAGGGCAACAGACGTGGAAGCAGAGCTAGGAGAGCAGCATGAGGTGGTGAACAATTCAACATGTTGTAACCACTCCCCTTTGTATACCCCACTAGGCTCAAGGAGCTGGAGGGATGGGGAAGAGAGTAGCTGCATGCAGTCAAGGAGTGTGACCCAAGGGATTTATGAATGATTTGAGGTACTCGCTATGTCAACTACTAGCTTCCGCATCAATAGACATAGGTATAAATAATTCCTTCCTTCCACGAATCTTGTCCCAGACCTAGATTTTCCAGTTAAAATGTTTACTTAACCCTCACGTATGGAGATAACTTTGGGAAGAGACTCGATAATCACACTTACGCCGATGGTGTGATCTGACCCTGGAGGTGAGAGTTTCGATTGGAACCTCTTGGTGGTAGCGTCGAGGCCTTATGACTTTAGTTTGGGTATGTACTGGGCAACCAAAGTTCATACACAGATTAACTGTATTAGGAAAAAAGGTTTTGGTTTATCTAAAATTTTTGGATGAGGTTTTCCTTGTTCAGCAAAAAGAAAAATCCAGGAAGCACAGGATGGAATCATGTGTAAGAGGGTGTAGTCGATCACTCATGATTCGACCAAATTTACCATTGTTCCAGACTTCTCCAAAGATACAACACCACTATCAGCTTGGTAAATAAGGGGAAACCTTCGTGTGGTCAGAGAGATGTCAGCAGAGCATTTAGAAGCTGAGGCATAGGTTGACTAGTGCACTCATCTTGAGGCTACAAGAGGAGGGCATTGGGTATATAGTTTACTATGACGCATCAGGGACCAGACTCAGGTGTGTACTAATGCATGAGCGAGCAGGGATTGCATATGGATCTTAGAAGTTGAGACAACAAGAGAAGAACTACTCTACCCATGACATAGAGTAAGCAGTAGTGGTATTCGCCTTGAAGATGTGGTGACACTGTCTGATGGGCAAGCGTTTTATAGTCTACCCTGACCACCAGAGTGTCATGTTCATATTCTCGTATAAGGACCTGCACCTCAGACAACGTTGATGGCTCGAGATCCTCCAAGACTATGACTTTGAGATACTCTGTATTCCTAGGAAGGGGAACGTTGTAGAAGATGCTCTCAATAGTAGATCAAGTATTCTGCTGCAAGGAGAGGCGACAGAGTAGCTGGCCACAATGCAGATATCCTTTATGGATAGAGATGGAGTAGCCATTCTGCATTCTCTCACAGTCACTCCTCTACTTCATCAGTGAGTCATGGAGGTACAACGTGAGGATGTTGAATGTGAGACGTGACATGATTAGATATCCTTAGGGTAGGAACCTGATGGATTTTATGAAGGCGGGGAGCAAGTCATTCTATTCAAAGGATGAATGATGGAACCAGTTGTAGTTCAGAAGAAATTATTGAGGGAGTTCCACACCTCTACTCTAGTAGTAAATCTAGGAGTAGCGAAGATGTATTAGGACCTCCGACAACAACACTGGTGGATGGTATGAAGGCAGTAGCAGAGTTTGTCTCCTGATGCCTCACTAGTCAGCAAGTGAAGGCGGAGCACTGGGTTCTAGTAGGCTTGGTTCAACCCTTAGTGGTCCCAGAGTGGAATTGCGATGGGATATCTATGGATTTAATGAAGGAATATCCACGTATATCGAGATGACATGACTTTATCTGGGTGATCATAGACCAACTCCCCAAGTTGGTCCATTTCCTACTAATCAGAGAACAGGGCTCTGTGGAGACCTTTAGATGCATATACATTTAGTAGATCGTTTGAATTCATGGTGTTCCATCGACGATTATCTCTGATCAAGATGCTAGTATCAGTTCTCGTCTTTGGAAGTGGTTGTAGGAGGCTTTCGGGATGCGGCTTTGTTTGAGAACAACCTTCCATCCTCAGACAGATGTTCAGACTGAGAGGACCATTCAGACTCACAAGGACATGCTCCGTGCATGTTTCCTTGACTTTGGTCACAACTGGTAGGATCACTTACCATTGGTGGAGTTTGCGTATAACAATAGCTACCACTCAACCATTGGGATGTCACCATACGAGGCATTGTACGACTAACCATGTAGATCGCCACTGTGCTGGACTGACCCTGGGGAGTCAGCACTTTTTGGACTAGAGATGGTGCATGATAAGATGGAGAAGGTGCAGATCATCCAAGAGGAGATGAAGACTACACAAATTAGGCAGAAGTCCTATGCTGATAGGAGACGAAGACCACTAGAGTTCAAGGATGGAGACCACATCTTTCTACAGGTCTCACCTCGATGAGGTCTATGGAGATTTGGCTAAGGTGGAAAGTTATCTCCAAGATTCATCGGTCCTTTTCAGGTCCTCAGCAAGGTAGGCGAGGTGGCTTACCTCTTGGCTCTTCCACCTTAGTTACAAAAGGTGCACGATGTCTTCCATGTGTCTCAGCTGAGGAGATATGTGCATTCCCCCTCCCACATCATCGCCCATAGTGAACTAGACATCGATGATGCGGTGACATTCACGAAGGATCCAGTGGATATTGAGGATTGACTGGAGCAGGACCTGCATTGATGGTCGATTCCTTTGGTGTGTGTTCACCGGGAGCCTGGTAACCCCCAGGAGAGCACATGGGAGCGGGAGTCTCAGATGCATGCTCAGTATCCCCATTTGTTTCTTTAGTGTGAGTTATAGATTATGGGGACATAAATCCCTGAGGTGGGGAGAATGTAAAGACACAGAGATTCTGTGGAATTTTCTTTTAAATACATGGGAATTTTACAAGTCCGTAGTTTCTGACGACACTGGATTCTGAGGCCCGGTGCACCCAGAATTATTTTCTGAAGTTTCTTTTCGGGTACATTCATTAAACATATGTGCAGGATTTTATTTCTTCTGATTCAATGCTCGGAATTGAAATCTAAGGGCACCGTTGAACTCATAGCACCAGTATTCTCTTAAGGATACCATTACCACAGATGCATTTTATATTGACTGGGAGTTAATTTCTTGGGGTTTTAATTAAAATTAAATTAAAATGAGTGTAACACATATTTATTTGAATGTTGGTGAAAACAACCAAGTGAAGGATAGTGGTGGGGCCCACCACACCCTAACCACCCATGGAAGGATGTTTTTGGGTGGGTCCCACCCGACCCTTTATCTAATCTTAACCCACCTTAACTCTTGAACTCCCAAATTTATGGTGGAGCCTTTCCACTTTCCCTCATAATGGTGCAAACACAAGGATTAATTAATTCTTTAACTAATTAATTTGTTGTGATTTGAATTATTTTTAATTCTTTTGAAATGCATGGCTACATAAAAATAATAAGAAGGCTATTATTTTATTTTTTCTTGGTGATTATTCTTTGGTGGAGGTTGGGAGAACTCTTGGTAGGACGACATCCACCCGAAGAAGAACGCTCCTCATCTCCGAAGAACGTGAAGCATCATCTTCTTCCATCTTCAACCTGAGTAAGGAAGGGATTCACCACAAACCCTGAAGTACACCATGGGCGTCGTCTCAACTCGTCTTCACCGAGATCTACCTCCTCCGACATTGACGGAATGACGTCTGTATTCTGCAGTGTCCGTCTTCCGCAACTCGTCAACGTACACCGACAAATACGAGGTATAGGGAGATTGGATTAATTATTTATGTATGAGTTATACTCTTCTTTCCTCATCATGTGTTGTGCACTTGATGTTGAATGTTAACAATGTAATGAGGAGGGCTTAGACTGCACCAAAACGGTCCGACCTTCCCTCCCTTTACTATTGTTCTCATTGAGTTGACGATGGAGGCATATCATGAAAGAGGCCGGCGGCGCAATGGCCGCTATTGCACCGCGCAAAGAAAATCCGCAACCAAGCGGGCTTCAGTGGAGCCGGAATGGCGTGGTTCCATCACAACACGCCAGAGGAGGGCCGCGGCCATGGCGGGCCACGGTGGAGGAAGCACAGCGTCGTGACGCCATGCCGGTGATGCAGAGCCGCTCCCAGGGTGGGAAACGACGTAGGGCACGAAGTCGGAATGCGGGCTATGTGGAGGGACCAGCGGCATCTTGGGCTGCCCTTTCTGCGAGACGACCGACCGACCGATCTGGATGGCCAGTTAGAGGAACGCGGTGCACAAGGCGCCACGTGGAGGAGGACGCCACCCGCGTCCGCGGCCCGCTCGGCTGGGCAAACCTATAGGCCAGATGCTGGCCAGGTTGGAGAACCGGGGCGCCCACAAGCGTCGTGTGAGGAGAAATGCAGCCCGCGTCTATGGTTCGCGTGCTCTAGACTGAACCGGACGGCTACGGACAGCCTGGTAGAGGAAGAGGCAGCGCCGCGTGGCGCCACCATTCGAACCGTACCGGCCCGCAGCGTGGGCCTGGTCTGCGGGTGGGCCGCACCCCACCAGGTAGGTTCCAAGGGTGGGCTATGCCCTACTGGGCCAGGTCGACCCCCATCCAGGTCGAACCTGCTGAGCAGGTCAGGCCTACCCGCCAGACCACTAGGCTTGATGGGTGGGGCCTATCTTTGCATAAATTTGAATATATCCTAGACCGCGTGTTCGATCGACGCACCGTTAGCGGCACTAGGACCCTCACGATGAGGCTGTCCTTTTGCGATACTCTAAGTGAGTTTTGGACAAATTTAGAAAACGACAGGGTTGGAACGAGTGTAAAATCAACCGGGCCCCTGGAACAGAAATGCCAATAACTCACAGACCGGGCGTCTGATTGACGCGCCGTCTGTCGCATTGGGTTCCTTATGAGGAGAAATAACTACAAGATAAATCGAATAAGGACTTAGTTATAGTTTACTTATCAACACCTGGATTAATGAGAGGACCCTCCTGGAACCAAGCATGCAGTGTGCGGGAACCCTAGGGCTGGCTGTGACTGTGATGAATTCTGTACTAGAATCCTTTGTGGGTTCGATAGTGAAGAATTCTGTTCAAGAATCCTCTGTGGGTTCGACAACAATATCTACTTTATCAAAATCCTCTGTGGGTTTGACTGTGATGACTACATTACCAGGATCCAGCATGGGTCCGACAGTTCTATCTTCTATTCTGGGATCCTGTGTGGGTTCGACATAATAGCTGGTCTTGTATCCTCTGTGGGTCCGAAAGCTTAGATGAGATAGATAGCCCTGTATCCTTTGTGGGTCCGACATCTTAGATGAGATAGGTTGTCCTATATCCTGTGTGGGTCAGATAGCTTAGATGAGATAACTTGTCCTGTATCCTGTGTGGGTCTGACAGCTTAGATGAGATATCTAGTCCTATATCAAGGGTGGGTCTGACAGCCTAGATGAGATAGCTGGTCATGTATCCTGTGTGGGTCTGACTGCTTAGCGAGTCCTTTAATTTGTGTGGGTCTGACAGCTTAGATGAATCAGTGACTACATCTGATCCCCTTTATCTCACTGCAAAATATGTATACCTGTGTGAGCTGAGTCATCTCTTTCAACCATTATCGTCATGGTGATTGACATTAATTCCTTTGTTGAATGGTTTGTGCTTGAGCTCATGAGTTAGATCCGAACTCTGATTGATAACATAGGTATATGTATGGGCATATAACTATGTAAGATTGGTTGATTCTTCATTATTGTATTTTTATGGGTTTATCCTTGTTGGATATTTTGAGACCTTGATGGTCTTGGGGACCCTATTGAGTATCGTTATACTCACACCTGCACGGGCTATGCCCGCATCTCGTTGTGTTGGTTGCAGATGACGGAAATCATTGATCGAGGTAGAGAGTTATAGAGATGGACAGTACCTGGAGGTGGAACACTTGGTGAGATATTCATGGAGCGGACAGACGAACATGGGGTGCTAAGGAGGCCATCTATACCCACCAATCATGTGGGAATCACGAAGGACAACTCAGTAGTTCCTATTTTACTTTACTAGAGTTGTACTAGCTTTTCAGTTGTATTGTACTTTACAGTTGGGCTTGTATTTCTAGCCCCTTTACTTTCAACACCTTCTTTTGTATACAGTTTCACATAGTGTTTTACTTCTATTAGCGTACTTTGTTGTTTTTTACTGTTATAAAGTCAATGCCTTACCAGTTTAGGGATTTACACCTTTGGCGCTAGTCGCCAGCCCCTGGCCTAAGGAATGCAGGATTGGGGTAGTCACTATATGGGACCTGGGGGATGGTTCATCACATTTTTTATCACTTATTAGCGTGTTATAAAAACTACAGAATTATTTATGTTAGTATAACTGTTTTTGTCGATATTGGGTACTTGAGTTGAAAATGATCTTGTTATAATGACAAATTTTCCATGTGGTCAAAAGTAAAATATCTCCAGAATAGTATTTATTATTTAAATATCACATACATATATTATATATTTATTTATAATATTATATAAAATTTGTTGATAATAAATGAAATGCACCATTCATGAAGATAGTAGGTTGTTCGTACGCAGGAACGCTGCCTTCATTTCACTGTCAAAATAAAAGAATAACAATAAGATTATATAAATTTATATTATAATACAAGTATTATAATTATTTTATGTATTTATCATAGGATTAATAAAACAATCCTATATAAATTCTATGTAGAGCATGAAAGAGTCATATCACTTTGAGGGGGCGGTAGTCTACATTTTCTCAAATGGAATTATCATATTTACATAACATGGAAAGCATAAAGGTATGTTGTAAGTAAAAATTAAATAATAATAGAAACAATATAAATATAATGTATATCATATATATATGTATATTCTATCATAATGGCCACTATGAGAGGTGGTAGGGGAAAACCAAATAATCAATGTTTTGTGAGGCAGTAGCTCACTATAGAAAGAAACAATATCTTTGTATCCATTAGATTGATGTGTGTGTAAGTCTAGTATGAATCCAAAAAATAAAAACATCCTAGTATATTGATAATACAGATGTTTTTAATAATCATAAAAAAAGAATATCATTGGTAGTAGAGAAGGAAAATAATGGAAAAGAACTTGAGAGAATATGTTATCTCTCAATCGGGTAAATTCTTTTGATTTGAATGAAAAAGATTTCTTGAATTGCTTTTAAACCATGGTAAGGTATTTGTGAGGTAGGGAGGGATATTGGGAGATTATTTGAGTACAGTTTGGACAATCTTGGGGGCTTGAGAGGTGTGAGTAAATGGGTATGGTTGTTGCCCTTTTATAAGAGGAAGAGGGGCACTTTAGTAATGTTTTGAAGTATTATTTTATTATAAATTGATTTTCAATTTAAAATAGTCTCAAACTCATTAAATTAAAATATAATATTATTTGGGGTCAAAAAACTCTCTACCAATAGGTTTTAGACAAGTCTTGGTCACAAATTTTCCCATATCTTTTAGCATTATCCCTTAGTTAACTAATTTCACTGTTATCATGTATCCTTGTATATTCATACTATATGGTTAATATAGTAACTATAAAATTCAAAAAGAACCTAAAATCGTTATTTAATGAAATATTAAACATAATATATTTCATTTTTCTGAATAAATTATTTTGAGAACTGTTATAGTATTTAATAAAATTGTATTTGTTTTAGAAACTCATTTATGCCAGTTTTTATACTATTCATATCATGAATTTTTATAAATCCACAACAACATGATTATTTAGAAAAAACTTCATTAATTAAAATATAAAAAGTCATAATATTCCATTAAATTCTTTTATTGCATAAAATTTTTCAAAATAAATTTATTTTAATATTTATAATATCATTTGTTTAAATGAGTCCATAATAAGGCAATCAATACATCATCATTGTGTCAGAAATCAATATTTTTATTTTAATATTTATAAAATGTTGTTGGAAATATTTTTATCATTACAAATACCATTTATAGTTGTACATATCAATTATATAACTCCATATAAAAATTAGTTTAGTAAAAGAGACATATTTATGATATCTTTTTCTTTACATTATTTTAATTATTATAAAATGTCCTTTTCACAAACAAGTGGCTCCATGGGGTCCCAAAATCTACCCACGAATCCCATGATCAGAAATATCTCATCCAATAATATTGGGACATGTTTTATGATTTTTTAATATTATTATAATATTATTTTTACCCTTATTTACAAGATTTACCCTTTATCCATGGTAAACAAAATAATTAATGATGTTACTATTCAAAATGCCGAAAAAGGTACATATTTACACATTTTCGACCCCCTGATTCCTAATATGGAATTAATTTAACCATATTCAAAACATATAATTGGCGGAAATTAATTTAAAATTAATTCCCATTGTCAAAACCAAAAAGTAGGTGTTTAAGAAGTAATTACTATCAAAATATTGACATGTGTTTATGTCCAATTTCAATGTGAAATTACATCCAATGAAAAAAATTGTGTTGAATGATAAAAATAATATAAAATTACATATATCAAACAATTAAAATTACAATATATCTATATTAATAAATTATATTAAATGGATGTTTCAACGTAAAATGCGGTATATTTCTCTATTCATTAAAATAAGAATTTTACCAGAAAATTTAAAAAATTTCATATGAAGTAAATTTTGATGTTCCGCTTCAAAATAAAAAATTTATTTTGTAAAATTGAACATATAAAAGTGAAAAAATATATTTAAAAAGGCTTCATAATCAACAGGCGGTAAATAGACTATTTAAATATATTAGAGTATTTTTTTCTTAAAAATGGTTTCATTAACATTTTAAGCCTCTAAAATTTATTTGATAAACGTAAAAAATTTAAAAAACATGTATAATCATATTTTATTTATTTCTACTCATTCATGTAATTACAACATTTAGGCATTAAATACCATTTCAAATAATAATAATATTGTATTATTTTTTGGTATAAGTCAAGGTTGTGTGCAATGTAAGATATCAGAGAACCCCATTATTGCGTGTTGAGTACTCTATTAGAAAAAATGTCACATTAAACATAAATTTAATATTTTATTCATAAATAATAATAGATATGAAAAATATATTTCTATAAATACTTGGGATGTAATAACATTCCCCCATTTTGGAAATTGAGACCTCGCAATTTTATTTACTTATCAAATTAGAGGGGGTATTTCATCTTCATAACATTTTTAGATTCCCAGATTTCCTCTTCATCCATATGGTTATTCCACAAAAGAATTACCTGTTGGTTCACATTATTAATAAATACTTGCTCTATGTGGTCTAGAATCCGTACTATTTGTTCCTCATAAGAAAGATTATCTTCCAACTAAACAACCTCGGGACTCAAAACAATTGATGGATCTGGAATATAAGTTCTTTACACTGAATCATGAAAAACATTGTGTACCTAGGATATAATTGTTGGTAAAGCCACTTTGTAGTAATCTTATACAACATATTCTAGGATTTCATTGGGTCAAGTGAACCTCAGACTCATCATTCCTTTCTCAACAAAACACATCCTAATTTTCCATAGAGAAACATGAGAAAGACATGGTCACCTAACAAAATAGAATGATCCTTCCTCTATTTAACTGAAAAAATTTTCTTCCTTCCCTAATCTAATATCATGTGTTTCTAAATTAGATAATGTTTTTATACCATCTCTTCTACCAAGTCTTGTCCCATCACCTTCCTTTCACCTACTTCATCCCAAAAAACTAGAATTCATTACTGCTTTTCATATAACGCCTCAAATGGTGCTATGTGTATACTGGAATGAAAAATTTTATTATAAGAAAACTCAACTAATGGAAGATTATGATCCCAAATTCACTGATTATCTATTAAAAAAGCATTTAACATATCATCTAAATTATTAATTGATCATTCTGGCCTCTCATCTGATTGATAATGAAAAGATGTACTGAAATTTAATTATGTTTCCAATGACTTCTAGAGGCCTTTCCAAAAGATAGATATTATCATGGGATAATGATTAGAAATAATGGAGAGGGGGAATCCATGTAACCTAACTATCTCTTTAATATATAATCACGAAAGTTGATCAAGATACACATTATCGTGATTTAGAAGAATATGAGAAGTTTTAGTCAATCGATCAACAGTAACCATGATTTCATTGTTACCTCGATATGTTTTTCTTAACCCACATCAAAATCCATAGACACAATTTCCCATTTTGACATTGGAATAAAAAAAAGAAGAAGAATCAATTTTTCTTACTGCCACTCTACATTAACATACTAACAAATCATTCACTTCACAATAAAGTCAACAATATCTATTTTCATTCGATCCCACCAGAACGACTCCCAAAGATCCCAATATATCTTAGTACTTTAGAGATTAACTGAAAATGGAGAACTATGGGCATCACATAATAACACTTATTTAAACATTGAATCATGAGGAACATATAATCACTTTCCAAAACTCAAAACAAAATCTTTATCAGTGATAAAATTCAGTTCACTTACCCTTCTGAACCAATTATACCTTTCTATACAACTCATTGTCTTCTTTCTGTGCTTTATTAATTCTGTCAAATATAGATGATTTCATAGCCACCTAATACCAAACAGATCAATTACTTTCACCAACAACATCCATTAAAAAATCCATCAAATCAGAAACTGAAGGATCTCATTCCAAACATATTTTGGTTAATGTAGTAGTACTCTTTCGAATTATAGTGTCAGACACTTTGTTTTTTTCCCATATGGTAATGGAAAATGCACTCATAATCCTTAATTAATTCTAGGTATCTCCAATGCCTCATGTTTAACTATTTCTGATTGAATATATACTTCAAACTTTTTATATCAATATACATTTA
This sequence comes from Viscum album, assembly GCA_963277665.1. Lineage (NCBI taxonomy): Eukaryota > Viridiplantae > Streptophyta > Magnoliopsida > Santalales > Viscaceae > Viscum > Viscum album. The sequence continues at coordinate 1,426,637,790 of OY728122.1, read as the reverse complement.
AAACATTATGCCATACAATGTATGCCACCAAATTTTTCCTAAACAAATACTAGTTAATTCTAAACCATGTGTAGGGTAATTTGGTTCCTGATGTTTCAACTGACATGAAGTATAAGTAATTACCTGATCATTATGCATTAGAACACAACCTAGTCCTTTCAATTATGCTTCATTATAGGTAAAAATTTCACCATTTCTAAAAGTCGGGGAAAAACTAGAGCATTTACTAAACGTTTTTTCAGTTATAGAAAACAATAATGACATTCTTTTTTACAGATGAAACTAAATCCCTTGCATGTTAGCTCAATTATGGGGCCTAATTACTATGAAATATTTTCCACAAACCTTAGATAATAACCCTCTCAACCAAGAAAACTATGAATCTCTGTGATCTTGGTAGGTCTTAGCTGCTTTCCACAACCTTTGTTTTAGAATGGTCAACAGTAATTGTAACATCCCAGGTAAATAAATAATATTACATTCTAATGTTTATCAATATTTGTGAATAGAATGTTAATAATATTTTAAAGGGAACGCTATGCTCGATGGGGTACCCAATAGACAACAACGAGTTTCTTTGAAATCTTATGTTGCACACTAATAATATAATAATATTATAATAGTTAACGACTAGCCGTTGTAATGGAGGGAATGAACAGAACTAACTACAAAATTATTATATATGTTTGTCAAATATTTTTACGTTTTACAATAAATGTTAGAGGATTAAAAATGCGAATGAATCCAATTTTAAGCGTAAACATTCTAATATTCTTTAAAGGGTCGATTAACCGCCTTTTGATGGTGAACCTCTTTTAAATCCACTTTTTGACAATTTTATTTGTTATATTTGACAATGTAAAGTTCTTCTATAGAATCGGGACATCAAAATTTACTTTGTGTAAATTTTTGGTATTTTTCCGATAAAGTTCATTTTTAATGAATAGTGAAAAATGTTGTATTTTAATTCAAAACCTATTTATAATCTAATTTATTTATATGATTAGATTATCTTTCGAATTGTTTTTAAAGTGAAATTATAATATATTTTTACCATTTAATCTAATAGTGGTTATTGAAATTAATTTCACTTTGAAATTGGACTTAAACTAGTGTCAATCTTTTGATGTATATTGTTTCATAAAAACACGCTATTTGTTCTGACAGTGGGACTTAATTATTAAATTAATTAATGTAACTTATATGATTTGAATTTTTTAAAATAGACTTCTTTTTTGAATTCAGACTATCAAATATATATTAGGGTGAATTTTTGGTATTTTTCTGAAAAACTTGAGTTTTTGATGAATAGTGAAACCACTAAGTGGTACTTAAAAAACTGATTTTTCGTTTAAATGAAATTTTAGCACCTATGTGTTTTGAATTTCAAAAATCCGACATACATGGTTTTCATTAGGAAGTAAAATGTGGTTCAATGGGATTAAAATAATTTTTTGGTGAATAGTAACTTTTATGTTTTTTAATCACGATTAGAGGTAATTAGTGTAATTTAAGGTAAAAATATTGTTTTAATATTATGAAATGACCTTGAAACTTGTCCTAACCCTATTGGATGAGTCATGGACGACCAAGAAAACCCATGGGTTGATTTTGGGTACCCCATGGAGCCACTTGAGTAAGATAATGACATTAATGCCTTTTATTTAAAGTAAAAGTAAAAAGGACACAAATATGTATTGTTTCACTAAAACAATTTTGACATTTGGTTATACAAGTCATATTTTTGACTATAAATAGTCATTGGAAAGATAAAAATATTTCATACATAATAGTATTTTTTTTTATAATTTTTAGACATTAAATAAATTAAATTATTTATGTCATCTGGATAATGCAACGATTACCTCATTATTTAACGATTTAAATAAAATGAAAAGATAATGTAAAATCTAAGACCTTAATTTGTCAAAATCCTATTGGATGTGTGGATTTCGAACTGTTATCACCTTATTCCCGAAATATATAATTGTGGGACCTTTAAAATCCGAATAGCATTTTATATTAATGTAACTTTTCAAGACATTCCAAGAGTGCCCCTCCTCTCCTCTTATAAAAGACCCCACCTCTACCTCCTTACCCACACTTCTAAAGCCTTTGGATCGGCAAAGCTCTGATCATTTTGTCTCTCCAAATCCCTTTCCTCATCCTAGAATCCTCACCTTTGGCATAATTTTCTTCATGAAACCCTTTTGGTTCAAACCAAGAGGAGTTACTCGATTTTAAGGTAATGTCTTCACTTGTGTTCTTTTATTTTATTTTGCTTCTCCAACTCCCTAAAAACTTTTTATTAATTTATTTTGTAACAAATCCAGTATCATCAATATAATAGTATTTTTTTATAAGAAGGATTTGAGACACACTTACACACACCTACATATAATGGTTAATGAACATAATGTTTCTGTGGAGAGTGAATTTTTGCCTCACGAAACGATGATTGTTCAATATTCTTTTAACACATTCAAAGGTGGACATTAAGATGTCACTATATTTATATATGATATATAATATGTTTGTGTTTTCCTTATGCTTCTGTATTTATCATTTATGTAATACCTTTTGGTTTCCATTATGGGTAAACGCGATATCACCATTTTAGGAAGTGTGGACTACCGCCCCCTCAAAGTGATTTGATTCGTAAATACCATATGCGGAACGTATAAAGGATATATTTAATGATATTATATATGATACCATACTGGAATTATAATACTATTATTTATCATTATGTTTTAATTCCATTAAATATGAAATAGAAATGGAAGTAGCGTTCATGCGTACGTACGACTTACCGTCTCCATGAACGGTGCATTTATTTTCTTACCTCTAAATGTTATGTAATATTATAAATGCATGTATATAATGGATATATATTATATATATTATATCTACATAATGAATATAATTCTGGATATAATGGATATTTTACCCCATGAACAAACTTGTAATTATAAAGAGTTTATTTTTGACTCAAGTAACAATGAACGACAAAACGACCATTATTAACTTAACTAATTACATAGTGTTCATAACATTGTAATAAATGATATAAAAGGAATAATGAACTTGAAAAAGGTTCTTAAGAAAGTAGAAATTAACTCAAGTTTATTATTCTGGTGGTTAAAAAATGATCGAGTCATGTCGGACCCGAGGTAAGGGATCCTACCCCTCTCTTTATTTTTAAGTATACTCTTTTATGTCATTACTTTTAAGCTCATATTTATAATGATTGGGATGTTCTTTTATATTACTATTACTGTAAGTTTTTATGGTCATATGATTAGACACCCTATTTTCTCTCATCAATCAATTTCGGATGTTATTTGTGGTGCCGTTAGGCTGCCGAATTTTCGTAAGAGATCCTACCTCTCTCTTTCTTTTTAAGTACTCTTCTTTATGAAACTTATTTTAAGATCCTCTTTGTTATGTTGTGGGATGTTCTTTTATATTACCCTTTCTGTTCATTTTATGTTAATATTATGAGATACCCTATTTGATCTCATCAATCCATTTTTGGATGTTTTATGTGGCGCCGTTAGGCTGCCGAGTTTTCGTAAGGGATTTTTTCATCTCACTTTTATTCTCGTGAGATTTATTCTACATTTTACACCATTTAATTTTAGTGGTATATGTATTTCCCATTATTATACTCTTTGTGTAATATAATTTCTTTTATGAGTATTTACATCAATGTTGTATTGTCTTTCTTTCATGGGGTGTATGTTTCGAAAAATACCCAAGTCGGTTAGGGAACCTTTCACCCTCCTCTTTTTAAAAGACTTATTTTGTTGGGTCTTTTAATTTACATATTGTAATGTTGGGATATGTTATTATAAATCCTCATTGTTGTAAAATTTATGTCCAAGTTATGAGATACTCTTTTAATCTCTTATCAACTCATTTTCTGAAGTTGGAAGTGACGCCGTTAGGCTGTCGAATTTTTACCAAGGGAACTTCTTAACCCAATTTCGATTTCTATGGGTTCAACATGTAGTTATTGAATATGTCATCCTTTGAATATGTGTGAATGACATTTTATTTTTTTACAATTAATATCCACTTATATTTGGTGTATTTATATTTGTCACACATAATTATGAGATTGATTTATTCTTAATTTAAGGATACCTTCTTTATAATGGATTTCATCTCATATTACATTTATATTGAGACTTCATTATTGTTATGCACCATTTCACTATTATATGGTGTATATACTGTCCTTTGGAATATTATATAATTAATCCAATTATTCTCATGATATTATAAAGTTCTGATTGAATGTTATTCCTTAATTATTGTATTCATGTGTCTCTCATTTTGTTAAAAACCCTTTAACTAAAATATCATTTTAAATGTTTTAATGTTTTATTCTTATAAATATTTATCATTAATATCCAGGTTTTCAAATTGGTTTTAAGGATTTATTTATATTGATATTAATGGTTTAAAATGTAAAAAGCTTCAAAGTGGTATGGGACACTTTGATTCCAAAAAATCTCTTCATTAAATGTATTAAATGGTTTTGAAAATGGTTTTTAGAATGGATTCATTATTTCAGTATCTTAAAATGTTATATTGTTTTTACGATGTGGGAATGTTATCTTTCATTTACTCTTAAGTTATGTTCTATGATTATGTTATGGTTCTTGGGCATTGTTTGTGAAGATGGGTGGTTCCGTGATAAACTAAGGGCGGGTGAGCCCGATATAGCTCTCCAATGCATTGGGTAACGCGAAGGAGTTAAACGTTAAGGTTTCTCCGTAGAGATTTAGGGAATATACTGTGATGGGTATTCCAAACGTAACCAAGAGGGTTACTTCCTCTGTAATAATGTTATGAATGACTGAAGTTACCTTTATGCCTTATGATTTCTATGATTTATTTGATGAGGTATGTTAAAGTGATTATGTTTTATGAGTAAAGTATGATTTCATACATGGAATAATGTTTTTATTTCGTACTTTTACATCCCTTATTGATCTTTTTTATGATAATCCCAAGTTTTTGAAAAGTTTTTCATAGGTCAAGGGAATGTTACATGATGTGATGATAGTGTCAAGGAAGTGTCATGAAGGAATCCATGTTTTGTTTTAAATATGTTTCCGTCGATGGGAAAAAATGAATACTATCTTTTATGTAACCACTTTGTTTAAATGTGGAATGCAATTCATGATTTATGATCTAATTCTCTAAAACTCTAAACCTGTAGAGATCCTCTATGTGAATTATTCATTTAATTCAATAATAAGTAATGTTTAAGGTTGGGTCCTTATAGTTGGTATCAAAGTTTGGTTTAGATAACATTAGAGGATAGAGTGTTGTTTATGAAAAAGTGACAAGTTGTGTATAACCACAATGGATAGTATATTAGATGGAGTCATTGTTTTTTTAAAAGTTAGAATGAGTTTGAGATAACTTGGATAAGTATATCTTGGTGTTGATCTTCCTCTTTATTATATGATGATTTTACTGATTTACTCACACTGAACATTCTGGTTTTAGTAAATGGATGGATCTAGTAGGCACCAAAGTGACAAAGGGTTTGAAGGAAACTATGGTGGTTATCTGATTAAGAGACTGGATGAAATGGGGCCTTCAATGAGAAATCTTGTGGTTATTCTAAACCAACTATCAGGAGTTATGATCAACCACTTGAACCATGGTGAGTTATCTAATGCATAATGTATGAGAGACCCAACTCGACATGGATGTTTAGGTAATAATTATAAAGGTAACCATTAGGGTTTATATGATCCTTACATTTGAGGTAATTATGGGTTACTATACTTTATGATGGAATATGAACGACATGAGATAAACTTGAGGTTATATTATGTTATGGTTACTTTTGAAGAATTTATCTCGTTTTGGGGAATTTTTTAAGAATTATATAGTTTTGTAAAAAGGGCAACACACAGACCGTGTGACAACCCGTCACGTCGGACAAAGCTGCGGGAATTGAACCACAACCAATGTGCGACTGGTATTTATCACCTACCACTGGACAATGTGATTTCCCTGGTGAGTTAGACTAATTTTTTTTATTTAGATAATTTTATGAATCAATAGTAAGATGATTTTGTGTTATCTATGGAAATTATTAACCTATCATGGAGGATATGTGATTAGGTTAATTAATTTTCAGTATGAGACGTTAAGAGAAACTGATGTTATTTGGAGATAAATGTTAATTTGTACCTTGGGAGACTATGTTATTAAATCCTTCAAATATTTGGGTTTCAATCTTAGTTGGGTTTACTTTGAAGAATTTTATGGATAGATGTTTATTGAATGGTCTTTGTTGAACTTTGGGATTTGTTTGACAAATTTTGGATATTAGGAGTAGTTTTTCTTTTTGGTAAAAAAAATACCCTTTTGGGTATTATCTGATCTCGTACTAAACTTTTTGGTTTGGTTTTGGTTGATATCTAAAGACATGGGAAATATATAGTTCTCTTTTTTGGATTAGGTGATTCTGAAGAAGTTGATTATAATACTCTTAATGCGAACAAGTCTTCCTAAATACTCGTCATTTGCGGAAAGTATGAGTTTGTGTAAGAAATATAGTAAATGTTGAAAGTCAACATGACAAGTAAGTATGTTTACATAAGATAAAAAATAAATTCCTCAATGAAAAGTAACAAAAAATGAAAATTTTGTCTATTAAATTTTCCTACTGGGGAATCGAATACAGTTTAACCCACCACAAGTTTGTGATTTTCTTGTGGTTAACTTTCTCCCAGACATGTTTACTATCACTCTCCATTAGAACATGACCCTTTGTTTTTTCCTCCATATCCATATTTTCATACTTGTAATCCTAGTATGGGTTAACTCGGGTGACCTTTGTACTTCTATCCCATTATTTTAAAGTGATAGTTTTACTGACTCTTGTTGCGATGTGGGACTTTCAATAAAGTTTCCAAGCCCGATTTTGAAATTGCGAGGTCGCAATTCTCAAAAGGGGGGAAGGATGTAACATCCCAGGTAAATAAATAATATTACATTCTAATGTTTATCAATATTTTTGAATAAAATTTTAATACTACTTTAAAGGGAATGCTATTCTCGATGGCGTACCCAATACACAACAACGAGTTTCTTTGAAATCTTACGTTGCACACTAATAATATAATAATATAATAATAGTTAACGCCTAGCTGTTTTAATGGAGGGAATGAATATAACTAACAAGAAAATTATTATATATGTTTGTCAAATATTTTTACTTTTTACAATAAATGTTAGAGGATTAAAAATGCGAATGCATCCAATTTTAAACTTAAACACTCTAATATTCTTTAAAGGGTCGATTAACCGCCTTTTGATGGTGAACATATTTTAAATCCACTTTTTGACAATTTTATGTGTTATATTTGACAAAATAAAGTTCTTCTTTAGAATCAGGACATCAAAATTTACATTGTGTAAATTTTTGGTATTTTTCCGATAAAGTTCATTTTTAATGAATAGTAAAAAATGTTGTATTTTAATTCAAAACATCTTTTTAATCTAATTTATTTATATGATTAGATTATATTTTGAATTGTATTTAAAGTGAAATTAGAATCTATTTTTACCATTTAATCCAATAGTGGTTATTGGAATTAATTTCACTTTGAAATTGGACTTAAACTAGTGTCAATCTTTTGATATATATTGTTTCATAAAAACACACTATTTGTTCTGACAGCGGGAATTAATTATTAAATTAATTAATGTAACTTATATGTTCTGAAATTTCTAAAATAGACATCATTTTTGAATCTGGACTATCAAATATAGCTTAGGGTGTTATTTTGGTATTTTTCTGAAAAACATGAATTTTTGATGAATAGTGAAACCACTAAGTGGTACTTAAAAAAATGATTTTTCGTTTAAATGAAATTTTACCACCTCTGTGTTTTTAATTTCAAAAATAAGACATACATGGTTTTCATTAGGAAGTAAAATGTGGTTCAGTGGGATTAAAATAATGTTTTTGTGAATAGTAACATTTAAGTTTTTAATCACGATTAGTGGTAATTAGTGTAATTTAAGGTAAAAATAAGGCTTTAATATTATTAAATTACCTTGAAACTTGTCCTAACCCTATTGGATGAGTCATGTCTGACCAAGAAAACCCATTGTTTGATTTTTGGTACCCCATGGAGCCACTTGTGTAAGATAATGACATTAATGCCTTTTATTTAATGTAAAAATAAAAATGACACAAACATGTATTGTTTTACTAAAACAATTTTTAAAAGGGATTATATAAGTCATATTTTTGACTATAAATAGTCACTGGAAAGATAAAAAGATTTCATACATCATAGTATTTTTTTATAATTTTTATACATTAAATAAATTAAATTATTTATGACATCATGATAATGCAACGATTACCTCATTATTTAACAATTTAAATAAAATGAAAAGATAATATAAAATATAAGACCTACACTTGTCAAAAACCTATTGGATGTGTGGATTTGGAACTATTATAACTTTATCCCCAAAAATATGTAATTGTGGGATCTTTAAAATCTGAAAAGCATTTTATAACAACGTTACTTTTCAAGACATTCCAAGAGTGCCCCTCCTCTCCTCTTATAAAAGGTCCCCACCTCTAACTACTTACCCACACCTCTAAAGACGTTGTCTCGGACAATATCTGATCATTTTGTCTCTCCAAATCCCTCTACTCATCCTAGAAGCCTCACCTTTGGCAGAATTCTCTTCATCTAACCCTTTTGGTTCAAACCAAGAGGAGTTACCTGATTTTAAGGTAATGTCTTCACTTGTGTTATTTTGTTTTATTTTTCTTCTCCATCCCCCTAAACTCTTTATATTAATTTATTTTGTAACAAATCCAGTATATTCAATATAATAGGATTTTTTTATAAGAATTATTTGAGATACACTTACACACACCTACATCTAATGGTTAAAGAACATTCTGTTTCTGTGGATGGTGAATTTCTGCCTCACGAAACAATGATTGTTCAATATTCTTTTAACACCTTAAAAGGTGGCCATTAAGATGTCAATATATTTATATATGATATATAAAATGTTTAGTTTTTTCTTAAGCTTCTGTAATTCTCATTTATGTCATAACTTTATGGTTTCCATAATGGGTAAACGCGATATCTTCATTTTAGGAAATGCGGACTACCGCTCCCTCAAAGTGATTTGATTCGTTAATACCAAATGTGGTACATATAAAGGATAGATTTAATGATATTATATATGATACCATAATGGAATTATAATACTATTATTTATCATTATGTTTTAATTCCATTAAATATGAAATAGAAATGGAAGTAGCGTTCATGTGTACGTACGGCTTACCGTCTCCATGAACGGTGCATTTCATTTCTTACCTCTAAATGTTATGTAATATTATAAATGCATGTATATAATGGATATATATGATATATATGATATCTAAATAATGAATTTAATTCTGGATATAATGGATATTTTACCCCATGAACAGACTTGTAATTATAAAGAGTTTATTTTTGATCCAAGTAGCAATGATCGACAAAACGACCATTATTAACTTAAATAATTACATAGTGTCAATAACAGGGTAATAAGTGATATAAAATGAGTAATGAACTTGAAAAAGGTTATTAAGAAATTCGAAATTAACTCATGTTTAATATTCATGAGGTCTAAGAATGATCGAGTCAAGTCAGACCCGAGGTAAGGGATCCTACCCCTCTCTTTCTTTTTAAGTGTACTCTTTTATGTCATTTTTTAAGCTCATATTTCAATTGATTGGGATGTTATTTTATATTACTATTACTGTACTTTTTTATGTTCATATGATGATACACCCTATTTTCTCTCATCAATCCATTTTGGAAGTTTTTTGTGGCGCCGTTAGGCTGCCGAATTTTTATAAGAGATCTAACATCACTCTTTCTTTTTAAGTACTCTCCTTTATGTCACTTATTTTAAGCTCCACTTTGATATGATGGGGGATGTTATTTTATTTTAATATTTCTATTAATTTTATTTTAATATGTTGAGAGACCCTATTTTATCTCATCAATCCATTTTTAGATGTTTTATGTGGCGTCGTTAGGCTGTCGAGTTTTCATAAGGGATTTTTCATCTCACTTTTATTCCCGTGAGATTTATGCTACATTTTACACCATATCCTTTTAGTGGTATATGTGCTGCCCATTATTCTACCCTTTGTGTAATATAATTTCGTTTATGAGTATTTACATCAATGTTTTATTGTCCTTCTTTCATGGGGTGTATGTTTCGAAAGATACCCAAGTCGGAAAGGGAACCTTTCACCCTCCTCTTTTTAAAAGACTTCTTTTGTTGGGACTTTTAATTTCAATATTGTAATGTTGGGATATGTTCTTATATATACTTATTGATGTAAATTTTATTTCCAAGTGATGAGATACCCTTTTAATCTCTTATCAAATTATTTTATGAAGTTGGAAGTGACGCCGTTAGGCTGTCGAATTTTTACCAAGGGAACTTCTCATCCCAATTTCGATTTCTTTGTGTTCAACATGTAGTTATTGAATATGTCATCCTTTGAATATTTGTGAATGAACTTTTATAGTTTTACACTTAATTTCCACTTATATTGGGTGTATTTATATTTGTCACATATAATAATTCGATTGATTTATCCTTAATTTAAGGATACCTTCTTTATAATGGAATTCATCTCATTTTACATTTATATTGAGACTTCATTGTTGTTATGCACCAGTTCACTCTTATATGGTGTATATACTATCATTTGGAATATTATATCATGAATCCATTTATTCTCATGATATTATAGAGTTCTTATTTAATTTTATTCTTCAATTATTGTATTCAAGTGTCTCTCATTTTGTTAAAAACCCTTTAACTAAAATATCGTTTTAAATGATTTAATGATTTATTATTATAAATATTTCTCAGTAATATCCATGTTTTAAAAATGGTTTTAGGGATTTATTTATATGGATTTTAATGGTTTAAAATTTTAAAAGCTTCAAAGTGGTATGGGACACTTTGATTCCAAATAATCTCTTTATTAAATGCTTTAAATGGTTTTGAAAATGGTTTTTTGAATGGATTCATTATTTCAATATCTTAAAATGTTATATTGTTATTACGATGTGGGAATGTCATCTTTCATTTATTCATAAGTTATGTGCTATGATTATGTTATGTTTTTTTGGGCATTTTTTATGAAGACAGGTGGTTCCGTGATAAACTAAGGTCGGGTGAGCCCGATATAGCTCTCCAATGCATTGGGTAATGTGAAGGAGTTAAAAGTTTAGGTTTCTCCGAAAAGATTTAGGGTATATACTGTGATGGGTATTCCAAACATAACGAAGAGGGTTAATCCCTACGTAAGAATGTTATGAATGCCTCATGTTACCTTTATGTCTTATGATTTCTATGATTTATTTGATGAGATATGTTAAAGTGATTATGTTTTATGAGTAAAGTATGATTTCATACATGGACTAACGTTTTCATTTCGTACTTTTACATCCCTTATTGAGATTTTTTATGCTCATCCCAAGTTTTTGAAATGTTTTTCACAGGTCAAGGGAAAGGTACATGATGTGATGATAGGGTCAAGGAAGTGTCATTAAGTAATCCATGTTTGGTTTTAAATATGTTTCCGTCGATGGGAAAAAATGAATACTGTCTTTTATGTAACCACTTTGTTTAAATGTGGAATGTAATGCATGATTTACGATCTAATTCTCTAAAACTCTAAACCTGAAAAGATCCTCTATGTGAATTATTCGTTTAATTCAATAATAAGTAATGTTTCAGGTCGGGTCCTTATAGTTACTCTATCCTTAGAAACAATATGAACGAGGAAAGAATTTTTTTACAACAAAAACACTCACATGATAAATTTCAGTTAAAGTTTATTTTATTTTAAGGTCTACAAGACAACCCCTAAATAACTTTCATGATCCTCTAAGAATTTATAATATTCCATGATATCATCTATAAAAACAACCACAACTATTCCAAAAAATGATGAAAAACTCCAATCATGAAATTCATAAATACAGTAGGTGCATTAGATAACATAAATGTCATAAATATAAACTCATAATGCCTATATTTTATTCAGAAAGATGTATTTGGAATATCATCCCCCTTCAACTTCAGGTGATGGTACCCATCCATCCAACGACCTGAAGGCCTTAAATTTATTTTATTATTATAAGATTAAACCCCCTTTTAAGGGATGAAGGGGGTGAAACCCATACAGAATTCATAGACATAGGAAAAATCACACTCAAAAGGTAGAAAAAATAAAACCAGAATGAAAACACGAGGATGGTCCTCCCTATCATTTGATCGTGATGAAGCTCTCCATCATTGTAAGGTTATTTGGAAAACAAGTGTCCTGTGTCAAAGCACATGCCCGATCCGATGGTTGATGTCATACCTTCCAAACAACCAAATCCAAAAAACTCTAAAAATATATATCTGCAACTCTCTATCCTCCTTTTATGAAAGTACCATGAAGTCAAGTCCAGTTCCATAGACTTACCAACTTCAAAAACAAACCATCCAAGCAAACAACTTCCACTATTCAAACAAAACCAACAATAGTTTCACATACCATTCACCAAAATCCTTCACGATCAGCAGCGCCTCCACCGCACAGCGATGCGATGCAAACACACAAAAAAACGCCAAATTCAAGATCAATGAAAATCACCGAACATCAAAACTTCAATAAGCTTCCAAACACTGGAATCAAAGAGATCCCCCTCCCTCCAGACCACTCAAGAGACGATGGCGAGCCACACCAGAAGACCACGCCAGAGCCATCTTAGATCGTGCCATCACCACATCATTTGATGGTTCCACATCCATCATAGTATTTGAAAATGATTTTACCATCCACTTTTGCTTTCTATATTGCTAGTTTATACATTGTATAATCAATTTGGACACACATTGGTGTAATTTCCTAACTCATTGCAACTAAATCACATTATCATTAGTTTTTAATTGCATACCTGACCATATTCACTATATTTTTGAGAAATATGATCCATCCTACCATATTAGATGCACTTTCGGGACATTATGGGACATTACCAAGGATTCATTTTACTAAACTTCTCACAAGTTGGAAATTTTGTTTTCTTTCCTCTAGGATTATTTGATGAATTCTTTCCCATTTCCTGCCAACTTGATTACATCTTTTTTTTGCTCTAATGGGATACATGCTCATCAGAAAAATATATTTCTTCCCTCTCAGTACAGTAGACATGTTTCTCATTGTATTTGAACTCGTGAGAAGCCAACACCCTTTGACATTTCAACTTCAATCACGAGTAACAATGATTTACCTTACTATCAATATACGTGATAAAATGTGGGTGATAAATGGAAAAATAGGTGTAATTTTCATCATATGTTGCCGCCTAATCATCCACCTCTTGACTTAATTCCACGTATTGATTTCCATCCTTAGTTGAAAAACCTAAGGAAAATATTTCTCAAAGAAGATATTCTGTAATTCATCCCATTTAATGGGGTCATCCTCTTCACTTAATCTGATTTTTTTAATCATTGACCCCCAATAATAAGATTCACCTTAAAAATGGTAAAAAAATAATACTAGACTTTTGATTGTATGAAAAACCCATTACATCAAAAATCTTTTCCAATGATTCAATATGCCCATTATCTTGCACAGGGCCAGATGATCATATGAATGATGGGGGAAGTGGCCTCATCAAATTCTCTACGATCAATACATACCTCTGCGGTTGGTTTAGTTGATCTCATGCATGGACTCCACCACCATTTATCACCTAATTCAACTGATGCATTACTACAACAGACTATTTTATTCCGATTCAGGCCATCGTAGGATGTTGATTTGGAAGGTTATTTCCCTTTGTATGCCCTCCTAGCACAACTGCCATGTTTCCTATGAAAAAAACCATTATAAACAAAAATATCTTAGATTAACCCACATGGTATTGTTAAAATTATATATCATTTCAATTTGACCATAAATTAAAAATATTTTATGTATATTATATTAAAAATATTCTAACTTATAAAGTTATCTAAACCATCCTCTGACATCAACTATATTGTACCATCCTTAAACAATACATATTCTTGTGAAAATTATATAATTTGACTATAATTCACATCAAGAATATTTTCTGGATTAGATATTTAGATTATTATATCATAACATATACATTACATCTTGAATATTACAAGTAGACACTTCTACTCACTATCAATTTTTTTCATAAAAAAAATCCTTTAAAAGAGACAAGACATTATTTATTATTTTAAAAGGATAAATTTTCCTTTATCCCATCCTTGACATTATTCTTATTTATGTCACATGAAAAAAATATCAAAACATGGGATGTGCATGAAAATTTAAGATAGGGATACATAAAGAATGATTTTTTTTTGTCTTGGGATAAATTGAAAACCATTAATAATTTATTATAAAGTAATACTTTTCACCTTTAAGAATTGTTAAATATACTTCACTGAATATAAGCTCATTGATTACCATTTTCAATAACCAAAAAATTACCCCAAACCCATAGAAAGAAACATATAACATATAAAGGTATCATGGGACATAAACATACTTAAATGGAATAACCATACGGTCGACTACCACACATATCAGTAAATGGAATAGCCATACGAACAACTTCCATACCCAATGCATTGGAGGTTATAAGGTAACCACCCTTATGTGGTTTATCAAAGAACCACCCATCATTTGGTTTATCGCATAACCACCCTTCATTGGATTATCTTGTAACCACCCATCAAATGTATAAGTATTATTATATAATAATAACACATAAAATATTGAAAATATAAAAATTTCACTAATAACATTTCTTTTGCAATCATTAGAAATCATTTTAAGATATAGAAATACTAAATCCATTTCAAGACCCTTTTTCAATACTAAAAATCCAAAATGTGAATATGGTATTTATTTTCCTTTTGAAAACATTAAGGGTTATAGAGGATGCCAAATATCAAATAACGGTTACTACAACAGAGAGGTTGTTGTCGCCGTATACGTTAAAAAAACTACTTTTTTCAATTTATTAAAACACTTCATTGAAAAAAGATTCCATTTGAATGAATTTAAAATAAAAAGGGTTTTATTATACACCGTGTACAATAAGAAGGTATATATTATCAAAACATGCCTCAATGAAAGGAGATTGAGGCGAAGTCCCTTACCTTAAGTCTGATTCATCATGTATGTTACTTTTTCTTCCTAATAATATAATTAAGTTAATTTCTACTTTATTAAGAACCTTTTTCATGTTCATCATTCCTTTTATAACACTTATTACCATGTTATAAAAATTACACAATTATTTAAGTTAATATTGTTCTTTTTGTTGATTTTGGGTACATGAGTCGAAAATGATCTTGTTATAATTACAAATTGTCCATGTTGTAAAAATTAATTAATCTACAGAACAGAATTAATGATTTAAATATCATATATATCCATTATATATGTATTTATAATATTCTATAACATTTGGAAATAATAAATTAAATGCACCATTCATGGAGACGGTAGGTCGTTTATATGCATGAATACTACTTTCATTTATTTGTCATACTTAAAGAATAATAATGAAATTATAAAAATTTATATTATGGTACCAGTATTATATTTATATCTTCTATGTCTCATAGGTTTAATAAAACCATCATTTATACATTATTTGTATAGAATGAACGAGTCATATCACTTTGTGGGGGCAGTAGTCCACAACTCCTCAAATGAAATTATAGTATTTATATATCATGAAAAGAATAAAGGTATGTTTTAAATAAAAATTTAATAATAATAGAGACAATTTAAATATAATATATATGATATATAAATATAGTACCATCATAATGGCCACCATGAGAGGTGATAGGGGAAAATTGAAAAATAAACCTTTCTTGTTGTAATAGTTCGTCATTTACAGAAACAGTATGTTCGTATCCATTAAACGGAGTTGTGTGTAAGTGCAGTTTGTGTAATTTACAAAAAAAATCATAGTATATTGAGGATAATGGTGATTTTATGTAATCATATAATAATAAGAGCATAGGAAGTGGAGAAGAAAAATAATGGAAAGGAACTTGAGAGAAGACGCTACGTTTAAATTAGGTAACTTCTATTGATTTGAACCAAAATAATTTCTTGAATTGAGTTCTTCCAAATTGAAGGATTATATGAAGAAGGGAGAAATATTGGGAGATTATTCGAGTAGTGTTTGGTTAAGAAAAGGGTTTTTAGAGGTGTGAGTAAATGAGTATGGGTGATTCCCTTTTATAAGAAGGAGGGGGGGGGGGTACTTTAGGAATGTTTTGAAGTATTATATTATCATAAATTGATTTTTGATTTGAAAATGTCCCAAAGTAATTTATTTAAAATATAATATGCTTTTGGGTTGATAAATCTCAACCAATAGGTTTTAGACACGTCTAGGTCACAAATTTAACCTTGTCTTTTTTGGTTTAACACTCAGATAGCTAATTTGACTCTACCATGTCTTCGTATATATTCATACTGTTTGGTTAATATATTTACTATAAAATTACAATCAAACCTCCAGTGGGTCATTAATAAAATTTTCAACATTACCTAATTCATTTGGTTGAATTATATATTTTTATCACTTTTATATAATTTAATAATATTGTATTTTTTTAAAAACTCATTTATGTCAATTTTTATTCTATTCATATCACGACTTTTTAAAAATCCATAACAACTTGAATAATTTGAAAAAACATAATTAATTAAAATATAAATAGTCATAATCATAAATAAAATTATTTTATGGAATAAAAAGTTACAAATTTTATTTTTTAATATTTATAATATCATTTATTTAAATCATTCATTAATAAGGTAATCACTACATCATCATTGTGTCATAAATAAATTTATTTATTTCTTGTCTACATTTTTTAAATAAAATAACATGATGTTGTAAATACATTTATACTTCTCATTATTATTTATAGTCTAAGAGATAAATTATATTATTTATATAAAAATTGTTTTAGTAAAATAAACATGTTTATGTTACATTTTTCATTACATTAAATTAATTCATAAAAAATAGCGTTTTCACATACAAGTGGATCCATGGGGTCCCAAAATTGACCGAAGGATGTCTGTGGTCAGAGATATCTCATCTAATACGATTAGGACATGTGTTATGGTAGTTTAATATTTTTATAATATTATTTTTTTCCATTATTTACTAGATTTACCTTTTAACCATGGAAAATAAAATATTTACAGAAGTTACCATTCATAATGTCTAAAAAAGGTTCTTATTTGCACACTTTGGACCTCCAAATTCCAAATATGTAATCCATTATTAAAAATTTAAAATATATAATTGGTAGAAATTAATTTAAAATTAATTCATGTTGTCAGAAACAAAACACGAGTTTTTTAGAAGTAATAACTATCAAAAGATTGACATGTGTTTACCTCCAATTTCAAAGTGAAATTACATCTATTAACCAAAATTAGATTGAATGATAAAATTATAATACAATTACACTTTGAGACCAATTAAAAGTAAAATCTAACTATATAAATAAATTATATGAAAATGCGGTTTTGTCTTAAAATGCAGTATTTTCACTATTCATTAAAATATGAATTTTATCAGAAAAATACCAAAATTTCATCCGATGTAAATTTTGATGTTAATCTTCTAAATAAGAAATTTATTTTCTAAAATTGAACATATAACAGTGGAAAAATATATTTAAAAAAGCATCACCATCAAAAGGTTGTATACCGATCATTTTAAAATATTAGAGTATTTCATGCTTAAAATTGGATTAATTCTCATTTGAAGACACTAAAATTTACTAGATAAATGTAAAACATTAAAAACATGTTTAATAATATTGTAGATAGTTTTATTCATTATCGCCATTACAATGGCTATGCGTTAACTACTTTTTATAATAATAATAATATTATATTATATTTCGGTATAACACCAGGTTGAGTGAATCATAGGATTTCAAAGAATCTTGTTGTTGCATTTTTAGTACGCTATCAGAAAAGATGTCCTCTTTAACGTACAATTAATATTATATTCATTAATAAAAATAGATATCAAAAGATATTATTCTATAAATTCGTGGGATGCTACATTACATAAATATAAATATAACATTATATAATTAAATATTTTCAATTTAGTCACATTTTTAAGAAAAAATGACTATTTTATTTACATTTTTAAGAGTGTTTTAAAATTGCTCTAATTATATGTTTATTTATTTATGATTGTATATGTATATATATATATATATATTTATAATTAAATATATGTATACATACACATATATATTTTATTCACACACCCACATACACACACACACAGATATATATATATACATATATAATATGAACACACACACACAAACACAAATATAAACATAAAATATAAACATATGATATATATATATATAATAAATAAATGAAAATGTATCTATATATATGTGTATTTAGACATAAAATATAAATATAAAATATAATCGTATATATATTTATATATTAATATATGTATATATATAAGACAACACAATTAAAGCGTACCAATTTTAGTTACTTTTTACAAGTATTTTAAATCCTGGGTAGTTATATATATATCTGTGTGTTTTTGAGCATGTGTAAATCTTATATACGTGCACACATATATATTTACATACACACACACATGTATAATATAAACATATAAATGAGCACAAAATATAAACACACAATTATATATTAAGATAAAATATAGACATATAAACATTTATATATATATATATAATATAAAATATAAACCATTGAAATATAATATATATATATATATGTATTTAAAAATAAAATATAAATATTAAATATAGACATATATATATTTATATATGTATGTTAATTTATGTATATAATATATTAAAATTGTAAATATTAATATATATATATATATATTGTAATACAATTAGAAAACAAATAATCCATTAGGATGGTTGATCTGATATTCAGTTTGGGAGGCTAGAGGTTCATGTTTTGATTCTCGTTAAAGTCAAAAAAAATTACATTGGTGGGGTGGACACAAGAGGGAGGGGGCTACTATGGGAGAG
Source organism: Viscum album (assembly GCA_963277665.1). NCBI lineage: Eukaryota > Viridiplantae > Streptophyta > Magnoliopsida > Santalales > Viscaceae > Viscum > Viscum album. The sequence goes on along the minus strand of OY728122.1, from coordinate 1,426,618,578 downwards.
TGAAAGTGGGATAGGTATGGGCGAGTGCAAGAGTAATGGGGAGCAAGGAAAGGGGTTGGTATTGGAGTGGGTGGGGGGCGCTATGGGAGAGTTAGTACAGGAAAGGGATGGGAGAGTGCAAGAGCGAGGGGAAGAATAGAAAGGGGTGGGTACGGGAGAGAAAAAGAGTGGGAAAGGTGATGTGGTGCGTACTGTAGAGAGTGGGAGCATGAAAGGGACGGACGGGAGGGTACAAGGGGAAGGAATGAGAATGGGAGGGGATGGGGTTGGATTAGGGAGGGGAGTAGGGTAGGGCAGTTTATGGGATGATTGGGAGTTGGCGGGCCATTTTTTGAATGTAAACAAAAAAAATGAATAAATGTAAATTTTAACAAAAAATACCGATCTTTTTTGAAACATCGGTAAATGAAACCTCATTTTCAGACATTTCTAAATAACATAGGTAAATGAGTTATTGGTAAATGACAAATTTAGTGATGTTTTGTTACAAATGTTTCTTATGAATTTCTCTAAATGAGTTGTCTCTAAATAATAATTCTAATAAACATTGGTAATTAAAATCATTTATAAAATTTAATAATTTAGTGGTGTTTATACATGTTTCTAAATTAGTGACAACTCATTTAGCATATTTTTACCTAATATTAGTAAATGAATTAGAGATGTTTTAAAACATTTCTAATTAAAAAAAACCTTTCCAAATAATGTTTTTTTGTATTGCGTGAAATTGATTGACCGAATTTATATCACATCTTGAATTGGATAAACTCATGAAGCTTAAAAACATGAATACATGTTTCTCAACCTGAACATTCCATGGTATATCTTGCCAATAACGTTCTATGATCAACCAAATTCTATCATTCTGTTCATGTTTTAGTCAATTCATGGGAAAACCCTAGGTTATTTTGGGAGATCCTTCATCCAATTTCTTCTTAATTTCATTATTTTCTTTCAGGGGAATGATTTTGGTAATCCACGGAGAGTTCCTATATTTTATCCCTTGTTTCTTCCATGTTTTCCTTTATGAAATCATTATCTTTGTGTGTTATTTTTGGTTTTTAGTTTCTTTGGGATGTGGTTTGTTAACCCCTTTCTGTATTTTTGGGTAAACTATGGTTTCCTTGTACACTTTTCTTCTTTTGGTTATTTCTTCTTCACCTCGTTGTGCTTAATATTTGGAAATCTTTTTTGAGGAAGGGTATCCTTCATTTTTCCTTCACCAGATGTTCTTTTGGGGGGCCATATATTTTTTAACCTTTGGGGAGATGTTATTAACTAACATATGAAGGTAAAAAAATTAGTTTTATTTAAAATTTGGGTGGAATGGATGAAATTGCATGTTTTACTACTTTGATGTTATTGAATATAAGTTATATATACTTGATTCCATTATTGAAAATCATGTTTGTTTAGATCGTTTATTCTTTTGTATTTAATATGATTATTGGACCTTATGGTGTAATTGTTTAATATAATCTTTAATGAAGAGTATGTTAACTTATATACAGATAAACTAATTTTTTCCCATGGAAAATATTTAATTTTGTGAGAAAACAATTGACCATAAATTAATGAAATACCATGAACGTGGATTGTGAAATATGTGGATGCTGTGATGTGATTATGGGTCTGGTTGTTCCTACAATGTTTTCTTTTGTGGTGTGGGATATTATTTGATGATAATGGTGGAAATATGGGATATAGTACATGTTGGGAAGTGTTTTAATGATTGATTATTATGGAATGTGATGTGGGATGAGATGTGGTTATTGAGATGAGAAGTTGTTATAGATCATGGACTTATTGATGTTATATTGATTGGTTGTTTGGGTTTGAGAGACATTGAGATAGGTTCCTTATAGTGATGGAATAAATGTTAATAATTAAAATAAAATTTCATCGGCTCTAAAGGATAATTGTTTCTAGAATAAAATAAAATGAGTTGTTAATGTTGGTTTTTCATTGTGAAAATTAGTGGTCTTAATAATGTTAATAGTTTTTAATTTAAGAAATTTTCAAATGGATTAAATAGGAATGAAATGATGGAATTTGGATTCTGGTTTATGTCTTGAGTATTTCTCTTGTAGTGAAATGAAATATATATGGTATTGAAAATTGTGGAGGTTGTTTGAAATTGTGGGGATGTTTTTAGTTGGGATGTAAATCTTGTTAGTAACTCATAATATGGGTTTGAGTGTGTGTATGACTATTATATATTGTATTTTCATTGCGATTTCTATACAAACCACACCTCTCTTGGGCACCATGTTGTGGTGCAAAAACTTATTGGTGGGTATTTTTTCCAACATCCAGAACATGATGATGGATGGATAGCTACACCATATCCCATAATAGCTCTTTCATGAAAGATGTATATGCACAGGGTATGATGGCCATACGTAAAAAAATTGAATTATTTTTGATGTTTAATGAGACTATGAGGTGGTTCATCGAGTGGTAAGGCATAATAGGAGGAGGGAATGAGATTTACATCCTCAAATTTCATTATAACCTATTATTCTAAATATAAATTTGTGGGTGAGATATCACATGATGAACCAAGAATCATAAGAAGAGATTCATTAAGATGGACCATGTTTTTTTTGGGAATTATATGATTAGATGGCCCATGTGTCATTGGGAAAGATGCATTGTGGTGAATGATGTGTCCTTATGTGGGATATGAGGTCTAGTTTCATGTGAGGTACTCTTTAATATGTGGCTTCATATATTTATTTGAGAATGATTATACGGATGATTTTGTATCACCAATATAAATGACATTCGGGTGTTAGAGAAGAAAATTTGTGGGAATGTGGTGGGGGTACCCTCTTTGTCAATATGCTATATATTATATTACTATACATGGATGTGTTATTCGGATAGAATGTATTAGTGAGGATGGGATTTGTTAAATTTATACCATGAATTATTTTATTTAAAATTATTATTGGAAGGTTATATACTTGGAGGCAGTTGGTATCCACGTATTTTTTTTGGTGAACATGGTTGTTAGATGGGAACTATGCATAAAGAGAACCTTCATTCCAGGATAGCAGGTTTTTCCATAGAACCAATAGAAACTAGGACAATCGTTGTTCCGAGTTTTATCAGGGATTTTCTAGATTTTTTCAAGGTTCTTGTGATGATATAACCTTGATATGATATAAAATTCATGATATATCAATAGCCTAAAACTTTTATAAATTTTAGGGATGATTATTGAATTAAATCCTTTGATATTCAAGAGTTGATGATTTAGATAGATGATTTTGTATATAAGGGTTTCATCCAGACAAGTGTGTCACTGTATAGTGCTCCAACATTATTTACCAAAAGAAATATGGTAGAATGAGGTATGTATAATTTACAAAGGGATGAACCAGGTGAGGATCAAGAATTATTCCCCTCTTGAGAGGATTGTAATCTTATTTACAATATGATATGGGATAATTGTTTATATCAGATCGATATATGTACTAGAGATCATTATTTGTGGGCGTGGGAGGATGATATCCAAAATACTTCTTTATAGTGCATGTGTTTTTACATCGAGTTTGTGGTCATGACACTTGATGTCAAGAATGAACAACCTTTCATCAAGGATATCTTGAATTTTATATTATATGTGTCCCTATAATAGTTCATCACCATGTTCATTAATGATATCATGATCTAATCAAAGATATAGGAGGAGAATTTGAATCAAATTAGTGTAGTCTTATAGGTAATTATACACCCCTAAATTTATAGAAAGTTCCTAGAATACAAGTTATAGGTATGATAAGTTCATTTACATGGGCATGTGGTGTCTTATCAGGGAGTGTGCATAAATTTTTCAATGTTTTCTCATGATTTATCTTAGGAAGCACCTAAAAACATGTAGAGACTCTTAGTTTCCTTAGTCTTGGAGAAAATTATTGAAGGTTAATGTCTAATTTTCACAAAGATTTCAACCTTGTTGAAAAATATGAATAGGATTCTATTTACTATGATATTTTCTAGGTAGTGTTCTAATAGTTAAATTTTAATTTTATCAATTCTATAAAGTACAATTTTCTTGATTATGTGGCGAGGTTTTAGTTATTCTAAGACACTTATTTATTGGGATGAGGATGTGTGTTGATGTAACAAATTGTGGTTCTCTCTTATGGGTCTTGATAGTTAGGTCTCCATATGTGTAACTACTCCACACATGATCTGGATTTGGTAGTAGTTCTATTTTCACTAAATAGTGGGAAACATTACCACATTTTAGTATTAATTTCAGTCTTCACATATCAAAAGAGATTTAGTATGTATTTTCATAGTATTATATGAATCTTCATCAATAGAGATGGATGGAGTTTCTAAAGGACAATGAATTTAATATATATTTCACATAGAAAATGGGGAGTATAGGTTTTAATATGATGTGTTGGATGTTAAGAAAATATGTGGATTAGGAGATTGAAGATGATTTGAAAGGGATATATGAGGTTGAAATTATGCACCTTGATGTGGTGGAAAGTAATTAATGTGGTGGTCTCGATCACATGATCCATATGTCAACCCGGATGCAGTAGTTGACTGAGTCTCATAGAGAGAAATAGAGGTGGGGTGATGCATAACCATGTTGGACATGAGGATTCTCTAAAGGTTTACTCATAGGATATTCGAAACTATATATTGTTTTAAGGGAGGATTTTTGTTATATTGGAAATGAAAAAGGGAGTTATCTATGATTTTCTATGATCACCATTATTTATATAGCCTTGTGTGTCTTAGACATACTATTGTTTGAGGAGGTATCTTTTTTGTCCTGTAATGAAATGGTCCTTGGTAGTGTTTTGGTGATGTTTTTGTTCTGTTAGTATGTGGTAACTGGATGTCATGTTCCCATAGGATTTTTACAGTCATCAGACATCCCCAAGTGTAAAATTTGTAAAATATCAATGGATTTCATCATTGGGTTACCCAAATATCTATGAAGATGGGATTTCATTTGAATGGCTATAGACGAGATGATAAAGTAATATCAATTTATGTATATTCTAGAATCAATAGTCTGGGATGTTTTAATTAGGTAGTATATAAACAATGTGGTTAGGTTTCATGGGGTACCAAAGACCCTCATCTATAACTGGGATCATCATTTTAACTCACTAGTATAGAGGGGATTACAAATTTATTTGGTACTCTAGGTTTTCTCATACCTACCTAGACCCTCATTCAGATGGGAAACAGAGTGGACCATCGGGATACTATAAGATTTATTGTAAACTTATGTCTTGGACTTTGTAAGATCCTGGGAAAATATCCTACCTCTATTTTAGTTTTCCTACGGCAACTATTGATACATTTTACGTGTTTTATTTGAGTTTTTCCTATTTTTTGTGCTATATGGAGGATGGGTATTCAACAGTTATGTGTCCTCATGTGGTGTAGAAAATTTCTGAGAAGATCTAGAAGTTTTTAATGTAGATGAGGTTGGTGAACGATTGTATGATGTACTAAACTGAATAGAGGTGCATTCCCCCATAGTTCGAGGTTATAGACATTGTTCACATGAGGATCTCCCATCCATGAGGTTAGTGAAAGATTTTTAGGGGTAGTATGATTTATCTTTTATTCATTATACATTTTTAGGTGTTAGAGAAGTTCATAATTTTTTCATATCAGCTGGGATTTCCACCACAACCACATAGTATCCATAATATTTTTTAAGTGTCCCATCTTTATTGGTATCTTCATGGTGACTCCCACATCATTGATTGGGCAGAGCTAGATATAGAGGATAATGTGACATTTATGGAGTTACCAGTAGTGCTCAAATATCATTAATATAATTTTATTTCATGGGTGAATCATCCCATTGGTTTTGGTAATGTGGAGGAAAGGTGACCTAGTGGATATCACTTAGGAAAGTGATATGAAACTTCTTACACATTACATGGAGTTGTTTTGAGTTTTTTTCTTAACGATGTGATGTTTTAATATTTTTTCAGGATATGTTATTTTACAATAATAATGTGAGGTACATTAAATCTTTTGGAATATGAATAGGGTAATACCCCTTCGTAATCAATATTTTTTATATTATGAAACATTTTGTAAATGTGTTGGCATGTCACCACTTCTTAAAGGGGAAAGTATTTTTGACAAATAAGGTTGAATTACTTGACTTTTTTTATGGAAAAATATTATGTGGTGGCGATAGTAGCTGTCATCTTGTGCTATGTGGATGTTATAATGATTGAGTGAAAATGTGGTGGCATGTAACTGGTGTAAAAAGATGTTGTATTGTGGTTGTTTATGATATTTTGTAAATGTTTTCATCATTACATGGTGTTTTTTGACGGTGGTAGCGTTTTGTGTGTAATAATATCCCTGAGAGGCATCTCAATGGACAGTTTTTCATACCTGAACAATTTGTTTTTATAATTTTTATTCTCGAGGGTGAGAATAATTTGACAGGTGTCTGATGTAATGGCCTATGCCTCCATGTCCCATTAATTTTCTATTTTTGTCATAGGAGACATTGGGATGAGGACTGAGGAGGGTTATTTAGAGATTGGAGTGGAAATTATACAATTTGAAGTGGTTTATGATGTGAAAGAGAGTTCACAACATGAGATGTTTTTTTATATCTAGGGGGATGGTGATTCATTGCTTGATATTCTGGATGAAAAACTTGTGCGCAATAAAATATCAGTGTAAATTAATTATTCATTATGAAAATAAGTTAAATGAAATTAAGTGTATTTTCAATGGGTTTGGGGTTTAAGAAAGTCAGGTATTTATTATTTCATAGCCTGAATTGGAGGTCTTCATTATGACTTGTGATGTGAAAATGTGGTTCAAAGGGTGATAGAGACAATGTACATCTTGCCTATAAATTTTGCAGCTTATTCAAATCTATCATTCCGAATTTTTTATATATAACCTTCATAAAACCCTATGAAATTTTTGGAGATCCTTCAACACCTTTCCTCTTGATTTGATCCTTGGATTTTAGAAACATTCTTGAAAAATAATATGTTAATTATCCTCTTTGATCTATTTTTTCTCCCCATACATCATTTGGGAAATAAAAAATGGGACGTTTTTTAGTTCATGGTGTTTTAGGGATATGTTTTGATAACCCATTTTTATAGTTTAGTTTGATTTGGGGTCACCATGTGTGGTTTCAATATTCTAATTGTTTCTCATTTCCCCCAGTGTACACAGTGTTTCAGAATTCCTCTTTGAGGTAGGGGATCCTTTTTCTTTACCAATTTAGTTTTTCATGTGGTGTGATTAGGATTTGATTCTCTATTTGGGTGATGGTATGCACTATCCTATTACGAATAATAAAATTAGTTAAATGGAAATAATGTTTTCAGGTCATAAATTACTTGTTTTACTTTTTTGAGGTTATTTCTATTGATTTTATACATTCTAGATGCCCCTAATGAAAATCAAGGTTATGGGGAGAAAATTATGTGTTGTATTTGATTTTATTAGGGACCCATGTGGTCTAATTATTTTATAACTCCTTAAGTAAAATGGATAATCACACAGATAAACACATATGTATAAATTAATAGTTTCATATGGAAAATATTTGTTTGTGTGAGAATACCCAATGAAATATATTAATAAGAGCTCATGGACCTGAATTGGTAAATATATTGAATCTAAAATGTGATTATTGGTGTGGTTGTTCTTATTTCATTCTCTTGTGTGGTGTGGGTTATTTTATGACAGTGGCATTGACCATGTAGGATGCAACACATGTTGTGTAGTGATTTTATCATTGGTTATCATTTGATTTGACGTGGGTTAAAATGTTGTAGCTGTGATGACATGTGGTAATAATGTAGGGCCTTGTGAATGTGGGATAGATGAGTTTTTTTTTCTATGAGAATTTGAGTTATATTCTCAGTAGTGATAACATAAATGATAAAAATGAAATTGAATTATAATGTGGTTGAAAGAATTAATTAACTATGGAGTAAAATGTAAATTTTAGTTATAGTGGTTTGTTTAATGTGAAAATGAATGGGATTAATAATGATAATGTTTGTAAAATCATAAAAGTCTGTAGTTTTATGACATTAAAATAAATGAATGATTTTGGATTGTGGTTTTTCCTTTTCACTTTCTCTTCTAGTGTTATTAATTAGAGGTTGATGTAAATGTGGTGGTGGTTGTGAGTCATTGTAGTGATGTTGTGAGTTGGTATGGCACTCTTATTGAAAAACTTTTGGTTGGGGTATTCATGTGACTATTACATATTTGTATTTTTATTTTGATTTATATATGTATCCCACCCTCCTTGATAACCATGTTCCATCACCCAACAATTTTAGGGTTTTTACCAACATTCATATGGAGTGGATGGATGACTAGATACCTCATCATCCATGCTCTATCTTCCAAGAAAGTTTGATATGCAGGTTATGTGAGGGATTAAATTGATAAGTTCACTATTGGTGATGTTTGATGAGATGATAAAGTAGTTTGTGTTTGGGTTGTGCATGATAGAGGAATGTAATATAGTAAATTTCCTTTATGATTGTGATACAATACTATTTATGATACATTACTATGGGATATATGTGATGTGAAGGCCCATGTTTCATCATGCATGATGCGATATGGTGGCCCAAGTCTCTCCCCAATTATTATTACTATCAGGTTATTATCGTAGGAATATTTATTTTTTTATATATTTTGAGGTATATTTTTGAATTGGTTGATATTGTTCATGAATTGTGTGATGGATTTGGGTTTACCTTTATGTTATTTCATTTATTTTATTTGTATTTGACATATCATATCTCTTGATCCTATTTTATATTATGGGTAATGCATCCCTTATTTGATATTTTATACGTTCAGATATAGTTTCCAACCTAGTCCTATTAGTGGAAGAACTATAGGGTCATTTTCCATCTTCCATCATTATTGTCCATATGGAGATATAATTAGAAAGAGGGGGTGTTGACAAGTGTATCTCATGTTACTTTTTCAACAATGGGATTATTGAACAGATGGTTATGTGTACATGGTGTTTGATTGGATTTGTTTCAAACAAGTAATACTCCCACCATGATGGCTTAAATTGGGGTGTAAGATAATTCCATCATCAAACATTCGAGTTAAAGAGATCATTTTTTACAATGGATATCCAATAGAGCACAATTTTCGGGAGAGAGAGAGATGTGTAAATTGAGAGTTTTTAATCATAATTTTCACTAAAATAATTGCTAATTTCTCCATCAACTCTTAGTTTTTGTGATTACTGAATCATGAAAAAAGAATCACCATTACTTGTCATATGACATTTAAAACCCCAAAAATAATCCTCACCAAAACCATTTAAGGTTTTTGAGACTAGAAAACCTTAATGGGGGGGGATCATGATGTTTCTTATTTATAAAACCTATTTTAATCAATTGTATTTTTTATGGATCTTATTCCCATGCTTTAAGGAACAATGTTCAAAATGTTGATTATTTTATTTTTTCTGATATCCAAATTGAATATCAAAAACAAATATAGAAATATAAATATTACATAGGATATATATATATTTTCTATTTTAACTATAAATAATATATTTATTACAGAATATGAGGAAAATGTTTTAATGTACGGAGAGATAATGTTATGTTATTCAGATATGATGAAGGTTTATAAATGATGCACTTTAAATTCAAGAGTTACTACCTATTGTTCTATCCAAGAAATAATTTGGTTAATGAAATGACCTATTTATATAAATTCGGATCTCTTAAATAATTGATTGAATTTATGTTATATTCCAATTAGACATAATTTATTGAGATATAATGCATCTTAATGACTATAAAGACACTCTCTTAAGCAATACCTTATTGTTCCCACCTTCTTTAATGCCAAATAAGAATAACATCATGACCGAGGGTTGGGTATTTTTATTCCAAAAACACAAAAAAATAGAGAAACTATTTTCATATAAAGATAATTCCACAATGTAATTATCTTATTTTTCTTCATCAGTAGTAACTGTATATAATCGTGATGTCCTCATTCTTACCTTTTATTATCTTTGAACCATACATGGTTTTTAATATATATTTATTATTATCCTCTAAAAAGATATCTCAATATGAAAAACCTTTTTATTATCCTTCTTATAAATCTAATATTCAATATTCTTATCTTTTTTTCTTGAACTTCTAAAATAAGTCATATAATATTATTTAAACCAACCCCTTTAATATGAGGGTTTAGATTAGTCTTCCTACACCTAATAATATCAAATAATTCATGATGTACCACATGGTTTTAGTGTTTTCTTTAAGTTGTAATGAAACTAAAATTTGTCCCTAAAATCTTGATCATTATATTAATACTCATTTCTAAAATTAATATCACAATTATTATATAATCCAACTTTTCATAGAGTGGATTCCTCTTTCATGATGTGATCCTTTTGACTCTATCTATTCGCTGACATGTTAATTTTATTCATAGCATGATGTCTTGTTGGTATTTAGATGCAAAATATATACTCCACAAATTTTCCATTTAATTTTTATAAAATTTAAGGTGGGATTAATAAGAATTTAATTCTACCCTTATCACCATAGGAATGAAATTGTTATTTTAAGGGTCACTTTTCCATGAAAATGAACAATATGATATTTAAATCAAAAAATGTTCAAAATGCCACTCTATTAGTTTTAAATATTTATAATGTCTCTATATAGGGGAAATATAAATTTATGAATTAATATAAAATAAAAACCCATGATTAATATAATTATATTAATGGAAATATTTAAAATCTAATTTTTAGTGATTATATAATTACCTTAAATTCTTACTTAATGCTAATACATTAGTTATTGTATTAATATAAAAAAAATAAATGATTTTAAAAATATTAAAAGTTATATTATTTTATTGATTACTATAATCACTCAATATTTATAGATTATTATTAAATATTAGTGATTTTTAAATGAATCAAAAATGAATTTATAATTTTCTTGAGGATTTTGAATTCAAATTAATTGAACAGTGTAAAACATTTACATTTATGATAATTTATGAAAATAATATTTTATTAAATTATTTAGAAAGAATTAATATCATGAACAAGGAGAAAGGGGTATGATATGGTTAACAATGTCATCTTTTTTCTATTTATGAGTAAATAATAACATTATATATAAAATTACCACCCTTTAAGCATGAAAAATATATTATCTTGATTAATGTAAAAAATAGGTTAACTAAGAGGTTAAACCTGAAGATAAGGTTTAAAACACAAAACAACCTGTCCAAATCATACTATTTGATTATATTAAAACTAAATCCAACCATATGTTTGAATCTTGGTCCCTTTGGATATATTTTTCTTGATAATTACAATATTATAATATAAAATTTTAAGAAATTCAATAAATAACCCTCACCAGACTTATTAATGGGAATATCCTCCCTATCTTCATTACACTACCTCGAGCATTATAGAATGAAAAAAATTTCATAACTTCCTTAGATACATTTTATAAGAATTTTTAATCCCAAATACTAACCTAAGGAACATTAAAGACACATTTAAATAACTTCTTTCTTCAGGCAGGTAATCACCTTGATCAATACCTTTCTTCGTTCTTATTTATTACCTCATATAAATTGGTTGTATTTATAATTAAATAATAAACTAATAATAATAAATATAATGAATTTTTATTATGATAATTAAATCACCATTATCCACCTTTTTTCAAATAAATTAGAAGTGAATGTACCCCTCATGAATATGTACATATAACCATATCCAAATAGCGATGAAATTCATTTTACCTTGCCAAATTTCATGGATGGAAGTTATAATGGGTTTAATTTTTATATATTATAATTACAATACCACATATACCTTCTTAACTTACAAATCGTTGGAATGCAATATTGTCTCTACTGGGTGCATGTGGAATACCGCCTCCACGAAGCGATGTAATTTTTTATCATTTCTATTTTACGTGGATGGAAATGTGGTTGATTTTGATGAATGTATATATATATATTATAAATTTTTTATGATTTTAATTATTATTTTTCCTCTCTTTTGTTCCATATGTCAAAAAATGAATGCAAAATTCATGCGTACTTACAACCAAATATCTCCAAGAACAGTGTAATCTATTTTTTCATTTAAAACATTTATGGATGACCTGTAATATTTTAATAATGAATATAAATGACAAATATATAATGATTAAAATTACTGATTAGATAGAAACATGATCAATGTACAAGGACCAAATCGACAAAATGAATGCACACATGAAAATAGAAATTGCTACCACCCAAAGGATTGATTTAATTAAAAAATTATTAAAAAATTGTTGATAAAAGGATATAAAAAAAAATATATTATATAATTTATATTATTATTTATTTTTAAAATATTTATTTTAAGTATTTTTTTTAATTGTGGTTTTAATGCATATGAAGGAAGTATAACATGAGCTAAGGGGTTTTTTAACAATCTCACCACTATTTGGGATTATTTATGTTAAAGTCTTTTATAAGAGTATCTTTTCTTCAATATCTATATTTTATAAAAATGTTTTAAATAATATTTTTCCTATTCTAAAATATTTTATTAATTACATTTTTATACATGTTTTTACTTTATAGAGATTTTTTTAAATGAGTGTTATTGTCATTTTCCAAATGTGGCACATTTTTACTTTTATTGAATATGTAAAATTAATATTTTTATTTATTTATACACCATGAAAATAAATTTCCCACTATTATTAACACTCAATTATTTAATTTTTTCTTTATAATTTTACAAGGTTATTTTCAAATAAAATGGTTTCATTAATATCTGAAAAGTTTTTTTCATGTTTATTTGAAAATGATTTTTAAGGTAGAAAAGTTAATTTTCCATAAGAAATATTCCATTAATATATTTAAGTTATTTTCATGTAAAAAAACATCATTTGTTGAATATTATATTTATTATGTACTCTAATTATACCATTCAACATATTTATTTAGACGGTTTATTTTTAGTTTGACTAAGGAAAGTATTTATAACGACCCAAACTTTACATACATTGTTAATACTTCAAAATTGAAGCACACTTATTACAACATATGACAAAACCACAAAGGACCGTATAGGTATAGTGTCTTTAGAAACTGGGAAACATAAACAACTGGTTCATAAATCTTCTACAGTGTCTCCCATTTATTTCATCATATCTAGAGTCCCTTTTAGCATATTCTACTTAATATCCATCTTCCTGACCTGGGGAAAAGAAAACATAAAAGGGTGAGCTCAAATGCTCAGCAAGGGAAAATAAAGGAAATAAAAATCATATCATATCTTTTTGAAAATCAAAACCTGCAAAAGAGATCATAATATCTTAACATGGAATAAATCATAGAAGTGAAAATGAGATCCCCATAATCATAACATAAAACTTGAAACTTTGTGTCATGCACACATAATCATGGAAAATCATTTCTTGTTAGTCATGACTCATCTCCAAGACTATCTTAGTGGACAAAGTCCCTTTCTGAACCGAGTTCACTCCTCGTTTCAGTCCTGTATCACTGAACCGAAATAACCTTCCATTCCAGCCATGTCTATCTCATGAGATATAAAATCTTTACCCAATTCATTGGAGGGAGATATAGGTCCCACCCATCTTATAATGAATCCTTTCTTATGTGTGCCACATAATCATAAAACATACATCATCGCATAACACATGAAACAAAAATGGGATTCTTGAAACATCATGACATCATAAATCAATTCATATAAGATAAAGGAATTCATAAAAATAATTCCATCACAACATGATCAAATCAATGTAATAATAGGGATAAAAACAGAACCCTTTATTATCTTAGATGGAAAATAATTTTGAAAATCACTTGAACTCCATTCTTGAGGAAAATATCCTTTCTTCTTCAAAAACATTTTTCCTTTCATAACATGTCATATAACTTTAAAATAAAAGAAGTTGATTAAAAATAAACTTGAAAACTTGTAAAGGAAGCTTCTTGGAAATAATGTTTTAAAAATCCATTCATGTCGTATAAGTTAAAAAAAACATTCTTTGTACTTTTGTCGGAAAAGTCAAAAAGTACCTCGTACGGAAAAACGACAAAAGATTCCTTTCATATTCTTTACTAAAAACTCACCTAAGGGTAAAATTGGATTTAAACTATTGCAAGTGGATGGAAACAATATTTCATATTGAGGGAACATGGATGTGGATGATAAAATACACCCCAATAATACTTACGAATAAACAATCTCGGATAAAAATGAGATTGTGATATTTCCCTTACCTTAGGTCCAATTTGCTTTGTACGTGTCCGAAGCTCCTGTATAATGGTTTAAATAATGTTATTGACTTATTCCAGAATCATACATATTTATATGATATCATATATGGTCATATTATTAGCTTCTTGTTAGTAATATTTCATTGTTACTTGTTACTCGGGTCTTTATAACTTTTTGTTCTTATGCGTGTTTTGTCGAATAAATTCTTATTCTTATCTTTAGGTTATAGATAATTCATTTCCAGAATGGTATTAGTGTATTATATACCATATTCATTCATTCAATTCATTTATATAATCATTATGAAATGAATATCATGTAGAACGAGTCGCATCACATCGTGGAGACGGTATTCCGTACGTACGCACGAGTGATGATATCATTCCTATGATCGTGGAATTGTATTGGAGTATATATATATTATTTCAGTATCAATATTACATCATAATAATCATATTTAGTTACTCATTACACCATTATAACCATCCTTGTAAGGTGATGGTGGAAAATAGATTACACCACGGTGTGGAGACGGTATTCCGTACGTACGCACGCGCGGTGATTTCATTTTTCCGTAGGATGGATAGAAGGTGAATTAGGGTTGTTTCATATTTATAATAACATATCAGTATGTAAGTAATACTGATGTTATTACTTTATCATGAAACAACTAAAGAAGAAGAAGTTGAAGAAGAAAGAAATTGAAAAGATCGGTAATGGATATTACCTCTTCTTTGGAACGCCTCTTTGAATCCTCCACTTAAGGAACTAAGATTGGTCTTTGGAGAAGACCAGGACCTCTAGGATTATTCTAGGGAAGTGGAGAGGAGAAAATGGCAGGGGTTGGCCGAGCTTGAGTGCTCAATTTGGTGTGAGGAGGAGGGGGAGGAGGTTCCCTTTTATAAGGGAGGAGAGGGGCACCTTAGGAATATCTCAAAATATTATTTTATATTAAAGTAAAAATCGGTTTATAATGGTTCCAAAGGGTCTTATTTCGAAGATAAAGTGGGGAAGGGTCGAAATCCTATCAACCAATAGGATTTAGACAAGTTTAGGGTATTATTTTAACCTTATCAATTAGATTTAACTCTAAGTTAAATAATTTAACTTTTACCATGTCTTTTTGTTTTCTTTCACTATATGGTTAATACACTTACTATAACATGCCAAACGAACCCCAAATTGTTTATTATTAACATATATATCCTTATCTAAGTCATTTGGCCGAACCTTAGATTTTTAGGAATAAAATAACAATTAATAATATAATATTTGATTTAAAAACTATTTTGTGTCAATTTTGACACTATTTGATATATGATTTTTGTGAAAGTCATAAAAGAATTATATGTTCAAACCAAGTTGATTAAATCAACATTAATATATCATAGTAACCTATAAAATTAGTTTAATTCATAAAAAGTCTCAAATTACATTTATTTTGGTGTTTATAACATCAATTATGTCAATATTTCATTAATAAGATAATTACTGCATCATCTTTGTGTCATAAATAAATTACATTATTTGATGTCTAAAAATTACAAATAAAATATCATCATGTAGGAAATCTTTTTATCTTTCTAATGAATATTTAAAATCGAATTTATCTTATGTATAACCCCATATTAGAAATGATTTACTTATTAAACCTTGATTTTAACTATTTTAACCCTTCTTTAAATAAATTAATGATAAATGTCCTAATCTAATCCAAGTGGGCGTAAATGGTCATATTTTATTCCTAAGTTTGTTTTTGGTCGAATTACACTTTTCCAATAGAATTAGGACATGTGTTAGGGTAATATTAATATCATATTTACCCTTAGTTACCCTATTTACTATTAACCGCGGTAAAAAAGTAAAAAGTTACTATTCACAAAAAAATTATTTTCATCTCATTGAACCACATTTTAGTCCTTGATATTAACCGTGTCTCTAGGATTTTCGAAATTCCAATCACAGAAGCGGTAAAATTAAGTTTTATGCAAAATTCAGTTTTTAACCTACCACTTAGTGGTTTCACTATTCATCAAAAATTGAAAGTTTTCAGAAAAATACCAAAATTTCACCCTAGGCTAATTTCGATATTCTGAGTCCAAAAATGAAGTCCATTTTGAAAAATAAAATTTATAAAATTTCAAAAAGTGGTTATTACTATTCATAACGGCTAGTTTTAATTGCATATTGTTGTTTAGTGAAACTCGGTATTGCGTACGACGCAAGCTATCGAGGAAGGTCGCGATTGCGTGTAAAGCAAGTCAAGCAGGTGTTGCGTAGAAAAAGATTTCTTTGATAATTTATATAACATAAAAGTCTCGGGTGTTACATTCTACCCCCCTTAAAAGAATTTCGCCCTCGAAATTCATCACTTTGTAACAAACAGATGAGGATACTTCTCCCTCATCATATCCTCAAGCTCCCATGTAGCTTCTTCAAGTTGGTGGTTCCTCCATAAAACTTTCACCAAGCGAGTGGTCTTGTTTCGTAGGACTTTTTCGCTACGATCCAGAATCTCTATCGGCTGTTCTTCATAAGAAAGATCTTGCTCCAGCGGTACAACTTCTGAGCTGAGTACATGTGAAGGATCTGGTATGTACTTTCTCAGGAGAGATACATGGAACACATCGTGAACTTGAGAGAGATTCGGTGGAAGCGCCAATCGGTAAGCTACCTTCCCAACACGATCCAGTATTTCAAAAGGACCGATATATCTAGGGCTCAACTTCCCCTTCTTCCCAAATCTCATAACCCTCTTCCAGGGAGATATTCGTAAGAACACTTTATCGCCCACTTCAAACTCTAGGTCTTTTCTTCGGTTGTCGGCATAGCTTTTCTGTCGACTCTGAGCTGCTCTTATGTGTTGTTGAATAGATCTGACCTTTTCTGCCATTTCATCAACGAGATCAGGTCCTAATAGATTTCTTTCCCCAACTTCATCCCAGCAAGTTGGAGTCCTGCATTTCTTTCCATAGAGAGCTTCATAAGGAGCCATCTGAATACTGGAGTGAAAGCTATTATTATAAGAAAATTCCACCAAAGGTAGGTGTTGATCCCAACCTCCTTTGAAATCCATAGAGCATGCTCTCAACATATCTTCTAGGGTTTGAATTGTTCTCTCAGACTGACCGTCTGTCTGGGGATGATAAGCAGTGCTGAAACTCAACTCTGTATCCAGAGTATGCTGAAGACTTCGCCAGAACTTCGAGGTAAATCTCGGATCCCGATCAGATATAATAGAAAGTGGTACTCCATGTAATCTTACCACTTCCTTTACATATATCCTGGCAAGCTGATCTAGAGAGAAATCCTCTCTAATAGGAATGAAGTGTGCAGACTTTGTAAGACGATCAACTATGACCCAGATAGCATTATTGCCTTTGGATGTTTTAGGAAGTCCTGTGACAAAGTCCATAGTGATGTTTTCCCATTTCCATTCGGGTATGGGTAATGGTTGTAACATCCCCTTAGACTTCTGTCTCTCAGCTTTAACTTGTTGACAAACCAAGCATCGAGAGACATATTCAGCAACATCTCTTTTTATGCCATCCCACCAGAAGTACTCTTTCAGGTCCCTATACATCTTCGTGCTTCCAGGATGAATAGAGAATGAAGAACTATGAGCCTCATCCAGAAGCTCCTGCTTTAATTCAGGGATGGGAGGAACACAAACCCAATTCCTGAACTTTATTATCCCATCACAATCAAGGTTGAATTCAGGAACATTTCTCACCTTCTTTTGTAACTCGACATCTTCTTTCTGTGCCTCTTTAATCTTCACATGTATAGATGGTTGAACATTCATTTGAGAAAGATAAGATTTTTCCCCTTCCATTATAATTCCAAGATCCATCCTTTGTAAATCCATAAATATTGGATCTTTTGTGATCCTCATCATGGATAAACTAGCATGGTCTTGTCGACTTAATGCATCTGCCACCTTGTTTGCTTTCCCAGGGTGGTAATGGATTGAGCAGTCATAATCCTCAATCAGCTCCAACCATCTTCTTTGACGCATATTCAACTCCTTTTGTGAGCAGATATACTTTAAACTTTTATGATCAGTATAAATATCACACCTTTCACCATAAAGGTAATGCCTCCAAATCTTTAATGCAAAGATTACCGCAGCCAACTCCAAATCATGTGTTGGGTAATTTTGCTCATGGATTTTCAACTGTCGTGAGGCATAAGCTATCACCATATCATTTTGCATAAGAACACACCCCAATCCCTTCTTGGATGCATCACTGTAGATCACAAACCTTTCTCCACTACAAGGCAGTGTGAGCACAGGTGCACTGGATAACCTTCTTTTCAACTCCTTGAAATTCTCTTCACATTCCTCTGTCCAGACAAACTTAACTCCTTTCCGAGTCAACTTGGTGAGTGGATTAGATAATCGTGAAAAATCTTTTACAAAACGTCGATAATATCCAGCCAAACCAAGAAAACTTCGGATCTCAGTTACTGTGGTTGGTCTCGACCATCTTTCGATAACCTCTGTTTTTGATGGATCCACAGATATCCCCTCTTTTGAGATTATATGACCCAAAAATGCAACTTTTTGAAGCCAAAATTCACACTTGGTAAATTTGGCATAAAGCTTCTCCTTTCTCAGGGTCTTCAATATAATTCTCAAGTGATCTTCATGCTCTTCCTTGCTCTTTGAATAGACAAGAATATCGTCTATAAAGACTACCACAAATTGATCAAGATAGTCTCTAAAGACTCTATTAATTAGATCCATGAATATAGCAGGGGCATTAGTAAGACCAAATGGCATCACTATAAATTCATAGTGTCCATACCTTGTACGGAAAGCCGTCTTTGGTATATCCTCCCTTTTGACCCTTAATTGATGATACCCTGAACGAAGATCAATCTTGGAAAAGTATTGAGCTCCGCGTAGTTGGTCAAATAAGTCATCAATGAGTGGGAGAGGATATTTGTTCTTGATAGTGATCTTGTTAAGTTCTCGATAATCAATGCAGAGTCTCATTGATCCATCTTTCTTCTTAACAAATAGAACAGGTGCTCCCCAAGGTGACGCACTAGGGCGTATGAATCCCTTATCAAGATTCTCTTGGAGTTGCTTCTTCAATTCCTGCAACTCAATTGGGGCCATTCTATAAGGTGTCTTTGAAATTGGCAAAGCGCCCGGTATGAGTTCTATTGAAAACTCAACTTCACGATTTGGTGGAAGACCCGATAATTCCTCTGGAAAGACATCATCAAACTCCCGTACGATAGGCATATTCATAATCGTGAGTTTCTCACCAACCATTTGAGATAAATAACCTTCATTTAGTGGAATCAATACCCATAAGATGGAAGAAATTTCCACTGGAAGGTTATGTTCATCCTTGCATTGATAGACGATCGTAGATTGATCTGGAATATGAAATGTGACTTCCCTTCTTTGGCAATTGATATGAGCTCCATGTAGAGAAAGCCAATCCATGCCAAGAATCACATCAAATTCCACTAAAGGAAGGATCACAAGATTTGCAGGAAGCACTTTCCCACAAACTTCGATCGGAGAAGAATTATAAACTTTTGATGCGATTGATGTGCCATTAGGTGTTGTCACGGCTAACTCAACATCTAATTGTTGAGGTAGTACGGTGATACCCTTAGAAAAGTCTTCAGAAATAAAAGAGTGGGTGGATCCAGAATCAAATAAAACATTTGCTACTTTAGAGTGGATGGTAAGTGTACCTTTCACCACATCGTTATCGTACTCCACATCGCTGATAGAAATTGCATGTGACTTTCCTTTGTCTTTAGATTTAAGAGTTTGTTGACGTCGACCATCATCATCAACCCTTGGATTTGGGCATTGATTGGCATAATGACCCATCTCCTTGCACTTGAAACATTGAAGTGTTGTAGGTTCATTCTATGTATCCCTTCCTTTGTTTGCATCATTAGACATCTTCTTCCCATTATTACGGCATTCAAATGCCCGATGACCTTCTTTTCCACATTTAAAACATTTACTTGTCCCTTTAAGACAACTCCCTCCATGTTTCTTTCCACAATTTGAGCATAATGGAAAGTTCATCTTCTTTTCAGTGTGCTCTTTAGAGTTTCCTTTGAATTCCATCTTCCTCTTCTTATCAAACCCATGTGACTGATGGGTTACTCCAATCTCCATCTCGACTTTGAGAGCACATCGAACGATTTCCTCGTAGCTATTGAAGTCCCTTATGGCTAACGCCCTTTGAAGACTTGGTTTTAAGCCACTAAAGAATCGATCGATCTTACTCTCAGGTTGGATAATAATACCAGAAGCGTACCTTGCATGTCTTGTAAAATTTGCTTCATAGGTACTAACAGATTCATCATCCCTTTGCTTCAGTTCAAGAAACTCTTTCTCCATCTTTGTTCGGAGAATACGAGGGAAGTACTTATTGAAAAATAAGTTCTTGAACTCGTCCCATTCCATAGACTCAATTTCATCCCATTGCCTCGTATTCTTAACAAGATTCCACCATTGATCAGCATCTCCTTCCAAACGATACACTGCTAGGATGACTTTATCATGTTCAGAACATTGAAGAACTGAAAATATCTTTTCAGTAGTACTAATCCATTGTTCAGCAACTAATGGATCAGTAGACCCGCTGAAAGAAGGTGGACGCTGCCTCATGAAGGATTCAACAGAATGTTGCTCCCTCCTTTGCTCGTTTGGAAATCCTGCATGATTCATAGCTTGAGAAAGTTGTGTGAGCATGGCTACAAGATTTTGCATTCCAGCTCCCATATCGTTTGGTTGCTCAGGGGGACAATCATTGCATTGCCCATCGCATTCCGCATTAACACGGTTCCTTCGGGTTCCAGCCATTGACTAAAACCAAAAAGAATAGTGTGAGCAACACTAATTATAATAGGAAACCACATAATTCAAGAATAAAATTTTCATGCTTATGGTCTTATCCTAGGTTTTTCAAGGCCATTTCTAAAACACTAAGATTGTGTACTATGCTTAGACTTATCCTTAGGGTTCTTACTAAGGCTTTCACATCCTAGTTTCCAAGGGTTGACTATACCTTTCCTCTGATACCAACTATAACGACCCAAACTTTACATACATTGTTAATACTTCAAAATTGAAGCACACTTATTACAACATATGACAAAACCACAAAGGACCGTATAGGTATAGAGTCTTTAGAAACTGGGAAACATAAACAACTGGTTCATAAATCTTCTACAGTGTCTCCCATTTATTTCATCATATCTAGAGTCCCTTTTAGCATATTCTACTTAATATCCATCTTCCTGACCTGGGGAAAAGAAAACATAAAAGGGTGAGCTCAAATGCTCAGCAAGGGCAAATAAAGGAAATAAAAATCATATCATATCTTTTTGAAAATCAAAACCTGCAAAAGAGATCATAATATCTTAACATGGAATAAATCATAGAAGTGAAAATGAGATCCCCATAATCATAACATAAAACTTGAAACTTTGTGGCATGCACACATAATCATGGAAAATCATTTCTTGTTAGTCATGACTCATCGCCAAGACTATCTTAGTGGACAAAGTCCCTTTCTGAACCGAGTTCACTCCTCGTTTCAGTCCTGTATCACTGAACCGAAATAACCTTCCGTTCCAGCCATGTCTATCTCATGAGATATAAAATCTTTACCCAATGCATTGGAGGGAGATATAGGTCCCACCCATCTTATAATGAATCCTTTCTTATGTGTTCCACATAATCATAAAACATACATCATCGCATAACACATGAAACAAAAATGGGATTCTTGAAACATCATGACATCATAAATCAATTCATATAAGATAAAGGAATTCATAAAAATAATTCCATCACAACATGATCAAATCAATGTAATAATAGGGATAAAAATAGAAACCTTTATTATCTTAGATGGAAAATAATTTTGAAAATCACTTGAACTCCATTCTTGAGGAAAATATCCTTTCTTCTTCAAAAACGTTTTTCCTTTCATAACATGTCATATAACTTTAAAATAAAAGAAGTTGATTAAAAATAAACTTGAAAACTTGTAAAGGAAGCTTCTTGGAAATAATGTTTTAAAAATCCATTCATGCCGTATAAGTTAAAAAAAACATTCTTCGTACTTTTGTCGGAAAAGTCAAAAAGTACCTCGTACGGAAAAACGACAAAAGATTCCTTTCATATTCTTTACTAAAAACTCACCTAAGGGTAAAATTGGATTTAAACTATTGCAAGTGGATGGAAACAATATTTCATATTGAGGGAACATGGATGTGGATGATAAAATACACCCCAATAATACTTACGAATAAACAATCTCGGATAAAAATGAGATTGTGATATTTCCCTTACCTTAGGTCCGATTTGCTTTGTACGTGTCCGAAGCTCCTGTATAATGGTTTAAATAATGTTATTGACTTATTTCAGAATCATACATATTTATATGATATCATATATGGTCATATTATTAGCTTCTTGTTAGTAATATTTCATTGTTACTTGTTACTCGGGTCTTTATAACTTTTTGTTCTTATGCGTGTTTTGTCGAATAAATTCTTATTCTTATCTTTAGGTTATAGATAATTCATTTCCAGAATGGTATTAGTGTATTATATACCATATTCATTCATTCAATTAATTTATATAATCATTATGAAATGAAGATCATGTAGAACGAGTCGCATCACATCGTGGAGACGGTATTCCGTACGTACGCACGAGTGATGATATCATTCCTATGATCGTGGAATTGTATTGGAGTATATATATATTATTTCAGTATCAATATTACTTCATAATAATCATATTTAGTTACTCATTACACCATTATAACCATCCTTGTAAGGTGATGGTGGAAAATAGATTACACCACGGCGTGGAGACGGTATTCCGTACGTACGCACGCGCGGTGATTTCATTTTTCCGTAGGATGGATAGAAGGTGAATTAGGGTTGTTTAATATTTATAATAACATATCAGTATGTAAGTAATACTGATGTTATTACTTTATCATGAAACAACTAAAGAAGAAGAAGTTGAAGAAGAAAGAAATTGAAAAGATCGGTAATGGATATTACCTCTTCTTTGGAACACCTCTTTGAATCCTCCACTTAAGGAACTAAGATTGGTCTTTGGAGAAGACCAGGACCTCTAGGATTATTCTAGGGAAGTGGAGAGGAGAAAATGGCAGGGGTTGGCCGTGCTTGAGTGCTCAATTTGGTGTGAGGAGGAGGGGGAGGAGGTTCCCTTTTATAAGGGAGGAGAGGGGCACCTTAGGAATATCTCAAAATATTATTTTATATTAAAGTCAAAATCGGTTTATAATGGTTCCAAAGGGTCTTATTTCGAAGATAAAGTGGGGAAGGGTCTAAATCCTATCAACCAATAGGATTTAGACAAGTTTAGGGTATTATTTTAACCTTATCAATTAGATTTAACTCTAAGTTAAATAATTTAACTTTTACCATGTCTTTTTGTTTTCTTTCACTATATGGTTAATACACTTACTATAACATGCCAAAAGAACCCCAAATTGTTTATTATTAAAATATATATCCTTATCTAAGTCATTTGGCCGAACCTTAGATTTTTAGGAATAAAATAACAATTAATAATATAATATTTGATTTAAAAACTATTTTGTGTCAATTTTGACACTATTTGATATATGATTTTTGTGAAAGTCATAAAAGAATTATATGTTCAAACCAAGTTTATTAAATCAACATTAATATGTCATAGTAACCTATAAAATTAGTTGAATTCATAAAAAGTCTCAAATTACATTTATTTTGGTGTTTATAACATCAATTATGTCAATATTTCATTAATAAGATAATTACTGCATCATCTTTGTGTCATAAATAAATTACATTATTTGATGTCTAAAAATTACAAATAAAATATCATCATGTAGGAAATTTTTTTATCTTTCTAATGAATATTTACAATCGAATTTATCTTATGTATAACCCCATATTAAAAATGATTTACTTATTAAACCTTGATTTTAACTATTTTAACCCTTCTTTAAATAAATTAATGATAAATGTCCTAATCTAATCCAAGTGGGCCTAAATGGTCATATTTTATTCCTAAATTTGTTTTTCGTCGAATTACACTTGTCCAATAGAATTAGGACATGTGTTAGGGTAATATTAATATCATATTTACCCTTAGTTACCCTATTTACTATTAACCGCGGTAAAAAAGTAAAAAGTTACTATTCACCAAAAAATTATTTTCATCTCATTGAACCACATTTTAGTCCTTGATATTAACCGTGTCTCTCGGATTTTCAAAATTCCAATCACAGAAGCAGTAAAATTAAGTTTTATGCAAAATTCAGTATTTAACCTACCACTTAGTGGTTTCACTATTCATCAAAAATTGAAAGTTTTCAGAAAAATACCAAAATTTCACCCTAGGCTAATTTCGATATTCTGAGTCCAAAAATGAAGTCCATTTTGAAAAATAAAATTTATAAAATTTCAAAAAGTGGTTATTACTATTCATAACGGCTAGTTTTAATAGCATATTGTTGTTTAGTGAAACTCGGTATTGCGTACGACGCAAGCTATCGAGGAAGGTCGCGATTGCGTGTAAAGCAAGTCAAGCAGGTGTTGCGTAGAAAAAGATTCCTTTGATAATTTATATAACATAAAAGTCTCGGGTGTTACAGTATTGATATTCATTATTACTAGTTCATATTACATGGCTAGTTATTGATTTTTTATGAATGTTTATTATGTGACATTGTATATTCATATATGGAATGTATTGGAATTATTAATTTATGGGAGGGGTTTTCTATAACCCCTAGATTCATCAAGTATGTCTCTTAAGGAAAACAAGATTGAGTTTTGGAGTGGACATACCCAATTAACTTCGGAGGTCTTTATAGGAGTCCACAATGTTGTTTTTTGATGTATTTACAAACTCCTCGATAGTATGATATTGTTTTATGGAATTTGTTTACCATCATTATAAAATTAGTTATTGATTTATGTTTGATTATTTGGATTGTTATGATATCTATGGATTCATTTTTAGTTCAAGTGATTATTTATATAGAATTATTTTGGCCATCGTTTTTCTTTCCATATTATTCATGCCATATTAGATTCTATTGTACACATAAAATTTATGAGCATCTAACCTAAAAATTTTATTTGATTTCTTTTTCCAAGTACATGAATAAGGCTATTATGAATAACATGTTGGATAGAATTATGATTTTATGGTACATATTTTGTTTTTACAATGTATTATGAGAATCATTATTGATTCTTGTTTTTAGAGAATTATATTATATTCAATCATTTGGGATATGATATGTTTTATCTAGTGTTAATATAATACAGTATCCACCAGGTCTAGGATATTGGGGTTGTAGTTTTTAAATTGATGTCTCATGTAGTGTCTACTTTTCAATGACTAACTTCATATCATGGAAAACTTATTCAATTATATCACTTTGATCAATAATTTTATTGTTTATTATTTCAATATTATCCATTGAAGTTGTCTATTTTTTTCATCATCTTTATTTTTTGTCCAATACAATTTAAAATTGAGGACCTATTCATTTCAAATTTAGCCTTCAATAATTATACTTTAATATTAAATATTTGGAAGTCCTCTTGTCTACTGTATAAAAAATGTCAGTATTTAGGACATGAATGATTATATATTTCATTTCCTTGACCTCCAAACATATAGGTGATGTATAATATGTATCATTAGACAAATAAGAAAATTATAAAATATATTTATAATCATATATTTATAGAGAATACATTTTATCTACCTTAATGGGCATACCCAATTTCTTGGTAGACATATTCTGGTACTTATTTCTCCTACGTATTGACATATTATATTCTTCTTTAATAAAAATAATGTTGGAATCTTCAATGGATTCACGTTCTATACTATTTAAAGGTACATAATTATCCTTATTAATATAAAAATATACTAATTCTATCTAATATCCTTGGAACTATTGTATTGATATATATTATTGGATGCCTATATGTATAAATAATTGAATAATAATGACTTGTAAAAAGAATCAATAACCAATTTTCATTGATACATCTCATACATAATTCCATATCTACTCTTTAAAAAAATTCCAATTAATAGGATATCATGGGGGATACCAAAAAAACAACTTCTAAAATTAAAATGAACTCTTTCCTACAAATATAATAATTATTTCAAATGAATAAATAAATTTTCAATGTAAAATTATTATCTTACGTAATGTTTGAATATTCAGAAACAAAATCTGTCCAGCTAAACTCACAATTGAGGGTATTGAGTTTGATACCACTAGTACAGACCTAAGGAACACAAATATGGGTGATTATTTCGGATTTTTCTCAATTATAAATTCTCCTTTTACTCAATTTTCTTCCTTAAGGATATTTTTTTATATTATTAAGAATATTTATCATCCTATTGATAAATTTCATTTTTTCATTCAACATCACTTAAGATAATTCATGAATGTATAAATATAAATATTTTAAATGACACTAGTTTTTTATATGGTTCACTAGAAATTTATAACCAAATGATCATATTCTAACAACGTATCAACATAAAAGGAGGTAATACTATTCAATTTAGTAATTATAATGTTTTATGAAACTCATGATATCTATATTTGTGTCACTCCCTCTTCTTCCCTACAAACAATGCTTTTTTTCTTCTTCAAAATGTAGTTTACATACTTGAGGGTCTTTGGATCATTTTATTGGCATGTTGGTTTGTTCCTAATTTTATTAGTTCAATTAGATTCCTTTCATCTTCATATCTAATAATATACTCCACTAAGAAGAAATTTTGTTATCCTTAAATACTGAATGAGATGACCACCTCAATATAGGGTAGTGTCATTATCTTATATTATCACAAAACACAAACAAAAACCTATTCCAATGATAGATAATTATGTATTGAACTCATATTATTTCAATCCTTCTACAACAACTGTAAATTAAAGTATATTCCTCATCCTTTCAGTTATCTCTCTTAGAACTAGACATGTAGTTGAATCCCTCCTTAATTTTCTTCTCCAAATCTGGGTAAGTTAGTATTCTCAGGATCTTTTTTCTATTTCGATTAAATAAATTACCTACTACTTCCCTCAGTCCTAACAAA
Source organism: Viscum album (assembly GCA_963277665.1). Lineage (NCBI taxonomy): Eukaryota > Viridiplantae > Streptophyta > Magnoliopsida > Santalales > Viscaceae > Viscum > Viscum album. Next base: position 1,426,591,072 of record OY728122.1, on the reverse strand, counting down.
ACTACGAAAATAATTTATATAAGAGTCTAATAACCAATCCCTTTGATATGGGGGTTGTGATTAATCCACCTCCTCATTATAATCTATAATCTTACTAAATTAGACACATCATTTTAGTGTAGTCATTAAGTGAAAATTTGACCAAAGTTAATACAAAATATTCCAAGAATTATCCTGGTTATAAATTCTAAAATAAATCTTCCAGTTATTATCAAACCGAATTGTTGAAAACATTGATTCTTCATTAAAACCATGTTCATATCAACTCCATCCAATCCAAAAAAAGCACTTTTCTTTAGGGAACGCTGTCTAATCAAAATTCAAAACCAAAAAACGCATTGTAGAAAAATTTTACTTTAACTCTCTCAAATTTAATGACCCGATTATTGAATATTCTCAATCATTGTCTTATCATGGATTTATATATTGATGAAATGTTTTAATCATTAATTTATTGGAAATCATTATGAGGCTTAATATTAACATTGTAGCACTATATCCCATCCCTCCTATTGAATTTGGAAGGTTGTAGTGAAATCATCCTTCACATATTTTCGGTCCTAAAATACAAGAATCGTTGAATCTCATATATAATTCCATTACATCATTAAATATTTCTCAGATTATGGAAAATGTTAATCAAATCTTATGATATAACTTGTTGTGAAAAAATATATCTCTAATGGGAAAACTATCTCCAGTTATCTAGAATAGGTGGAATCCACCAAACCATCTTCACTATGTGGCTATTAATCTCATAATGAGTCTAATTATATATACAAAAAAATTAAGATAATTAAATAATTATTCTTGGGGATAATAATTTTACACATAGTGTGAGCTATATACTTCCTAAATACAAATCCATTCATAGTGTGGCCATAAATTTCACAATATATATTTATCCTTTGAATGGGTTGAGTGACACTTAAACAATATCGATAAATTTTAAAAAAGGGTCAAAACCCCATATGAACTCCACGACTCTACCAGTTTCCAACTTCTCAACACCAAGTTACTATTACATATATTCCATGTTACCTTTATGAATTCAAGGTTCTTCACCATGTCTATTCTCCATTCCTCTGACTATATCAAAACTTATCCCTACAAAATATGGTGTCTCCTAAATAATAATTTCATTTTTATCAACTTCCATGATATCATGGTTCATTTTCTCGATCCATGGTTATTGCCTATAAATTTTGAAATGTTACTCAACCATCCCTTTTTAATCTCATCCTTCTTCATAGAACTTTGCATCCCTTCAAATTCAATGACCTTGATATATAGAGATTTCAAGGTATCCTTTTATGTATTTATCCGTTAGTGATACCACATTAACCTCTTTATGTAATCATTCATGATTATCCTTACATAGTGAAGACTTCGATATCCACACATAATTCAAGAAACTTGTGATTGAAGAAAAATACAATATACTGAAATGTTGGTTCCAGCAAAGATTAACAATGGAAAGGTTTTAATTTTCTATTTTATTGATAATATTTAATACAAAAATTCCTCCATAACCCATAACCAATCACAATTGTGTTTCACTCATTTTATATCATGTTTCTCTATATTAACTATGAATTATATAAAATTGAATTGAATGATTCGGTGAAATAATTTTTTTTCATGTTCTTAGAAAACTTTTATGTCCCGTCATATTATTTTTTGTGAAATTGAATTGTACATGGACCAATATATGTTATCATTTTAATTTTATGATGTTTAATTTACCATAATACATTTGGTAATCGTGTAGTAAATTCAATTGACTATAAGATATATTCCCGTGAAACACATTTTATTGTGTTGAATTATTAATAAATTTACATTTTAAAATACATTATATAATATTTATTTCACTAAATATAATTTACGGAAGAAAAAAATTTTATTAATAAAATAAAAAATAAATAAAATTATATGAAATTTATATCAATTTAATTAAAATGAAGATAAAAAATGATATTATTTTCATATATCAAATATCCCCATACTTACCCTTTCTTGTACTCACACGTATACCTCGACAACCCCAATATAACAAAATATTTTATATTTGAGCATTAAAAAAATATTTAATGAAAGAAAAACAGTTATAAATCATTGTTAAATATTTATTGGAGTCATATGAAAGTATTTTCTTAGCTAATCATTCTTTATATAATGCCCGAATATCTTGAAATAAAATTTCCATCCTAATTTAATAGATCACTTTATATGAAATAGTAACTTTATATATTTCATTACATATTCATTTCAATTTAAATTCTCATTTCATATTTTTAATAAGACACTCACAAGATGGGGTTTTTAAGGTCATATCAGGGTCAACAAAGCCGATGAAAATCATTATGTTTCCTAAACTATCAACCTCAAATAAATATGTTGTAAAAAAAATAATTGAAACCAAGGTGTCTAAAATTAAAAAACTAGACATCTTTTAGTATTTGATATAGAAATTTTGAATGGGATTACCAAACAAAAATAAGATTCTCGCTGCCAAAAGTGGTACACAATCCATTATGATCGTCATAGAGTTTGGGATGATCTATGAATAGAAAATGGTGTTCTAACACCTTCCCTGATATGTAAACATGGATACCTAGGATGGATATAGCTTCATATCTGTCTTTTCTTAGTCATAAATAAACACACACACACACTGACATAATGAGAATATCATTTATATTAGACCTATTCATTAAATGAGTGTTTTCAATTCCAATAATCATATTTTTTAGCAAACATACATTATGATAATGCATGCCCATTGGGGTTTCATCCTAATACATAGAAAATGAAATGATAATTACATTTATATAAAGCGATAAATGAATCAGGCTAATGATTTATATTCAAAATAAATCAAGAAGTTGAAGTAGGGAAATACATTCTAATGATATCTTATATCAAAATATTGTCATGAAATTTTATAGTAACATATAATACGATATTATTGAGCCATATTTATACAATGTTCTTTGATATGAATAAAGTTATATCATTAAATTATTTTCAGTCATTTCCCGAAATAGAAATCCTATATGTACTTTGATTAGTATTACATATATACAATTTGATATGTGCATGTGTTTTATAATACCATTATAGAAACATTAATTCTTTATATAACATATAAATGGTAATGTCCTTTATATTACATTTCATATAAAGAGGTTATAGTTGTTTCTAATGATAATGGGAGCTTAGAGATAGAATGAACATAGTCTTAAACATATATCATATGTTCTATAGACATCATGCTAATAAAACACATATAATGCTTGATTATAAGGTTTTAGGAGATAAAAACATTAATACTTCTTCACCTAAATTTCACACTTGGATTTCACGATTAGTTGACATCATAAGGGTATACTCGGCAATATAAACATCATATATTAAAGATTTAATTGTTTTCTCTATATATGATGATGTGTTTTGGTCTCTTACCATGAGATCATTATCAATTATTATCATTTAATCGCATACTATAATGCATTTGGAAAATCATATTATATATATTAGGGTGAGGAATATTTTTTGGGGGTTTATTTTTGGTATTATAATGTTTGTATGACCAGGAATTGTTTTTCACTTGTGAGATGTAAAATAGATATATTAAGCCCAGTTTTCTATAATGGTAGTATATTAACAAAATCCTTACCCATTTTATAATATGGTATTTTTATATGATAGGTTTTTAGAATGAAAAATTAAAGTCAGAATGGTTGGTGAACCATGTTTTGAATATTTCATTATGAGATATCATATAAAAAAGATATTAGATTATGTGATATGTGTTCACTGGAGAGGTTTTTGTTTCTATGAAAACACCAAATATTCATAACGACATTGATGGTAAAATCATGGGTCTTCGTATAAGGTATGGATATTTTTTTTAAATGATTGTTAATAGACTAATGTGAGTACCCAATGTGATCATGGGTGTATTAGGGGTGCTCGAGGATTGTTTGGATCCCAAAGCATGACTTTTTGGAAAAAACTGATAGGATACTTGGTAATGAAAAATTGTGTGGGATAGGATACATGGTTACACCTTACTTGTGAGGTTTGATAGTGGTGTATTACAAGTCACACGGTTTGATGAAACCATGCCACTGGAGGTGAACACATATCAGTGGAACCTTCAATTTTAAGTAGAGGTTTTTTATATGGTTTGGATATGCTTAGGGAAATTATGTGCACTAACTGTGTGGGGTACCATCTATGAAGTAAAGGGCACATGGTTGAGGCATGGTTTGGCCAACCATGTATCCTAACCATGGGACAAAATATTTTGTGGAAAATGACCATTTTGACATAATTTTTTTTATAACTGAAAATCATTTTTCTTCATAATATATTGGAAAAAACCAACACATTGGGAGCTCCTCATGAAAGACTTATCTTAGTCATGGGAGGGGTTCATCCATCCGAACTAAAAATCGAGATCTATTTGTCTTGTCATATTCATGCTAGTATGTTGTTCTATCATATTAGCTAATTCTTCATTGATATGTTTTTGATGAATTGTTTAGGTGCATGATAATATACCCTAATTTAGGGTTCTTCATCTATTAATCATTTTTCATCTAATATTGATATAATTACAAGGTAATACTAGATTAGTGATCTACTACTGACCTTCGGTAGAGGGTCTATACCATTACCTTGTGGTTTTGTGTTTTATATTCCTATTTGGAGCTGTTACACATGTTTTACATTCCAAAAGAGCCCCTAAATGAACTAAATTCATAAATTTATTTAAATAAAACCTATTCTGGATACCCATTAGTTCATTTGAGTTTATTAGAGTTCATTTTCCAAACTAGGCCACCTATTGGGTGAGCCTTTATATTTTACCTTTTTATACTTCCCATGGGTCGAATGTGTGATTTCCTAGTGAGAGGAATCCTTTATGAATTGTTTTAAATTGATTTGAATGATTAATAAATGTTTTTCTACCCTTTACATGTGATAACATGATGTTTTTTTATTTAATTTTTTGAATGGATTTTATTGAAATTGTGGAAAGGAGTGGGTAAACTCATGAAATGTAATAGAATGTAAAATGATTAATGCATTTATGAATTTAAATGGTAGTTTAATACTTTTTTATTATAATATGGATCCCAATTTCATTTGATTCCACAGATGGATCTTCCATGGATCTTGATAATTTTAGAAGATTCATTGGATGAGATTTCTCCTGGGGTATTAGATCCATGGGATACCTTAGGCCATGATACCCATTTAATCTGAATTTCCTATTATCTCATTAGAAATGATCACTTTACAAAATATGTATATGCCAATCTAGTATAACAGAATTTACATCAAGATGCTCCTAGGACTCGACGAGGATGCCTTGGTATTATATACCTTGGATACAACTCTACGGGCTCTCAAACTCTTGATTACCCAACTAGAACCTTATGGTTGACTTAATTATATTTCAAGATCTTTGGGAATATAATATATTTGATTATACGATATCACTGTGGCAGTGTTTTACACTTTATTACACCACAATGATAGAGTAATTTTTGGCATATATTACCCCTTCACCTACAATGGGATCCTAACCCTCATTTCACAAGGAAAATTGTTTTTATAGATAGTATCACATATAGTAATTAATTTTCCATGGTATTTCACTTATACTACTATCATATCAGTTATATAATATAAAATCATTCTCTTGTATTACAAAACCTATATTTTGTTATAGACATCGTTGGTCGTGGCCTATTGAGTGTTATCTCCCAGCCTGTTTGGGCCACCTTTGGGTACACATACAAAATATAATTATGAATGTAGATATCCGTGAAAAAACCCATAATTTAGTTCTTCAAATTGTGTTATGATTAAGAAAAATGGAGTACATGAGCAAGTTGTGCCTCTTGATTTAATCTAGGATAACTCTATTTGGTCATTTTGGTATTTTCATTTATGTTTTGTATTTGGATTCTTGTGTACATATTTTCTATATTTGCAGAGACATGAAATGTATTATTATCATTTTTATTTGATTACTTTTTCTAGATATTATTATTTACATCAATTTTTTGACTTTTACCCATTTTTATACTTCTTCCGCTACAATGGGTTACTAGTCTAGTGTTTTTAGTATCAATTTATGATGTTCCATATCCATACAAAGGTTTCAGATATTTTTCTATTAGTATATATATTTTGTGTTAAACTTTCATAACGAGGGATATTATTCCCATAGTAATACCATAGTCCCTCACTTCTAGTCAGCAGCCTCTTGCATTTGGGGAGATGTGCTTGAGGCCATGTGACCCACCGACTTAGGGAACTTTTTAGTGGAATCTTGTTTAGGACATTAAAAAATGGTATGAAAAATTGATTTTTCTAGTTGTCTTAATATTTTGGGACAATATATAGGGATATGAAGATACTATAATTTGGTAAAGATCTCTTCTTATGAGTAGTTACCCCATATATGGGAAAATGGAAAATTTATTTCCATAGAAATTTTCGTGCCCTGTATTTTTTTTAATTACGATTAATTTGGATTTACCCATTGTGTTACACACATGGGATGTGAATTAATATTACATATGACTAAGGATTTGTTTTATCATTTCTTTATGATATGATGGTATGCATATCAGTTATCATTTTTAGGATCTATTCATAATTCACATTGAACACATTATTCCATTCCGTATAAGATGCATTTGTTGACTATATGAAATCCTAACATGTGTCTTCTATGATATACCAAATATTTGATAAGTGATCTATTTAATAAATTGATAAACATGGTTTGTACAAAGAGTTACCACCGTAAACTATGAATTTTTTTTCGGATTAGGATACAATAGACACCATTAGAAGCTAATTATTTCATGTTGAGTCATGTCCCATTGATATCTTTGACTAGAATTTGTTATGGTATTGACTAATTAGACACCATATTTCCATTCATGAGGTGTATTGGATATTTTGGATTAGAAGTGTCCATCCATTTGGTTCCACCATTTATGGTGAAATATTAAATCAATATGAATGAAAATAAAAATTGAAAAAAAATTGCGAAATAGAGAACCTGAATTGATACATAATTTGAGTGGGTTTAAGCAGTGTCTTAAGTAATGTTACAATAGTTTATTTTACCTTGTCTTGGATTTTGGAGAAGACAAAGTGGTGTGGCCTATTTATAAAAAGGGTTTTCTTATCTAATTATTATAGAAATGATCTTCTAATTATCAGTCTTTTCAATGGAATGTGCTTATAATTATAGAGAAATTCCACTATAATAACCTCCAATGGTCACTAAGATGGCGGTGATGACCATACTCCAGAGGTGGTGTGTCATAAAAAATCAGTGGATTCTATTTTATTGCTACCTAAGGTACCAATGGTTCTACTTAACATTTGTGCTAGGGAATAGTTTTTTAGGGGGTTTTAGGATATATGATGTTTCCCCAAGGTGCACCACAACCTACCTTGTTTATGGCTGAGCTAACATGAGTGTTATAGTGGTATAATCCTCCAACGTTTTCAGGGGATGTCGATACATAAGAAGTGGAGTTGTGGATTGATACTATGTTTTTGGTATTCAAGAAACTGGAGTCACCTTTTGAGAGGAGTGTGAATATTATGACTTACTTTATTCAGGTATAAATAAGGTCATTATGGTTTGTTTGGAAATATGTTGAGAGGATAAGAGATATGGTTTGAGAAAATTTGAAAAATAGATTTTAGGACTAATTTTTTCCCAAGAAAATGAGATAATAGCAGGCCAATGAGATTAGGCATAGTGAGTATGGCATGAGGACAGTTATGAAGTATTTGACATGATTTATAGTGATGTAGTGTTTTATGAAAATATATAGTGATGATGATGTATCGAGGGGGAGATACTTCAAGTTTGGTCTTAGGCATGCAGTTCAATCACATGTCAACATGATTATACTAACCTCTACTATTGAGATATTGAATTAATACCAGATTATAGAATATAACATGAGGTAATATTGGGACTTAGAGTAGAGTAGTGTTGTCTCTCGTCCTAGTGGTTCAAATTACAATGGTAAGAAGTGATATTCTTAGGGTTCTTAAGAGATGAGTACCAGACACGTTATTAGTGTTTGTAGTGAAGTTGTTGCAAATTAGTTTGGAAGAAGGGGTTAAGTGAGGAATTAGTGAGATCGAGGCCTATTCGAGTGATGATATTATAGAAGGATGGGATATCTGCAACATTTTTGTAGGAAATTCCCTCTAGTAGTTTTTGTAATAGGGTCAACTCTGCCTTTAGGTTTGGGAGTGGGTTTCGTAGCTCTAGATCAGGCTAGGTGATGGAGTAGTACTGGTCTATCAGGCTGAGGTGGTGGTCATGTCTGAGGTTTCCAGGAACTAGTTGTACATAATAAAATAGTGGGATTTCTCTTGGAAGTGAGGCTGTTTAACTGGGCCACAATTCAGGCAATACATATTCTATATAGCCTACCCTTGAGGAGAGGAGTGTCGTGCCATCAACAGCAAGAGGGACGATCTTAGTATCCTCAACTGCAGAATTGTTTCTTTTTATTAAAGGATTATCTCATAGTTTCACATCTATAGGTTGGTATATTGAGGAGACTAGAACCTCTAGGAAGTAAAATTGGACATTAAGAAGGGATTTTTGCTGGGGTTGGTCAAGCTAAGAAAACTATTTGTGGAATTGTTTTTGTAATTTTTATGAGTTATGTTTTTTTAGAATATGGGACAGTTGAGCACCAAATGGATAGACTCATGGCTACCTAGGTGGAGAGAATAAATTAATTTAATGATGTATACCAATTTTTTATAAATATATTTTTTTAGAAATATATTATATTAATTAAACCATTTATTAAAATATAGTTCTTTAAATTTAAAATTTTCTTTTTTCCTAGTTTTATATATAAATAGATTTAAATAGTGTTTAAAATAATGTTATATTTAAAATTAGTATTATGTAATTAATTCAAAAATATATAAAAAAACCACATCCATGAGGCCCTTTTATATAGAAGGGGTCCTTTGAAATCCCTTTTTGAATTTCTATGTGGGATTCATTTTCATATTTCACTCCTTCAAATAATAAAATAAAAATAATAAAATTACATAAATAATAACATAAAATTAGAAATAAAACGAATTAAAATAAATAAAAATTAATATATAAATTAGGAATTGGGTGTATAATTAAAACCAATCACATATACACATACACAGGCATATAAAACTATCTCTAAATCCCCACGATATATGAAGGGATTACTACCATATTTTTATTATATATACATAGTATCCCATAGAAATCTCAAAACAATAAAAATATTCCCCTATTTTTCTTGGTCGAAGGGCCTACCACCATCACCATTGACCCACACAACATCCCGCCCTACACCCAGTTCACTACCATGACCACATACAACCACCATTAATACACCTACCATGTTGTTGAGTGGGGCCCTCCACTGCCAGCCTCACCATTAGCAATGCATCATTCTACCGTTATCCATGAGTGACTCATACAACATAGTCACCACCGTGATGTGAAGAAGCCTTCTCGATACACCATTGTTTCCTCTTATTTACACTATCATCATAACCCCTACCGTATGGAGGGAGCCTAATTTGGGGTCATCATTCTCACCACAGTCCCAATTGCAGCCCCTTCCATCACCAGTCCCCACATTCAAGGAAAGTTGTCAACTAACATGTCTCAAAGCTTAATCCTTATATACCGAGGTTGTCAACCATCCCCAAAAAACTTCCCCTAAATAACCTCACTGTTTTGGCTGACACTTTCATAAGTAAGCCTCTTTATAGTCGATACTGATCACCACATAGCCACTGATGCTGGATTGTTACCACACATTGGTCATGGACATGCAAACAATGTCCACATGTGAGTGCCACTACATCTGCACTCCCCCTATTTTTTCCACCCCACTAGTCATCATGGATGTATCATATACAATGGTCATCGATAAAGGTGATCGATCATCACCCCTAACATCCACAAGAAATAATTCAGTATTTTGTTGTCAAACCGTGATCCCACATGCCCAAATAAGAACCACACCTGTATTGCCGATCAAATGATTGTAGGCTAGGATTTAAACATAAAACCTTCCATATATGGTACCATAGTAAAGAAAAAATTATTAATAATAATTAATAATAATATTTTTTTATCAATTCCATTGATAAATAATAATATTATTAATAAAATTAATATAGAAAATAATTTATAAAATTAGTTATTATTTATAAATAATAATTAATATTTTTATGTAATGAAGGGTAATAACGTATATAAGTTAAAATTAACAATAAATACTATAAAAAACTATAAATTAATAGTATTTATAAATAATAAATAATAATAAAAATTATTGTTTGATTAGAATTTCTAATAATAAAAAACATTTAAAATAATTAAAGATAATTATTTATAAGAAATAATTTATTTGAGAAGGTGAGTGTAGAGACCCAAAGTTTGATATACATGGATAGTAAATTACATTTTTGGAATACATAATAGATAACAAAAACCGAAACACAAGGATTGTAATAGTTTAGTGTCTTTGGAAACTTGGAACATAATCTTCTAATCACGGTGAAAGATCTTCAACATCTCCCATAAAGATCTTCCCATTTTGTTTTCTTACCTAAAATCATTATTTATATCCTGGGGAAAACAAAAAATATAAAGGGTGAGCTAAAATGATCAGTATAGGTAATCATAGAGAACATAAAATAATCCATAAACAATTGAATGTAAACACATGAGCAATGCCATAATACATTGCAGTACATAAGGCATATATCATAAAAGAACATTAATAATGATAAAATAGCATGGGAATAAAACTTTTAATTGTGGGAAAAAATTAAGAACATGATATTATTTCCATAAAATCCAAGGCATTTCTTCCATGACCATCTTAGTGGAAAAAGTCCCTTACTGAACCGGGTTTACTTGTCGTTCCAGCCCTGTATTACTGAACACGATTTACTTGCCATTCCGGCCATGTATATCTCATGATATTTAAATCTTTACTCAATTAATTGTAAGGAGATATAGGTCCCACCCATCTCATATTGAAATTATTCTTACGTGTTCCACAACATAAACATAAATAATTTATCATAACCCAAAGAATAAAATGGGTTTCATAAGCATCATACCATCATAACATAATCCATATAAAAAAATGGATATCATTTAATCATAAGAAAAATGAAACTATGTAATTCATAGAGACATTATAATTGAAACATAGACATATGAAATAATGCCATCATAGATGGAAAATGGTTTTGATGAAACAATTGAAATGAATTTTTGAGGAAAATATCCTTTATTTTTCAAAATCATTTTCTTTTCACAAAATTCAATGCAAATTTAAAAGAATTTTTTTTTGTTGAAAATAGTCATGAAATATTTTAGAGTAAGCTTCATGAAAATTAGGAGTTATGAAACTGTAAAAACCCATTCATGTCGTATATGTTAAAAAAACATTCTTCTCATACTTTTGCTGGAAAAGTCAAAAAGTACTTCATATGGTAAACAAAAGGAAGATTCCTTTTATAAAATGTGTTAAAAGTCAAAAAAGGGTTAAAATGAATTTAAAAATACATGGAATAATTTTAAACATTTTATGAAAACATTTAGAGAAAACATGGACATGGATGATAAAAATAACCCTAGTAAATACTTAGGAATAAACAATCTCAGATAAAAACTAGATTGGAAATGTTACCCCTTACCTTATGTCCGATATGCTTTGTATGTATCTGAACCTCCTATATGATGCTTTAAATAACGTCATTGACTTATTATAGAATCATTTTCATTGTTATGATATCATAAATGGTTCACTTATGACATTATATTACCCGTTCTTTTGTAAATTCATGTTAAATTAGCGTTTTGGGTAAAATCATTTCATTTATCGTACATGTTTCGACTTGTTATTATTGATGTTATTACTTATATCCTGATTTTCTTAATTCTAGAATGTAAAATATGATTTATATATAATATATATTCATCATATAAATATATATGATAGATCGATAAATGAAATGAAATACACCGTTTATGGAGACGGTTGGTCGTACGTACGCATGAACGCTATTTTCATTTCCTTGTTGAATTAAATGGAATTAAGTAAATGAAACATATATGTACATAAACCCAGTATAATTATTATGTAATATCTTTCATGATTATTTATTATATATACTTTATAGTCATACTTGAATGGTTAATCATGGAAAATGAATCTCATCGCGTTCGTGGAGACAGCAGTCCGTACATACGCACGAGCGATGATATCATTCTCATGGCCGTGGAATCTTATTTAAGTGTATGTATAATATTTCAGAATCAATATCACTTTACAATAATCATATACAGTTATTTATTTACACCATTATACCCATCCAAGTAAGGTGGTGGTGTAAAATATATTACACCACAGCGTGGAGACGGTATTCTGTACGTTCGCACGCGTGGTGATTTCATTTTTCGTAGGATGGATAGAAGGTGAAATAGGGTTGTTTAATATTTATAATAACATATAAGTATATGAGTGATACCGATGTTATTACTTAATAGTGAAACAAATAAATAAGAGGAAGTATAAGAAGAAATAAATTTGAAAGAATCGGTAACAAATATTACCTCTTCTTCGACACGCCCCTTTGAAACCGCCACTTAGGGCACTAATGTTGGTCTTTGAAGAAGACCGGGACCTATAGAATATTACTAGGGGAGTTGAGAAGAGTAATGGAAAGGGTTTGGCCGATCTTGAAGGCTCAATGTTGTGTATAGAGGAGAGGGAGGAGGTGCCCTTTTATAAAGGAGGAGAGGGGCACCTTTGGAAAGTGTGAAAATATTATTTTATTATAAACATATCTTGGGTTTCAAAAGGTGTAAATATCATTAAAGATGAAGATAAGATGAATTATGGTCGAAATAAAATCATCCAATAAGAATTGGATATGTTTTGGACATTATTTTAATCATTATAATCTTATTTATTTAAATCATTTATTAATGAGATAAATATTGCATCATTATTGTGTCATAAATAATTTAATTTATTTGATGTCTAAAAATTATAAAACAAAACACCACCATGTAGAAAATATTTTTAGATTTCCAGTGAATATTTATAGTCTAAAAGATAATTTATATGACCTCTTATAAAAATTAATTACTAAAAGATATTTTTTAATGTCAACTTTTTCTATACATTAAATTAATTATTCCAATTTGTCATTATCACTACCAAGTGGCTCAATGGGGTCCCCAAATCGACCCAATGATGCCCATGGTCAGACACTACTCATCCAATAAGGTTAGAACAAGTGTTAAGGTAATTTTGAATTATTATAATATTCTTTTAACCTCGAATTACCCTATATACCTTTAACCGCAGTAAATAAAAGGCAAAAATTACTATTCATCAAAAATTATTTTTATCTTATTGAACCAAATTTTAATTATTGATAACAACCATGTATGTCGGATTTTTGAAATTCAATTCACAGAAGTGGTAAAATATCATTTAAATGAAGGAGTTAGTTTTTTAACTACCACTAAGTTGATTCACTATTCATCAAGAATTGAAGTTTTTTAGAAAAATACCAAAAATTCAGCCTAAGATATATTTGATATTCTGAATTCAAAAATGATATATATATTTACAAATTAAAAAAAAAGAAGTGGAATTAGTTAATTTTAAAATTAATTTCCATTATCAAAACAAAAAGTGTGTTTTTAAGAAACAATAACTATCAAAAGATCAACACTTGTTTATGTCCAATTTCATTGTGAAATTAATTCTAATGACCAAAATTGGATTAAATGGTAAAACTTTATTCTAATTAAACTTTAAAACCAATTAAATTATAATCCAACCATATAAATTATTACGATGTAAAAAATCTGTTTTTAATTAAAATATAGCGTGTTTTTACTATTCACTAAAATATGAATGTTATCAGAATAATATGAAAAATTAATCCTAATTAAATTTTTATATCTTGATTACAAGTAAGAATTTTATTTTGTAATTTTTAACTTATAAACATGTAAAAAACAAGATTTAACAAGGGTGCACCATCAAAAGGCGACAAAACTACATTTTTTGAAAAATACTTATTTTACCCAAAAATTTATTTTGTTCTCATACCATGTTCTATAAAATGTGTATGATGAATTATAATGACATAAAATAAAAAATTTAGTTAATACTACTCATAATGTCTAGTTTATCATAATATTATAAGCATATATCGTTGTTTAGTGAAACCCGGTATTGCGTACAACACACGCTATTGTGGAAGGTCACAATTGCGTGTAATGCAAGACAAGACAGGGATGAGCGTAGTGAAAGCTCCCTTTGGTGTTGCGTATAACCTAATTCAAAAAATATTTCATTTATACATTAAATATAATCTATACTTAATTTTGGGTAGAATAATTTCTACAAAATGTACTTGAAATTGTGTGTAACACGAGCCAAGAATAGTGTTGCGTATACTGCAAGTTAATACAGTGTTGCGTATAGCACAAATTAATTTTGGTGTAGTGTACAAGACAAGAAATCAATGAAATTAAAAATAATAATTCTCATAAAATCTCTAGGTGTTACAGCAAGACTCAGTATCCCCTTTATTTTAAAAAGTAAGTACATAGGAGGTATATACATAACCAAAATAGTCCAAGAGAAAACAATTAAGTAGCTCGAGATTGAGTACTCTTGTGGGGGGTGTGAGACACATCCACCATGAATCTAGGGATGTCGACCTCTTCTGAATGTAGTTAAATTCAATCATGTACCATATTCATCATCTATAACTGCCACATAAAAACAAGTTATTTATTATCCTCCAAAACATGATGTATGATCAGAACTAAAAAATGATAATTTGATTGGAATTCCTCCTTAGTACTTCCTGATTCAAGCAACTGAAAAGTGTTTTGAGTGAAAATATTCAATTATGTTTTAAAATTCACTGGGTGAACAAATGAAGATCCCTAGTAGACATTTATCTATCCTTCTTGGAATGTTCTAAATTAGAATCCCCATAATCATCTTTGTTAGCAATATATTCAACATAAACATGTTATCTGTAAAGAGGGTCCACAAATTCTATTCCATATCCTTTAGCCAATGATGTGACAAAAAGTTTACTAAACAACTTACCCTACAAAGGAAGTGAAACATGATAATGTACCTATGTAGTTTATGTAATAGTAAATATTGGGTCAACAATGTTTGTGAACCACCTGTAATTACATGTCTATCCTTTGTAGCAACTTCAAACCATGAGGGAAATGAGTTGATTTTAATATTGGTATGTTTTTACCTCATAAATGTAAGCTCATATGTCCTCCCACGCCTCTACGTCCCATTAAACCTCAAAAGGATATAAGTGAATCTAGATCAAGTCCCCATAAAGTTTTTGAAGCACTAACAATTTGATTAGTAGAGGTTTGTATTCCACCAATATGGATCCTGTCATGTCTAAACCCAGAATATCCTTCAGTCCATTAGCTAGATGAGTTGACAACAATGGTGTGTGGTTTCTACCTTCTATAGAGAGCCCATATGTCCTCCTAATCATCTGATGGCCCATTTAATCATTACATATCGGAATCAATGGAGGATGTTCACTGTCCATAGGGTTATGATAAACCACTATAAAAAAATGTTGTTTTCTATCCCCTATATTATTCACCATAGGACCATAGTGTAATGGAAGATAGGATGAAGTTATTGACTCATTAATAGAACTAGACATTATTTGTGGAGCAGGAACCTTCTCATTAAAAATCACATGAGAAGACTTAATAAAATCTTGATAATTGGCCTTTTTCAACTTGAGTTTGACAACATTAATCGTGGTATTTTTTTAACGCTTTTAGAAGAGGTTATTTTTTGGTTCCTGCTATAAATTAGAGTCCACATTATCTTCTATAGAATCTTCAAGGACTAGTTTTAATCCTCATATTCCTCATTATCATGGTCAACTCTTATATCCCTAATTATGTCATCCATAAAATAAAATCCAAAAATAGCCAAAGGATGTTCCTAAGCTTTGTCATCACAAGACTTCACGGTCTTGTAAATCACGTGATTAGAAGATACCAAACTAGTATCAATACAAGGTTTAGGATAAAGTGTAGTATTACCCATTGTGAATCCATTTTTTTGGGAATGATTTCTAAATTAAGAATACAATGACTTTTAGAAAAACCATTATCATTTTAAAGGGGATGTCCATTTCCAGGATCCAAATTCCCAAACATTGATGATTGAGAATTATCACCTATGGAATGATCATTATCTATGTTATCATTATCCAAGATGTTCAAATTCATATTCTTCTAATGGATGTTTTCAATGTCACAACCATTCAATTGAGAATTAGAATAACATAGAACCCCTAAAATTAGATTTCATGTTTCCAATAAATTGACAATATTCCCAAGACAATAGATATTATTCAAACACAATTATGATATTGATCTTGATCTAAGGTTTAGAAAGAATACTTTTATCAATTATGGTTAAACATAAATCAAATTCAACCAAAACCCATGTATAATGACAAATGTTAACTATCTAGGTGGAAGAATCAATCATATTTGGATTACCTACTATAGAAGAAATATCAAAAAAATTCTTGATGCCATAAAACCTTGTTTAGAGCATGGATTTTAATCCAGGCATGTGTTCATGTATCTTTGAAATTGATAAGGTTGAAATTTTAAAAGCATTCATGAACCCAAAGAATTAATGAAATCAGATTTATGAAATCCGAACTCCATGCTCTACCTTTCAACTCCACAAAAGAAAAGATGGTATCAAAAGAAACTACACCAGATAGATACACAAATGTAATCATAAAAACCCAAAATGGAGGCTAAGAGATTGATTAGGCCTGAAACATTCCATGTTTCTATGCCATTCTACTATTAGATATGAGATATAAAGGAGTTCTTATAGAGATCATTTTTTTCTAAATTTTTTGCATGAGAGGCCAATACATGTGCAGTGCACCCTTTTAGCTTATTCGTTGAGGGACCCTATTATAGAGGATGACAAATGATCCTCTTGAAAAACTAGAGAAGGATGAGAAATATTCCACCTCCTCTCATACATTATCCTTCTTTGGAGTATACATTTTATTTCCACCGACAACATGATTTAGAACATAGGTGAATAGATCCACACTCCTTGGATGTTCAAGCACACCATGTTTGCCAGGGATCACTATACTATGCCTCTCCCCTTCCTCCATCATATATAATAAATAATAATTTGTATTAATTAATAATATATAATAATCAATGAATAATTAATATTAATTAATATTAATTAATAATTCTTAATAATTATTTAAAATGAAAACAAAATGTTATTAAAAATTAATAATTTGTATTTAATTATTATTAAGTTTTAATTTAGTCTAATTATTAGTATTCAGTAATTACTAATTACTATTAAATAGTAAATGTTAAATATTATTATTATTACTTATTAATTATTATTAATTATTAACTATTAATTATTAATTATAAAATTCTACCAATAATAATTTATTACTAATAATTAATTATTATATTAATTAAATTAATAATTGTATTATTTATATATTATATTATTTTTTAATTATAATATAATTATGCATTAGTCATTATTTACTATAATAATTATTAATTACAGTAAATGTATTATTACTTTTTTAACTTATAATATTATTTACTGATGGTCTTAATCATAATTTCTTAATAACACGTAATTTTTATTAAAATTTAAAATTTATGTATTTAAATTAAAATTATATTATTATTTTTATGCTATAAATGTAAAACCAAATTCCATGTGAAAAATATATAAGGGATGTATAGGTCCCCTCCATTATAAATAGTGTCATGAGTGAGGTTTTTAGTTTTATTTTTTAATTGCGTAAATGATAAACATTCTAAATAATTTTTTTATTTATTTTAAATACTATTTATAATTTATTTTCACAGACACAAAAAAAAATATAAATATATATAATTAAAAACATTAAAATGTAAAAAAAATCTTTCTAATGCATTTTTTATTTTTTTATATATAAATTTATAAATATAAAACAAAATTTGAAAAAATTATTATTATTTTTTAAAATGAGAGGAGATAATGATATGAATTGAAGCCCTTTGCAAGGATGGCAGAGCATCAATTCATTTGACACTCCATATTCCCATATTCAAAATAAAAAAAACTAAGCCAAATAATTAAAAAAAACATATCTCCCCAAAAAATTTTCTAATGCTTGTTTGCCAATTTTTTTTGAATAAGTAAGAAGATGAGGTGCATTTTCATAAGTTATGGGAGTGAAAATTTTATAATTATTCAACATTTTAAAAATATATTAAGCAACTCCAATGGTTAATGAAACAAAAAAATTCATGTTCGATGCAAAGGTGATAAGGGTCAAAGTTGTAATTTCTTATATTTTCCTAATTTTTTTGATCTTTTTTGGGAATATTCTCATGCTAGATGCTAAGATGGAATGAGATTCTGAGGTCCTGTGTGACCTTAATAGGTCATTGATAAATTTTGTGTTTTTAACATCACTCCCACATGGTTTTCTAGAAAAAGAAATATAACTCTTAAAAGGGTGCTTGAATCAAAAATCTAAGGGCATCATTGTGTTCGTAGTAGAGAATTTACCTTTAGAGATTCATAAAATCGACCACCGAAGGATGGATATTAATGATAGATTTTAAATGTGACGGTAAGTAGAACAATTAAATAAAATTTATTTTATTTTCAAATCTTAATAACACATGAACGTAGACTCAGATTTAAAATATAAGAACATTGATGAGTTCGTTTGTGGTGTTTTTACTTAGTGAAACTTAACTTTAGTCACTGTAGGTATTATATAGAAGAACTAGAAAAGGACGTAATCATCATTAAATTATTTAAAGATAAATTATTTTGTTGATTTACTGATGATTTCCTTGAAGAAACTCTTTATCCAAAAATCACAGGGTTAGTTGTATAACCTTGAGAATGTTGGAGAATCACTAGGGTGGGCTTGGAGAAATAACCCACATGATCCAACAATGATGGATTGGATAACAGATCATGGATCATCATTCCAATGAAGTTGGAGGATCTCATCAGCAACAATGACGAAACCATTCGACATCAATCATTGTTCCAAAGTCAATGTAGGATGTTTTTTTAGGTTATTTTGTTACTCGTTCTAAGAACTAATGATGAATTCAGATCAACCAGTGAACATGTTGACATGTAGTTCGATCGTTCTTGCGGGATGGTATTAATTTTGAGGGATTTAACAGGAGATAAATCTATATGATTATTCATTCTTCGTTTATCCTTATAACATGAAATAATGAAGGACGACATAATAAAATTACAAGATCTGATATTTTGGCATCCATGTGCATTATTCCATCCCCTATATATCTTGTGTTTTTTGTATGTTCTCTGTATTCATGGATTTATTTTTTATTTTAGGAGAGGATGATTTCAACGCCTTTAATTCATGGGAAATCAACCAAAGAGAGATGATGTAACACCAAAACTACATGGAGTTGGTGCAATGGTGAATGTTCGGTGTGATAGGACTAGGACAAGGCCTATGGTCGGTTTGGGCAAGACAACAATAGGGCATGGTGGATGACGAGTCGGTAGGGAAAGGTCATTGGGGTGGTGGACAGAAAAAGTGGAATACAGTAGGGAGGCGACATCTAGCCTCATGTTTACAGTGAGCATGTGTCATGGTAGGAGGCTTTAGTGTTGAATAGGGGTTGTAGTGACAAGTTGGGATGTGACTTGATGTAGCAACAGATGAACCCACGGTGTAGACGCCATGGGGAAGGTGGTGCGGGAGGCCGGCCGCATAGAGGGTGGAACGAGACCTCATTAGTAAGTTGGGTCTAGCAGGTATATTAGGCCAAGATGTGTCTGTTCAGACTGGGTCAGGTTCGGCCGGGTACGGAGTGTCGGGTCAATCCCAGACTAGACCTGGGCATGACAGTTTTTACAAAAACAACCATAACATTCAAATCGTGTGTTTTCTAGGTGAACCTTTTGAGTTTTTGGGACCCTTGTGAAAAGATGAACATTTTGAGATTCTGTATGTGAGTTTTTTGTGGAATTTCACAAACAACATAATGGGTTGATGATTTGGTTCTCAAAAATGATCATTCTATGAGAGGGATCCTATGGCTGGCTATGACCTTAAGTCTATGTGTTATATAGATACTTTATATCTTATAAATATTTGTAGTCTTATCCTGAAAAACCTAGTACTTCCATATCCTAATATGGCGTGGGTCTTCTAATGACTAAGTGGTACTCCCCTTCCGAGATTGGGTGCATGCCATCGAGACTGAGTGTCTTACAATTACTGGGTGTCTTATCGAGACAGGGTGTCTTACTGAGACTATGTGTCTTATCTTGTAGGAGTAGGTCCTCCATTGGACATGGCACTCCCTTGGAAATTTTAAACCATTACAAGAATTAGACCCATTCAATTGGGGTAAATGATACATGGATAGGAGTTATAGCACCCTCGAAGGATTGAGGAATGGGTAACTCTTTTGAAGAGGGACCGAAGATTCGTGAGTTAGTTATGGGGTGTACTCCCATGACTGTGCGGAAATGGTGAAGTTTGGGTCCCTCCACTATCTCTTACATGTGAGGATGCACGAGGTGCATATTTTGAAATATCTCTCTCTCTCAACTTTGTACAATAGTGGGGGGTGGGCCTCTCTAATTGGGATTCTTAGCTGGCACTGGGTGTAAGGAAGTAATGACTGGACTGGTGTTGGGAACTTGAGCTAGACCAAGTAAATTGTTCCTCATGGATTGAATCTTTGAGATAGTTTCCACTTGAGATGGATGAGCTCCCATATTGTTTTCTCCTAATTGTTTGTTACGATTTGATCCTATGATGAGAATCCTAATTTGGGCCTTGAGGATGGAACATTGTGATACTATTCGTCTAAGATGAGTATATCTCTATGTTCTTGATATGTGTGATTTAGACATATATTTATATATGTGTGGTGCCAGATCTACCTCATATGTTTCATTGTGTTGTACTTCATGTAGTTCTTAGTAGAATACCTTTGTGGTTTCTAGGTGTCCTACTATGTATTGTTTTACTCACCCCTGAACAGGCTTGGCCCAAACGTGTTGCATCTTGTGCAGACATTCAATGCTTGGATAGAGTACTCGGTGGACATGGAAGTTGTGGTTCTTAGAGTTATTAGAAAGTTGAGGTGTTATCCTACGACTTTAAGATAATTTTCCCTGTACCTACCTTTCACTTAGGGTTTTCTACAAATGAGTTTCAGGAACATATGTGTTCACTTTTACAGAATATTACTTTTGTGGGCTTGTATTTTGGCCCCAATTACTTTCTACTTTTATATATTCATACAATGTTGTTGGTATCTTAGTGTTATGAATTCTTATTTTCTTCAGGATTATACCATTAAGAATTTTGGTTTTAGAGTTGTGTGATTGTGTACGGGTAATTAGGCAAATGCCTCCGATTTTTGGATATTCCTACTCGGTTCTAGTAACTAGCCCCAGGACTATTGGAGGCAGGCTTGGGGTAGTCACTGAATGGGACCCTTTGGGACGGGGTGTGACGTAGTGGTGTTAGAGGAGGCCAGTTCTACTTAAGGCCCAATAATCTCTGAGATTTGTTTGGGGCAATAGTGTTAAGTGTTTCAAGTTCATCTTTCTAGCAATGAAATCTTGTGTTGGTGTGGAGGCCAACACTTTAATACACCAGGTCTCAGAATTCTTCTTTTTGACTCAGAACATGAAAGCATTGGTTGTTGGGGAAATGATGGAACTTGTATCATAAATGATTTTGGTGTGTTCTGATGTCCTTATTGATTCATCTCATCAGGTATAATCTATCAAACATGGTACATATTGTTATATTTAAAGATGCCTCCATATAGAAAACCAGCTTGGATTCCACTGCGTGATCACAAGGATGGTCCAATGGTTTAAAAGTCATCGACATAAGGATTTATTCCAGGGATTGAATCTCTAGGTGGTGGGCAAGCTATACCACCAATTATAGTGAAGCAGAAGGTACCCATATTACCAACGGATGTGGAGAGCATGCTGAGTGCACCTTGTGAGTTTCATCAATAGATACCCCTTAGGATTCGCAGTGATCTCAACACACTAGAAAATGGGGACTATCTACAGGAAGTGATATGAGTTTTCCATCATGTAAAGATAGCACCAAATCAGATGGTAGTCCTTACTGCGAGCCTTCTATATGGATTAGAAGGGCGATGGTGTGGTTTGGATAACTGATCATTTGATGATGCAACATTTATGTGGACATAATTTGAGAAGGTTTTCCTTGATGAGTTCTCTCATTATAAGTTAGGGGATATAAATGTTTTTTATATTCTATATCATTGACATGATGACATGTCAGTATTAAGGTATTCATCAAGGCATACCGACCTTTGTAGGTAATCGATGGATATGGTACATGACCAATGATTCAGGGACCGAACCACAGGGTACGGTCTACATAGGGACATCCAAACCAACATTATCCCTCTGTGAATTACTAATTTTTCTAGGGTTATAGAGCAAAAACATGTGGTTGAGAGTTCCTTGTCTAGGAAGATACAACCGATGATACTCTGTAGTAATAAAGTAAGAGTAGAGGGCATGAAACCAATTATAGGAACAGAAAGATCTATAGGGAATCAGACATGGCAGAGGAGTTTGTGGAGAATAAGGAGGTGGTACACATTTCGGCATGTGAGCACCATAACCACCAAATAATCCACACCAGGAAGAGGGAGATAGAGGAAAGTGAATGGGATAGTTTCACATGGTCTAGCCATATGAACCAAGGGATCGATGTTTGATTTTAGGTATGATCCATGACTCTTCTACCTTATAATTCATATTGATAGATACAAGTGCTAATGTTTATTTCTTTCCACGAATCCGGTTCAATATTTAGAGATTCAAGTTAAATATTTTACATGATGCTTAAGTATGGAGACTCCTACCAGAGGAGACCCAATGATCACACAATAGTAAAGATCATGTGACCTGACTCTTAGAGGCAACATTTTTAGTTGGGATCTCATGGTAGTGGAATCAAGGCCTTATGAAATCATTTTTGGTATTGACTGGTTATCTATAATTCATGCTAACAATAACACTTTTCCGTGAAGAGTGTGGAGTTCCCGTAGTCATGGAATGAGGGTTTCCTTCTTATTGGAATGGAATCCTATGTAGCATAGGATGGAATCACACATAGGAGGGTGAAACCGATTACTTATCAATTGGCTCGCCCAACCCTTGGTGAAATGGATGTCATGAGTCATCAAATTTCATATGTAGAGGCAAAGTTTTGGGGGATCAAGTGAAGGTTGATATAGAGGCATATTATATAGTTATTATAGGACTATGGATTTAAAATGGTTTATACTCTTGGGAAGAGGAACATGGTAGAATATGATCTCAAAAATATATTTATATTATAGTTTCTAAATGAGGTTCCAGAGCATGTGGAATCATTGAAAATATCCTTTGTGGATGAAGAAAAAATATATTTCCTTCAATCAATGGTTGTATCCACTATACTTTTACAGTGATTTAGAGAGACACAACATGGTAATAATGACTATGTGAGATTACGTGCTCAACTATCCAAAAGGAACACCACTGAAAGATATTCAAAATGTGGGGAACACGTTGTTCTTTTCATATGATGCACCATAACACTGATGATGTTGTGGGAGTAGGTTTTGAGTGTGTTCCATACTTTCCTTTTTTGAATTACATTACCTTTTGAGTCATTAAGGATCATTGTTTTTCCAGGAGGAATACATTGTTTTAGGGTAGAGAGCCAAATTTGAATGTTTATTTCCAACTACTTTTAATGTGATGTGAGCTTGAGGATGCTGGGCCTGGAGGGTTGTTTGATTTTTGGGGTAGGGAGACCCAATTTTTGTGGCAGAAGTGGACACCAAGAGTGGTGAGATGCATCAGGATATTGTTGTTGGTGTTGGGGAGGACACCATGGATGACGGAACCATTTAATCTGGGAATACCAATTGGTATGAAAGCTGGGTTCTTGTTTAAATCAGTTTTCGTGTCTATCAACTCACCATGTCAATCCATTATTCTTGGAAGGTGGAAGGTATATAAAAAGACATCATTATGGGTTTACCATATACTTCCAGGCGACACGATACTATCTGGGTGACCATTGAGTGAGTTTCCAAGGCATCCCACCTTGTAACTAGTTAGGAGAAGAGTTTAATAGAGTGCTTGGGATGCCACTATGTGCAAGAGATAGTTACAATCCATGGAATTCCATCGATACTATATTCATATCATCATGTTCATTTTACATAATATTCATGGAGATCGAGGATCGACTGGAATGGATTTTTCATGGGTGGTCTATATTTTGTTTCATGTTCTTTGTATCACATGAATCTCTATGAGAGCCCATGGGAGGGGTAGGCTTAGGTTTGTGATCAGTACCTCATTTTTTTAGTAGAACATGGTTTTATTTTTGGTATATAAATACTTTAGTTGTAGAAAATTTAATGAATCATATTTTTCTAACTTTTTTATAATTTTTATTGGTAAAATTATGAAGCCAAGTGCTGAGACGACACGTGATTTTGAGGCCCGGTGTGCCTAGAATAGTTCATTAAAAAGGACAAGTTTTTAATAACACATGTGAAATGTTTTCCAGAAGAAGTAGAATAAATTTTAAATGGGGGAACAAATCATAAATCAGAGGTAACCATTGTGTTCAGAGAAGCGACTTTACCTTAGGTGAGTCCAAACATCAGCCGATGCAGGTTGGATGTGAAAGATAGTTTTCAGACGTAACCATAAATCAAATAATTAAATAAATTTTTTTCTATTTTCAAATCCTAATAAATCATGAACGAAAACTAGGATAGGAAATATGAGACAATATTTATGTTCATAATGTGGTGTTTTCCATAGGAATGACTTAACTTTAGTCTGTTCGGGTCTTCTGAAGAAAAACCCCAAAAGGACTTTATCATCATTAAATAATTTAAAGATCAATTATTTTTTTGGCACAATGATGTTTTCCTCTAAAACCTACTTACGAATAAATCCCTAGGATCTACTTATAACTCTGGGAATTCCCCCAAATCCCAAAGTAGATCATGGAGAAATAATCCTCTCATGTGAATGATGACAGATCAAAGATATAGTCGTGGATTTTCATGCCAACAGAGGTGAATGTTCTCATCAATGATGACGACACAACTGTTCCTCATTAATGAATAATTGAATCTTGAGGTAAGGGGTTTTGTTTTATGTTATTTCATTCCCCATTATCAAAACTGAATATGATTGTAGATAGACTGACGAAAAGGATGACCCGTAGTTTGATCATTCATAGTGGATGGTCTTTAATTGAGGTTATTTAATGGGACATGAATATATGTGATTAATCATTCTTAGTTCTTCTATATAAAAAGAAATAACTAAGGATGACATGTACAATAGCCAAGAACTCTTCCTCGAATGTTCATGTGCATTATTCTATCCCCTAAATCTCTCAGATTCTCCATATGATCTTCATGTTCTTGGTGTTCTTCTTGATTTTATGAGAAGAATATTGTTGTGACATTGATTCATGGAACAACAACCAGATATAAAGTATTTGATACCATAATGGATCCACGAAGGTGCGACAGTGAAGGTGTTTCATGATTCGGTCGGGACAATGGATAAAATCGGTTTAGGCGAGGCCTCGCCTATCTATGAAGTTTAGCGAGTTTCCAGGGCAAGATCATCAGTGGGGAAGCTTGTGAACACGGAGCACAGAATAGTGGCCACGTAGGGGAAAATGGTGTGGCATGCATGGGTTTTTGGAATTAAACAAGGGATGCAAAAGGAGGTTGTAGAGGTTAGTTGGGATGCAGCTCGATATCGAATTATAGGAATGTGCGTCGGCGAGGCCTTAGTGCAGGTGGTGTGTTTTACTAGCCATGTGGAATGCGGAACAACACCACGTTATCACATGGGGCACACAGATGGGGAAGACTACTTGTGGTGCAGTGAAACGACCCACATTGCATACCAGATAGGGGAGCCAAGCCACTATAGTAGCCTAGGTTGTTGGACCCAACAACCCAACAGGTCAGGTCCAGAATGTCTAGTGGGAGGGGATGGGATGGATCAGACACTACCAGGAAAGGTCAGGTCAGTCAAACATGGTCAGGTTGGGACAGGTCTGGCAGGTTGAGTTGGACCCGAACTGGGCCAAACCTGTTTTATGAAAACAACCATGAAATTCAAACTATGTGTCTGTTTGTTGAGTCTTTTGCAGTTTTGGGACCCTTTTGATGAGATTAATCTTTTTATAAAATTCATGTGAGTTATTATGTTAGTTCACATATGACCTAGTGTCTTGGGGAGTAGGTTCTCCCAGAATGAGTGCGCAACGAGGTGATCCTGTGGATGGGTGTGACCTTGAGACTATGTGACATATAAAGACCTTGGGTCTTATCAAGACTAGGTGTCGTGTCATGATTGATTCCATACTCTCATGTACTACTAGGGTTCGAGTCCTCTAGTCATTGATAGGTACTCTCCTAATGAGTTAGGGTGATTTTCTTCGAGACCGTGTGTCTTACCTAGAGTAGGTGTCTTATCGAGACTGAGTGTCTTATCAAGAATGGGTGTCTTATTGAGCTTTTGTGTATTTTCATGTGGGATTGGTTCCTACATTGGAGGTGGAGATCCTTATACTATTGGAGAAAATTAGGAAGATATGATCCATTCACTTGGGGTAAAAGTTACCTATAAACCATTTAATGATCCCTTGATGGACTAAGGAGCAGGAAACTCTATTCATGAGAGACGAAGGTTTCATGGGTTAGTTAGGGGTAGTACTCCATTGACTGTGTAGCAGTGGTGACGTGTCAGTCCATCGACTCTCTCATGATAGAGAGTATGCATACGGTGCATAGTGTGGAGAAATTATCCTTCTACTGTGTTTAGTGGTGATGGGAAAACCTCTTAACTTGGATTTCTTAGCTTGCGTTGGATACAAGGTTGTGATGATATGATCCTTGGTGCTGGGCATTAGATTTGGACCTTGTAAAATGTTTCCTATGGAGTGAATCACTAGGAAGGTTTCCGTATGATATGGTTGAGCTTATGGAGTGTGTCCTGGTTAATGCATTACGATTTGAGGGTATGATGAGAATCACATTACTAGATATTAGTTTGGAACCTAATGATACTTAGTGTCTGAGATGAGTATATCTAGATGTTCATGATTTATGTGATGTAGAAATATATCTGTGTAGAGTTTTCTATACCATGTTTGTTTATTTTTTAGTACTTCATTAATTTTTTGTGGTGTACTTTGTGTATTTCATAGTAGTATTAATTTGTGGTTTAAACGTGTCTATCTGAGTATTGGTTTACTCACCCCTACACGGGCCTTGTCTCTATATGTCATGCCTTGTGCAGATGTTCGACTATTTGATAGAGTCCTAGGTGGACCAGGACCAGGGGTGTTCTTTGAGATATCATATAGTCAAGGTGTGATCATGTGGATTCAGCCTGATGTCCCTTTACCCACCCTTTAGGCTGTGTTTTCTACAGATGAGTTTAAGGAATTTTGGTGTTCACTTTTATGGACTCTTGCTTTTGTTGGGCTTGTATTCTATCCCGGTTTACATTCCAGTTTTCCGATGTCATACTATTTTGTTGATATATTAGCTGTCTGAATTCTATTTTACACAGGGTTTCTCACTACTAGAAATGTTGTTTTTCCCAACGGGTGTTTACCAACGGTTTGTTAAAACCGTTGGGCTTGAAGGATTAAGAAAGCCTTTCCCAATGGTTCACTGAAACCGTTGGGAAAAGCCACCCCTTTGCCAACGGTTTGAGAAACCGTTGGTAAAGGGGTGTGTTAATCACCCTTTTGCCAACGGTTCAGTTGAACCATTGGGAAAGGGTCACCCCTTTGCCAACGGTTTCCTTAAACCGTTGGTAAAGGGGTCCTTAGCATCTCTTTCCCAACGGTTCTTAAAAACCGTTGGGAATTATTTCCCCCAAATCCAGCCGTGGGGCTGCTCTCCCCCATTCGCACAGAAACCTAATTTCATCCGCTCCACCGCTCTCCTCTCGCGAAATCCCCTATCCGAAGAGGTGAAAACCATCTGAAATCATGTATCTTTTCATTTATACACATATACTTCCTTATTTTTATTTTTTATTGCTTTAGTATTTTAGTTTTAAGTTATCAATCCACCTCCAGCTCTCTGCTACTCTCCAAATCCCCCATCCGAATAGGTGAAAACCCATTTGAATCATATCAAATCAAGTAATTTTGTGTTTATACACATATGGTCCCTTGTCTTTATTATTTTTATTGTTATTGCTCTAGTATTTTAGTTTTAAGTTATCAATCTAGCTGCATCTCTCTACTACTCTCGAACTCCCCCATAGGAATAGGTGAAAACCCATCTGAATCGTCTCAAATCAGGTAATTTTTTCTTTATACACATATGGTACCTTGTTTTTATTGTTATTGATCTAATATTTTAGTTTTAAGTTTGGATTTTGATGTGATTTCACCATGTAAAATAAGGAAATGAATAAATATTTTGTTAATTAATTAGTTTCCCCTGGAATATCATTTGTGTTATAATGTCCATGCTAAATAAAGGGGCAATGTAATAAAAGACCTTGAATAAATAAATTGTGGAAGTTGGGGTATGTTGCCTCTATGAGAGGTTTTTTGTTGTGTTTCATTGTATGTTGTAGGCTGTTTTATGGGGATTGAGGTGACCAATTGGGCTTTGTGATATGTGGGGTTGTAATGTGATGGTTAGTGGGCATGGATGTGTCATGTGAAGTTGTATGATAGTGATGATGTGTGGTGGTGTTGTGTCGTGTGGAGGTGTTGTGTGATGAAGTTGTGGTGTATAATGTGGTGAGGTGGTTTTGGTTGTGCGGTGGTTTGTGATGTGCAATATTTTTATTGTGATATGTGGTTGTTTTGGTGAGATGGTTGGTCGATGTAACAAAGCGTCGATGGTTATTGTGAGATGGTGAGTTGTTGTGTGGTGGTTTTATTAGATTCGTGGTTATCTATGGAATAAATTATGCTGTTAAAACAAAAAAACAAGATATTAAATAAATGATATGGAATAGAAATGGATATGTGGTAAATGGATTTAATTAATTTAACATTAAATGAATGGACAATGTAAGTGTGAATGAAGTGGCTTATAAATGAATGTGAGAAATGCTATGCGTCTTGTGTGGTGGTGGTGTGGTTTATGTGTTTTATGGTAGTAGTGAAGTGTGTGATTATGTAGTTAATGTGAACCCATAGGTTGAGTATTTTGTGCTATCTATATATCATGTATTTTTATGTTATTTCTACACATTCCAGGGGGGTGGTATGTCTAGGTGGTGGTGGTGGGTTGCAGGGGAGGGGGTGTGGGCTATTTGGGAGGGTGGGCGGGGCTATCCAGGGGGGTACGGGGTGTCCAGCGGGGTACGGGGGTGGCCGGGCTGCCAAGGAGGGGTGGGCGGGCTGTCCAGGGGGGTGGGTGGGCTGGCCACGGGGGGTAGGGGTGTCGAGGGGGGTGGGTGGGCTATCCAAGTGGGTGGGGGGATGTCCATAGGGATAAGGGGTGTCGAGGGGGTGGGTGGGCTATCCACGTGGGTGGGTGGGATATCCAAGGGGGTGGGGGCTGTCCATAGGGAGAAGGGGTGTCGAGGGGGGTGGGTGGGCTATCCACGGGGGTGGTTGGGCTGTCTAGGTGGTAGGGGGTGTCCACGGGGGTGGGTGGGTTATCCACGGGGGTGGGCGAGGCTGTCCACGGGGGTGGGAAAGGATGTCCACGGGGTGGGCGGGGCTGTCCAGGGGGTGTGGGCTGTCCTGGGGGTCTGGGTGGGGTGTCCTGGTGGGGGAGGGGTGTGTGGGGTGTCCAGGGGGGTGGTATGTCTAGGTGGTGGTGGTGGGGTTTCAGGGGAGGGGGGTGTAGGCTGTTTAGGAGGGTGGGCGGGGCTATCCCGGGGAGGTACGGGGTGTCCAGGGGGGTATGGTGGATTGTCTGATGTTTCTCTAATGATCAAGGATGGAATATTTGGAGGACATAACAAGTCCTAACTGGTTGATCCTAGAAGCAATTTCATGATCATGGATGTAATTCCTATAGGTAATCTCTTGATTTTGGTGATCTTCTCCATTTTCATCAAAAGACATGTTTGACACACTGGGAGGGAAACTCTAGAGTCAGTGTGACATGTCTTGAAGGGTGATTTATGTCCATAGTGACATGATTTGAGGACATCACATGACCTAGTTGGTGTGCCTGGAGGGTGTTAAGGGAGCCATCTAACATTCCTGACATTTAATATGAGACTGAGATAATATGTATTGATTCCCCTATATAGAAGGAGATACATATCTATTGGAAAACATGTAGTCTGTATGGTGAGAATTAAAGGCTTTTCATTACAAGGGTGGCATATTCATGGGTGCCATCTGATTTTATTTGACATGTCAAGGGGACATCAATTGATCAAAATAGGTTTCCAATGGAATGTATTGTGAACATGATGAAATTTCCTAGTGCAATAAAATTTCATAGGGGATGCATGTTATGAACATTAGGGTCAACATATATTTCCTTCACCTTAGTTTCCCATATTATAGTATTTCATCCATCCTTTTATCCCAAATTCCATAGATTTATACAATATTTTATTATATTATGTCTCAAATTATCTAAAATATGTGTTTGATGTTCTTCACGTGACCTATCATAATTCCTTCTCATAATCTATAGTGATCATGGGAAGATCCCATGCATGATTCATGATCACTCAAATTATTCTGTAGATCATACATAATGGAAGCCTTGCAGGATGTGAGATGATTATATCTATGAAATCTACTCAGGTACCTGGTGAGGAAGTGCATATTAATTCAAAAAGGTAAATCGCATATGAGGATAACCTACTAATATGGTTATGGTATGAGGCATGCTCTGATGTGATAACACATTATGTTCTTGTTGGTTTTACATTTCTTCAATAACACATTAGTATGTTTTTTTCACATGGGTAGTTGATACCATGATTATTTTCTTCCTTTATCGTTTACTTAAATGTATTTTCTATTAAAGTTCAATCCTATTGAATTGTTTATGACAAAATGACTTATATGAATTCTTTTTACAGAATGGACAGAAGTTGGATGTATGAAACTGATCGTATCTCAAGTGATTTTCAAAACAATTTGGAGAGCTTTATAGATTTTTCATTTCACAATGCTTCAGATAGTGGTCGCATACACTGCCCATGTTCCAATTGTGTCGGTAGACCTTGGTTGAGTCGTGAAGAAGTCATCTACCACATAACCAAAAATGGTTTTCAAGCAAACTACTTTGTGTGGTATCACAATGGGGAGAAAATGAAATCTCAAATTGGTGATGATCGAAATGAAAGGACTGGAATAGAGAATTTGTTAGATGATCGGTTTCCGTTTATTCATCATCATGAAAAAGAAAGGATTTCGACTCAAGAAGACGTCGATATGAGGACAACTGATGCATCTAGTGAAAATGATGATATGGATAGGGTGAAAAAATTGAATGATGCTGCCACGACTCCAGTATATCGACAATGCGATAAAATGAAGAAGCTGGAATTTTTAATCCGATTGTTTCATGGAAAAACTATGTATGGAATTTCTAATACAGCAATCGATTACATTCTTACCCTCTTGAAGGATTTACTTCCAGATGATGCAGATATTCCCTCAAACCACTATATGGCATGGAAGTTAGTTGAAGAACGTGGATTTTCCAGAAACAAAATTCATGCTTTCCCGAAAGATTGCAGTTTATTCTGGGAAGAAACCGCTGAATGAAATGAATGTATAAAATGTGGCACATCCCGCTCGAAGTCAAAATCTGATGGAACACCATCCCGTGTTCCACAGAAAGTAATGTGGCACTTTCCATTGATCCACAGACTCCAGATTCTTTTTATGTCTGATGACATATCAATAAAAATGAGATGGAAAGATACCGAGAGAAAGAAGACTAATGATGAGTTGGTTCATCCTGCAGATGGATTTGCATGGCAGATATTTGATGCTCGACATCCTGATTTTGCAGCTGACATGCGTAATGTGAGGCTGGGTCTTTCATGCGACAGTTTTAATCCGTTTGGCAGATGCTTACTTCGCACAGCACATGGCCAGTTTTTATACACATTTATAATCTTCCCCCATGGTTGTGTATGAAAAAATCTTTCACTTTCATGAGTATACTCATATCTGGTCCTTCTGATCCCAACATTGATATTGATGTATACATTAAACCTTTAATAAAAGAGTTGAAACTTCTTTGGGATGTGGGTGTACGCACATACGATGCATGTTCGAAAGACATATTTCAAATGCGTGCTGCGCTTATGGGGATGATCAATGATTTTCCGGCTTATGCAATGATGTCTGGATGGAGCACGAAGGGAAAACTGTCATGTCCAGTTTGTATGAAGAATACACGATCCAGAAGACTGAAACATCGTTGTAGTTTTAGTTTTATGGGACATCGACAATTTTTGCCAAAGGATCATCCATATAGAATGAATCGTCGAAGATTTGATAATACTATAGAGACCGATGATCCACCATAGCGTATGTCTGGAACTGATGTGCTTAATGAATTGAAATATTTCAGTTTTTTGTTCGGGAAGGGTCAAATGAAATCTGGAAAGAGAAAGAATGTTTCCACAGAAACATGTTACAATTGGAGGAAGAGGAGTATCTTTTTTGATTTTCCTTATTGGTCAACCAATTTTCTACGTCATTCCTTAGACGTAATGCATATTGAAAACAATATATGTGAAATGTTGCTTTCAGTTCTTCTAAATGTCAAGGGGAAGACAAAAGATGATTTGCGATCTCGACGTGACTTGGTGGATTGGGGAATCAGACCAGAATTGCATCCGGTGCATATCAGTGAAAATAAATGGAAACTTACATGTGCTTCTTATGTGATGACACCTACTGAAAAAAACAATTTTTGGAAGTATTAGAGACTATTAGAGTTCCTGATGGCTATTCAAGCAACATATCTAAACGGGTCAACAGAAGAGAGTTGAAGCTAAAATCTTTGAAGACTCATGATTATCACGTTCTACTACATGAGTTGCTTCCAATAGCAATCCGTCATCATTTGTCCAATAATGTAAGGGTGGGTGTTATTCGGTTGTGCCATTTGTTTAGAGATCTTTGTGCTAAGAAGTTGTCCAAGTCTTTCTTGCAAAAAATGTTGACAGATGCCCCATTAATTTTGTGTGAGTTGGAGAAAATATTTCCCCCATCATTTTTCACATGCATGCTGCATCTGACTGTCCATATTCCAACTGAAATACTTCTCGGAGGACCTATTTCTTTTTGTTGGATGTATCCAACTGAAAGAAATATGTTCACATTAAAGTCTTATGTTCGAAACAAGAATCATCCTGAAGGTTCTATCGTGAACGGTTACTTAGCTCAAGAATGTATGGATTTCTGTTCAATGTATTTGTCTGATCTTACTACAAGAATGAACAGACCAATGAGAAATGAAGAAAACAAATATGAGCAAATTGAACCCAGTTTTCCATCACTTCCTCAAACAGGAGGAATTCCTGGATCATATACATTGAAGACATTAAGCCATGAAGAGCGGGAGATGGCACATCGCACAGTTTTGTTCAACTGTGATTTGTTCGATGACTATATCATGTAACAAAATTGAATATGTATATCTTACATATATATCTGTTAAACTATTCATATTTTTTTATCTACAGGGAACATAAAACAATGATAAATAGGAAGCATCGTTCTTGATCTTTGATAAGGAGAGAGACTTTGCATAGCAAAGAGTTTTCTGCTTGGTTAAAATTGAAGGTAAAAATATTACTGTTTAAATTATTTATTTCAATATTTACTTAAGTTTAACTGTCATTTATATTGCAGGTATTGAGTTTGTCTGCTGACTCTATCTCTGAGGAAATAAGAGCTTTGGCTTTTGGTCCTAATATCGTGGTTTGTGACTGTAAATCAATTGTTATCAATGGGTACAGATTTATTGTCACTGAACGAGACAAAAACATGAGAACACAACATGATGGTATTATGGTTACTGCCACAACAGATTGTTATGCCAGTGCATCAGATAGTAGACCGCGACTTGAAAATGTGGGTTATTATGGAGTCGTTGAGAAAATAATAATATTGGATTATTACTCTCATGGACGAGTCACAATGATGAAATGTCATTGGTTTGATTTGATGACGAGACATAGCACATTTATTGATGATTATGGATTTCGAGTTATTAATATGACCTGCACTCTTGCTACCGAAGAACCATATGTGTTGGCATCAATGGATAAACAAGTTTTTTATGTCAAAGATCAACTTCAACCTAAATTTGGTGTCATATTTGAAGTAATTCCAAGACATATTTTTGATGATGCTGATGATGGAATTGACACTGTACCTATTGCCATTGGAACCAATCCATTTATTTCTTTTGATGACTCCAATAGCTCAATTGTCAGAGTTGATTGTGAACCTGAAGTTGTGGTCAGAAATATATAGAATCATTCATCCATGTTCTCAATTCTTTTGGTTTACCTCGAGTTGGGTTGTTAAGGTTGGTAATATTCATATTTATTTAGTATTGATCACAAATATGTTTTAGCTGACTTGACAGTTATGTAAATTTTCAATGTTTATTGGTTGCTGTTTTATTTGAATTGCATTTTCTAATTTGGAATTGAACTGTATTCGAACCAAATCAAACAATATTTCTAACATGGTTAACATTACAACTTGTATGTTTTATTAAATTCATTCAAGCTCTTCTAAAACAATTGATAGCTAAATTACCAATGAATCCCCTCATTCCCTCATATATTTAGTTTTTTGGTTTACACATTAATTTTATTTTCTAATTAATTACATATTTGTTTTCAAATGCAGGAAATGCAGCCAATTGAAGAGAGACAAAGAAAAAAAATGGCGGAGAACAATCGTCGGACGGAGGAGATGGGAATTCCACCATTAGTGCCTTCAGTGAGTACTTTATTTCAAATATATATATATATATATATATATATATATTTACAGAATATATAATGTCATGTGATTAATTTTTTTTGTAAACTTTTTTGTAGGATCCACCATTACGTCGACAGTTATTCGATGAGGAGCCTAGTACTGGTCCTAGTACTCAGGCCGGTGGTACGAGGAGGGTTCATACCAGAGGTGGACGTAGAGCTGCGCGTGCCCGACTAGACCCTGCCCCTCCCACTGACATTTCAACCTTCCCACATTCTGATCCCGGTGTGTCATTTGGGAAACACGGGGTATTTAGGCCTCCCATGTTTTTGCTACCTTCTACATCTTCTGCCCCATCATTTTCACATCCCATGATGATTCCCACTCCCCAGTCAGCATCAGGTCATACAGCTATTCCATCTTCTTTTCCTTCTACTTCTGTCTCTCCGAGCTTTTATATTCCATCGTCTTCGACTCCTATTCCACCAGAGGGTGTTCCATCAGGTTCTGTGGATCCGGTGCCACTCATTGATCAGACTAGCGCAGGTATATTTATAAAACCCTAACAAATTTTTATAGCAATATTTATTTTCATTATAACATGTTTTGATAAAATATTTGTTTTTCTTTCATGACAGATACATCTACTGACAGGAGGCGGGGGCGGGGTTGTACACGCATGCGTTCGGTGTGGAACCATCACACACAGGTTATGGTGAAATATAATGAAGACAATCAGATGGTTGAGAAAACAGGGCAGCAATGTCGGAGTTTTCTGCCGACGCTTGCCAAATACTCTGACATCATTCCCGTCAGCCCGCTATCGTGGAGACATTTTCCACATGAGGTCAAAGATAGAGCTTGGGCAGAGATATGGGTAAAAAAATCTGTTGTATTTAATTCCATGAATTATTTTTGTATTTATATGAATTAATATTTGGATTTCATCTTCGATTTAATTTTCCTGATGGTGAGGGTGCACGACTGGAACGTCTAAAGGATTTAGGCGAGCTTTGGAGAGCCTACAAGCATGAGCTATATATTGGCTAGCGTGCTAGAGTTGGCACTGAGTTAGAGGCGGTACCAGTCGTGGATGATTGTCCTATAGAGCAGTATCGTTAGATGATTACTCATTGGACGAGTACCTAGTTTAAGGTATGAATTACATTTGAGGTATTTAAATAATAACTTTCAAGTTTTGAATTAATATTATCCTTTTCATTATCGAATTTTATTTAGGAATCATCTGGAAAAAATAAAAAAAAACATTGATGCAAAAAAATACCTCCATACACTAGGACACACGACGATGCCGGATCATGAGAGGCAGCAGGTATGACAATTGTTTATAAGTTTTTTTACGACTTAAATTTTCTTTTGTTTCCTCAATTATTTAATAATTTGCTAATGTTTTTATATAAATTTTGTTTTCAATGTCATTTTAGAGGCAAGTTCAAAATATTGAAGGACGTGTGCCTCGATCAAAACTGTTTTGCTCGAGTAGACGAAAAAAGGATGGAAGTGCTGTCAACGAAGCGACTCAGCAGCAGATTGTAAGTTTTAATCTGTTGATTTTATATTTTAATATCTATTTCGTAACTTAATAATATATTTATATTTGTAATAGGATTCTTTAGAGGCCCTCGATGCCCAAGAAGTAGACAATTTTGGGCCATCTGATCACTTACATAAGGTGTTGGGAGAGAATCATTCTGGTAGAGTACGCTGCCAACCTAGGATAGCCCCGACGAGGTATTGGCCTTCCTCAGGTACGAGTTGTAGTGCCACCGAGCTGCAGCAAGTTAGGGCACAGGCAGAACAGGCTGAGAAAATGGCCACAGAGATGGCAGAACAGTCTGCTAGGGCAAACGATGCATTTATGAAATTTATTGAAGTTCTACGTCCAACACTTCCAGCAGAGGCCAGCCTAGTGATTGATGAATACATGTCGTCGATACATTCTATATATGGTGCACGAGGTGGCAGTTCCAGTGGTGGTCAGGCCGATGTCCAGCTTGAAGATGATGACGACGAGGAGTCTGATGCGGAAGAGGAGGGAGATGAGGAGGGCAAGGAGGAGGGAGAAGGCGAGGAGGAAGGCGCTGTGGAGGGTGAGGACGATGAGGAGGACGATGACGAGGGTGATTATGATGATGATGATGGTGATGGTGATGCTGATGTGGGACATATTGATCCGTTACATTTTTGACTTATATTACTGAGATTTTATGTTTAATCTATTCTAGTTGTTGGTTTTATCTAGACTCATAGTAGAGTATTGGAGTTGAGTTATTTTTATATATTGTCTGTTTTTATGGATGTCGTTGTCTTTTAGTGGTTGTGTGTTTGAGAACTCTCTGGACAACCCCCCTCATTCTTGGACCCTGGACAACCCCCTCCCCCTTGGACCCCGAACACCCCCCAAACACCCCCCAGACAGCCCCGCGGACAGCCCCCTGGACAGCCCCCCGTACAGCCCCCAACCCTCCACCCTGGACCCCGGATAGCCCCCCGGACAGCCCCCCGGACCACCCCCCACCCCCCCCCCCCTTGGACCCCGGACAACCCCCCAAACACCCCCCGGACAGCCCCCTGAACAACCCCGGACAACCCCCTGAACAACCCCTGAACAACCCCTGAACAACCCCCTGAACAACCCCCAGACAACCCCCTGAAAAACCCCGGACAACCACTTGAACAACCCCCAAACACCCCCGGACAGGCCCCGCACAGCCCCCCAACCCTCCTCCTTGGCCCCCGGACAGCCCCCGGACACCCACCGGACAGCCCCCCCGGAAAGCCCCTCGGACAGCCCCTCCACCTTCCTTAATTTCATTAGCTCTGAAATGTTTCATAGCATGATCAAATAAAATCTAATCCATACTAAATATGATATAAAAATATTCTATATGAATTTCCATAAGATTTTAAGTGAAAACAAAAAAGTGACATACGAAAAACTGACCAAACGAATTCGATATGTGTTGATTCTTTAGGAAAACGATCCATGGGTCATATGTGACATGTAAGAATCAACCCCGCCTCAATCCGAGGTGCGGTGTGGTCGGAACAACTCAAAGTGTATGTCTTTTGTTTCAAAAGGACATCATTTTAAGTGAAAAACATCAACTGGCATACGGAAAACCGTCCAAACGCATTCGGATTGTGTTGATACTTTAAGACAACGATCCATGGTTCATTTGAGACGTGTACGAGTCAACCCCGCCGAAATCCGAGATGCGGTGTGGTCGGGACCACTCTAAGTGACTTTCTTTTGTTTAAAATGGACAGTATTTTAAGTACATACGGAAAACCGACCAAACGCATTCAGTTTCTGTTGAAACATTAGGAGAACGATCCATGGGTCATATGTGACGTGTACGAGTCAACGCCACCTCAATCCGAGGCGCGGTGTGGCCGACACCACTCAAAGTGTCTCTATTTTGTTTAAAATGGACTTCATTTTTAGTGAAAACAAAAAATGACATACGGAAAATTGACCAAACGCATTCGATTTCTATTGAAACTATAGGAGAACGATCCATGGGTCATATGTGACGTGTACAAGTCAACTCCACCTCAATCTGAGGTGCGGTGTGGCCGACACCACTCAATGTGTTTCTATTTTGTTTAAAATGGACAATATTTTGGCCGTTTATGACACCAGAACTGCGTTGTCGGTCACCGCGGGCACATGGCACATCCGATTAACGTGCCGTCTGCGCGTACACGTCATGAATAATAATTAGAATGTCGCACGGTGGTTTCAGATCAATCCGAGGTCGTCCTCTATGAATTTGACTGCTTGACGCCCGTTTTGGCCGTTTATGACACCAGAACTGCGTTGTCGGTCACCGCGGGCACACGGAACGTCCGATTGACATGCCGTCTGCTCGACCACTTCATAAATCAGTCACCCGTATTTTTCGTCTGATTTCATGTCATTCGGACTTCGTTCGGCCGGTTTGGACCCCCCTCACGCGCGTTTACGAAGCGCGTGCATCTCTTAAAATACGAATATTGAGCCGTAACGCGCAAACCGCACGTCCGATTGACGTGCCGTCTGCGCGTACACGTCACGAATAATAATTAGAATGTTCCACGGTGGTTTCATCTCAATCTGAGGTCGTCCGCAATGAATTTGACCGTTTGACGCCCGTTTTGGCCGTTTATGACACCAGAACTGCGTTGTTGGTCACCGCGGGCACATGGCACGTCCAATTGATGTGCCATCTTCTCGAACACTTCATAAATCACTCACCCGTATTTGTCGTCTGATTTTAGGTCATTCTGACTTCGTTCGGCCCGTTTGGACCCCCCTCACGTGCGTTTACGAAGCGCGTGCATCACTTAAAATACGAATATTGAGCCGTACCGCGCAAACCACACGTCCGATTGATGTGTAGTCTACGCGTACATATCACGAATAATAATTAGAATGTTGAATGGTGGTTTCAGCTCAATCTGAGGTCGTCCGCTATGAATTTGACCGTTGGACGCCCGTTTTGGCCGTTTATGACACCAGAACTGCGTTGTCGGTCACCGCGGGCACACGGCACGTCCGATTGACGTTCCGTATGCTCGACCACTTCAAGAATCACTGTCCCGTATTTGTCGTCTGATTTCAGGCCATTCCGACTTCGTTCGGCCCGTTTGGACCCCCCTCACGCGCGTTTACGAAGCGCACAACGAATATTGAGCCATACCGCGCAAACCGCACATCCGATTGGCGTGCCGTCTGCGCATACACGTCACGAATAATAATTAGAATGTTTCACGGGGGTTTTAGGTCAATCCGAGGTCGTTCTCTATGAATTTTGACCATTTGACGCCCGTTTTGGCCGTTTATGACACCAGAACTGCGTTGTCGGTCACCGCGGGCACACGGCACGTCCGATTGACGTGCCGTCTGCTCGACCAATTCATAAATCACTCACCCGTATTTTTCCTCTGATTTCAGGCCATTCCGAAATCGTTCGGACCATTTGGACCACCCTCACGCGCGTTTACGAAGCGCACACATCACTTAAAACACGAATATTGAGCCGTATCGCACAAACCGCACGTCCGATTGATGTGCCGTCTACGCGTACACGTCAAAAATAATAATTAGAATGTTTCACGGTGGTTTCAGGTCAATCCGAGGTTGTCCGCTATGAATTTGACCGTTTGACGCCCGTTTTGGCCGTTTTTGACACCAGAACTGTGTTGTCGGTCACCGCGGGCACACGACACGTCCGATTGACGTGCCGTCTGCTCGACCACTTCAGAAATCAGTCACCTGTATTTGTCGTCTGATTTCAGGCTATTCCAAAATCGTTCGGCCCATTTGGACCACCCTCACGAGCATTTACGAAGCGCGCACATCACTTAAAACACGAATATTGAGCCGTACCGCGCAAACCGAACGTCCGATTGACGTGCCGTCTGCGCGTAGACGTCAAGAATAATAATTAGAATGTTTCACGGTTGTTTCAGGTCAATCCGAGGTCATCCGCTATGAATCTGACCATTTGACGCCCATTTTGGCCGTTTATGACACCAGAACTGCGTTGTCGGTCACCGCGGGCACACCGCACGTCCGATTGACGTGCCGTCTGCTCGACCACTTCATAAATCACTGACCCGTATTTTTCGTCTGATTTCAGGCCATTCCTAAATCGTTCGGCCCGTTTGGACCACCCTCACGCGCGTTTACGAAGCGCACGCATCACTTAAAACACGAATATTGAGCCGTACCACACAATCCGCACGTACGATTGACGTGCTGTCTGTGCGTACATGTCACGAATAACAATTAGAATGTTGCACGGTGGTTTTAGGTCAATCCGAGGTCCTATGCTATGAATTTGACCGTTGGACGCCCGTTTTGGCCGTTTATGACACCAGAACTGCGTTGTCGATCACCGCGGGCACACGACAGGTCCGATTGACGTGCCGTCTGCTCAACCACTTCATAAATCACTCACCCGTATTTTTCGTCTGATTTCAGGCCATTCTGAAATCATTCGGCCCATTTGGACCACCCTCACGCGCGTTTACGAAGCGCACATCACCTAAAACATGAATATTGAGCCGTACCGCGCAAACCGCATGTCCGATTGACGTGACGTCTGCGCGTACACGTCACGAATAATAATTATAATGTTTCACGGTGGTTTCAGCTCAATATGAGGACGTCCGCTATGAATCTGACCGTTTGACGCCCGTTTTGGCCGTTTATGACACCAGAACTGCGTTGTCGGTCACCGCGGGCACATGGCATGTCCAATTGATGTGCCGTCTGCTATAACACTTCATAAATCACTCACCCGTATCTTTCGTTTGATTTCAGGCCATTCCGACTTCGTTCGCCCCGTTTGGACCCCCCTCACGCGCGTTTACGAAGCGCGCATCACTTAAAATACGAATATTGAGCCGTACCACGCAAACCGCACGTCTGATTGACGTGCCGTCTGTGCGTACATGTCAAGAATAATAATTAGAATGTTTCACGGTGGTTTCAGCTCAATCTGAGGTCGTCCTCTATGAATTTGACCGTTGGCGCCCGTTTTGGCCGTTTATGACACCAGAACTGCGTTGTCGGTCACCGCGGGCACACGGAACGTCCGATTGATGTTCCGTCTACTGGACCACTTCATAAATCACTCTCCCACATTTTTCGTCTGATTTCAGGCCATTCCGACTTTGTTCGGCCCATTTGGACCCCCCTCACGCACATTTACGAAGCGCGCGCATCACTTAAAACACGAATATTGAGTCGTACCGCGCAAACCGCACATTCAATTGACGTGCCGTCTGCGCATACACGTCACGAATAATAATTAGAATGTTTCACGGTGGTTTCAGCTCAATCCGGAGATGTGGTGTGGCCAACACCACTCAAAGTGTCCATCTTTTGTTTCAAAGGACGTCATTTTAAGTGAAAAGAATCAACTGACATACGGAAAACCGACCAAACGCATTCTGAATCTGTTGATAATTTATCCCAACAATCCATGGGTCATATGTGACGTGTACGAGCCAACCCGGGATGAATCTGAGTCGCGGTGTGGCCAGGAAAAGTCTAAGTGACTCTCTTTTGTTTAAAATAGACACCATTTTAAGTACATACAGAAAAATGACCAAAAGGATTCGGTTTCCGTTGAAACTTTAGTAGAATGATCCATGGGTCATATGTGACGTGTACGAATCATCCCCGCCTCAATCCGACATGCGGTGTGGTTGACACCACTCAGAGTGTCGGTCTTTTGTTTCAAAAGGATGTCATTTTAAGTGAAAGGCATCAACTGACATACAGAAGAACAACCAAACACATTCGGATTCTATCGATACATTAGCACAACAATCCATGAGTCATATGTGACGTGTACAAGTCAACCCCGTCTTAATCCGAGATGCGGTGTGGCCGACACCGCTCTAACTCTGTCTCTTTTGTTTAAAATTGACATGATTATAAATGAAAAGAACATCTGGCATACACAAAACCTAACAAATGCATTCGTAATCTTTTGATAATTTATCACAACGATCCATGGGTCATATGAGACATGTACGAGCCAACCCGGGATGAATCTGAGTCACTATGTGGTCAGGATTAGTCTAAGTGTCACTCTTTTGTTTAAAATGGACAACATTTTAAGTACATATGGAAAACTGACCAAACGCATTCGGTTTCCATTTAAACTTTAGGAGAACGATCCATGGGTTATATGTGACGTGTACGAATCAACCCCGACTCAATTGGAGATGCAGTGTGGTCGGCACCACTCATAGTGTCCGTCTTTTGTTTCAAAAGGACGTCATTTTAAGTGAAAAACATCAACTGGCATACGGAAAACCGACCAAACGCATTCGGAT
This sequence comes from Viscum album, assembly GCA_963277665.1. Classification (NCBI taxonomy): domain Eukaryota; kingdom Viridiplantae; phylum Streptophyta; class Magnoliopsida; order Santalales; family Viscaceae; genus Viscum; species Viscum album. Next base: position 1,426,547,971 of record OY728122.1, on the reverse strand, counting down.
TGTGACAATACTTTAGCACAACGATCCATGGGTCAAATGTGACGTGTACGAGTCAACCCCGCCTCAATCTGAGGTGCAGTGTGGCCGGTATCACTTCAGGTATATGTATTTTGTTTAAAATGGACATCATTTGAGGTAAAAATATATGGTATAGAAAAAACCGATCAAATTATGAATTGAATTTCGGATTCCACATATAATTGTCATATAAATTTTAAATTGAATTATATATGAATTAGGTACATTTATAATTACGTTATGAATTCTAATTTAATTGTCATCTAAGTGTGGTCGGGACCACTCTAAGTGACTTTCTGTTGTTTAAAATGGACAACATTTTAAGTACATACAGAAAACTGACCAAACGCATTCGGTTTCCATTGAAACTTTAGTAGAACGATCCATGGGTTATATGTGATGTTTACGAGTCAACGCCACCTCAATCTGAGGCATGGTGTGGCCATCAAAACTCAAAGTGTATGTCTTTTGTTTCAAAAGGACATCATTTTATGTGAAAAACATCAACTGACATACGGAAAACCGGCCAAACGCATTCGGATTGTGTTGATACTTTATGAAAATGATCCATGGGTCATTTGAGACGTGTAAGAGTCAACCCCGTCTAAATCCGAGACGCGGTGTGGCCGGTACCACTCTGACTGTGTCTCTTTTGTTTAAAATGGACAAGATTATAAGTGAAATAAACAACTGACATATGAAAAACTGACCAAACGCATTCGGAATCTGTTGAAAATTTAGGACAACGATTCATGGGTCATATGTTACGTGTACGAGTCAACCACGTCTCAATCTGAGTCGTGGTTTGGCCGAGACCACTCTAAGTGTATCTCTTTTCTTTAAAATGGACTACATTTTAAATTCATACGGAAAACCAACCAAACGCATTCTGATTGTGTTTATATTTTAGCACAACAATCCATGAGTCATTTGTGATGTGTACGAGTTAACCCCGCCTCAATACGAGGCGCGGTGTGGCCGACACCATTCAAAGTGTCTCTCTTTTATTTAAAAAACACTTCATTTTAAGTGAAAACAACAACTGACATACGGAAAACTGACCAAACGATTTCGGAATATGTTGATACTTTAGGACAACGATCAATGAGTCATTTGTGACATGTACGAGTTAACCTCGCCTCAATACGAGGCACGGTGTGACCGGTATCATTCCAGATGTATGTATTTTGTTTAAAATGGATATCATTTCTATTAAAAATATATGGTATATGAAAAACCAATCAAATTATGAATTGAATTCCATATTCCACATATGATTGTCATCTAAATTTTAAAATGAATTATAAATGAATTATGTTTGTTTATAATTATGTTATGAATTCTACTTTAATTATGGATGTGTATATTTTCAGGATGCATTATATGTGTTGGTTGGTTGGTTTTCATTATTTGTACGTGTTGGTTTGTTCTCTATATGTATGCATTATATGTGTTACAGGTACAATAATTGGATTGAAAAATGAATTGAAAACGAGGGCATAATTGGATTGAAAATCTAATTGAAACCGAGGGTGAATGCCCAAAAACCAGACCTGCTGTGCAAATTGCAGGCTACTGTGCAATTTTCACAGCAAAGCCTATGCCAACGGTTTGAAAACCGTTGGCATAGGCTCTATGTAGATGTTTTTACCAACGGTTCAAGGAACCGTTGGTAAAAACACCCTATCCCAACGGTTTGAAACCGTTGGGATATCCTGTTGAATGGTTGTTTTTACCAATGGTTCATAGAACCATTGATAAAAACCTTTCCCAACGGTTTTTAAACCGTTGGGAAAGAAAATTCTCTCTTGATTTCCCAACGGGCCAAACCGTTGGGAAAGGCCTTTCCCAACGGTTTGGCAGAACCGTTGGGATAGGTTGATTTTTTCTAACCTACCCCAACAGTTCTCTGTAAACCGTTGGGAAAAGCCTTTCCCAACGGCTTACTTCCCCACGGTTTGCAGAACCGTTGGTACAACATATACCAACGGTTCTGCAGCCTTTCCCAACAGTTCTAAACCGTTGGGAAATGCTGGATTTCCAGTAGTGCCTGTCGTTCATCATTTTAGGCTTGGAGTTGTGTGCATGTCTATGAGTACATAGGTAAATGCCTCCCATTTGTAGGATATGCTTACCCCGTGCTAGTCACCATCTCCTGGCCTATTCGAGGCGAGCATGAGGATCATGACAAAGACTCCTTTAGGATGGGTATTGATATAATTATTTTCATCTAATTAAGATTAAGATATGATTTTGTGACCATATCACTTATTTTTACCATAATTATCAGTTTTACCTTTTCCCATGTCAACTACTTTTTACAATGTTAACTACTAATTATGACAAACAATGAAATTAATCTCATTCCTAAATTTGATTATCCTGATTCAAACTATGAAATCAATTTCTATGATTCAATTTTTAGAAGTGAATGAGTTATTGTTAATATAATCGTTAAAAGGACAATGAAAATGATTTTTTTAGAAAAATGCATTAAATGACTTAAAATGAATTTTTACAAAAAATAAAATATAAATATGATTCTTATTGAAGTAAATGGATTATTTTTAACAAATTGGAACTCATTGTACATCAAAACGAATTGAAAAATGAATGTCACATTGCAAATATTTAAATATAAATGGTAGATTTCTAAAAAAATCATAATTCTTTCACAATTAACAAATTATATATCATTTTAGAAAAATTCAATAAATCCTTCTAAAAATATATTTGATATTCCAATGTATACAATTATGTACATTTCATAAAAATATTAGTGATTTTTTAATTCAAAATAAAACCCCATAATTAATGAAAAATAATTTAGCTGGAATAAAATTATTTCTCTTTCAATGGAAAAATTAAATAAAATAATTATAGTGAATATGACTACATAAAATCTAATAATGAATATTAAAAATACATGATATTGATTCATATTTAACATTACACGGGTGGTCTCAATAAATGACCCAATTCAAAATATATAAATAGAATAGAAAAATATAAATATAGGAAAATGGATCTACAAAATATAAATATAAATAAAAAATAGGAAATAAAAAATGGAAAATATAAATATAAATAGAGGGTAGAAAAAAAAGAAAATTGGAAATGCATAATAGAATGATGTTAAAATAAATATATACAATTAAATGATAGAGAAATAAAGAAATTGATATATATTATTCAAAGGAAATAAATTGTGGAGAATGAAGAATAAGTGGAAGTTGCAGGAAGAATCAAAAGAGTGGGTTCTGGGAATGAGAGGGAATACATGGATAGGAAATTGATTATGGTAGAAAAAATCGAAGATAAGAAATGTGATGAAAATATTGGGTGGTCAAATTATAGGGAACTTTTTGATTGGGTAGTTGACACATATAATGGGGGAATATTAATATTAGTAAATATATATTATGTCGGTTACATCTTATATTGAAGAAGAAAACACATGAAAAGAAAATTGTAATAGACATTCTATACTGGGGACTTGACCCCATTACCTTCCCCTCACTGAAAACTCAAACCACCCCACCACCAATGGTGTTGAATTAAAATATATACAGATATGAAATAAGAACCAAAAAATAGGTTCAATGAAAAAATTTTAGAATATCATTAAATAAATAAAGTATAATTATAGTTTAAAATTATTTATTGTAATCATGAATTGTTATTTTTAGGCATAATCAATTGGACGAGTCTTTTGAATTCTAGAAACATAAGAAAGTGTTAAGGAAATTTATATTTGGTATTATTAATGTAGAATATGAATTTTTAATGAAAATTGATTGAATAATGCACATTAATGTTTTCCATATATAAGTTTATGGATGTAGTATACAAAAAAAATCTAAATTTTTTTATGAAGATATAGAACTAATTTACAAAAAATCCTAAAAAATGATTATCTTACAATCACTATATATAATTATCATACCCCAATGTTAAAAAATGATTCTTTATTTACTTCCATATGAACAATGTCCTATGATATGGGAGATGATAACCTGAATATATAATCAACATAGGTATTCATGGTGTGTAGTGGTAGTGATCAACCTTGTGTAGACATGGTAATCGACCTGGTATGGCATAGTCTATTAGATTGATAGGGGGAGAGATATGTATAGGGGTAGAGGGAAATGATCCATGAAAATGAAGGTGGAACAATATCTTCATATCATTATTTTAAAATAAATAGAAATGGCCTTGGTCAATCCTAAAAAAGTGCGTCCACGCAGACCGCCCTTAGAATCACATGACCTTTATTAGAACTTATAATGAAAATCCTGATCATGTTAAAAAAAGTGCGGATAAAGGAATCCTTTTTTGAGTTATTTTTAAGCCGTTATAAAACTAATTTTTTTGTTTGACCCAACTACTTTATTAACGCTCTCACACCCTCTTTATTAATAGTATGTTCCCACCATGCACCCAACTCACCTTGATTGATCATACCCCATTTATTGGAGCTCTCCAGCCCCTTTATTAGTTTTATTCACTCTCTTCATCGTTGCTCATGGATTTAATCAAATCCATATTCTCTTCTCTCAACACCTGACGCATTTACAAAAACATCAAAAAGGCTTGTATAATATTTTATGATATATCTATTAATTTATATGTATATAAAAAATCATTTTTTATATTTATTCATGTAATTTTATATATTTATATAACTATTTTTAAACACATTTTAAGAATATATATTAATATTATATATTTACATATAAATTTTAAACATATTTAAATAAATATTTATGTCTATATAATTAAAAATATATATTTATACAAAGGTATATAAAATTTTATATTAATATATTAATATATTATATCTTTTTTGTGAATATTTATTTTAAATAAATGTATATACTATATTTAATGAAAATGATATGTTTTAAAAAAATACATTTATAAATGATGTATTTATGAAATATTGAAACACAAATACAAAAAGTGTCACACACACATATTTACACACACATGTACACATTTATTTATGTCACATATACATTGAAATACTAATATATATTTATTTAAATATATATATATATGTGAATATAAAAAGGAAATATATATAATTTTATTGCTACAAACATATCTATTATTTAATATTACATGTATATAAATGAAAATAAATAGATATAAATACATTTTAACAAGTTCTAGTAAATGGGAAGGTTTTTATTTAAAATAAAATGAATAATAATGGTTTATATTTTTGAAAATAAAATTTTATGTTAATATATTAAATTTTTTTATTTAGATAAAATATTTATTAATTTTATTCTATTCATAAATATCTATATAATTATAAATATCGTCATAATATGAAAAATGATAAATTGTAGTCACTATGAAATCCATTTCACAATAATAGCAGATAATTGTTTTGTCCAAATTGAAAAAAGACTTGAAGGCCCCCTCGAAAGGGGTTGAAATTCCATCAAATAATCAATAATTAAGGTCCCCTAAAAAATATTTTTTTGAAGGATTGAGAAAATTCTTTACCTTGAGAAAACATAAACTGAGGTGATACTATTTCAAGACATTATATATATTTTCAAAAGATTCAATTTTAAATATAATAGAACCTAAATAGAAATTACGATCAAAATTTATGGTCAATTGAATTTTACATCATTCTTTCAACTAATATGTGATCATTCATTAATTTATTGATTTTTTGTTTCATGCAATTATTATTAATGATATTTAGTAAATAATAAATACAAAATATTAATCAAAATTATTTTTTAAATATTATCCAATCCACATTTTAATAAATATATTTTCTATTAATTAAAAATGTATATTTTTGTCTTATATAAATAACATAATATAAATTATATTTTGTTTATACCAATATAATATATTAATATTTTTTTTAATGATATTTAATTTTTTTATGAAATATAGAATCTATTGGTGCTAAAATGGGGCTGATAAAACTGAACCTCTTTCAGAGCGATGAAAAGCGCCTACAAATATGCTCTATATCAGTGCTAAAAAATAAGCGAAAAATGGGAGTTTTTACTAGTTATTTTTTCTAGATTATAAAGGTACCCTTTATTAGTTCTTTTTTATAAAAACAATACCCGAACCCACTTTATTATCGTTTTTAGAAACAGTTGAATTTCATATGTTCTGTATTGGTGTCCTAGTAATGAAACCCATCAATGGAGAGAGGAAATGTGATATTATTGTGATATGGTATAAAACAGAAATCATATGTATTAATAATGAAGGATATTTACATCTATAGAAATAATATAGTCTCTTGAGGTGTGAATGGTCATTAACGTCTGATGGTAGTTGTAATGATCTTGTGGAAATGTAATGGATAAATTCCTATCATTTTTGCGTGAATAAATAAGATGAATTGGACGAAAGTGGACCTGAAATAGGGGATATAATTTTTTATTTGGGAAGATGTGGAAACCTTGGAGAGGCAGAGTCTTAGGTGAAGAGTAAGGGAGGTGTATGTAGTGGGCGTGGGGGCAGGAGTCAAGGAAGACATGGTAGTGAAGGAGTGATGATCTGAAGAACTGAAATGAGGAACCATTCAAACAGAATGAGTGATTTTTTAGAGGTAAAAATTGAGTGTCGAGACCACCCAATTTATGGAGGGGAGGCTCCACTTTTATAATGTATATAAACAAATATATATGGACATATAATTATATAAAATAATAACTTAAATAGAAGTTTCTCATTTTTTTAAAATAGTGGTAAAAAATATTAAACTCAATTTAATGGGGGTTTTCTACCATTATTTACAAAAAATATTATAGAATGTGTAATATCCAATTATTATCTTTGTAATTGATACAAAAAATCACTAATTAAACTTGTATCATTTTAATAAAAGTGCAGATAAATGGGTAACATTTGTTAGTGCTTTTTACTATCACATCTGAAAGTCCTCCCTTTATTTTTTGTTTCTTAGTACTGATAAATGGTTTCAATAATTCTAATAAAGGTGGTATATTTAGTAGTGAAACCTCATGAATATATTCATGAGGTCCACTCCATAAATTTTATCTATTTAATATTTAAAATCACTACTGCATATTAATTGGACGCACTATGTTGTTCCCCTTGTGGCCTGTCGCCCCCATATTTTCCACAATTTGGAATCCCTACCCTATAACCTACGCACACCAATGTAGGTCTCCAATCCATCATACCTAACTCTTTCACTATCCAAGTTATGTATCCATCCATTATTAATAGTGCTACAGGGAATATGCATTCATTTCTATTAATTACTATCACTAAAATGTTTCCATACACTCATCAAGTACATTTCCACCACGAATTACTTTATCCCCAACATACATAGTATTCTTCAAAAACCACATTTTTGGCTTGTCCCAATGCTTATTTAGCGACCTTAGCTAATTAATTCATCTAAATGACTCTAACTCAATTTTTCCTTTCCTGAATATCCTTTTATGAATTCTTTAAAACAAAACATGGTGTCCTTTAGAAAAACATCAATCTACTGTCAAAATGATTTTTCATTTGAATTAAAATAAATGTTATTATTTTTATATTCATTACTTTCACATTCTCATAACATCACATTTCCCTATGTCTTCATTATTTTTAATCCTCAGATAAATGATACCACGATGTTTCACTCATAAAATTTTAAAAGTTATGATATATCTTAAAATAAATTGTTCATCTATCTTAGTTCTTGAAATAACACATCGCCCAAACCCTATAACTTTCATCCTTAATCTTATTTTATATAGTAATTCAAAAAATCCCAGCCTCCTATAAAATAATTAGGGATATAAAATATAATAAAAATAAATATATATGAAAAAATATGATGAAGATATCTTCCCAATACCTTGGTAGGTGGCATGTGAACCAATTTCATAACCCAAGACTTCAAACATGGCTGCAAAAAATAAATTATATGAAACCCCAATTCCACTAGAATCCATGAGAAGATTCAAATGATAGTTTGTTGTATGTTTATATTGAGGTATGTTGTGTCATAAAAAGAATTCTCCCAACAGGCCTATTAATGGATGGTTAAGAGATCATTCCATCATCAACCATTTGAAGAAGATAACTCACTATTTATGAGAGTGAGGTAGGAGAGATTCATTATATATAAAGATAGATGTGTAGAGAGGTATTTTGGAAATCATTATTCATGTTGAAATAAATATTGGGTTCTCACTCCATTCTTCTTTCTAAGTAACCAATGAATCAACACGCGTGGTATTAGAGTTATTGGCGATGAAATAATAAAAAGATAAGGAGATTTTATAGTGATTGAAAAATTAGAGTTCCATATATACATGTTTTCTAGTAATATATTTAAATATACTCTTTTGTAACATCCATATTTGAAAATGACATTAAAAGGTAAAACAACTCTTCTCTGATGCTGTCAAAGATCAGGTGATGTATTACCCCCTTGCTTGAGAAGATGAATCTGCTACTATGCTAGAAATATTTCTAGTGAATATCTAGTGGATACTCTAGTGTGACTTGTTTATGACACATACTCTACTTATAATATGTCATTATCAAACATTGATACTACTTTGGCCAAACATTGATTAAGTAGATTCCCTTTTATAATATCTTGGAGTATATTCGACCAATTTTGATTATTCTGGAGACAAATATATAATCCATTTCTCCATTTATTTTTCCTATTTTCATTGAATTGAAACTAAATAGAGGGAATAACCTTCGGAGGGATGATAAAATTTAATTCCATGAACTGTTCAATTTTGAAGTCTCTAACGGAATATCTTTTTAATGCTATGTATATTTTTTACCCCAGTGAGAATAAGGGAGTTAACCTCGATGTCACTAAGGATGTCGAGTGAAAGAAGATGAACAGAAAATAAATCAGTCCAATCAACTAATTTTTGATCAAAATTTATACCAAAACCTTTCTAAATAACATGGAACATAAAAAATATCGATAAAATTAAAGAATATATACCACCTATGACCACCTAAAACAATATATTCTTATTGAAGTGGTTAAAAAATAATTCACTATAATGTGGAAACTCTATGGATGAACACACTAGTGAGTTATAGTGCATGATAAATCAATTGGTATATGAAGCTATGACTTCATCTAATGAAGATAGTCCAAACATCTTAATTTACACCATTGTTGATAGTTGTGATACACTAGAGTACTATGTCAGTAACTAGAGACTTAAAAAAATATACCCTGAAAGTGGTAAAGAATGAAATTTTCTATTAGGAGGTCTAATGGATGAATTATATTTATAACTAGAGTTAATACCTTGTTATGTAGAAGTAAGGTAGGTAATAAAGCGGTGGTCTAAGAATGATTATATGATGGTCCACATGTGGTATGCATCCACTATAGAAAGTCTATCATTATGGGATAGAGGAAAACCTGTAGATGAAATTACACAAGATAATATAAGAGACGGTCTAGGGTGGTAACTAACACACAATTAATAGACACATGCATGTTAATCGCATAGGAGAAGTTGAGAATTATTCTAAATATGAAGAAGGAAATTGTTTTCAAACAGCATACCAGGACAAAATAGGTGGTCAATATTGTATCATCACACCACATCACTCAAAATCATGAGTATTTCATGACTTATAATGATGGTGGATTTGGATATGTTGAGATAGAGAATACTAGTATGATGGATATTTTTGGTTTCAGTGTTATCTATGCCAAAAATGTTTTTTGATACACAATAATATTGATATATGTTTGACCTATTTTAAGTATTTTACTCAACCTGTTTTTGTATATATCCTTAGATAGTCATTTATATGAAAACATCATCATAAATGGATCATTTAATATGATAATGGATTCAACTTCAATGGAAAGGGACTCATATATGTTTTTTTGTACACAATCCACGTGATAGTATATGTAGAACGACTTAACATGATGGGATCATTGGAATTATATATACTATGGAATAAAAAACTCATCCTCATGAGTGAATGTGGTCCATCCACCCTAATGAGGAAGAAGTAAATTAGTGTTTAGAAGGACGAATCACATGATCTTTGGAACTACTAATTACATGGGATGTAAAATAAAATCGCATTCAGTACTTCTTCATCAATGATATTAGAGTTACTACATTTAGTTCACTAAAATGTATGTGGTCTAAGGGATTTGGATTCAATCAGAGATAAAAAATATGTTATAATATTCAATAATTATGCATTTCAAAATGTGTGGGATTTCATCTTAAGGAAAAAGGACCATTTACATGAATACTTCTTGATATTTCAATCCATGGTGGAGCATGAAACTTGGAAAAAATGAGTGGTCTTTATTTATAAAATAGAGATGAGTAAAAAATCCATTTAGTTTATTTACAATCACGTGATTTGTGGAATTTGACATGAGAGGATGTTCTAATATAGACCAAAACATAATGGAGTCTAAAAAACAGTGAATGTAACCACCATGGAGAAGGTTATGAGCAAGGTGAGTTTGGATATATTCCTTAATCTGTTACACTGATAACATTTTTGGGTTTCATGCTATCTCATATTCTGATAAATATTTTCTCCCCATAATTTATATATTTCAAAAAATTATTGTATAATAAAAATCTCATATACACTTATTTATGAGTATTTGGATGTTTGAGATTTACAATGTTTCAAAAGTGATCAATAATAAATTGTAATATAGATCTACATCATGATTATTCATCATGATTTGAAATGATGTGTTCATACAATAACATGGGGACCCAAAGTATAAATAGATAATAATTATATAATTCATGTTACATTAAACTAATAGATTGTGGTCATTAATATTCATATAATATCTCAAAAACAATGTTCTAATGTAAGGATTCTAGGATTTTTGGTTCCATTATTATAGTCAAAGTGCTTTGTATTGGATCATGAAATCCAAGTACCATTATATGATAAAGCGCATAGAGATAATCTATCATTGGAAATGTAAAGTGATGGTTTGATAACTAATGAGTCTGACAAATATCTAAAAAAATTAGAACACATAGGATATAATAAATAATTATAAGCTCTGAAGATAGAAGAACTTCTCAAATAATTTTTTAATCTCATCTGGAGGGAGATAATTAGAGGAGAGTTGCTCCTACTTCCCATGTAGGTGGATGGTTAACAAAACACTCTAACCCAAGATATCTGTCATGTTTTTTACATTCTACATGCGCTCTAATGTTATATGATTCCTTGGACTGTTAATTTGGTGTTTCGAGAGATGGGTACATTGGAGGAGGCTATAGGAGGTTTCAATAGTGTTAAGAGATGAAATTATACTATTTTAAGTGGTCCAAAATGTGAACATGAATCAATGCTCTGAGAGTTTTTTACCTCGATAAGAGGTTGGTTATCAAAGTCTTAAGGGTTTGGGTAAATGTTTTTTGATAACATAACTCATGATATGAAGGAATTTTTCATGATTTTAAAATGCCCGATGATGTTATATAGATTTTCATCATATTTTGGGACTAACACTACAAAAAATTGTAATTTAGAAATGTTTTTAGAGATGTTTTTTTAAAAAACATTGTAAAATTTTAAATTTAGAAATTCTTTTCGAGAAACATCAATAAATTACAGATGTTTCCCTAAAATTTGGTCAAATTAAAGGCACTTTACCAAAAAAGCTGCTAAATTATTAATGAAACCGAAAAAATATAACTAAATTATCGACGCTTCCCCAAAAACATTGATAAATTAGTGACACTTCACCAAAAACACTGGTAAATTAACGACACTTCCCAAAAAATGATGCTAAATTATTGATGCTTCCAAAAAAAGACTCTAAAAAAACATCACAAAAAACACCACTAAAATAGAGAATCTTCCCCAAAATTGTCTCTAAATTAACATTATTTTCCTATAAACCCCTTAAATTGTGACATTTCATAAAAAAAATTGCTATATTAGCGACATTTCCCCAAAAATGTCGCTAAATTATTAATTTTTTTTGAAAATCCTAACTAAATTAGTGACGCTTCACCAAAAAAGTTTCAAAATTAGCAACGATTCCCAAATAATGTTTCTAAATTTTCACCACCCCCAAAAGTGTCTCAACAGTTGGGATTTTTTTCTTGAAAATGTTGCTAAATTAGGAACTTTTCACAAAAAATGTCGCTATAAAAGTGAAACTTCCCCAAATACATAGAAAAATTACCCACATTTTCAATAAAACATCTCTATAATATGTATATTTATAGATTATATACCCACATCGATGTAAGTATATTTTTAGATATATATATAAATATTAATATATATAAGTACAAACACATATATACGTTAATATATATATATATATATTAACACACACACATATTTATATAAATATATAAATGCATATATACATATATACATATATATATGTTTATATATAAACATATATATATATATATAAACAAATATATTTTAAAATTTTCACATTTTAATGAAAACGTGTCTATTTTAGTAGCATTTTTTTCAGTGTTTTATAACATTGAAAATTAGATACATAGATACCCACACTAACACACACACATAAAAACCTATATATAAACCTATATATATAATAATATAAATTTATATAATATAAACATATAAATTAGGAAAAATATAAACACATATATATAATATAAATCATAATCATATAATATATATATATATAATAAAATATAAACACATATATATCATAATATGTTTATATTAATATATAAACATATAAACATATAAATATATTTAATATTAACTTTTAAATGTTGATATATATATTTATAAGATAATAAAAATTAAAAATTTTATATTTAGTCACGTTTTTAGGAAAACATGACTATTCTGTTACATATTAACGAGTGTTTTAAAATTGCTCTAATTATATATATATATATATATTTATATAAATATTTATAATAATATTTTTTTTTAAAATTATAATTATATATATACACATACATATAGATTTTTTATGAACCCACACACACACACACACACATATACATATATAATATGAACACACACACACAGACACACATATACATATATAAACATAAAATATGAACATATGATATATATATGTTGAAAAAATAAATTAAAAAATATATATATACATGTGTGTGAATTTATACATTAAATATATGCTGATGAAATCACACTTTCTTTAGAGGCTGACAAGACAACATCCCATTGAAATTATGCCCTTGATATTTTATAGTGCAAATGATTACTTTATGACTCTATCAACTCTAAACTACATTGTTGTGTGGATATTAATAACTCCCAAAAAATCAATAATCTCTTCATTCCAGCTATAGCTAAGCTTCTCCATGTGATTTGTAATGATAGAAAATCTTATATTCATAACAATTACTCATTTAGTATTAATGTAGGTAAAATGATATTCCTAATTTCCATTTTGGAAGACACCTCAATTAAAAAGGATATTTGTAGAAACACTATTAGTATCCTTGGGATTCTCGACAACTTATGGTTAAAGGAATTTATCCACAGCTTAAACATACCTTTGAAATATTCTTCCAAGATTTTCCTCTAGGCTGGATCAAAGATAATGTCGATGGTGATTCTAATGGAATCCTAAGACCCTCTGGTTGTGTTTTTTTCTTCAGAAACTGCTATAGGCAGTCTCTAGGATGATTCTATGGAAGATGTGGTGTCACCTATTAATTAGAAGCTGAATTGATGAGGGTGATTCATGCTATCTCTTTTGCAAAAAATCGTGGATGTTACAATATCTCGATCGAAAGTAATTTTACGACCATTGTGCAAACTATTTGGAATGGATTTTTTTCATCTTAAATGGACACTTATATTACATGGGATGTATTATCTACATTCATTCATGGACACCAACTATATTGGCACTCATACCTTTTTTGAATTGAACAATGCTACAGATGGGCTAGCTAATATGGGAGTAAATTGTGACATTACCAAGCTAAATGATATCCCTTTGGAATTACTCTCTCTGTTTGATAGGAAATGAAAAAAAACATGTCTTTTAGGCTCATTTAATTTTTTTCCTGTAATTTTTATTCAATTGAATTAGTGTTTTTGTCTTGGACCGAAACACCACCATTCTTTTAAAAAATATAACATAATAAAATTAATGCGATCCTATTTTAGAGAAATTTTTACTTGTGGTTTAAAATGTGAAAAATTATATATATAAATATATATATGTGTGTGTGTATATAAATTTTTAATTATAATTATATATATGTAAAAAATTATATTTACACACAAACACACATATATATAATATGAAAATATAAATAATCATAAAATATAAACACACACACACACACACACGCACACACATATATATATATAAACATAAAATATAAACATATATATATATACATTATAAAATATAAAGATATGTAATATAATACAAACATATATATAGTTGTTTAAAAATTATATATAAATATTAAATATAAACACACACACATATATATATTTATATATTAATATATGTATATTAATTTAAAAGTATTCAATATTATTATTTAAATATATATATGATCATATATATATATTATAATACAATTAGAAAACAAATAATCTATAAGGCCAGTTGGTCTGAGATTCATGTTGGGAGGGTGGAGGTTCTTGCTTTGATTCTGTTTTGGGCCTCCATTTTTACATAGCATGGTGGGTATGAGAGGGAGGCAGGCTATAGAAGAGTGTGAGATGGAAAGGGAGGGAGGAGATGGTGTAATGTGCGGGAAAGGGAAAGGGGGGAGGGATAGGAGGGGAGGGTGGGGTGAGAGGGAAAGGAAATAGGAGGGGAGGGGGAGGGTGCTGGGAGGGGGAGCGGGCTAGGGCAGTGTGGTTGAAGAGTGGGAATGGGAGGGAAACTATTTCAAATGTCAAAAAATAAAAAAAAATTAAAAAATTTACCAATGATTTTTCAAAATATATGTAAATCACTCCACATTTAGAGAAGATTCTAAAATGTCATCAAATGAGAGATTGGTAAAAGAAACATTTAGTGATATTTCTTTACCCACATTTGGTAAAAACATCTCCAAAATTAGGTGTCACAAAATAGAGATTCTTATAATCATTTCTATCTGGAATTGTTTAAAAACTTTTCTAATTTAGTGATGTCTAACCTCATCACTAAATTAGGAAAACCTGATTTCTTTTGTCTTTACCAAACATCAGTAAATTAATTAGGAACATTTTAAAACATTGATAATTCAGAAAAAACATCACTAAATGAGTTTTTTTGTAGTATGAGAAATTCATGGACATAATATATATCACGTTCGGAATTGGATGCCCTCATGATGCCTAAATACATGAATATATGTTTCCCAACATGAAATTTCAAAGGTATATCATGCCAATAAATTTAAGGGATCACCGTAATTTTTTCATTTCATTCATGTTTCTAGCAATACTTAAGAAATCCGTAGTTTATTTTGGGATATCCTCCATCCCATTTCCTCTAAATTTCATCCTTTCCTCCCAAGGGATTGATTTTGGTAATCCAAGGTGAGTTCCCATATTTGATCCCCTACTTCTTCCATGTCCTTCCTTTTAGACATCATTATGTTGATGTTGTTATGGTTCAATGTTTTTTTGGGATGTGATTTGTTAACTCTTTAGTGTAGTTTAGGTTGAACCATGGTTTTCTTGAACATTTTTCATATTTTGGTTGTTTCTCCATCACCTCATTGTGGATAGTGTATTGTAATGATTCTTTGAGGTAGATATCCATCATCCTTCCTTCTTCAATTATTCATATGGGGGTTCACATTGTTATTTCTCCTTTGTGGAGATAGTATTCCTAGTCTTGGTGAAGGTAATATAAATCAATTTAATTTAAATTTAGGGGTGAATAGCTGGAATAATAGGTTCTACTAATTTGATTTCATTACAAATGAGTTATACATACTTGATGAAATTACTAAAAATCATGTATGTTTAGATACTTGTTAATGTGGTATTTAATATGATTCAGTTACCTTATGGTGTGATTTTTTAAAATAACCTTGAATGGAGAGTATGATCACTTTTATATGGATAATGAAATTGTTTCCCATTTAAAATAATAGTTTGCGTGAAAATACCATTGGGCATTAATTAATTAATTACCATGAAAATGAATTGTGGAACATGCGAAAGTTGTGATCTATTTCTTCCTGTGCTTTTTCCTACTCTGTTTTCTTGTGTGGTGTGGAATGTTGGGTGATGATAATAGAAGCTAAATGGGATGTTGTATATGTTGGGAAGTGTTTTAATGGTTGATAATAATGGTATGTGATATAAGAAGAGATTTGGTTGTTGAGATGAGATGTATTTACGGAATATGCCCTTATTTATTTGATATAGACTGGTTGTTTGTGTTTTTTGAGACATTGAGTTAGGTTCCTGGTATTGATGGAAGATATTTTAATAATGAAAAATAAATTTCATAGCCTAGAAAGTACAAATAACTCTTGATTAAAATAGATTGTGTGGATAAAGGGGTCATTTATATGTCAAATTAGTGGGCCTAATAATTATAATAGTTGTTAATTTGGAAAATTTGGTAATAGATTAAATTGGAATGAAATGATGTAATTTTTATTTTGTTTTGTGTCTTGAATAATTCTCTTGTAGTGTTATTAATTAGAGGAGGATGTCAAAATAGAGGATGTTGTGTGTCATTATGTGGGAGTTATTTGTTGGGATGCAAATCATGTTCATAATTCATAGGATGGGATTTTGTGTGTGTGTATTTGTATATTATATTTTTTATTTTCATTGTGATTTATATAAATACCACACATCTATTGAGCACCATGTTCGGTCACCAAATGTTTTTTGTGGGAATTTTCCCAATATCCAAATCATGAGGATGGATGGATATCTGTACCATCTTCCATGATATCTCTTTCATGATGGATTAATATATGGAGGCTATAATGATTAGAAGTAAAAAAATTGAACTAGTTATGATTTATTATGAGATGACATGGTGTTTCATGGAGGTTTACAGACATATTAGGGAGAGGTAATGAGATAATTGTCCTCAAATTTCATGATAACCTACTATTCTATATATAATGTTGGGTGTGAGAAGTTAAATGACGGCCCAAGATTCTTAATAAGAGATATGTTTTGATGGACCAAGTTTCTTCCAAAAATATATGATTAAATGGAATAGGCGCCATTGGGAGAGATGAATTTTGGTATCTGATGTGTCTTTAGGTGAGTTATGAGGTCTAATTGCATACATGTTTCCTCTCAAGTTGTGGTTTCATAGCTATCTTTGAGAAGGTTTCTATGGAATATTTTGGAGCACTAAGATGATTGACATAGGGGCGTGAGAGCATAATTTTTTTGGGAATATGGTGAGGGGTACCCTCTTTGTAAATATGTTGTATATTTCTATTACTACACATGTATTCTCAATTTCATGAGAATGTCTCATTGAGAATGGGGTTGGTTTGTTTTATACCATGCATGATGTTATTGATTGCCTCTAGAGGAAGGTTATGTTCTTGGATTCAGTTGGTATTCATGTAGTTTTTGTAGGAAAATAAGGTTGTTATATGGGATGTATGCATAAGAAGTTCCATATTTCTTGGATGGTAACATTCTACATAGAATCAAAAGAAACTATTACAATCATGGATCTGATTTTCATTAAGGAATATTTCGATGTTTTTTGAGGTTCTTGTGACACTACACCCTTAATGTGATATAAAATTCCTAATATATCAATTGCCTGTCACTTTTAGAATTTCATTGTATCTTTATATAATGACACCCAATATGTTTTAGGATTTTATGATTATGTTATTTTATTTTATATAGAGGGTTTTCTTCTATCCCAGTGTGTCATTGTAAAGTGCCCCAACATTGTTCGCAAAAAATAATATGGTAGTCTGATGTATGCATAATCAACTTGAGGATAAAAAAGGTTATGATGATGAATGATTACCATCATGGGAGGATCATAATCTTCTTGAAAAATTTATATTGGATATTTTATAATATAAGATCGATATGCAGTCGCGATATCATCAGTTGAGGGTGAGAGTGGGTGATATCCTAAATACTTCCTTCTGGTGTTGGTGTTTTCACATCGAGTTTGTGGTAATCCATCTCTATGTCAATAATGGACTAGATTTCTTAATAGTGATAATGAAATTCAAATTCTATGTGTTCCTATACTAGTGATTCCCCATGTGAATTTGATTATATCCTGATCTAGTCAATTTTATAAGAGGATCATGTAAATTATACTAGATCACTCTTGTAGGTACTTCCACACAACCAAATTTAGGGAATGTTTCCCAAATACATGTTTTAGATATGATACGTTCATTTACTTGGGCATGTGGTTTCTTAGTAGGGGTTTTCCAAAGAATTACCAAAGGACGAGGTAGATTTCTCTTGGGAACCACATAAGAACACTAAGAGATTCCCAGTTTCCATAGTCTTATAAGAAATTATGGAATGTTCATGTCTGATTTCTCATGGATTTACACCATTTTGAAAAGTATGAATATGACTTTATCTGGTCTGATCTTTGTTAGGTGGTTTTTTACTATATAAACAGTAAATTTATTAAATATATGAATCTTAATTTTATAGAGGAAGTGGTGATGTTTGAGGTGTTCTGAGACACTTCTTAATTGATCTTGGGATTTGTGTTTATGTAATAGAATGTGGTTGTATGTTATAGTTCTCGGTAGATTAGTCCCTACAAGTGTAACTATTCCAAAAAAGATCTCGATTTGCTAATAGTTCTATTTTCACTAAATTGGGTGAACCATTTCCTCATTTTAGTAATATTTTTATTCATCACATATCATAAGAGCATGAGGTATGCATTTTCTCAGTTTATCGGAATCAACATCAATGGAGGTGGATAACATTTCCGAAGGACTATGATTTTAATATATATTACACATAGATAAAGTGGAAATGTTTTTTATAATGTGACATATTGGATGTTAATAGAAGATGTGATTTAGGAGTTTGAAGATGCATTGAATGGGATGAAGGAGCATGAAATGATGCACCTTAATGTGGTGGATGGTAATTAATGTTGTTTCCCCTATTACATGATCATGAAGTCAAAACTGATGATGTAGGTGAATTAGTCTCATTGGGAGATATATTTGTGGAGGCGATGTGTGACTGTCTTGAAAATGAGGATTATCTAGAGGTATAATCATAGGATGTTCCAAACTAGATGTTGTTTCAGTAGAGGCTTTTTGTTCAATTGTCCATGTAAAATGGAGTTATCATGGAATTTCTAAGCTATCCATTATTGATATGTCCTACTGTGACTTTGATATACCATGGTTTGAGGAGTTATCTTTGGTGGCTGGAAATGAAATGGTCATAGGTAGTTTTTTTAGTTATGTTTTTGGTTTTTCATTACAAGAAAGCGTAACATCATGTTCCCGTAGAATTTTTTCATTCGTTAGACATCCCCAAGTGTAAAAGGTATGAAATCTCTATGGATTTCATAATTGGGTTACCCTGATATCTAGGTGGATGTGATACCATTTGAGTGACTATAGAGCATCTGAAAAAGTAATCTAAATTTATATAAATTTTGGTATCAAGTGTCGTGGATTTATTAATTATTTAATTTATAGATGATAGGATTGGGTTTCATGGGGTACCAAGGGCCATCATCTCTAACTGGGATCCTAATTATAACTCACTGGTATAGAGGGGGTTATACAATAATTTAGTACTCAATGTTTCCGCATAACTGATTTAGACCCTCATATAGATGGGAAACAGAGTGGACCATCAATATTCTAGAAGATAAGTTATGAGCATGTGTCTTTGACGTTGGAAAGTCCTGGATAAATATCCAACCTCTTATTTATTTTTCTTAAAAATATTATTGATTCATTTGGAACATTTTATGGGAGGTTGTTCTATTTTTTGTTGTTTGGGATGGGGGTTGGGTATTCAATAGTTATTGGTTTGGTTGTGGTGTACATAATTACTAGGAAGATCTAAAAGGTTTATGTTTAGATGAGGGTGGTGAACGACAATTTGAAGGACTATAGTGAATATAGGTGGAGCCCCCTGAAGTTCAAGGTTAGAGACATTGTGCACAATAGGATTTTCCATCAATGTGGTTATTGATGGATTAGTAGGGTTAATAAGTATTATTTCTAGTTTATTAAACATTTTAGGTGTTTTAGAATGTTTTAATTTTTTTCATATCAACAGGGATTTCCACCGCTGCAAGATATGTTCCATAATTTTTTTAGGTCTTTCAGCTTTTTTGGAATCATCTTGATGAATATAACCATATTTATTGGGTAGATATTGATATGGATGATGATGTGAAATTCATGGGGTGACCAATAGTACTCCAATATCATTGAGATAAATTGTTTCTTGGGTGAATCATCCCATATGTTTGTGTTTTGTAGAGGAATGGCAGTTTAAAGGAGAGTACATTAGAATGTGGGACGGGATTGTGTACCCATTACATGGAGTTTTTTTGAGTTTATCCTTTCTCTATTTTTCTTGATAATGTGATTTTTGAATCCTTTTTTCATGAGATGTGTTTTTTAAATTATAATGTGATGTACATTATTGATTTTAGCATATGAATAGGATAATACCCCTTCCTAATCATGATTTTTTATATTGTGAAACATTTTTAAAATGTTTGGTAATGTCATCAAATCCCGAAGATGTAATTATCTTCACATAGAAGATGGAATTAATTGATTTATTTTCATGGGGAAATTTTGTGTGGTGGCTATAGTAGTTGTCATCTTGTTCTATATGGAGGCTATAATGATTGAGAGAAATGGTGGTGACATGTGACTAGTGTGAAATGATGCTGTGTAGTGGTTATTTAGGATTTTTTCTAAAATGTTTCATCATTCATTGGTGTTTTTAGTTTTTGGTAGTGTTTGGGGTGTAATTATATCCCTGAGATACATCTAATTGGATATTTTTTGATACAATATCCATTTCATTATATGTTTATTATTCTTGAGGATGAGAATAATTTGAGTGGTATCTGATGTAATGGTATATTTCTCTTTGTCCCATTAATTTTTTATTCATTGAGTTAGATACGTTTAGAGGAGGCTTGAAGATGGTTATTCAGATTTTGGAGTAGAAATTATACTACATGAAGTGGTTCATGATGTGAAAAAGAGTTCACAACATGATAGGGTTTTTCCTATCTTGGGGACTGGTGATTCACTACTTGATATTATGGATAAAAAATTTGTGCTCAATGAAATATCAATGTAATGGAATTTACCATGATGTAAATAGATGACATGAAAATAAATGTATTTTCCTTGGGTTTGGGGTTAAGGAAAATCATGTATTGATTTATTTAATAGCCTGAGTTGTAGGGCTTCATAAAGATTGATGATGAGAATATGTGTTTAGAAGAGTAAAAGTGCCAAGTTAGAACTTGTCTATAAATTCTAGGGCATATTAGAATTATATAATTGTGAAATTTTTTCTATCAGAACATGAGGAAACCCTACGATTTTTTTGGGATCTTTTAATCCCTTTTCTCTAGATTTGATCCTTGGATTTCACATACATTTGTTTAGTAATACTAGTGTAATTATCCGCTTTGATCCATTTTTGTCCTTGTTAATCTTTTGGGAAATCACAAATGGGGAATTTTTGGTTCATGGGGTATTTGGGATATGTTTTGATAACCCATTTTTATAGTTTAAGTTGATCTGGGGTCACCATGTGTGGTTTTAATCTTCTAGTTATTTCTCATTTCCTCCAATTAACACTATGATTCAGAATTCCTGTTTTAGGTTGGGGAACATTATTCTTTACCACTTTAGTTTTACATGTGAAGTGATTATGATTTTCTTCACTATTTGGGAGATGGTATACAGTATCCAAATGTAGATAGTAAAATTGGATTAATTTTAAATGAACAAGGAAGTTAAGAAATGACATGTTTTTCTTCATTGAAGTTGTTTCTGATGAGTATAAACATTCTTAATTACCCTATTGAAAATCATGGTTATTGGGAGAAGATTTTGTGTTGTATTTGATTTTATTATAGAACCCTATGGTTTGATTATTTGATATCTCATTGATTTAAATGGATAATCAAATATATATGTAAAAATCAATAGATTTCTATTGAAAATATAGGTTTTTGTGAGAATAACCTATGACATATATTAATAATAGTGCATGGACCTGAATTGTTAAATATGTGGAATTTGAAATCCATTTCTTGGTGTGGTTATTCTTGATTTACTTTCTAGTGTGGTGTGGGTGATTATATGAAAATGGTGTTGACCAGCTAGTTTGCAACACATGTTTCATATTCATTTGATGATTTATTAACATGGGACGTGATGTGAGATGACATGTAGTATATGTGATGACATGTGTTCATGGAGTAGTGCTATGTTAAGGGGAGATAGATGAGTTGTTGTTCCTATGATATGTTTATTTGGATTCCCAGAAGTGATAGAATAAATGTTATGATAAAAATGAATTAGATTATGGTATAAAGGATAATTAACTATTAAGTTAAATGGAAATTGTAGGTAAAGTGGGGTGTTTAATGAGAAAATGATTGAGATTAACAAATATTTTGGGTGTAAATTCATAAAAACAGGTAGTTTCATTACATTAAATGAAAAGAATGATTTTATTTTTTGTTTTTTGTATTTTCAATTTATCATATGGTGTTATTCATTAGAGTTGACAGTGAATGTGGTGGTGGTTTTGAGGCTTTGTGGTTATGTTGTGAGTTAGTATGGTATTATTTTTGATAACCTATAGGTTTGTATTGTGTATGTGACTATTACATATTTGTACGTTTTTTGTTGTTTTCATATGTATCCTACCCATATCAAGAACAATGATCCAACTACAAATAGTTTTGTGGGTTTTTCCCAAACATTCAGTTGGCTTTAAAGGATGACTGGATACCCCCACTTCCCGGGTCAATCTTCAAAAAAAACTACTATGTTAGATATTTGAACGATAAAAGTCATAAGTTCACTACTGGGGTGTTTAATGTGATGATAAAATGGTTTGTGGTGGAGTTCATGAATTATAGAGGGATATAATGACATTAATGTTATTTATGATAGTGATACAATACTATTTAGGATATATAGTTATGGGAGAGATTTGATGTGAAGGCCTAGGTTTCTTCCTGAAAGTTATTATGTGGTGGAAAATGTGTCTTCAACAATGATGCAATGTGATCATCCGAGTGTCTTCTTATGTGATGTCATATGATGTACAATGTGCCTTTAAGAAAGATTTGATGTTGTGTCATGGTTGGATTTGGGTGGGATGTGATGGGAAAATGAAGACAATTTTATTGGCATTATTTTTTCCTAGGTTTCTTCAGGTATGATTGTACAGAAGATATGCATGTGATAGAATGTAAATACATGTAGTGAAAAGTGGAAAATAAATTTGTATGTTGTTCGATGTACCCTCTATATCAACATGATTCATATTATGTTACTACACTTAGATGAAATAATTGGTGAACTTGATTTTGTGAGTGTGGGATTGGTTAGTTGACCTGCTTATCTATTGTTGGTTATGATTTTTACTCACGAGTGCATTTTTATCCTCTTTTCACATGTGAATGAAAGAATTTACGTATGATACTGAAAAATTTACCTGTTATGAACTCACTAGTTATGTACAAATTACCTTTCAGGTTCCCAGAAGGACTTCTATAACTGATATAGATATTAAAAGGACTGGTTTTAGTGATACCATTATGTCACTGTCATAGGAATTTTTTTTGTATTTATTTATAGATATATATTGGTATTTGTTGACATTGTTCATTCATACTGTGGTGGATTTGAGTTTACCATTATATTATTTAATATATTCTCTTTTTATTTTATTTATCATGTATCCTGATCATATTTTATATAGAGGGTAATGCTTCTCATGTGTGTGGTTTTATTCCTTCAGATATAGTTTCCAACCCTAGGGCTACTAGTGGCAGGACTCAGAGGTCATTATCCGTCTTCCATCATTATTATCCATGGAGGGATACAATTTGAGGGAGGGGGTCTTGACATGTGTATGTCATGTTATATTTTTTTCCATGGTATGATTCTAAGGATTATTGGGGGTAGGTCAGGATTGGTGGGAGTTGTTTCAAACAAGGAATACTACCAACATTCCTATTAAATGAGGGGTATAGGATAATTCCATCATCAAACATTCGAGTTAAAGAGATACTTGATTATGAGAGATAGCCAACAAATTTCCATTTGAAAGAGAGAGGGGTGTAAAGAGGAAGATTTGTAATCACAATTCATACTAAAATATAGGATGATTTCTCCATCCAGTCTTATTTTTTGTGACTAGTGAATAATAAAAATATGAACGACCATTCCATGTCTTATTTCGTTAATAAAAGAAAAAAATTTCACAACCAAAACAATTTATGTTTTTTGAGACTGGACACTCATTAGGGGGTGAATCACTATATTTCATAGTTATAAAACCTATTTTACTCAATTATAATTTTTATGGATATTGCTATCATATTTTATTGAATAATATACAAAATTTTGTTTAATTTCCTTTTTCGGATAACATAATTGAAGCTTAATAAAAAATAAAAAATATAAATATTATGTGGGAAATTAATATTTTCTTATGTTCACTACAGAAGATATAATACATGATGCATATGTGGATAGTGTTTTTATATAAGAATATATAATATTATAAAATGCAGTTATCACGATGATTTATGAACAATGTATTGAAATTTATAGAGTTACTCAATATTATTTTGTTATTACATTACTTTGGTTAAATAAATTATTAGCTTATATAATTTATGATGTCTTTAATAGTTGATTTAAATTATTTTCTGTTCCTATTTAATATAATTTATTGAGATATCATGCACGTTCATCTCTATTATGATTCTCTCTTAAGCTCTAATATGTTGTACCCACCTTCTCCAATGCCGTATTTGATTGACTTCTTGAGTGAGGGTTAAGTATTTGTATTCCATAAACACAAAAAAAATACAAAAAATATTTCCATAAAAAAATAATTCCACATTTTAATTATAAAAGTTATATTATTAATTAGTAACCATATATAATAGTGTAATCCTCTTTGTTACCTACTATTATCCATGAACCATACATGGTTTTGAATCTATTTTTATTATTCCCTTCTAAAATAGGCATGTAAATACACACAACCACTGTATTCTCCTTCTTTTAAATGAATTATTAAATATTCATTTCTGTATTTCTTGAACAAATAAAAGAAGTTATAGAATCTTTTTCAAACCATCACCTTTAATCTGAGGGTTATATCAATCTGCCTCCTATTAATAATCTTCAATCATTTCTTATATACCACATGGTATTACTATTTTCATTAAGTTCCTATGAAACTAAAATAAATACCTAAAATCATGATCATTATATGAATAATAATTTCTTAAATAAATATCAAAGTTAATTTATAAAACACCTTTTAATAGAGTGGCTTCCTCCTTCGTGATGTGATCCTTTTGACTCTATCTATTACATGAAATTTTAATTTTATTGACAATAAGATGTATGGTTTTTATTTAGATGAAAAACATTACCCCAAAAATATTACAATAAAAGAATATGAAAATTGTTGTGGGATTAATCATTTATTCTCAAACTTATATCCTATCACGATATGGTTTATTTCTTTATAATCGATACCACTAATTTAATTCCGAAAAACCCATAGACTAATATTTACAGACATTCATTATATCCCTTTACTCAAATTTCTATTTTTATGTTAAAACACAACAATAATTTTTAGAGTGGAGGTTCTAAAACATCCATAGTCACTAAATCAAAAATGAACATCCTTCATGAGTAAATATTACTATCATGTAATGGATAATGTTAATCACATTATACGATTTAACAATCTATAACAAGACAAGTCTTCCATAATGTATGTATCTAGAAATCTCTAAAACCACTGAAATATACTTAATCATCTTTAGGATCTGGATATTTATTCCATGGAATGATTTATTTTTTTTCTCTAAAAAAGTTATAATGTATATAAACATACACATGGTGAGATGAACCTTACACATTATTGGACATATCAATTTTCCTATCGTAACTCCATTCATGACACATCCAAAAAAATCCTGGAATAAATAACTCTTACTTATGGGTAGAATAATTGTTAAAAACTACAAATGATTCTTATAAAAGGGTAAAATGGACTATTTGAACTCCATAATACATCAATTTTTCCACTGCTTTGGGAAAATTTACGGTTAAGTTCACTATAGGTTACCATTACATATTCAAGGCGCTTTACAATTCCTTTTCCACTTTCACCTATTCTCATAAAATTTATAATTATGAACTATAGTGTCTCCCAAAACATATATATGTTTTGATGAAATCCAACAATGGTGTGGTTCTTGTGCCTGTGTAATGTTTTTCTTGAAAATTCTAGAATGTAACATAACTTTACCTTTTCAATCAAATACTTATTCATTCCACTGCATATCTCATCCAAATTCATGACCCATATATGTAAAGATATCATGGAACCCCTTTGTGTATTTCATCACTAGTTCTACCATTTGTACCTCTCCACAAAAACCATTCATGAACATACATACATCAAAAGCTCTTCGAAAAATATATATAATTCATGATATTAGTGATTAACAAAAAAAATCCATCATTAATAAAACCTTCGGATCCCTGATTCTCCCCTTCTATATATTTTTATCAATACTATGATAAATCCATCTTCCATAAAAACAATCCCTGGTTCCATGGATCCAGATTCATGACTCAAATATTTTAACCCCCTTCAACATAAAAATGAAATTCGACATCTTATTAACAATTACTTCTTATTCTCCCCCCATTTGGGTTTCCAATAATTTACATTTACTACCATTAAAAAAATTTCATTATACTCCGTACGGGTTATTTATAGATCAACTTACCCTTTCCCAATATTTTTAATGATCTCCAAATGAATATTTATTGGAAAATATGATCCCCCATAGCTTCTTGAATTGTATATTAAGATATACTATTCCCCCCGTTGGAATAAAATATATTTCATTTCCACATGAGACCATAAGATCACATCAAAAAACTTCTTGGACCTATATACCAAATGAAAATTTACCTATAAAATCACAAGTCTATCTCCAAATATTATTTTATAACTATCATCTCTTAAAATTTATAGCTTGATTCACTATTATTACAATCTATCTCAAAACCACATTTTGAGGAATCCTTTGTGTCTTTTTCTATTTGTAAGTACCACTAGTGAGAGTAAAAACACTAGTTATTCATTTCATAATTTATTTCACTTGAATTTATAATTTTTTTAATAAATAAACATATAATTTTACTTTTCATCCAAAGAAAATGTTATTTAGTTGAAAAATTACATATTATACACATTCATATTGAAGACACATTCCTCTATATGGCATCATTGTACTCAAGGATTTTAATTAGATGAAATTATAACTTGGTATTAATTTAAATATATATAATCTTTCTAAGCCAGAAAATGTTATAAAAAACAATATATTATGTCAAAATCATCAAATCTTACAATGTCACAAACATACATAAAAAATTATACTAGTTTATCAATTTTAATATCAATAACACATCCTATGATATAATTTAAACAAACACAAAAATATGAAAAAAAAATAAAGTAAAATTTTTTGATACATAATAAATGTTCAATCAATTTAAATAAGTCGTTTTATATAAACATGTCATACCATTTGATCTCCATTATCTATTTCCTTCATCGAAATGATTATATACTTCATCATAATTCTAAAAAACATATGAATTATCATAAAAAACTCTCCTTTAATGACTTGAGAACGTGAAACCACATCTTTATAAAAATTTTGTTATGGGGAACCACATATTTGTAATGATTTTTAATTAATTAAAATTTTAAATTGTTTAAATAATTGGATGATAAAAAATTTTTCCTAAAAAATATAAGTATTAAATCCATTGTCATAAATACGTCTCATATAAAGCATTATAATCATCCATGTAGAAGAAAAATAACAATTTATTTATGAAATGATTCCAATTTTCAATCTTTAATTCTATTTTTATACTAACATATCATTCAAATATACCTTTTACACTAATTCAAAATTATATCGGGGTCTACATGATTTTTTCTTCTTTATCATAGCGTGAAAGATCATGATTTATTTGGGAAATTCTAAGTGGTTTATTGACAATAGATGTGGAGTCTGATCAAGTAATCTATACAGCTTCTAAATTTATGTTCACAAGTGATATCAATTGAGGAGTATAATTCATTTGAATCCACATTTTTTCATTCATCTTTTTTGGAAACACATTATCAATTAGTACTACAATATGTAATCATTCAGTGAAATCTACCTATGGATCATATCTCAACCTTAATCATGTATCAATTATAATATATATATATATAAATATATATGAAAGATCTATTTATATATGGAGTGGAGTATCTTTAAATTCATTAGGATTAGGAATGTGGTTGTTTAAGGTGAAATAACCCTCTAATTCTAATTTACTTCCACGATTTAATCTATTTAACTATATTAATAAAAATTCACTTTGAGTTTATGGAAAAAATATCATCTTTGTAAATTTCTTTTAATTCATCTAAATTATTATTATTATCTCACTAATTTAGGTTTTCTCCTTTGATGCATCATTTGTGAATTATTTTCTATGATTCTTTCTCATAAAAAGCATAACTATAATGGTCTTCCTCACATGATTTGTAGTGGTACATATATTACCAAATAGTCAAGTATATTGATTATCTTCTATGATTTCCATGAGATAAACCACTTAATTATTCTTTATAATCCATGATTTATTATTCTCATTCTAGGAAGGTTATTGTGATTACAATGCCTTTGGTTATTTAGACACTATTTGATGCCTTCCTTCTTTATAATATTCCAAATCAATGTATCCATTCTATAGGGAGATGGTTTTTTATTTATTCTACCCATTTATACTTTTTATTCCAGTAGTATATGATCTCAATTATTATGCTCCATTCATTTTATTATTGATATATTTTTCCAAAAGATCATTGACAGTACAAATATAACACCTATCAAGGAGACCATATATTTTAAAATTTTATTTTGGTAGATACGTGGTTTCAATAAATATTTCTCCTCTATTTAAATTTCTAGCATCTATAAACCAACTCATAGTGTACCTAAATCATACAAAAATATTGTATAGTAATTAAACCTTCCATTAAGAACAATTTTTTTAATATTTTTTTATTTTTAAAATATCAATTTTTGTAGATTCTATATTTATGTACTTATCATAATCGGATGAAGCTTCCATGCGATAATCTTTAAAATTTTATTTTTCTTATAAATATTAATATCTTAATCAAGATTATCAATCATCAACTAATTCACATATAGGTATCCTTATATAATCCAAAATTATGTATTCATTTAGTTATGTGAAATACTACCATTTATACTTCTCTATTAAGACTAACATTAGTTGTAACAACGTATGATTTTATGGAATTTATAGATTTAAATAAATTTAGTCACCTCTATAGTTTTTATTGATTGCAACACTGAGTTTAATTGAATGAATATATTTTATTAAAATATTATTATAAAACCATTATTAATTAGACATTAAAATTTTAGGGTATTAATTATAATAAATACATTATGAAAATTTTATAGTTTAGACACTTACTAAATAAATTAATTGGTTTAAACAAAAATAAAAATAATTTCAAAATAATGGAAATTCTTTTCTAAAAAATCAATTTTTATGTGCGTAGAATATTAATAAATTAAATTGGTCACTATTGATGAATGATTTAAATAAAATATTCATAAAATATATTCAATCAATTTTTTAACGTACATGTAGATTTTTTACTTGTAATAAGATACGAATAAATCATATATTTTTTTTAAACTGTATTTTACAAAACTATGATTTTCATTACATTTTTTTCAATTATTTTAATATTAATTTTATACACTTATAGAAGATTAATCTTGAAAAATGGATACCATATTTTTAATTAGGTGGATTATATTTTCAAAATGTGTCCATTTATTTTTTGTTCCATGTGAATTGTAATTGTGGGGAAATTTATGGACTAAAGAATTTATAAATCAGGTTAATCTAGGTTAAAACTAAATGATAAAGTCATAGTATTTCATCTTACTTATTATTTGATGAATGTAGTTTTACCATAATCTAATTATGATAAAACTGTCTATGTTTAATAGAAACATATTGATTAAAATAAATAATATAATATTGAAATAAATGAACGTTAAAAAATGTCACTATCATATTTTTCAATATATATAATGTTTCCACATTATGAAAAATCCATTCCTGAAGGAATATTAATTCCAATTTTGAGAATAATAAAATTACTTTAATAATGATAATTTATTTGTTGTTTTTAGTGATTATATAGTTACCATAAATACTAGTGCAGCACTGATACAATATTTATTAAACTAGTAAACAAATAAAATAAAAGATATTAAAAATATTAAAAGTGAAAATATTTCAGAAAATTATTGTGATTCATGAATTTTATATGTTAATATATAATTTTAGTGATTTTTAAATCAAATATATTATAAATAGAAATTTTAATTTATGTTTTTGAAGTCAAATTAACTGAGTATTGTCAAAATTAACATTAATGATAATTTACCAATATAATATTTTATTAAATTATTAAAATGTCATAAAAATAAGAAAATAGAACAAATGGAAAGTTATTGCCAAAAATATCATATATTTTTCATTTATGAGTCAATATATATATTATTTTTAAAATTATTACCCTTTAATAGTGATAAATAATTTACTGCATTTAATGTTAAAATTGGTTAACTAAGTGGTTAAACCCATATATAAGTTTTAAAATACCATAATAACCAATTCAAATTTCACTATTTGATGATATTTATACTATATCCTAATTCATGTTCTATTCCATAGACATTTTTATTAATTATTCTGGATAATAACTTTTTTTCTAATTTATCTTTTATGAAATTCAAAATGTGCCTCTCAAATCAATTATATATGAGAACTTCTACCCTCACTTTTTTATTGAACCTTTAGACAAATATCTTTAAAAAACATCCAATATACCTTATTAAATTACTTATATAATTTATATAGGTGTTTGAACTCAATAATAAAAACATTATAAACCACAAGAGAAGATTTAAATGAGTTATTTAAAAGGAGTGGTAATCAATTTAACCGACCAATTTCTATTTTAATACTTCATTAACTCATCTAAATATATTTTATTTATCATAAAATAATAAATTATGTATCAAAAATATATTTATATGTTATTATTATTATTTTAAAATCATTATTAGTCACACTCTTTTCAGTCAAATGGGAAGTGAAGGTATCACTCATGTGTACGTACAACTTACCATCTGTACATGGTCATACAATTCATTTTACACTACTATATTTCATGGATGGTAATTATGAATGTTTTTATATTTAAATAAAATCATTATGAACTAGTAATTCAACTAGAATATTAATATCACCTCATCATTATTGTCTAATAATATGTTGGAATATAATAACGTTGCTCGTGCGTACGTGTTGGCTACAAACTCCCTGAAGTGATGTAATTTTTTTCATTTAATTTTTATATGGAAGAGAATGAGGATATATTTTATGAATAAATATGATTATTGTGATATAATATTTATCATATAAATGATAATTATTATTTAAATTTCTTTTAATCCTTCAAAAAATGAAAACAACGTTCATGTGTGCGTATAACCAACTGTCTCCATGAACTGTGTAATTTATTTTTGCTTCTATAACATTTATAGATGACACTAAATATGAATATAATCAATATAAATGATAATTATATAATTATTAACATTATATATATATATATATATTATATAATCATGATCAATATAATAGTAGAAATACCACTGAACTAAAATATATCTAAGAAATAAAGAAGTTATCACCCAAAATTGTGATATTAATGTAGAATTATTAATAAATCGGTTATAAAAGTCTATAAATAAATAATATATGGTATTATATATTTGAATATGGTTCTGATATATATTTATAACAAATATATTTCAAATTATTTATGAATTCATATAAAGGAATGTGAACCCAATGTAAGGGTTTATTTTACAATCTGATCACTATTTGGGACTATTTATGTTAAAGTCTCCACTGGGAGAACCTTTTCATCCATATGATTAATTTTTAAATAAAAAACTAAATAATATTTATTGTATCCTATAATTATTTTTTTAATTCATTTTAATCTATCTTATATTTTTTTAAAAATTGGTTTTTATAGAAATCAATTTTCCATTTTTTGACTAAGACACTTTTATATGGAAAGTGTAAAAAGAATGTCATTTTAACATAAAAAACATTAATTTAATATCCTCAAATTATTAAAAAAAATTATTTTAATCTCAATTTATATTTTTACCATGTTATTTTAAAACTAAATGTTTTTCTTTAATATGCGTGATGTCTTTTGATTAAAAAAATTATTTTCAAAGTAAAAAGGGAATTTCACCCATGAAATATTCTAGTAATTATTGTACCTCAATATTTTTCAAAATATTTTTTTGAATAATATTATGAGAATTTAGTATTATGATACCATTCATTATATATCCTTGGATGGGTTACGATCAGTTCTACAAAGGAAAATATTGATATTTTATTGGAGTTGTTCATCAAATTTAGAAAATTATTGATTTTTATAGAATAATGATTACGTTAATTTTTTTAATATAAGGAACTATTTGATCTTAGTATGTGATGATATGGATATATGTAGATCCTAAATGCATCTATAGGTATCATTAAACAAATTATTTTGTGTTTTAGTTTTGAATTTACCCATTTATTTTTAGATGTCTGGTTATAAGGCGTCGATAATTTTTCTAATTGTCTTGGATAAGGCCTTGATGATATGTTTTATATGATAGAAATTATATATTACCAAATTATGAAATAAGTTATTTATTTTCATGTGATTATTTTATTTTTTATGATTTCCATATAAGAGTTTTTTAGTACATGTGATTATTTATATGGAATTATTTTGACTATCATTTCATTTTTCAATATAATTCAAGTCTTATTAGATACCTCTGTAGACATACCCTTACTAAGAATTTTATATCACCCTTTTTATTTTATTAATTCCCCAATAGAGAAAAAAAATATTATTATGAATAATATGATGGATGAAATGATTATTTTATTCTATTTATTTTATATTTCCAATTTACTATCAGATGCATTTTTGAATATATTTTTTGGAATAATACATAAATATCCAGTCCGTCGGGAAATGATATCTTGTATCTAATAAAAATATAATAACATAAAAATGGGATTTTGGATAATTGATTTGGGGAATTTATAGTTAGTATCTAATAAATTTTAGTAGAATCATTGAGAAATAGATTTATAAAAACCCATATTAGGGGAAATAACAATGTGACTGACATTGAAAATATTCCCAAAGAAACAAGGCTAACGATTTTGATATTATTTAAAAATATATTTAAATTCATGTAAAGTTTTCACAGACCTTGATATTTTACTTTATGATTCAAATTTTTATCGTCTAATATAGTGTATGGCATTGTTTAGAAATGGACTGTAGTTAATGATGTAGAAACTATATCAATGCATGTAATCCATATAGGGATTTCCCTCATTGACAAGATGATTATACTCACGATAAAGCTATAGTTGTAGATAAAAATATTATAAAAATATTGTGGTAGCCTACTCAGGATATGACCTACAACATAGTTTGTATGGATTAACCTGCATATGCATAATGAGGTGTTACAATGATAGACCGCTTTATTGATCAGAAAAGTCAATCAAGCACTATTGATATGAATCCATTTGTATCTAATAAATGTATATGTTCCCTAGAGAATATATTTTCCACTAGGAGAATTAATTAAAGGGAGAATGTTTTAAATGAAATTTATTTTATATTAATGGATAATGATAAAAAAAATTTGTTGATTTTAAGCATTAAGGATGGTGAGGAAATTGAGAGCATGGAATAGAAGGATTTTGAAGAACTTTTATAAGAAAAATATATTCTTCATAAATAGTGACAGGATAAGGAAT
The DNA here is from genome assembly GCA_963277665.1 of Viscum album. Classification (NCBI taxonomy): domain Eukaryota; kingdom Viridiplantae; phylum Streptophyta; class Magnoliopsida; order Santalales; family Viscaceae; genus Viscum; species Viscum album. The sequence goes on along the minus strand of OY728122.1, from coordinate 1,426,513,667 downwards.
GTAAACTGTTGTGTTCAAGAAAAATAAATGATGTGTTTTTAACATTGAATCGAATTTTTAAAAGTTAGAAATGAATTCTCCAAACAATGTACATAATCTGAAGAGTGTGATTTACAATTTATTTTATGGGAAAAAGTAATTATATTAATGGGAACTTGTCTCGTAAACCTTCTCATCATTTGAGGAAATAGTCTCGTGTGCTATAAAAATAGAGAAACAATTATCTATGTCTTATCACATCAATGGAAATTAGGAAAACAATAGAATGTAATGAAAAAATGTATAAGAGGAAGAAGAGAGAGGGGAAATTTCTAGCATGCGATACTTATGAAACAAAAAATCCTAATTAGTGTTTAAAACAAAAAAGAATTTTCATTTTATTTCAGTGAAAAGGGTCATTATGATCATGATTTTATGTTAAATAAATAAACTACCAATGTTCAAAGATTTAACTATAAGGATATGGGGTACTACATAAATTATTGTTCCATATGTCTAGGGAATTTCACCTAGAAAATGAAAAGGGGAAGGCTAAGATTTTAAAATAATAAAAGTAGTGGTTAAAGTTACTAATGATGTAGTAGTAGGTACATTAGTCATGTGATAAATATTTTCCAATGATTAATATTATCAAGTATATTTTTAGTATTTTATATCATTCTTGTTTCTTATGAAAATTAGATATTTTCATAAACCATAAGATAAGATTTTTCGATTACGAGTCTATGTGAAAGTATCAGCACAATAAGGATGTTATTGTTAGTACCTATTATGACACATAATCATTAAATCTTTTCTGCATTTTCATTATACCAATGGATGATTTTGACATAACTATAGTTATGGGCCGTAAATATTTGGAAAAAATAAATTGTAGATAAAAGTAATATAAAATTCATGATGAAGATATAGAATTCCTCACCTTTAGAGGGGAGACCTCATCGTCTAATTCATTTTTAGATACACCCCATGATTCTCTTAAAAATGAACATAATGGGGATGAAATGGTGTCAAAATCTATTGATGGAAAATATAATCTCAAATTGAGGATGTGCCTATTGTATAAAAATACATTCTTTTATTTCATGATTAATTTCTTGTACATCCAGTAGAGCATGATATTTATTTTTCCATAAATTTTATCCTTGATGGAGTTACTAAATCGAAGAATGCCTATATAATGGCTACTATGGAACCTATAGATTTAAAGAAATAACTATAATAATTGATTAATTAGGGAATTATAACCCCTAGTGTTTCTCATTAGGGGCTATTTATTCATTTAATTAATAATAAAGATAGATCTAGGAGGTTTTTTATGGATTATAAATAAATAAATCCTATTATGATAAATAAAAATAATCATCTACCTCATATTTATGACCTATTTGATGAACTTCATGGTGCCCAATATTTTTCAATTATTGAGCTATGTTCTAGTTATCATCAATGGCAGATATATAAGGAAGTTATTCATAAGACAACATTTTGAAGAAGTTATAAACATTAAGAGTATATAGTAATTCAATTTGGATTGACTAATGAACCCTTTGTGTTTATTGATATAATGAATAGTGTATTCAAAGAATATGTTCATCATTTTATTGTAGTACTTATTGATTTTATCAAAGTGTCCTATATGATATATGTTGAACCTGAGAACTAATTGTGGATCAGTCTTTAGACTCTTATAAGAAAAGAGGTATATTGGATATTTAGAAAGTGTGAAATATGGCATTAGAAATTATCTATTATCATATACATAATCTCTATGAATGGAATATCAATTGATACTTTAATGATAAAGGAAGTCCCAGAATGGACTACACCAACAAGCATAAATGAGGTATTTAGTTTCATTGGTTTGGTAGGTTACTACTAGTGTTTTGTGAAATTTTTTTATTTGTACAATTAGAAACTGTAACACCATGGGATTTTATGAGATATATTATTTTTAATTTATTTGATGTCTTCTATTATACATTACACCAAGATTATCTTGTACTATATGAAACACCGTATTAGCTTGCAGTATATACAATACTATTCTTGGCTCGTGTTACACACAATTCCAGGTTCGTTTCGTGGAAATTATTCTACGCAACATTAAGTATAGATTTTGTTTAATGTATAAATGAAATAAATTTTTATTATGTTATAATCAATACCAAACAGAGTTTTCACTACACGCATCCCTGACTTGGCTTACATTACACGCAATCACGACCTTCCTCGATATCATTTGTAGTACGCAATACCGGGTTTCACTAAACAATGATATATTGTTATAATATTATTATGAACTAGCGGTTATGAATAGTATTAACTAAATTATGAATTTTATAACATTATAATTCATCTTACATATTTTATAGAACATGGTATGAGAACAAAATAAATTTTTCAGGTAAAATAAGAGTTTTTTAAAAAATGCAATTTTTCCACCTTTTGATGGAGCACCAACTTTAAATCTAGTTTTTGACAGTTTTATAAGTTCAATTTGAAAAAATAAAATTCTTCCTTGGAATCAGGATATAAAAATTTAATTTGGATAAAATTTTCATTTTATTCTAATAACTTTCATATTTTAATGAATAGTTAAAACATGCTATATTTTAATTAAAAACAACTTTTTTCATTGCAAAAATTTATATTATTTGATTATCCTTTTAATTTGTTATAAAGTGTAATTAGAATATATTTTTACCATTTAATCCAATTTTGGTCAATGAAATTAATTTCACTTTGTATTTGGATATAAACAAGTGTCGATCTTTTGATAGTTATTGTTTCTTAAAAACACGCAGTTGTTTTAATAACGGGAATTAATTTTAAAATTCATTAATTCCAATTCTATTTATTGAATTTGGAAAAATATAATTCATTTTTTAATTCTTAATATAAAATATATCTTAGGTTGAATTTTTGGTATTTTTATGAAAAACATCAATTGTTGATGAATAGTGAAAGCACTTGGTGGTTGTTAAAAAAACCGACTCTTTCATTTAAATGAAATTTTACCACTTCTCAAAATTGAATTTCAAAAATCTGACATACATGGTTGTTATCAAGAAGTAAAATTTGGTTCAATAAAATGAAAATAATTTTTGGTGAATAGTAAATTTTGACTTTTATTTACTACGGTTAAAGGTAAATAGGGTAATTCAAGGTTAAAAGAATATTATAATAATTCAAAATTACCTTAACACTTGTCCTAACCTTATTGGATGAGTAGTGGCCGACCATGGGCCGGTTTTGGGACCCCATTGAGCCACTTGGTTGTGATAATGACAATTTGGATTAATTAATTTAATGTAAAGACAAAAATGACATTAACAAAAATATTTCAGTAATTAATTTTTATAAGGGGTTATATAAATTATCTTTTCGACTATAAATATTAATTGGAATGATAAAAATATTTACTACATGTTGAGGTTTTTTTCTATAATTTTTAGACATCAAATAAATTGAATCATCTATGACACAATAATGATGCAGTATTTACCTCATTAATAAATGATTTAAATAAATAAGATTATAATGATTACAATATTATTCAAAACATGTCCAATTATAATTATATGATTTTATTTCGACCATGAGTCATCTTATCTTCATCTTTAATGATTTTGGGACCTTTTGAAACCGATGATGAGTTTATAATAAAATAATTTTTTCACACTTTCCAAAAAAGCCCCTCCCCCTATAAAAGGAGACCATTTCTATCCAGTTCCTCACACCTCTCAATCCATTGGGCTCGTCCAGACTCTTATAAATTAAGATCCCTACATCCCTATACTCCCCTTATAAGCCTTACCATAGGTAGAAGGCACTTCAAGAAGTCCTTTTTGGTTCAAACCAAAGGACGTTACCCAAATTAAAGGTAACAATTTCTCTTAAATCGTTTTCTTTTATTCTACTTCTCCAACCCATAAACTATTTTTAATCATTTATTTTGTAACTAAACCAGTATCCTTAATATACTAGGATGTTTTTATGAGAAGTATTGTAAATAAAATTATACACACCACCATCTAATGGATGAAGAACATATTGTTTCTATGGATGGGAAACTGACGCCTCACGAAATGATGATTGTTCGATTTTCTCCTACCTCATCTCATTGTGGCCATTATTTTGGAACTGTATTTATATATGATATATATTATTTTTATGATTTCCTTATTCTTCTTTACTTCCCAATTATATCACCCCTTTATGGTTTCCATAGTGGGTAATTACGATAATCTCATTTGAGGAAGTGCGGACGACCGCCCCCTCAAAGTGATGTGATTCGTTAATGCATTATGAGGGACATATAAAGGATATAGTTAATGATATTATATATGTTATTATACTGGAATTATAATATAACTTTATATCATTACGTTTTAATTCCATTAAAATAAGAAATAGAAATGAAAGTAGCATTCATGCATACGTACGACTTACCGTCTATATGAACAGTGCATTTCATTTTATACCTCCATATTTTATGTACTATTATAAATACATGTATATGCTGGATATATATGATATATATGATATATAAATCATGAATATAACTCTGGATATAATGAACCTTTTTTCACATCAACAATATGTAATTATAAGAAGTCCATTTTTGACTCAAGTACCAAATATCGACAAAACGAACGTTATTAACTTAAATGGTTACATAATTTTTATAACATGGTAATAAGTGATATAAAAGTAATAATAAGCTTGAAAAAGGATCTTAAGAAAGTAGAAATTAACTTTGGGTTATTACTGAGGATATTAAAGAATGATCGAGTCAATTCAGAAATGTGGTAAGGGAACTTCTTAACCAAATTTACGTTCTTTGGGTCGATCATCTCTTTCTTGTTTATGTCGTTCTTTCATTATGTGAGAAACGAGTTTTTATATCTTATCATGTATTTATACTTTTTTATGTGTCCTTATAGTGAATACACATAAGTGATCTATGTTATTTACAAAAATATATTTGTAAGGGATAATTATTCCAATCTCGTTCTTATCTGAGATTGTTTATTCGTAAGTATTTACTGGGGTTATATTTATCATACTTGTCCCTATTTTCTAAAAATGGTTCCATGTTTTTTAAATTCATTTTTACCCATTTTGACTTTTACTACATGGTATGTAAGGAATCAGTCTTTTGTTTACATTACGAGGTACTTTTTTTTACTTTTCCAAGAAAAGTACGAGAAGAATGTTTTTTAAGTTATATGGCATGAAAGGGTTTTTACGGTTTCATAACTCCTTATTTTCATGAAGATTACTCTACAAGATTGAATGAAAATTTGCAAAAAAATCATTTTCATTTAAAATTTCATGGAATTTTATAAAAATAAAAGGATTTGGAAGAATAAAGGATATTTTCCTCAAGAACTCATTTCATGTGTTTTATCCAAACAATTTTCCATATAAGATGGAATTATATCATATGTGTATGTTTCAAGTATAATGTCTCTATGATTTACATGGTTTCACTTTTCTTATGATGAAATGATATCCATTTGTTTTATATGGATTATGTATTGATGTAATGATGTTTATGAAACCCATTTTATTCTTTAGGTTATGTTGAATGATTTATGATTATGTTGCGGCACACATAAGAATGATTTCATTATGAGATGGGTGGGACCTATATCTCTCTCCAATGAATTGGGTAAAGATTTATATCTCATGAGATAGACATGGCTGGAACAACAAGTTAATCTGGTTCAGTGATACAGGACTGTAAAGAAGAGTGAACTCGGTTCAGTAAGAGACTTTGTCCACTAAGATGGTCATGACAACAATGCCTTGGCTACTAAAGAAATCATATCTCATGTTTAATGTTTTTCCACAATTACAAGTTTTATTTTAAAGATATTTTATCTTGATTTATGTTCCATTATGATCTATGCCTTACGTACTTCCATGTTTTATGTAATTTCTCATGGTTTTGATTTTTAAACATTATGTTCATGATTTTATGTTCAAATGTGTGTGATTTGTTTTATTTTCTCCATGCTTACCCATACTGAGCATTTTTTCTCACCCTTTATATGTTTTCTATTCCCCAGAATATAAAGAAAGGTTTTAGGTAAGAAAAAAAGGAATATCTTTATTGGAGATGTTGATGATCTTTCACCATGATTAGAAGATTATGTTCTGAGTTTCCAAGGACACTAAACTATTTTTATCCTTTACTGTTTTTTTGTTATGTATTCAGAAAAATTAATGTAATGTACATGAATTTGAAGATTGGATCTCTATAGTTGGTATTAGAGGAAAGGTTTAGTTAACCTTTGGAAACTTGGATGCAGAAACCTTAGTGAAATCCCTAGAGATATTTCTAAGGTATGTCTAGGGATGTACCTAAGGTTAAGTATAAGTATATATTATAGTTATAGAATTATGGTAAAGGTATTAAAATTAAACCTAAGAAGTTGGATATTGAAGGTACTCCCCCTTTATTCTGTTGTTTTCCCTAGCATGATTTTTTCCTCTCTCACCATTCTTTTTGGGTTTTAGACGATGGATGGAACCTGGAGGAACTGTGTTGATCAATGTAATGGACAATGCAATTATTGTCATTCTGAACAAACCAATGTTATGGGAGATGGAATGCAAAATATCATTGCTATAATTACACACGGTATGAACCATTCTGAACTTCCAAATGAGCCGAGAATGGAACAATATTATATTGAGTCCTTTATGAGGAAATATCCTCCTTCTTTCAGTGGGTCTTCTGATCCATTTGTTGCTGAACAATGGATCAGTACCATTGAAAAGATATTTTCCATACTTCGCTGTTCGAAAAATGAAAAAGTCATTCTGGCTATTTTCTGTTTAGAAGGAGAATCAGATCAATGGTGGACTCTAATTAAGAATATGAGGCCTCGAGAATAAATTTAATCCACGGAATGGGATGAGTTCAAGAACTTATTTTTCAATAAGTACTTCCCTCGTATTCGTAAAAAAAAATGGAAAAGTATTTCCTTGAGGTTAATAAAAAGGATGGTGAATCTGTTGGTATATACGAATCGAATTTTACTAGGCTTGAAAGGTATGAATCTAGCTTTATCATCCAACCTGAAAGTAAAGTTGACGGATTCTTCAGTGGCTTAAAACCAAGTCTTCGATGGGCATTTGCTATAAGAGACTTCAGTAGCAATGAAGAAATTGTGCGTTGTTCTATATGGGTAGAAATGGAAGTTGGTGTTACAAATCCATCTCATGGTTTTGAAAAGAAACGAAATATTGAGTTCAAGGAGAAATCTCATAATAATGGTGAAAAGAAGATTAATGTTTCTTTATTCTCAAATTTTGGAAAGAAGCGTGGTTTAGATTGTCTTAAAGGGACTAGAAAATGTTTTAAGTGTGCAAAAGAAGGTCATCGAGCAGTTGAGTGTCGAAGTAATGGAAAAATGGTTTCTAATTATGTGAATAAATAAAAGGCTGTAGAAAACTCACCACAAACACTTCAATGCTTCAAGTGTAAGGAAATTGGGCATTATGCTAATCAATGCCCTAATCCAAGGGTTAATGATGATCAACGTGAGAAACATCTTAAGGAAAAGGATAAAGGGAGGTCACATGTGATCACTATTTGTGATTTTGAGTATGAAAAATATGTTTTCTAATGATTAAGTGTTTATGTAATGGGATTTCAAAATAGTATCATGGAATCTCATTTATGGTATCATGGAATTTTGGAATATCTCTGTATTAGTTATCAATAATTATATGGTATTGGTAACCATGAAATGTGATTGAAATATTTTTAAAAAGTAGATGATTTGCGCATAATGAATGGATAAAGAGAAAATAATATTAATGAGATCATGACTGATATACGAACAAAGTTATATCATGGTTTGAGTATATTGAAATTTTGGGATTTTGGTATGTGGAAAGAGTTACCTTTTGATAGCATTCATGTTCTCACAATGGTTCTATGGTAATTCATGATGCAAGAGAATACAAGATTAAGGTATTGACATGTTTGGAATATGATCAACAAGATATATCTTCTGATATATGGGGGATAAATTATGCTATTGACATGCTTAGTTAATGACATTTCTAGTAATCATTTTCTTTATACTATGATATTGGACAAATGTATTTTTGATAAGTCTAAAGACTAGAATGTATTATGTCGGACATCAAATAGTATTTTTTAAGGCTATAAATTTTTGATATTATTTTTGGAAAGTTATAACTCGTCGCGTCGGACAAGGTTGCGGTAATCAAACCCACAACCGAAGTGCGACCGACCATTATAGCCTACCATTGGCCTACAAAAAGTCTCTGGTTAGTCGAAAATAGTTTTATTTTATTATGTAGAATGATAGATGAAGTATATGACAATTTTTGGAACTATATATGATTAATCTCACCATAGATGGACTTATGTATATAACTTTTTCTAACCTTATGTTTGAGACAGATGCAATGACCTATCATTTTATCGCATAATCTACTAACACTTCACAAAATACAAATTCAACTTCATTTATTTAAGAGATGAAGTGGAAATTGTTCAGGGCATGAGTGAAGATGAGATTGTACCAAAATCCAGTAATTATTTATTTTAATTTGAAAATTTTTCAACATTAGGGAAATGATCTTGAAAACCAAAAATGTTGTCCTAGTGCCCTTATATCTGATGAAATAGATGGTACCTTAGATCATCACAAATTTATGACATTGTGATTGTTGGATTTTTCATAGTCATGTTCTTTACCACTCTCCATTAGAACATTATGGTTAGATTTCTCTTCTATAACTATATTTTCACCCATGTTCTCCTATGTGGAAACCCAGTTATGAGTTAATTTGGGTAACCGTTATGTTTCATAATTCACTTTTTAAAAAATAAGTTTTAGTATTCTTTTTTATGATGTGGGTTTCTTTTAAAGAAACCTTCAAGTAGTAAACAATTTATATCCCTGAAGAATTTTGAGGGAGAAATTCATTTTAAGGGGGGTAGAACGTTACACCCCATGATTTTATGAGATATATTATTTTTAATTTCTTTGATGTATTCTATTATACACTACACCAAGATCAGCTTGTACTATACGCAACACCGTATTAGCATGCAGTATATGCAACACTATTCTTGGCTTGTGTTAAAAACAATATCAAGTTTTTTTGTGTGGAAATTATTCTACGCATCACTAAGTATAGATTTTGTTTAATGTATAAATGAAATAATTTTTGATTATGTTATACACAATACAAAAAGAAGTTTTCACTACACGCTGCCCTGACTTGGCTTGCATTACACGCAATCATGAACTTCCTCGATAGCTTATGTATTACGCAATACCAGGTTTTACTAAACAATCATATATTTTTATAATATTATTATGAACTAGCCTTTATAAATAGTAAAAACATGATATGAAAACAAAATAAATTTTTCGGGTAAAATAAGATTTTTTAAAAAAATGCAGTTTTGCCGCCTATTGATGGCGCAACCACTTTAAATCTAGTTTTTGATAGGTTTATAATTTTAATTTTACAAAATAAAAATCTTCCTTGGAATCAGGATATAAAAATTTAATTTGGATAAATTTTTCATATTATTCTGATAACTTTCATATTTTAATCAATAGTAAAAACATGCAATATTTTAATTAAAAACAACATTTTTAATCGCAATAATTTGTATTGTTATATTATCTTTTTAATTGGTTATAAAGATTAATTAGAATATATTTTTACAATTTAATCCAATTTTGTTCATTGGAATTAATTTCACATTGTATTTGGACATAAACAGGTGTTGATATTTTGATAGTTATTGTTTCTAAAAAAAACGCTATTTGTTTTGATAACGAGAATTAATTTTAAAATTAATTAATGCCACTTCTATGTTTTGAATTTGAAAAAATAGACATTATTTTTGAATTCATAATATCAAATGTAGGTTAGACTGAATTTTTGGTATTTTTATGAAAAACATCAATTTTTGATGAATAGTGAAACCACTTAGTAGTAGTAAGAAAAACTGACTCTTTCATTTAAATGAAATTTTACCACATCTATGAACTGAATTTAAAAAATCCTACATACATTGTTGTTATCATGAAGTAAAATGTGGTTCAATAAGATGAAAATAATATTTGGTGAATAATAACTTTTGACTTTTACTTACGGCAGTTACAGGTAAATTGGGTAATTAAAGGTTAAAAGAATGTTATAATAATTCAAAATTACATTAACATTTTTCTTATCCTTATTGGATGAATATTTTATGACTATGGGCATCCTTGGGTTGGTTTTGGGACCCCATTGGTATTGATAATGACAATTAGGATTAATTAATTTAATGTAAAGACAAAATTGAAATTAACAAAAATATTTTAGTAATTAATATTTATAAGGGGTTATATAAATTATCATTTAGAGTATAAATATTAATTGGAAATATAAAAATATTTCCTACATGGTGGTGTTTTTTTATAATTTTTATACATCAAATAAATTGAATTATTTATGACACAATAATGATGCAATATTTACCTCATTAATAAATGATTTAAATAAATAAGATTATAATGATTAAACATTTATTCAAAACATGTCCAATTCCGATTGTATGATTTTAGATCGACCATGAGTCATCATATATTCATCTTTATTGATTTTTTGACCTTTTTAAATTGAAGATAGGTTTATAATAAAATACTATTTTCCCACTTTCCAAAAGAGCCCCTCCCCCCCTTATAAAAGGTGACCATTTATATCCAATTCTTCACACCTATCAAGCCATTTAGCTCATCCAAAATCTACCCAATTATTCTCCATACATCCCTATCCTCCTCCTAGAAGCCTTACCTGAGGCATAATGCACTTCAAGAAGTCCTTTTGGTTCAAACCAAAGGAAGTTACCCAAATTAAAGGTAAGCGTTTCTCTAAAATTGTTTTCTTTTATTCTTCAACTCCAACCCATAAAATCTTTTTAATACTTTATTTTGTTACAAAAACAGTATCCTAAATATACTAGGATGTTGTTATGAGAATGATATGAACTATATTTACACACACCTCCATCTAATGGGTGAAGAACAAAAATTTTCTCTGGATGGAAAACTAACGCCTCACGAAACGATGATTGTTTGATTTTCTCCTACCACCTCTCATGGTGGCCATTATGAAGGAACTGTATTTATATATGATATATATTATGTTTATTATTTCCTTATTATTCTTTAAATACCAATTATATCAAGCCTTTGTGGTTTCCATAGTGGGTAAGTACGATAATCTCATTTGAGGAAGTGCGGATTACCGCCCCTCAAAATGATGTGATTTGTTAATGACTTCTATGGGACGTATAAAGGATGTATTTAATGATATAATATATGATATTATACTGTAATTATAATATACCAATGTATAATTATGTTTTAATTCCATTAAAAAATAAATAGAAATTAAATTAGCGTTCATGCGCATTTACGCCTTACCATCTCCATGAACGATGCATTTCATTTCTTACCTCCATATGTTATGTAATATTATAAATACATTTATATATTGGATATAAATTATATAAATGATATATAAATCATGAATATCATTATAAATATAATCAACCTTTTACCACATGAACAACATGTAATTATAAGAGGTCCATTTTTGACTCAAGTACCAAATATTGAAAAAACGAATGTAATAAACTTAAATGGTTACATAATTTTTATATCATGGTAATAAGTGATATAAAAGTAATAATAAACATGAAAAAGGTTCTTAAGAATGTAGAAATTAACATTGGTGTACTACTCAGGAGATTAATGAACGATCGAGTCATGTCGGACACGTGGTAATGGAACTTCTAGACCCAATTTCCATTCTTTGGGTTGATCATCTCTTTCTTGTTTATGTCGTTATTTGATTATGTGAGAAATGAGTTTTTATATCTTATCATGTATTTAAACTTTTTTATGTGACATTATAGTGAATACACATAAGTGATCTTTGTTATTTACAAAAAATATCTTTGTAAGGGATAATTATTCCAATCTCGTTCTTATCTGAGATTGTTTATTCGTAAGTATTTACCAGGGTTATATTTATCATCCATGTCGCTATTTTCTAAAAATGGTTTCATGTATGTTTTAAGTCCCTTTTACCCATTTTTGACTTTTACTACATGGTATGTAAGTAATATTTCTTTTGTTTACGTTATGAGGTACTTTTTTACTTTCCTAGGTAAAGTACGAGAAGAATTGTTTTTAACTTATACAGCATGAACAGGTTTTTACGGTTTCATAACGCCTTATTTTCATGATGCTTACTCTAGAAGATTTAATGAATATTTTCAAAAAAAGACATTTTCTTTTAAAATTGCATGGAATTTTATGAAATGAAAATTATTTTGAATAAGAAAGGATATTTTCCTCAAGAATTCATTTCAAGTGTTTTATCAAAACCATTTTCCATATAGGATGGAATTATTTCATATGTCTCTGATACAAGTATATTTTCTCTATGATTTACATGGTTTCGGTTTTCTTATGATGAAATTATATCCATTTGTTTTATATGGATTATGGTATGATGGAATTATTTTTATGAAACCCATTTTATTCTTTGGGTTATGATGACTGATTTATGTTTATGTTGTGGCACACATAAGAATGATTTTATTATGAGATGGGTGGGACCTATATCTCACTAAAATTCATTGGGTAAATATTTATATCTCATTAGATATACATGGATGGAATTAAAAGTTAATCTGGTTTAGTGATATAGGACTAGAATGAGGAGTGAACTCGGTTCAGTAAGGGACTTTTTCCACTGAGATTGTCTTGGTAGTAATGCCTTGGCTACTAAGGAAATCATATCATGTGGTTAATGTTTTGACACAATTACTAGTTTTATTTCCAAGCTATTTTTTCATGATTGATGTTCCATTATGATATATGCCTTACGTACTGCCATATTTTATGTCATTGCTCAAGATTTTGATGTTTAAACATTATTTTCATGTTTTTATGTTCAAATGTATATGGTTTGTTTTATTTTCTCCAGGATTACCCATACTGAGTATTTTAGCTCACCCTTTATATGATTTCTTTTCCCCGGGATATAAAGAAAGGTTTTAGGTAAGAAAAAAAGGACAACCTTTATGGGAGATGATGAAGATCTTTCACCATGATAAGAAGCTTATGTTCTAAGTTTCCAAAGACACTAAACTATTATGATCCTTTGGTGTCTATTTTTGAAATGTATTCCACAAAAGTAATGTAATGTATATGTATTTCAATATTGGGTCTCTACAGTAAACATGGATACTCTAAATGGGGTAACGTTCATTGGGTTACATGAATTGGATTTTTTTTAAAAATCCGAAGTGGATATTCAGGTATTATATGATTTGTATTATACCATATATAAAATTATGAATTCATGAAATATAGTGATGTATTGGGGAAGGTATGTGGTTTTGTCCTTATCTAGAATGAAAAATTCATTTCTTATGCATTAACTAATTTAAAGACTAATGTTCAAAACTATCCAACTCGTCATATTGAATTAGTAGTCATAATATTTTCTATCAAGATATGGATAAACTATCTCCATAGTGAATGATGTGGGATATATATTGATAAAAAGAGGATGAAAAACTTATTCCCCTATAATACAAATAACATGTGGTAATGAAGATGTAATTAGACACTTAATGTTTATGATTTATCAACATAGTACCATGTAGGATGGAATTATAATGTAGTGGATTCCATGAGAAGAAAAGATCATGGAGTTCTATAAAAAATGTGGATATATAGGGATCTTATGTTCATTGATTTTGTAAATATAGATATGGTAACTATTAATGAATGTGAAATATCACTAATTTTTTTGAATGATTTCCAAACCATATTCATTAGAAAAGATAAAATATTCTCACCCTCAATATGGGAATATTCATGGGAAAATTAATAATGTGAATGATTGGAGATTATATTTCATGGAACATAAATATAGTGTTCTGAAATTTATAATGAGTATATGTGTTAAATATATAGTTTATCTAAAAATGGAATTAATAAAGGACACTCATAGAACAAATTTTCCTATAAACCATGGTAACACCAAGATGTGAATATATTTGAAGGAACATTTTTGGGTGGATAATATGAAGTAAATTTTTAATTATGTTTCGAGATTTTTTGTTTGAAAAAAAGTGAAGGATGAGAGACATCATCTGGTATGAGTAATGAATCCTATACCCATTCTTACATGGAAATTAAATGACATTACTATGATCATTATTGCTGTATTACCAAATAATCATATAATGAATGATGGAATATTGGTTATTGTGGATTGACTTTCCAAATAGGCTCATTTATATTCTATAAGATAAAATTTCCATATAGACTGCCTTGTACGACTAGAAATTAATTAAGTAGTTAGAATTTATGGTGCATCTCTATCATGTTTTTCTAATCGTGATCCACGATTTACATAATATTTTTGGAAAATTATTCTGATGGATCATTATACAGAGTTAAATTTCAGAACCTCTTATTATCCTAAAATTGATTGATAGTTGAAAATGACTACATAGATGTTAGAAGGCATTTTGTGGTCATGATCACTTGAATATTATGGTATGTGGTATTAAAATTTACCTATCTTTGAATTGTTTTATAAGAATACCTTCCAATTTAGTATTAAAATGGAATAGAATGAAACAATATATGACAAGAGTTTTAATACTCTAACATGTTTGGAAGAAGTTTGTGAATATAATTTTAGAGGCTTAGAGATTATAGAGGTAACAGTGACAAAGTTAATGACTATTCAAACCCTTATTATTGTAGATCAAAGAGGGAAAAAGATTTATGTTGATATCTGATGGATATATTTGTAATTTAAAGTGCGAGATAAAATTTTATTAAAGGTAACTCCTCGGAATGATGTTAAATGATTCGATAATAAAAGAAAAATTAGGCCTATATATATAAAACCTTTTTAAATCACAGAAATAATTGTAGTTATTCATTACTATTTGTCAATTCCACCGGGCCTCTCTAATGTACATTATGTGTTCTATATATCATTGTTAATGAAGTACATTCCATAAATAATGAGTGTTCTCAAATACAAATCAACATAATTGGAACCTAATTTATCTTAACAGTAAGATAATATCGCAATTTAATATATTGGTGAATAAGTGTTACAGAAGTAGACGACATAGTTGATAAAATTTCTATGGAGAAATCATAATATAAAAGATGTGATGTGTGAAACTGAAAAAATTATGAGGAATAACAACCCAAATATATTCGTTAAGTGAAAATTTAAAAAAAATTATATAATGTTTTTTGTAGGAATGAATGTTACTCTCCTGGATTATAAATTATTTCATCTTTTAAATAAATTTAATACACTAGATGGTATGTGTGGCATTAATCCCAATGTTTAATTGTACTATGATTTATTATTAAAATATTATTCAATGACTAATATAACCTAGACAATGAAATTGGTTGGTATGAATAGGAATAAATAAATATTAAATGTTTGAGGGTTGCGTACATATAAAACAAATTCATTGATTATCAATAAAAATTATAATAAATTAAAAATAATAGAAATGTTGTTATGTAATACTATATTTTTGTGTGGAAAATATAAATAATTTAAATTTTTCACTATTGATGATTTATCTTAAATTAATGTACATATTATATATTCAATAAATTTCTTAAAATTCATCTATAGTTTTGTACTTGGAAAATTATATGAAGAAATCTAGTTTTACAGTTACAATTTTATTTCTTAAAAATTTATTTTCATATATTTTTCTATAATTAGTTTAAAATTAATTATTATAAATTATTGAAATTTAATCATTAAAAATGGAGTCCATATTTTTAATTAGGTGTTTAAAATAAGTTATATTGGTCCCTTTTATTTTTTGTCAAAATGAATAGTAATAATGAAAAAATTTCCCTCCTTGACAATGGATAAATCAGGTTAATATAGGCTAACACTAAGTGAAAAGGTAATAATATTTCATATTAATTTATATTGGATGAATTTAATTATACTCTTAACACCTTAGTCTTTGGATTGTTATTTTAAAGGACATTTTTCCCAAAAAATGACCTATTTAATATTTAAATCAAATAATGTTACAAAATGCCTCTATATAATTTTTAAATATCTGTAATGTGTCTGCATATGGGAAAGAGATTTCCATGAATGAATCTAAATGAAGAGATTTAGATTAATAAAATTTTATTAATGGTGATAATTAATATCTAATTTTTACTGATTATATAAATTCCATAAATTCTTACTCAATGCTTATAAATTATTTATTCTTTTAATAGAAAAAATGATATTAAAAATTGTAAAAGTTATATAATTTGACTTATTAATATCATCAGTCAAAATTTATAGATTAATATGACATATTAGTGATGTGAAAATGAATCATAACAAAATTCTAAATTATTCTTGATGATCACGAATTCATGTTTACTGAATATTGTAAAAAAAATCATTTAAGATAACTTATGAAAATAATATTTTATTATATTTTTTTAAAACCCCTAAAATAATGAAAAAGGAGAATGGGGTTCGATATTGTAAAAAATGTCATTTATTTCCATTTATGAGTAAATAGATACATTATATGTAAAATTAGAACCGTCTAACCAAGAAAAATATATTACTATGATTAATGTAAAAATAGGTAAACTAAGATGTTAAACCTAAAGATAAGGTTCAAAACACCAAAAAACCTATCCAAATTATACTACTTGATTATATTGAATCTAAATTCTACAATATTTTTTAATCCTGATCCATTTCGATCCAATTTTCTTGATTATGAATTTATTATAATATATTATTTATTTAAATTCCACAAGTGTCCCTCACCATAAATATAAAATGGAACCTCCTCCCTCACTTATTTAGACCACCTTGAGCATTATATCATGACCAAAACATAAAAATATACCATAATAAGTTTCATTGAAACATTTTATAATAGTTATTCATCCCTAGTATCAACCCAAGAAACATTAAGAGAAGATTTAAATATCTTCTTTTAGAGGTGCGGTAATCACCTCGATCAATCCCTTTCTAATTAATTCTTTGTTACCTCATCGAAATATATGGTATTTATAATTAAATAATAAAATCAGTATAATTAATATAATTCAATTTTACTATTATAAATAAATCACCATTATCCTCTATCTTTTCTAAAATATGGCATGTGAAGTTATCCCTCTTGTGTATGTACGATTTATCATCTCCACAGAGCGATGAAATTAAATTTCTGTCACAATATTTAATTGATGGAAGATATAATGGGTTTAATTTTTATATATATTACTTATGAATCGATTCTAACCATTTAATTATAACACCAAATATACCTTCATTCTTTAAAAATCATTGTAATATAATACTGTTGCTTGTGGGTGCTTGTGGACTATCACCTCCACAGAGAGATGTAATTTTTTTTCATTTCTATTTTACATGGATGGTAATGAGTATGAATTTATGGAATTTATATAATTTATATGATACAATATTTTTTTAAAAAATTAATTATTATTTAACATTTTTTTAGTCTGTCTGTTAAAAAATGCAATCAAAATTGATGTGTACTTACGGCCAATCATCACCATGAACCGTGTGATCCATTTTTTCATTTATAACTATTCGGGATGACCCTGAATATGTATATAAAGAATAAAAATGATAAATAAATAATGATTTGAATTATTGAGATGATATAACCATGATCAATGTACAATTACCAAATTTACAGAATGAAAAAATACATGAAGAAATAAGCAGTTATCACCCAGAGCTGTGATTTTAAAAAAGAATTATTAATAAATAGTTGATAACAGTTTATATGAAAAAATATATTATATGATATAAATTACTATTAATTCTTAAAATATTTATATTAAATATTTAATAAAATAGGTTTGAACATATGTGAAGGATGTAGAACATGGGTTAAGTGTTTATTTAACAATTTAACTTCTTTTCAGGATTATTTATATTAATTTCTCTTCTTGAAGATTCTTTTATTCTCTATCTATATTTTATAAAAAAGTTTCAAATAATATTTTTCCTATTCTAAAGTTATTTATCAATTAATTTTTTTTCTCTATTTTAAATTTTTATAGATTTTTTTAAATGAGGCTTCATGTTGTTTTCGGAATGAGTTAGTTTTAAAAATTTATTGAAAGTTTAAAAGGAATGTTTTTTTTCATATATATAACTTGAAAATAAATTTCCACTATTTTGAAAGATAAATTATTTTATTTTTTATTTATAATTTTACAAGGATATATTCAAATAAAATGGTTTCATTGATTTGTGAAAAAAATTTATATATTTTTCTGAAAATTATTTTTAAAGTATGAAAGTGAATTTTCCATAAGAAATATTCTATTAATATGTTTATAAAAAAAATTTATATGAAACTAATCATTTGTTGAATAGTATATTGAGGATGTAATCTAAGGATACTATTCAATATATTTATGTGGATGGTTTATGATTAATTTGACTAGGGAAAGTATTGATATTCATTAAAACTAGTTCTTCTAATTTGGAAAGTTATTGATTTTTAAGGAATGCTGATTAAGTTACATTGCTTATTCATTCCAGGAATGTATTGGAATTATAATGTGATGTGTAATACACTGAGATTTTATGAGAAATATTTTTTTTAATTTCTCTGATGTCTTATGTTGTACGGTACACTAAGATTAGCTTGCACTATACACAACACTGTATTAGCTTGTGGTATATGCCAACCCTATTCTTTGGTTGTGTTGCAACCAAGAGCGACCTTCCTCAATAGCGTGTGTTGTACGCAATACCGAGTTTCTCTAAACAATGATATGTTATAATATTATTATGAATAAGATGTTATGAATAGTATTAACTGAATTTTTAATTTTATAACATTATAATTCATCTTACACATTTTCTTGAACATGGAATGAGACCAAAATTAATTTTCTGGATAAAAGAAGTATTTTTTTCATAAAAATGCAATGTTGTCACGTTTTGATGGAGCACCAATTTTAAAGATAATTTTTGAAATATTTATAAGTTCAATTATACATATTAAACTAATTATTTTGAATTAGGATATAAAAATTTACATTGGATAAAATTTTGACATTATTCTGATAACCTTCACATTTTGATAAATAGTAAAAATACGCTAAATTTTAAAGAAAAACAACTTTTTTCATCATGATAATTTATATTGTTAAATTATAATATTGAAGGGTTTTAAAGTATTAATAGAATATATTTTTACCATTTAATATAATTTATGTCATCAAAATTAATTTTACATCGAATTCATAGGTAAAAATATTTCAATCTTTTGCACTGTTTTAACATTTAAAACCCGTCTTCTCAATAGTAGGATTAATTTTCAATTAAATACTAAAACATTTGTGTTTTGAATTTAGAAAAATGTATTCCATATTTGGAATTATTAGGTCCAAATTATGTTAATTGGCTACTTTTTATTTTTGGTCACTATGAATAGTAACTATGGTAAATTTTATTTACAGTAGTTAAATTTAAATCAGGTAATTAAGGGTAAAAATAATATTATAAAATTACCTTAAAACTTGTATTAATATATTTGGATGATTTTATTTCGTCCTAAAATGTACTTGGGTCGAAATTGTATCTTTTGGAACCAACTTGGATGTGATTAATACCTTTAATTTATTTTATTTAAAGGAAGTGAAATATGTCTCACTCAAACATTAATAAATAAAATATTTTTAATATAAAGTTATGCATAATATAAATTAGATTATAAATATTCATTTGAAAGATGAAATGTTTTCTTCATCATGGTAATTTATTTGTGATTTTTAAGAAATATATAATTAGTTTAATAACTTATTCATTAATGATATAGGAATTATTTATTTAGTGAAAATTGAATAATATAGTTTTTGTTAAATTTATAATACCGATCAAAATGGCCAGAAACTGGACCAAAACTTATTGGTCAAGTAAATATATACCCTAATCATCCAAGGGTGGTATTTTGGACCATTTGTATCCTTATAAAAGTGATTATGACACTTATATTATTTTATTTTAAATGATGTTAAAGTTGTCACCTTCATAATTTAACAAATATAAAAATTTAAATGTTTTTATTTTAAGAAGATAAATTCGAGTAAAAGTATTAATATGTAAGATATTATATTTATCTGGATCATAGTATTTTATTTTTATTTTTTATGCAACAAATAATTATATTAAATAAATATACAAAAATGTTGTAGTAATTATTTTATTAAGAGAATCATAAAATAAATGGTATTAATAATATTAAAATAAATATTATATGAAACAATTAATGTTCTCCATGATTTTTTAGATGAATATTACATGTTAGAAATCTAGTAAATATTTTGGTTCAAAATTATCATCTGTGTGTATTTTATTTAAACTCAAATAATTGAATAGTGTCCAAATTAACACTATTGATATTTTATAAAAATGACATATTATTAAGTTGTTTAAAAAAAATTAAAACTTATCATGTGAAATTTATATGGTCGACAGTGTCATAAAGTATAAAATTACGGGAAATTCACAACACATAAGTAATTATTTAAAAAAATTTAAAATTAAAATATTATTACCACAAATAAAATTAAATAGATTATATAAGGATAAACAAGTTGAAAAAGACTAAAATAAATTCTCAACATGTCTAAATTTTTCTGTCTGATGATATTACTACACTATATCATCTCATATTTGAATTTGAGTCATTTTGGATGTTTTTTAGTGGTGTTTTGGTTTATTATAAATTAATGTTTTAGAGGTTTCCAAAGGTGCCCCTCTCCTCTCTTATAAAAGGGCACCCCTTCCCACTCCACTTCCCACAATTTTGAGCCTTAATACTCTGAAAACCCCTACCCATTACTCTTATAAACTTCCTTAGTAACATTCTAGAGGTTTTGTTCTTCTCAAAAGACCAACTCTAGTCCCTTAAGAGGAAGCTTAAAGGAGGTGTGTTGAGGAAGAGGTAATCTCTTTTACCGATTCTTTCAAGTTTCATTATTCTTATAATTAGTCTTCTTTAGTAGTTCATTATAAATTAATAACAAAAATATAACTAATATTATGATAAGTTATTATAAATATGAAACAACTATATGTCACCTTATACCCATCCAACGTAAAACGAAATCATCGTGCGTGCGTACGTACGGAATACCGGCTTCACACCATGGTGTAATATGTTTTTCCACCACCAACTTACTTGGATTGGTATAATGGGGGAAATAATTATTATATATGATTATTATAACATCATACTAATTATGAGATATTACCCGTTCCAATTCCAATCAATAATTATGGGAACGATATCATCGCTCGTGCATACTTACAGTTTACCATCTTCATGGCGCGATGTGATCCGTTCTCAATGTTAACCATTCTAGAATGATTATAAAGTATATATAATAAATAATAATGAAATAAATTAAATAATAGTAATAATGGATTTATGTATATGTTATTTACTTACTTCCATTAAATTTAATAAAGAAACAAAAACAGCGTTCATGTGTACGTACAACCTACCATCTCCCTGAATTGTGTATTTCATTCCATTTATCAATCTATTATATATATATATATATTATATTCTAAATATATAATATATATATATATCATGTTTTACAGTCTGGAAGTAAGTAAATCATGATATGAGTAATGAGATCAAAAACAACAAGTCCAAACATGCACGATAAATGATATTATTTTACCCAAAATGCTGCTTTAACATGGAATTGACAAAAGAATGTGTAATATAAAGTCGTAAGTAAATCATATATGAAGTAATACATATTATAATGGTTCAGTTACAAGTTAATAATATTTTTAATCCTACAATATAGGGATTTCAGACACGTACAAAAGAAATTGGACCTAAGTAAAGGGATAATTATTCCAATTTTGTTATTATCCAATATTGTTTATTCGTAAGTATTTACTGGGGTTATGTTTATCATCCATGCCCATGTTTTCTCAAAATGTTTTCATAAAATGTTTACTATTCTTCCATGTATTGTTAATGTCATTTTTACCCTTTTTACCACATGGTATGGAAGGAATCATTCTTTTGATTATCATATGAGGTACTTTTTGTCTTTTCCTGCAAAAGTTCAAGTAGAATATTTTCTTAACTTATACGACATGAACAGATTTTTACAGTTTTATAATGCCTTATTTCCATGAAACATCCTCTACATGATTTCATGATTATTTTCAACAAAATCCTTTTCTTTTAATGTCGCATGACATTTTGAGAAATGAAAATGATTTTGAAGAATAAAAGTTATTTTCCTCAAGAATTCATTTCAAAAGTTTTATCAAAACTATTTTCAATCTAAGGTGAAATTATTTAATTTGTTTATGTTTCAAATATAATGTCTCTATGACTGACATGGATTCATTTTTCTTATAATGAAATCATATCCATTTATTTTATATGGATTATGTTATGATGGGATGATGTTTTTGAAACCCATTTTATTCACTGGGTTATGATGAATGATTTATGATTATTTTGTGGAACATGAAAGAATGATTTCATTATGATATTGGTGAGAACTATATCTCCCTCCAATGAATTGGGTAAAGATTTATATCTTATGATATATAAATGCCTAGAACGAAAATTGAATCTGGTTCAGTAATATAGGGTTCGCATGGCTAGTGAAGCCGGTTCAGTAATAGACTTTGTCCACTATGATGGTCTTGGCAACAATTCCTTGGCTTCAATGAAAATCATATATTGTGCTTACTGGTTGCCACAATTACATGTTCTATTCCCATGCTATTTTATCATGATTAATGTTCTGTTGTGATCTATGCCTTATGTACTACTATGATTTATTTCATTACTCATAATTTTGATTTTTATGTTCATGTTTTTACGTTTAAATGTTTATTGATTGTTTTATGATTTCTAGTCTTACCCTTACTGAGCATTTGATCTCACCCTTTTTTTGTTTTCTTTTCCCCAGGATATAAGTAAATGTTTTATGTAAGAAAATAATAGGGGAAGATCTTTTTGGGAATGTTGAAGATCATTCACCATGATTAGAAGATTATGTTCTAAGTTTCCAAAGACACTAAACCATTACGGTCCTTGGGTGAATGTTTTTTATTATGTATTAATTATTCCACAAAATTAATATAATGTCCATGTAGGCCTAGCTATGGATCTCTAAAATTAGTATCAGAGGAAAGGTTTAGTTAAACATTGCAAACTAGGATGAGGAACCTTTAGAGAGATCCCTATAGATATTTCTAATGCATATCAAGTGATTCCCTTAAAGGATAAGTATATGTATAGGTTATAGACTTAGAATTATGGTAACAATCTTTGAATTAAACCTAAAATGTTAGATATTGATGGTAATCCCCATTTATTATGTTTTTTATTCAAACATGAATTTTGCCTCTCACGCTATTATTTTTGGGTTTTAGACGATGGATGGAACCCGAAGGAACCATGTTGATCAATGTAATGGACAATGAAATGAATATACTTCTGAACAAACCAATGTTATGGGAGATGGAGTAAATAATATAATTTCTATACTTACAGATTCTATGAATCATTCTGGACATCCAAATGAGCAGAGAAGGGAACAATATTCTATTGAGTCCTTCATGAGGCAACATCCACCTTATTTCAATGGGTCTTCAAATACACTTATTACTGAACAATGGATCAATGCCATTGAAAAGATATTTTCCATACTTCACTGTTCGGAACATGAAAAATTCATTCTAGCTATTTACTATTTAGAAGGTAAAGCAGACCAATGGTGGACTCTAATTAAAAACACTTGGCCCAAATATGTAATTTAATCCATGGAATGGGATGATTTCAAGAACTTATTTTTCAATAAGTACTTTCCTCGTATTCTTTGAACGAAGATGAAAAAGGAGTTCCTTGAGATTAATCAAAAGGATGATGAATCTGTTGGTATATACGAAGCTAATTTTACAAGGATTTCAAGGTATACATCTGGATTTATCATCCAACCTGAAAGTAAAGTTGATCGATTCTTCAGTGGAATAAAACCATGTCTTTGAAAGGCATTAGCTATAAGAGACTTTAGTAGCTATGAAGAGATTATGCGTGGTGCTATCATGGTAGAATTGGAAGTTGGTGTTATATATCAGTCTCATGGTTTTGATAAGAAATGAAAGATACAGTTCAAGGAAACATCTAAAAACTGTGATGAAAAGAAGAAAAATGTTTCATTATGCTCAAATTATGAAAAGAAGCATTGTGGAGATTGTCCTAAAGGGACTAGAAAATTTTTTAATTGTGGAATAGAAGGTCATCAAGCAGCTGAGTGCCTAAGGAATGGGAAAAAGGTAGCTAATGATGTGAATGGATTAAAGACTATAGAGAATGCACCAGAAACACTTCAATGCTACAAGTGTAGGGAAATGGGGCATTATGCTAACCAATTCCCTAATCCAAGGGTTAATGATGATCGAAATCAACAACCTCTTAATGTAAAGGACAAAGGGAAGTCAAATGTGATCACTATTATTGATGTTGAATATGACGGCGAAGTGGTATAATGATTAAGTGTTTATGTAATGGGATTTCAAAACAGTGTTGTGGAATCTCATTTATTGTATCATGGAATTTTGGAATATCTATGTATTGGTTTCCAATAATTGTATGGTACTGATAACCATGAAAGGTGATTGAAATATTTTTGGAAAGCAGATGATATGCACATAATGAAGGGATAAGGAGATAATGGAATGTTTGATAGTATTAATGAGCTCATGACTAATATAAGGAAAAAGTGATATCATGGTTTGTGTATATAGAAATTTTTGGATTTTGGTATAACTTTTGATAGCATTCATGTTTTAACTAAGGATGTATGGTAATACATGTTTCAAGATTACATGATTAAGGAATTCACATGATTCAAATGTTACCAACACGATATATCTTATGACATATGTGGGATAAATGATGGTATTTACATACTTGGAAGATGACCTCACTAGTAATCTTTTTCTTTATACTATGAGATTGGAAAAAAGTATTTTGTATAAGCCTAATGAATGGAATGGATTATTTTTGACATTATATAGTATTGTTTAATGTTAAAACTTTTTGTTTTAGAAAAAGGACAACCTATAGGATGGGTGAAAACCCATCACGTCAGACAAGGTTGTGGGAATCGAACCCAAAACTGAAGTGTGACAAGCCTTTATCGCCTACCACGGTCCTATAGGAAGTCCCTGGTTAGTAAAAATTACTTTTAATTTCTTAAGAGATATGATAGATTAAGTATAAGTCCATTTTTGGAATCATATATGGTTAATGTCACCATTGATGTACTTATGTTTATTTAATAATTTGTGCTATCCTTTTTCTGATAATGAAATATGGAATGACTTATATTTTAATCACATGATCTGCTAACACTACAAGAATGAAAAATTCAACCTAATTTATTTAAATAAGAGATGAAGTGGTAATTGTTCATGGACTGACCAACGATGATTTTACACTGAGATTAGGTAATTATTTATCCTTATGCAAAAAATTCATCAACTTTAGGGAAATGATCCTGAAAACCAAAAATGATGTCCTAGTACCCTCATATATTATGAATCAGATGGTAGCTTAGATTATCACAAATTTATGGCTTTGTGATTGTTGGATTTTTCATAGCCATGTCCTCTACCACTCTTCATCATAACATGGTGGTTAGATTTCTCTTCCATATCCATATTTTCAAATATATTCGCTTATGTGGAAACCCAGTGTTGAGTTACTTTGGGTGACCATTACGTTTCTAAATTTCCTTTTAAAAATAAATTTAGAGTATTACTTTTTACGATGTGGGTTTCTATGAAAAAATCTTTCATGTAGTAAAATATTTATAAACCCGACAAATTTTGAGGTTCAAATTCATTTTAATGTGGGTAGAATATAACACCCCGATATTTTATGAGAAATATTATTTTTTAATTTCTTTGATGTCTTGTGTTGTATGCTACACCACTATTAGATGGCGCTATACGCAACACCATACTTTCTTGTAGTATACGCAAACACTATTCTTGGATTGTGTTGCATGCCAGAGCAACCTTCTTTAAGAGCATGTGTTGTATGCAATACTGAGTTTCACTAAACAGTGATATATTATTATATTATTTTAAACTAGACGTTATGAATATTATTAACTTCACTTTTAATTTTATAACATTATAATTCATTATAAACATTCTAGAACATGGTATTATATCAAAATAAATTTTTCAGATAAAAGAATGATTTTTCCAAAAAAATACAGTTTTGTATTATTTTGATGGCACACCCATTTTAAATATAATTTTTGACATGTTTATAAGTTCAATTATACAAATTAAACTTCTTCTTTTGAATCAGGATATAAAAATTTACATTGGATTAAATTTTGACATTATTCAGATAACCTTCACATTTTGATGAATAATAAAAATACGCTAAAGTTTAAGGGAAACAAATTTTTTTCATCAAGATAATTTATATGGATAAATTATAATATTGAATGGTTTTAAAGTATAAATAGAATATATTTTTTCCATTTAATATATTGTATGTTATTATCATTAATTTTACTTTGAATTCATAGGTAAAAATATTTCAATCTTTTGCAATATTTTAACTTTTAAAACCTGTTTTCTCAACAGCAGGATTAATTTTAAATTAATTACTGCAACTTCTATGTTTTAAATTTTGAAATATGTATTCCATATTTGTATTAATTAGATCCAAATTATGTTAATAGGCCACTTTTAATTTTTAGGAACCAGGAATATTAACTATGGTAAATTTTATATACTACAGTTAAAGGTAAATCAAGTAATTAATGGTAAAATTAATATTATAAAAATTACCCTAACACTTGTATTAATATAATTGAATGATTATATTTCGTCCTAAAATGTACATGGGTAGAAATTTTATATTTTGGAATGAACTTGGATGTGATTAATTCCTTTAATTTATTTTATTTAAAAAAGTGAAATATGTCTCACTCAAATTATACTAATTAAAGTATTTTTAATATAAAGTTATACATAATATAAATTCCATTATAAATATTCATTTCTAATATAAAATGATTTTCTTCAGCATGGAAATTTATTTTTGATTTTTAAGAAATATATAATTACTTTAATATCTTATATATTAATGATGGAAAATTTTTTTATTTAGTGATAAATCTATAATATAGTTTTTATTAAAATAATAATACCCAACAAAAGGGCCATAAATGTAACGCCCCGACCCCAGTTACCCAGAGTCGGTGCATTATTACATAACATTGGCATGATCACAAGAAAGATCAAATCTCGATAGACCGATTGGTTTAGTAGCCTTGGAAACACTTGATATATTCATAAGTTTTACATTACATCATAAAATGAAAAACTAATACAACAACATAATGTTCCACAATCCACACTATTAACCCCTCATAAAATCCCTGCAGGTCATTCATAACTTACTTCTTCACATCCTGGGAAAAATAAAACATAAAAAAGGGGTGAGCTCAAATGCCCAGTAAGGATAACAATATAGCGGAACATTCAAAATAAGCATAATCATTTTAGGCAATGAATTACTAAAAAAAAGCCTTTTAAAATTGAACTTCAACATAGTATGGAAAAAGTAAAATGAAATAATTCCATTTACTTGTTCACATGGATATTCTACTAATCGAATAATCACATGCAATATCAATAACCACTTTCATAATGTTAGAATGCATAATGCCAGACTATCATAACCACATAGTCAAGGCCTCGTGCCAAGACTACAAATAAGATTTTGTCAAGGCCTTGTGCCAAGACACTAGTTTGTCTCATGAGACCTACCGATGCATCGAGGAGCTATAGCGGGCTCCACCCGTCACTTATTAAGTCCAATGCATTCCCATATGAAAAGGTTTAAACATAACAGAAACATTCGTATTAATACTATCATACGAAATGTCAATAATTTCACCATAAACTATGAATGGTATAAAAATAGCACATCCACAGTCAAACATATCACAAAACCTTCAATACAATATAGAAGTTTTGTATCAAAATAAATCAACTTCAAATAATCTTAAAATCCATCAAAAGATGTTGACATAGATGAAATCAAAATTCTTTTTAAAGAAATATTTCCTTATATTTTGAAATCATTTAAGATCCATATAAAATAAAACATTTTCTTTGAAAATATTCTTATAAGCTTGTAAGGAAAGCTTTGAAGATTTTATAACGGCGTAAAATAACCGCACCCGCCGTATAAGTTAAAAAAAACATTCTTACCTCAATTCTGTCGAAAAGGTTAAAAAGGACATTGTTTTGAAAACGACAGAAAGATTCCTTTATAAACCTCTTATAAAAAGTCAAACAAGGGTATAAATGACTTTAACCCATATTCTTGTAAATAGTAAAATTTTTTTGAAATACATTTTTAAGAAACATGGATGTGGATGATAAAGAGATCCTAGTAGATTATTACATATAAACAACCTCGGATAATGAAGAGATTGTGAAATAACCCTTACCTTGTACTTTTCCTTGGTTGGGGTAGGTTAACCTCCTGTATAATGGTGAAATAATTGTTATTAAATTATAAAAGAATCATATACATTAATATGATATCATATATGATCTTTTAATATTGATTTGATAATAATATCTTAGTATTATCGCTGTTTCGTGTGTTAACTTACTCATTTTCTTTTATATGTTTTGTTACATAAGTCATGTTTGTTGTATCTTATTCATATCCAGAATGATATCAAGTACTTAAACATCATTTTTAAATCATTAAATGATAATTATACTTGAATGGATACGATGGAGAATGAATCTCATCGCGTTCGTGGAGACGGTAGTCCGTACGTACGCACGAACGCTACTTCCATTTAATTTTTATTTTAAAAGAATCGAATCCAAATGATACATAGGTATATTACTATTCCAGTATAATATAATATTTTATATATGTTACTTAAGTTCATTAACACCATCCTTTATACGTTCCATGTGTGGTATGAACGAGTCATATCATTTTAAGGGGGCGGTAGTCCGCACTTCCTCAAATGAAATTATCGTATGTATATAAAACATGAAACGAATAATGGTATGAAATAAAATGGAATTACAGAAGCTTATATATAAAATATATATCATTAATATCATATTTAATTACAGTTCCATAATAATGGCCACCATGAGAGGCGGTAAGATGTATTTGAACAATCATCGTTTCGTGAGGCGTTAGTTTGCCATCCACAGAAACATTATGTTCATCATCCATTAGATGGAGTTGTGTGTATGTGTAATTTGAATCCTTCTTATAACAACATCCTAGTATATTGAGGATACTGGTGTTGTTACAAAAGAAAGGAAATAAAAAGAGTTTGGGGGTTGGAGAAGAAAAATAAATGAAAATAATTTAAGAGAAATCGTTACCTTTAATTTAGGTAACTCACTTTGGTTGGAACCAAAGGACTTCTTGAAATGCTTTCTGCCGAAGGGGAAGCTTCAAGGAGGAGGAGAGGGATGTGGGGAGCTTAGTTGGGAAGAGTTTGGACGAGCCAAGTGACTTGCGAGGTGTGAGGAATGAGTAGAAGTGGTCTCCTTTTATAAGGGAGAGGAGGGGCTCTTAAGGAAAGAGTGAAAGTATTACTTTATAATATAATTATATTCGGTTTATAATGGTCCAAAAATCATTGAGGTCGAAGATAAGATGACTCCTATTCTAAATAACATCAACCAATAAGAAATGGACTGGTTTTAGATAATATTTTAATCATTATAATCTTATTTATTTAAATGATTTATTAATGAGGTAAACATTGCATCATTATTGTGTCATTAATAATTTAACTTATTTGATGTCTAAAAATTATAAATAAAATATCATCATGTAGGAAATCGTTTTAGCTTTCTAATGAATATTTATAATAGAAAATACAACATGTATAACCCTATGTAAAAATTGTTCTTCTAAAAGATGTAAGCTTATGCCATTTTTATTTTTTTTAACTTTATTAATATAATGTGTCCCTACCACATACAAGTGGCTCCAAGGGGTCCCCAAATTGACCCAAGGATGATCATGGTTGGGTATGTGTCCACCAATAAGGTTAGGACACGTTTTAGGGTAACTTTGTGTTATTATAATATTATTTTTTAACCCTTATTTACCGGATTTACCCTTTAACCATGGTAAATAAAATATTTACCGCAGTAATTATTCAAAATGTGTAAAAATAAAAGTTACCTATTTACATAATTTGGAAATCCTGATTTCAAATATGGAATCCATTTTCCTAAATTCAAAACACAGAAGTGGCAGAAATTAATTTAAAATTAATTCCCGCTGTCAAAACAAAAAGCGTGTTTTTAAGAGGTAATAACTATCAAAAGATTGACACTTGTTTATGTTCGGTTTCATTGTAAAATTATGTCCAATGACCAAAATTATATTAAATGGTAAAAATATATTCTAAATATACTTTAAAACCACTCAAATTCACAATTTATCACTATTAATTATTTTGATTAAAAAAGTTGTTTTTAATTAAAATTTAGAAATTTTCACTATTCATCAAAATATGAAAGTTATCCGAAATGTACCAAAATTTCACCCTAGGCTAATTTTGATATTCCGAATCTAAAAATGAAGTCCATTTTAAAATATTGAATATATATGATTTCAAAAAGTAGGTATTACTATTCACAACGGCTAGTTTAATTAGTTGTGGTGTGTGTTAGAACTCAAGGTTGCGTACAACACACGCTATCACATTATTCAAAGGGAAACGTACCATAGAAGCTTGGGGTGTTACATTCTCCCCTCCTTCAAATAATTGCGTCCTCGCAATTTCTAGGGTATTACTGCATAAAAAGACTCGGGTGGTTCTTCATCATAAGTTCCTCGGGTTCCCACGTCGCCTCTTCCATCTTATGGTTTCTCCACAAAACTTTTACCAGACGCGTCGTCCGGTTTCTCAGCACTTGTTCTCTCGTATCGAGAATCTTGACAGGCTCTTCGCAATAAGAGAGATCGGGTTCCAGTTCTAATTCCTCATAGGTGAGTACATGCGTCGGATCAGGCATGTATTTCCTCAATAGAGATACGTGGAACACATCGTGAACTTTGGAGAGACTTGGCGGCATTGCCAATCGGTAAGCTACAACCCCAATTCGTTCTAGAATTTCGAAAGGTCCGATGTACCTGGGACTCAATTTACCTTTCTTTCCAAAACGTATGAATCCCTTCCACGGAGATACCTTTAGGAAAACGTGATCACCGACTTGAAATTCCAAATCCTTCCTTCGATTATCGGCATAGCTCTTCTGCCTACTTTGAGCTGCTTTGATGTGATTTTGGATTACCTTCACCTTTTCCACCGTTTCCTCCACCAGTTCTGGGCCTACAAGTTTTCTTTCACCAACGTCATCCCAACAGGTTGGTGTACGACATCTCTTTCAGTATAACGCTTCATATGGTGCCATCTGAATACTCGAATGGAAGCTATTGTTATAGGAAAATTCTACTAGTGGTAAATATTGATCCCACATACCCTGAAAATCAAGTGAGCAAGATCTCAACATGTCTTCTAAGGTCTGAATAGTCCGTTCTGATTGTCCGTCTGTCTGAGGGTGGTAAGCAGTGCTCAAATGAAGTTCAGTATCCAGGGATATCTGAAGACTTTTCCAAAATCTTGAAGTAAAACGGGGATCACGATCAGAAACAATCGATAGGGGTACTCCATGAAGTCTCACAACTTCATTAATATATAGTCTTGCTAGACGTTCCAGGGGTAGTTCTTCTCTTATAACAAGAAAATGTGCTGACTTGGTAAGACGATCAACAATAACCCAAATTGCATCGTTCCTTCTAGGAGCCTTTGATAGCCCCATGACAAAGTCCATCGTAACATTGTCCCATTTCCACTCCGGTATGGGAAGAGGTTGCATGACTCCTCCAGGCTGTTGCCTTCCAGCTTTCACTTGTTGACCAACCATACATCTTGACACAAAATCAGCAATCTCCCTCTTCATGTTGTCCCACCAAAAATGTTCCTTCAAATCTCTATACATTTTGGTGCTCCCAGGGTGTATAGAGAAATTGGAACTATGAGCATCATCCAGCAATTCCCTTTTTAGATCAGGTATATTGGGAACACAAAGTATCTTCCCGAATTTCAAAATTCCATCTTCATACATAAAGTCTCTCAATCTCCCATCATTCACAGCTTTAATCTTCTTCTGAAATTCTTCATCATCGGTCTGGGAACTCTTAATCCTTTCTAGTAAAGATGGTTTGGCAACCATTTGAAAAAGCATTGATGTTTCACCTTCCCTGGTTATTCCCATGTCCATCTTCTCTAGATCCAGGAAAATTGGATCCCTTTCAATTCTCATCATGTTCAGAACTCCATGGTCTTTTCTGCTCAAAGCATCTGCTACTTTGTTTGCTTTCCCCGGGTGGTAGTGTATCGTGCAATCATAATCCTTGAGTAATTCAAGCCATCTCCTTTGCCTCATGTTGAGTTCTTTTTGTGAGAAAATATACTTCAAACTCTTGTGATCAGTATAAATCTCACATTTTTCACCATAGAGGTAGTGCCTCCATATCTTCAAAGCAAAGATCACAGCTGCTAACTGAAGATCATGAGTAGGATAGTTTTGTTCATGAATTTTCAACTGCCGTGATGCATAGGCAACAACTCTATCATTCTGCATAAGGACACAACCAAGTCCTTTCTTTGATGCATCACTATAAATAACGAACCCATCATTCCCCGATGGTAGAGTCAATATAGGAGCATTTACTAATCTTTTCTTCAGTTCTTCGAAACATTCTTCACACTCTTTTGTCCAAACAAAATT
This sequence comes from Viscum album, assembly GCA_963277665.1. Classification (NCBI taxonomy): domain Eukaryota; kingdom Viridiplantae; phylum Streptophyta; class Magnoliopsida; order Santalales; family Viscaceae; genus Viscum; species Viscum album. Next base: position 1,426,480,622 of record OY728122.1, on the reverse strand, counting down.
TAACCCCTTTACGTGTGAGCTTCGTTAATGGGTTAGCCAATCGGGCAAAATTCTGGACGAAACGTCGATAATAACCTGCCAATCCAATAAAACTACGTACCTCAGTTATACTCGTAGGTGCTGGCCATTCTTGGATTGCCTTGGTCTTAGAAGGATCAACATAGATTCCATCTTTAGAGACAATATGGCCAAGAAAAGAAATATCCTGAAGCCAGAATTCACACTTGCTAAACTTCCCATATAATTCATGCCTCCTCAGAGTCTTCAAGATAATGCGCAAGTGATTTTCATGATCTTCGTAGGTTTTGGAGTATACCAAGATATCATCAATAAATACCACCACAAATTCATCGAGATACTCCTTGAAAACTCTATTCATTAGATCAATGAATACAGAGGGTGCATTAGTCAATCCAAACGGCATTACAGTAAACTCGTAATGCCCGTACCTGGTTCGAAATGCTGTTTTCGGAATGTCTTCCTTCTTCACACACAACTGATGGTATCCAGATCGAAGGTCAATCTTTGAAAAGTATTGAGCTCCATGAAGTTGGTAAAATAAATCATCAATACGAGGTAGGGGATACTTGTTCTTTATCGTTATAGCATTGATCTCCCTGTAGTCGATATATAACCTCATAGATCCATCTTTCTTTTTAACAAAAAGAACAGGGGCTCCCCATGGAGAAACACTAGGGCGAATAAATCCCTTATTACTCAATTCCTCTAGTTGTTTCTTTAGTTCGACTAACTCTACAGTGGCCATTCTATAAGGGGTCTTCGATATAAGCCTTGATCCAGGAATCAAATCAATGGAAAACTCAACTTCTCGTTCTGGAGGATGTCCAGGTAAATCTTCCGGAAATACATCTACAAATTATTTCACAACAGGTACATCCTCTATTTGAACATTCCTTTCCTCGCTGATAGTTACTTCATTCTCTTCCTCCCCAATAATTGAATTAAGTTGAGCTACTGGGGGTGGGTCTAAATAAGAATTAGGTGGTGACGATTCTGCTCTAAAAATAAGGTGTTCCTTATCATTATCATCAAGAATCGTAACCTCTTTCTTCTTACAATAAATCTTCGCATCATAGTCCGAAATCCAGTCCATACCGAGGATTATATCAAACTCAATCATAGGTATGACGATGAGATCAGCAGATAAAGAAAATTTATGTGCTCTAATGGGGACTGATTCACAAAACTTTGTTGCAACGATACTTCCCTTAGGAGTTTTAACTGAAAACTCCCTTATTAAATCAAATTGGAAATATCTAATTTTCTTAGCAAACTGGGAAGATATGAAACAATGCGATGATCCAGAATCAAATAATACATTTGCTAAACTTGAGGAAACCATTAAATTACCTGCCACCACATCTTTCGGAGCTTCTACCTCAGCAATAGTGAAAGCATAAGCCTGGCCTTGATCCCTTGGCCTTTTCTGAGGTAAGTTCTCCTGACGCTTAGGACACACATTTGCATAATGCCCCATCTCCCTGCAATTGTAGCACTGAACATTGGTAGCTTCCTTCTTCCCCTTGCAATTATGAGCTTGGTGGCCTTTTTCACCACACTTGTAACAGACTCCCATTCCCTTCAGGCAAGCACCGGGGTGTTTCTTCCCACACTTACCACAAGATGGATATTCATCCTTTCCCTTCTTCCCCTTATTTCCATTCCCAGATTGACCAGCAGGTCTCTTCTTCTCTTGCTTTGCTTTAAAGTCATAAGACTTAGAGAATTCCTTTTCGGTCTTGATAGCACATGAGACAATGTCTTCGTACGATGAAAACGATTGTGAGACTAATGCTCGACGGAGAAATGGTTTTAACCCATCAAAGAAACGATCAATCTTACTTCTTGAGTTGCGAATATAATCACCAGCGTACCTCGCTAACCTTGTAAAGTTAGCCTCATACTTTGTGACATTCTCATCCTCCTTTTGTCTCAGACTCAGAAATTGTCTTTCCATATCTGCTCGATGGTCGCGAGGAAAGTATTTCTCTAAATACAGATCTTTGAACTCCCTCCATTCCATATTTGATACTTCATCATCTTCCTTCGTATTTTGAATCAATGACCACCATTGATCAGCATCTCCAGTGAGGCGGTAAACTGCCATGATAACTTTTTCCCTTTCACTGCTCCCCAAAGCCTGAAATATTTTCTCTAGGGAAAACATCCATTGCTCAGCTACTAAGGGATTTGTATTCCCATTGAACGTTGGTGGTTGTTGTCTCATGAATCGATCTAACATTGATCCTCCACGCTGCGGATCAGGGTGCTCCATACGGGTAAGGTTATTATTCATAACCTGAGTAAGTTGTCCCAGTATGGTGATTAGCTGATCAGCACCAGTTGCATCACCAGCCCCACTATAATTATCTTGAGCAGGAGGGAAATCCCTACATGGAGTGCGTGCATTGATACGGTTTCCATTTCTTCCACTAGGAGCCATTTCTAAACAATGGCATAAACTAGATCAGTTTATGAATCAAAATACATAATCCCATACTTATAAAACACTTAACATAAATTGAACTATTTGTGGATATATTCCATAATCATAAAAATGTTTTCTTTGAGGAAGTATATACTCATAAACCCTTCATAATGATTTGTAAATAAAATGAGAGTTATCCTAAGCATATCCCCCGGGAGGGTCGTAACCAAGAGTGCAGCAAGGACCGTTGTCGTGCACCAGTTCCCGTTCGAGTCTAGCTCAAAGCGGTGTTTTCGGGTTTTACCCCTAGGTACATCTGTGCCAGAGCCACCTCTACCTACTCGTATCTAGACAGGGATGTATTGCTCGAAAAACTCACAAAAATCTCTACAATACCAAAATTCTAGGAAGTTCTTCTATACTAATCCTCAAAGTTCATCTTAAGTCTACGTGCTCTAATCAGAGTTTATCTAAATCTAGCTTCCAAGGTTTGTACTAAACTTCCTCTGATACCAACTGTAACGCCCCGAACCCAGTTACCCAGAGTCGGTGCATTATTACATAACATTGGCATGATCACAAGAAAGATCAAATCTCGAAAGACCGATTGGTTTAGTAGCCTTGGAAACACTTGATATATTCATAAGTTTTACATTACATCATAAAATGAAAAACTAATACAACAACATAATGTTCCACAATCCACACTATTAACCCCTCATAAAATCCCTGCAGGTCATTCATAACTTACTTCTTCACATCCTGGGAAAAATAAAACATAAAAAAGGGGTGAGCTCAAATGCCCAGTAAGGATAACAATATAGAGGAACATTCAAAATAAGCATAAACATTTAAGGCAATGAATTACTAAAACAAAAGCCTTTTAAAATTGAACTTCAACATAGTATGGCAAAAGTAAATTGAAATAATGCCATTTACTTGTTCACATGGATATTCTACTAATCGAATAATCACATGCAATATCAATAACCACTTTCATAATGTTGGAATGCATAATGCCAGACTATCATAACCACATAGTCAAGGCCTCGTGCCAAGACTACAAATAAGATTTTGTCAAGGCCTTGTGCCAAGACACTAGTTTGTCTCATGAGACCTACCGATGCATCGAGGAGCTATAGCGGGCTCCACCCGTCACTTATTAAGTCCAATGCATTCCCATATGAAAAGTTTTAAACATAACAGAATCATTCGTATTAATACTAGCATACGAAATGTCAATAATTTCACCATAAACTATGAATGGTATAAAAATAGCACATCCACAGTCAAACATATCACAAAACCTTCAATACAATATAGAAGTTTTGTATCATAATAAATCAACTTCAAATAATCTTAAAATCCATCAAAAGATGTTGACATAGATGAAATCAAAATTCTTTTTAAAGAAATATCTCCTTTTATTTTGAAATCATTTAAGATCCATATAAAATAAAACATTTTCTTTGAAAATATTCTTATAAGCTTGTAAGGAAAGCTTTGAAGATTTTATAACGGCGTAAAATAACCGCACCCGCCGTATAAGTTAAAAAAACATTCTTACCTCAATTCTGTCGAAAAAGTTAAAAAGGACCTTGTTTTGAAAACGACGGAAAGATTCCTTTATAAACCTCTTATAAAAAGTCAAACAAGGGTATAAATGACTTTAACCCATATTCTTGTAAATAGTAAAAATGTTTTGAAATACATTTTTAAGAAACATGGATGTGGATGATAAAGAGATCCCAGTAGATTATTACATATAAACAACCTCGGATAATGAAGAGATTGTGAAATAACCCTTACCTTGTACTTTTCCTTGGTTGGGGTAGGTTAACCTCCTGTATAATGGTGAAATAATTGTTATTAAATTATAAAAGAATCATATACATTAATATGATATCATATATGATCTTTTAATATTGATTTGATAATAATATCTCAGTATTATCGCCATTTCGTGTGTTAACTTACTCATTTTCTTTTATATGTTTTGTTACATAAGTCATGTTTGTTGTATCTTATTCATATACAGAATGATATCAAGTCCTTAAACATCATTTTTAAATCATTAAATGATAATTATACTTGAATGGATACGATGGAGAATGAATCTCATCGCGTTCGTGGAGACGGTAGTCCGTACGTACGCACGAACGCTACTTCCATTTAATTTTTATTTTAAAAGAATCGAATCCAAATGATACATAGGTATATTACTATTCCAGTATAATATAATATTTTATATATGTTACTTAAGTTCATTAACACCATCCTTTATACGTTCCATGTGTGGTATGAACGAGTCATATCATTTTAAGGGGGCGGTAGTCCGCACTTCCTCAAATGAAATTATCGTATGTATATACAACATGAAACAAATAATGGTATGAAATAAAATGGAATTACAGAAGCTTATATATAAAATATATATCATTAATATCATATTTAATTACAGTGCCATAATAATGGCCACCATGAGAGGCGGTAAGATGTATTTTAACAATCATCGTTTCGTGAGGCGTTAGTTTGCCATCCACAGAAACATTATGTTCATCATCCATTAGATGGAGTTGTGTGTATGTGTAGTTTGAATCCTTCTTATAACAACATCATAGTATATTGAGGATACTGGTGTTGTTACAAAAGAAAGGAAATAAAAAGAGTTTGGGGGTTGGAGAAGCAAAATAAATGAAAATAATTTAAGAGAAATCGTTACCTTTAATTTAGGTAACTCACTTTGGTTGGAACCAAAGGACTTCTTGAAATGCTTTCTTCCTAAGGGGAAGCTTCAAGGAGGAGGAGAGGTATGTGGGGAGCTTAGTTGGGCAGAGTTTGGACGAGCCAAGTGGCTTGAGAGGTGTGAGGAATGAGTAGAAGTGGTCTCCTTTTATAAGGGAGAGGAGGGGCTCTTTAGGAAAGAGTGAAAGTATTACTTTATAATATAATTATATTCGGTTTATAATGGTCCAAAAATCATTGAGGTCGATGATAAGATGACTCATATTCTAAATAACATCAACCAATAAGAAATGGACAGGTTTTAGATAATATTTTAATCATTATAATCTTATTTATTTAAATGATTTATTAATGAGGTAAACATTGCATCATTATTGTGTCATTAATAATTTAACTTTTGTGATGTCTAAAAATTATAAATAAAATATCATCATGTAGGAAATCTTTTTAGCGTTCTAATGAATATTTATAATCGAAAATCCAACATGTATAAACCTATGTAAAAATTGTTCTTCTAAAATATGTAAGCTTATGCCATTTTTATTTTTATTTTAACTTTATTAATATAATGTGTCCCTACCACATACAAGTGGCTCCAAGGGGTCCCCAAATTGACCCAAGGATGCTCATGGTCGGGTATGTGTCCACCAATAAGGTTAGGACACGTTTTAGGGTAACTTTGTATTATTATAATATTATTTTTTAACCCTTATTTACCGGATTTACCCTTTAACCATGGTAAATAAAATATATACCGCAGTAATTATTCAAAATGTGTAAAAATAAAAGTTACCAATTTACATAATTTGGACATCCTGATTCCAAATATGGAATCCATTTTCCTAAATTCAAAACACAGAAGTGGCAGAAATTAATTTAAAATTAATTCCCGCTGTCAAAACAAAAAGCGTGTTTTTAAGAGGTAATAACTATCAAAAGATTGACACTTGTTTATGTTCGGTTTAATTGTAAAATTATGTCCAATGACCAACATTATATTAAATGGTAAAAATATATTCTAAATATACTTTAAAACCACTCAAATTCACAATTTATCACTTTTAATTATTTTGATTAAAAAAGTTGTTTTTAATTAAAATTTAGAAATTTTCACTATTCATCAAAATATGAAAGTTATCCGAAATGTACCAAAATTTCACCCTAGGCTAATTTTGATATTCCGAATCTAAAAATGAAGTCCATTTTAAAATATTGAATATATATGATTTCAAAAAGTAGGTATTACTATTCACAACGGCTAGTTTAATTAGTTGTGGTGTGTGTTAGAACTCGAGGTTGCGTACAACACACGCTATCGCATTATTCGAAGGGAAACGTACCATAGAAGCTTGGGGTGTTACAATAAACAAGATCAAACCTTATTGTTAGAGTAAATATATACCCTAATCATCCAAGGGTAGACGTTTGGACCAATTAGAGCATCATAAAAGTGATTATGAGACTTATATTATTATATTTTAAATGATGTCAAAGTTGTCACCTTCATACTTTAGTAAATATAACACATTAAATATTGTGATTTTAAGATGATAAATTAGATTAAAAGTATTATTATGGAAGATATAAGATTTATATACATCATATTATTTTAATTTTAATTTTTATGCAATAAATAATTATATTAAATAATTATACAAAAATGTTGTAGTAATTATTTTATTAAGAGAAATATCAATTATATGGTATTAAAAATATTAAAATAAATATTATATTAACAAATTAATGTGCTCCATGAATTTTTTTGATTAATATGACATGTTAGGAATCTATTAGTTTTTTTTCTAATATATAATCTGTGTGGATTTTATTTAAATTCATATAATAGAATTGTGTCATAATTAACACTATTGATATTTTATAAAAATTACATATTATTAAATTGTTTAAAAATCACAAAAATATTTAAAAATTATAAATTTATATTTATATGGTCTAAAATTTCATAAAGTATCTAATTATGGTCAATTCACAACACACAAGTAATTATTTATAAAAATTTAAAATTTAGAATATTATTACCACAAATAAAATTAAATAGATTAAATAAGGATAAATAATGTTGATAAGATTTAAAATAAATTCTCAACATGCCTAAATTTTATTGTTTGATTAAATTACAGCCATATGTCATCTCATCTTATAATATGAGTCATTTTAGATGTTTTTTGTGGGGTTTGGGTTTATTATAAATAAATATTTTAGAGGTTTCCAAAGGTGACCTTATCCTCTCTTATAAAAGCACACCCCTTCCCTCTCCCATTCACACAATTTTGAGCCTTAAATATTGGCCAACCCCTACACATTACTCTTATAAACATCCATATTCAAACAATTGAGGTTCTTTTCTTCACAAAAGTCTAACTCTATTCCATTAAGAGGAATCTTAAAGGAGGTGCATCGTGGAAGATGTAATCTCTTCTATGGATCCTTTCAAGTTTCATTATTCTTATAATTCTTCTTATTTAGTTTTTTCATTATAAAGTAATAACATCAGTATAAATAATATACTGATATTTTATTATAAATATGAAACAACCATATTTCACCTTCTACCCATCCTACGAAAAATTAAATCACCACACGTGCGTACGTACGGAATACCGGCTCCACATCGTGGTGTAATATGTTTTTCCACCACCACCTTATATAGATGTGTATAATGGTGGAAATAATTACTATATATTATTATTATAACATCATAATTATTATGAGATATTATCCACTCCAATTCCATTCAAAAATTATGGGAATAATATCATCGCTCGTGCGTACGTACGGATTACCGTCTCCACGACGTGATGAGATTCATTCTACATGTTAACCATTCTAGAATGATTATAAAATATATATAATAACTAATCATGAAATATATGAAATAATAATGATACTGGATTTATATATATGTTATTTACTTACTTCCATTGGATTTAATAAGGAAACGGAAACAACGTTCATGCGTACGTACGACCTACCGTCTCCATGAATGGTGTATTTCATTCCCTTTATCGATCTACTATATATATTATATTCTATATATATATTATATATATATATATAATGTTTTAAAATCATTAAGTAAGTAAATCATGATAAGTGTAATGACATAAAAAACATCAAGTCCAAACACGTACGATAAATGAAACAATCTTACCCAAAATACTACTTTAACATGGAATTGAAAAAAAATGGATAATATAAAGTCCTCAGTAAACCATATATTATATAATACATATTATAATGGTTCAGTTACAAGTTATTAATATTTATAAACCCACTATATTGGAGTTTCCAACACATATAGACGAAATTGGACCTAAGTTAAGGGATAATTTTTCCAATCTTGTTAATATTCGAAATTGTTTATTCGTAAGTATTTACTGGGGTTATGTTTATCATCCATGTCCATGTTTTCTCAAAATGTTTTCATAAAATTTTTAATATTCTTCCATTTATGTTTAAAGTCATTTTTACCCCTTTTTGTTACCACATGGTATGGATGGAATCTTTATTTTTCTAACCATACAAGGTTCTTTTTGACTTTTCCTACAATAGTACAAGTAGAATATTTTTTAAACTTATACGGAATGAAAGGATTATTAAGGTTTCATAATGCCTTATTTCCATGAAACTTACTCTACATGATATCGTGATTATTTTAAACAAAATCCTATTCTTTTAATGTTTCATGGAATTTTGAGAAAAGTAAATGATTTTATAGAAGAAATGATATTTTCCTCAAGAATTCATTTCAAGTATTTTATCAAAACTATTCTCCATATAAGGTGACATTACTTAATATATTTATGTTTCAAATATAATGTCTCTACGATTTAAATTATATAATTTTTATTATGATGAAATTATATCCATTTATTTTATATGGATTATGTTATGATGGGATGAAGTTTACAAAACCCATTTTATTCATTGGGTTATGATGAATGATTTAGGTTTATTTTGTGGCACACAAAAGAATGATTTCATTATGAGATGGGTGGGACCTATATCTCCCTTAAATAAATTGGGTAAAGATTTATATCTCATGTGATAGACATGGATGGAATGGAATGTGAATCTGGTTTATTAATACAGGGCTGGAACGGCAAGTAAGCCAGGTTCAGTAATGCACTTGGTCCACTATGATGGTCTTGGAAAAAATGCCTTGGCTACTATGGCAATCATATCATGTTCTTAATGGTTGCCACAATTAAATGTTTTATTCCCATGAAATTTTATCATGTTTAATGTTCCTTTGTGATCTATTCCTTATGTACTACCCAGATTTATGTCATTACTCATGCGTTTGATGTTTTATGTTCATGTTTTTACATTCAAATGTTTATGGATTGTTTTATGTTCTCCAGGCATACCCTTACTGACCATTTGAGCTCCCCCTTTTTATTTTTTCTGTTACCCAGGATATAATGAAAGGATTTAGGTAAGAAAACAAAAGTGGAAGATCCTTATGGGAGATGTTGAAGATTTTTCACCATGATTAGAATATTATGTTCCGAGTTTGCAAAGAAGTAAACCATTACTGTCCTTGGGTGTCTGTTTTTGTTATGTATTAATTATTCCACAAGAGCAATGTAATGTCCATGTACGTCAAGCTATGGGTCTCTATTTGATGATAGGGGTTTTCTATATCTCTAATATTCCTTAGCAGATATCTTAAGGAAAATTAGATTGTTTTTTTGGAAAAGGCCATAGCCATTTAATTTCAGAGGTCTTCTCAGGAGGCCTCAATGATGTTTTTATGTTTTCATTGACTCATAGATATTATTATTTAGATGTATAGAATCTTGTATTCCCTTATAATTAAAACAATTATTTATTTTCATAAGATTATTTGAATTTTTCTGATATCAATGGATGGCTATTTAGTTCCTGTGATTATTTATGTGGAATTATTTTGACTATCAATTATTCTTTCCATATAATTCATTCCATATTATCTTCCATTGTACAAATAAATTCACTGAGGATCTAATCTCACCCTTTTATTTGTTTCCATCTCCCTAGTACATGAATAAGCTTATTATTTATATCATCTAGGATGAAATTATGATTTTATAGTCTGAATTGTGATTTTACAACGTTTTATGAGAATTGTTATTGTTTCCAGTTTTTCGACAGTACTATTATATATCATCATTTGGGATATGATATTATTTATGTAGTTCCAATTTAATATAGTAACCCCCAACTCTGGGCTACTGGGTTTGGGGTCTTTAAATTGATGTCTAATGAAGTGTGTAATTTTCAATTATTAACTTCATCTCATGGAAAATTTATTTTATTATATCACTTAGATAATTCATTTTATAATAAATTATTTCATTGGTTTACATTGAATTTATCTAGTTTTTCATATTCTATATATTTTCTTCCATAAAAATAAATTTTTAATCTCTATTATTTTCAAATTGGTCCTTCACGAATTATACTTCAGTCTTTAATATTTGGAGGTCCTCTTTCCCATTTCCTAAAAACTGTTATGATTTATGACATGACAAGGTTATATATTTAATTTCATCAATATACAATCATACATTTGATGTATAATCTATATAATTACATATAAAATAATAATATTCATTATATTTAGAATCAGATATCTATATAGAATCTATTTTATTTACCTTAATGAAAATTACCGATTTCAAGGGTGAATTATTCTGATACTTGATTCTCATACTTATTAACATATTAAATTCTTCTTAAATAACATTAATATCCAAATATTCAATGAATTTAGTTTCAATACAATTTAATGATACATGATTTTCATCATTACCATAAAAATATGCATATTCATCCTTATTTTCTAGTTATTATGGTATTGAGATATATTCTTGGTTACATATAGGTATAAATAATTACTTAATAATGACTTGGAAGAAGCATCAATATCGAATTTTCATTGATCCATATCATAAATAATTCCATATCAACTCTTCAAAACAATTACAATTAACATGATATCATGAGGGATACATAAAAAAATTCTAAATATGACATGAACTCTTTCAACAAAAAATAAAAATGAATTCCAATGAATAATTAAACTTCCAATGTAGAAGTAATATCATTCATAGTATGTGAATATTCAAAAACTAAATTTGTCAAGATGATTTCATAATTGAGTCTATTGTGTGTGATATAACTTGTTGAGACCAATAGCACAAAAATGTGGTGGATTTATTATAGTTTTTAAAAATTATAACTTTTCAATTTACTCTATTTTGTTCCATTAGGATCTTTTTATTATGTTATTATTAATAGTTTTAAACCTATTAATCAATTTAATTTTTTATTCAAAACCACTAAACATCATGCATGAATATAGAAATAAAAATATTTTACATGACACTGGAATGTTACTTAGTTCATTATAATGGTATAACCTAATGATATTATTAAGATAATGTATCAATGTACTAATATATAATAATACTCACGTTAGTTATTATAATGTTTTACAAAACTAATGATATCTATATTTGGGTAACTCTTTCTTTTTCCATTCAAATATTTTTTTCTTCAAAATTTAGTTTACATACTTTGGTGTCTCTTGAACATTTTATTGACATGGTGGTTTGTTCCTATTTTTAATAGTTCAACGTGATACCTATCATCTTAAGCTACAAGAAGATACTCTATTATAAAAAAGTATATTCTCTCCGTATTCAATTCTGAATGAGATCACCTCCTCAATTAAGTGTTGGGTCATTATCTTCAACAATCAGAAAACAAAAACAAACACATATTCCAAATAAATAATTCTATATTAAACATATCTTATTTTTATTCTTCTACAAAACATTTACCTTGATTTTTATTCCTCATCCTTTATTTTCTCCCTCTATAAACTAGATGTGTTATTCAAGATCTACATATTCATCTTCTCAAAATCTAGATAAGTCAAAATGCTTATGATCATTGTTTTAGTTTTTTTAAATATAATATTCACTACTACACTATGTCATTACTAAACTACTAAAATAATGTATATAAGAGTATTATAACCATCCCAATTGGTATTAGGGTTGATATTAATCAATCTCTTCTTGATAATCTATTATTGTACTAGATATAACACACATTTTAGTGCAGTCATTAAGTGAAAATCCCACCATTGATAATATGAAAAATTTTATGAATTATCATGATAATAAATTTTAAAATGAATCTACTAGTTATTATCGAACCCACTTTTTCACAACACTAATTCATCATTCACAACATGGTCATATAAACTACTTCTATTCCAAAACATTATACTTTTCTTTATGGCATTATTTCCAATAAAATTTCAAACCCAAAAAATCTATTGTAGAAAAAATTTATTTTAACTCTCTTGAATTACCTAACATGATTCATGAATCTTATAATTCATTCATCTTGTCATGGAGTAGTATATAGATCCAACATTTGAGGTTTTAAATTAATTAAAATCATCATGATGTATAACATTCACAGCCTACCATTTTATCACATCCCTCATCTTGAATTTGGTTGGTTGTAGTGAATGAATCTTTCGCACATTGCTGGTCCTTAAATACAAGAATCCATAAATCTCATCAATAATTCCATTACATCATAGTTATTTACCATAGTGTGGATAGTGTTAATATTATATTATCACATAACATGTTGTGACACAATATCTCCTTCATGGGAAAAGTATCTTCAGATATCGAGAACTAGTGAAATCCACCAAACGATCATCACCATGCAACTATTTATCTTATGATGAGTCTAATTATATCAACAGAAAATGAAAATAGTTAAAAATATGTTCTTGGGGAGAACAAAGTTACCTATAATGGGAGTTATCTAATTCCTACCTACAAATCCATTCTTGGTGCGGCCATAAATATCATGATATATATAAATATTATCATTGGGTTGAGTGACCAATTAAAACTATGGGTAACTCTTAAAAAAGGGTGAAAAATACCATATGAAGTCCATGAATCTACCAGTTTCCGACTACTCAATACCATGTTACTCTTACATTCATTCAATTTTTCTTTATGAATTCAAGGTTCTTCACGATTTATTTTCTCCATTCCTTTGACCATATAAAAATTTATACTTTTACAATATAGTGTCTCCTAAAAAATAATTTCATTTTTATGATGTACCATGATAGTATTGTTCAGGAGCACGATCTATGGATACTTCCTATAAATTTTGAAATATAACTCAAACATCTCTTTTCGAACTCACCCTTCTTCATACCACTATACATCTCTTCAAATGACACCACCATGAAATATAGATATTTCAATGTGTAATTTTATATATTTCTCCACTATTTCAACAATATGAACCTCTTTATTACATCATTCATGAATATCCTTACACAGTGATGACTTCAATATCCACACCTAATTTATGAAAGTAGTGATTGGGGAAAAATCCATTATAAAAAATTGTTTGTTCCATAAAAGAATCACAATTTCATTGCTTTAATTTTATATTTAGTTGATCATATTTAATACACAAATTATATTGTAACCCTTAACAAATCAGAATGGTATTTCCCACATGTTATATCATGTTTCTCTATATTACCTATGAATTATATTAATTTTAATTGAAATATCCAATGTAATAATTTTTTTTCATGTTCTTAAAAATTTTTTGTGGCCCATTGTATTTTTTTCTGAAAGGGAACTTTACATAGAACATTATAATATACCATTTTAATGTTTTGATGTTTAATTTATCTAAATAAATTTTATAATTATGTGATATATTCTATTGAATATAGGATATATTATTGTGAGACATGTTTTATTGTATTGAATTATTAATGAAATTACTTTGGCGAGTGTATTATATGATAGGTTATTATTTGATTAAACTTAATTTAATGAAATTAAAAATAAATGTTATTTTATTAATAAAATAAAAAAAATTATGTAATTAATTGATATTTAATTAAAATGATGAATGAAAATGACTTTATTTTCATATATCATATATCACCGTACCTAAATCCTTTCTTTTCCTCACATGTATACCTTGACAACACCAAAATTGAAAATCTATAAAATTAGAGTGTTAAATAAAAATTAATGAAAGACAAAAAATTATAAATCTATATTAAATTTTTATTAGAGTCACATAAAAATATTTTTTTATATCAAAATTTTACATATAAATAAACATTATCATGAAATATACTTTTCATCTTAATTTAATGAATAACTTTTATAGGAAATAGTAAATTTACATATTGAAATATTTATTCAATTAAAATTAAATCTTCTTATAATATTTTTTTAATACACACAAATGATATGGTTTATGAATAATATCTCATGGTCATCATAGCCGAAGAAAGTCATTAACATCCTTAACCTATCAACCTTAAATCAATATGTAGTGAAGAACATGAAAAATGAATCTGGTGTGCCTAAAATATAAAAAAGACCCTATCTCTTTCTATATTTGATAGATAAAATTTGAATGAGATTACCTACCAAAAATAATATTCTCCTCTCCAAAATTAGTATGATGTCTATTATGACAATCATTGTCTTTGGTAGGATATATGAACAGTAAAAGGTATACTAACACCTTCCAAGATATAGAAACCTAGAGGGAAAGGATGGAGATAACTTCAGATATGGATTTTCTTAATCATAAATGAACATACATACATTGACATGATGATACCATCCTTTATAATTCCCCCTTCATTAAATTAGAATGTTTAATTCCAACAACCAAAACATGGTAGACAACATACATAATGATAATGCATTCCCATTTGGGTTTCATCATAATCATTGGAAAATGAAATGATTATTACATGTATGTAAATCCATAAATGAATTATCCAAATGATTTATAATTATTTTAAGTAAAGTAATAGATAAAACCAAATACGTACTCTTTATATCATATATCACAAATTTTTCTGGCAATGTTATAGGAACATATCATATTCTATCGTTGATTCATATTTAAAAAATTTTCTTCAATATGAATCAAGGTATATCATAAAATTATTTGCATTGATTTCCCTATATTTAACTCTTATATGTACTTTCATTAGTATTACATATATACAATTTTATTTGTGCATGTGTATTATCATACTATTATAGAAACATTAATTCTTCTTATACTATATAAATGGTAATGTCTTTTAGATTACATTTAATATTGAGAGGTTATAGTAGTTCACATCTATAATGGGAACCTAGAGATATAATGAGCATAGTCTTAAAAATATATCCAATTGTCTATAAACACCATACTGATAGGACACATATAATTTTTGGTTATATAGAGTTATGTGAAAAAATGCATAAAGAATTATTTCCCTAAATTTCTTACATGAATTCCTTGATTAGTTATGATCATAAAGATATTTTTTGTAATAGGAACACCATATGTTACATCTTTCATTGGTTTTTTAAATCTATGAACATGCATTTTGGTCTCTTTCCATGAGATAATTATCAATTTTTTTGTTTGATAACATTCTTTGATGAAATTAGAAAAATATAAAATTTATATTATGGTGAGAACGACTATGTTGGGAGTTTCTATATTGGTATTACGATGTTTGGATGATCAAGACATGTTTTTTCACTTCTGAGATGAGGAAGAGAAATCACAACCCTAGTTATCTAGGACGATATTACAATTAATAAATCCTTATCCAATGTATAATATGTTTTTTTAATATGATAGTATTTTAGAATGAAAAAATAAACTGAGGTTGGTGAAATAAGTTATGAATCATTTTTTATGAGATATCATACGAAAAAGATATTATATTATGGGATGTGTGTTCATTGGAGGGGTTTTTGTTTCAATAACAACATCCAATATTCCTAAAGACCGTGACTGTAAGATCTCAGGCCATTGTATGAGTTATGGATATTTTCTTAATGGTTGTTAATAGACTAATGTGAGTTCGCATTGTGGTCAAGGGTGTATCAAGTGGGTCTATGGATTGTTCGGATCCCAGGGAAAATCTTTTTTAAAAAAAATAGCAAGACCACAAGGTTATGAGAAATTGTGTGGGATATGCTACATGGTTACACCCAACAATGTGTGGTTTGATAGTTCTATGCTACAGTTCACATGGTTTATGGATGCTTTACAACCTGAGGTGAACACCTATGAGAGGAACCATCATGTTTTAGCAGAGGTGTATTACACAGTTTTCACATGGTTAGGAAAACCATGCAAACATTCCATGTGGGTCCCCTCTATCAAGTAAAGTGAATATGTTTGACATATGGATTATCTAACTATGCATCCAATCTATGGGGTCCCATATTTTGGGAGAAAATGATTGTTTTGACTGTGAAATTTTTAATAACCTAAAATCAATTTTTTTTCGTCCTCCATTGGACAAAAACCTTACATTGGGAGCTCCTCTAGGAATCATTATCCAAGCCTTGAGCATAGTTCCTCCACCCAAACTCAAAATTTAGATCTATTTTTCTCATTTGATACACACTAGTATGTTCGTCCATTCTCTTTGACTGTTCTTTGTTTATCTTGTTTTTGATGGAGTTGGTTATGTGCATGCTAATATACACTATTTTCTGGTTCTTCATCCATTGTTAATTTTTTGTTTTGTCCTAGATCGAATTAGAAGATTGTATTGGATGAGTGATCTATTATAGATATATGGTAGGTGGTATATTCTTTTACCTTATTGGTTATTGTTTTATATTCATATTATTAGTTATTCAAAATGTCAGAAATTCCAGAGGATCCCCTAAATGAACTATGTTATCAAATTAAATTCAATGAAACCTGTTAGGGATATCCACTAGTGCCATTGAGTTTTTTTGAGGTTTCTTCCATCCATGGCCACCCAATGGGTGAAATTTTGTATTTTACCCTTTTTGTACTACCTATGGGGTGAATGTGTGCTTTCATAGTTAGAGGAATCCATTATGAATTGTATTAAATTGATTTGAATGATTAGGAGAAGATTTTATTCCATTTGCATGTGATAACATGATGTTGTATGATTTGATTATATGAATTGGATTTATGGAAATTTTGGAAATGAGTGGGTAAAATAATGAAATAAAATTGAATTTAAAATAATTAATAGATCGATTAATTGAAATTTTAGTTCATTCCTTGGTTGGTATAACTTGGATCCCCATTTTATTAGATGTCATAAATTATTATTCCATGGATCTTGATAGCGATAATAGATTCACTCAATGTAATTTCTCCTTGGATATTGATTCCATGGGATTTTTTGTACTATGATACCAACTGAATCTAACTTTATTGGTATCACATTAGACATCATTGATTGAAATGATCCTTGGATCCCACCCAAGTCTAATTGAGTTTCTATAAAGATTCTCCTGGGACTGGAAGAGGATGCCTTGGTCTTCTATAACATGGATACATCATTATGGGGGGATGGAACCTCTAATTAAACAACCCAGCCATTATGGTTGACTTATTTATATTTCAAGGACATGGTGAATGTAATATACATGATTATATGACATCACTATGGTAGTGGTTTACATTTGGTTATACAGTAAGGACATGCTAATTTTTGGCATGTTTTACCACAAAACTATTTTTGGGAGGTTGTCCCCTATTTCACAATGAGCCTTTTTTGTGAGATAGTATCACATATAGTAATTAATATCTCCATTGGATTTCACTTGTACTACTATCATATCTGTGATATATTGAAATTGTTTTAGCTTGTATTAAAAAGAAACGAATTTTTTATATACATTGTTGGTGGTGGCTTACTGAGTATTATCTCACATCTTTTTTAGGCCACTTATGGGTACCTGGAATGAATATTTTTATATATATATATAGTTAGATCAGAGAAATAAACCACAATATAATGCTTGAATTTCTATTAAACATCGGAGTAAGGGATGAGAAGACCATGTTGTGCCTCATGATTCTAGATGGGATAACTCACTTTTATCTTTTTTCTATTTTGATACATGTATTGTACTTGAAAGATTTTAAACCTAGTTTATATATTTTTTTAGACACGAAATGTATCATAATCATTTTGTACATGATTTATTTTCCTTATTTTGTTTGAATTATTGCAAACCAATTTTTTGGATTTATAGAGACATGAAATTTATCATTGTAATTTTTTATAGGATTGATTTCCCATATTTATTTTATTTACATTAGTTTATTGACTTATTACCCATTTCTATACTACTTACACTACATAATGTTATTGGGCCAGTTTTTTAGTGTCAATTTCTACTGTGAAATATCCAAACATATGACTCAGATAATTACCTATTATAATATATCTTTTGTGGAAAACTATTGTAAATATGGAATTGTCTTCCCATAGGAACATTGTAGGCCCTCCCTTCTAGTTGGTAGACTCTCGTAGTTGGGGAGATGTGATTAAGGCCTTGTGACCCACTAACTCATGGAACCGTTTAGTGGAATTCATGTCAAGACATTAAAAATTGTTATCAGAGATTTCATTATTTCATTATCATAATATTTTGGGACAATATATAGGGTTAGGACAACATATGAATTTGGAAATAATATCTTCATAGGATTAGCTAGCCTATATGTGAAAAAATTAAATTTCACTGTGATAGAAATTTTGGTTCTCTATATTTTTCCTATTGTAGTTTATTTGGATTTAACAACTATATGAAACACTTGAGTGGTGATGTAATGTTATATATGATTCAAGATTTTGATATTATTTCCTCATGAGATGATGATATGTGTCTTAGTGATCATTTTAAGGAACTATTCAATAATTACATGCCACACATTATTACATGCCATAAAAGATACATTTCTTGAAAAAATCATGATATGTGCCTTGTGTGATATACCTACTATTTGATAAATAATATATACAACAAAATTGAGAAACATAGGTTGTACATAGAGTTCCTATCACAACTGAAGGAGTGTTTTATAGAATAGGCAACAATAAACATGCTAAGACACCAATTGTGGCATGTTTAGTTGCAGACCATTGATATCATGGAATAAAACATGTTATAGTATGGATTAATTGGACACCATATTTCAATTCTTGCGGTGTCTGGGCCACTGTGGATCATAAGTGGTGAACCATTTGGCTCTACCTTTTGTGGTGAAATATTTAATGAATATGAATGAAAAAATTGAATATGAATTGATAAATAGAGAACCAAACATTGCCCTATATTTTTAGTGGACTTAGGCAGTTTCTCTAGTGTTGTAACAATATTTTCTTTTACCCTGTTTTGGATATAGGAGAAGACAAAGTGGTGTGACTTTTTTATAGGAAGTATTTTCATTTCTAATGACTTTAGAGATGAACTTCTAGTTATACATCTTTTTGGAGGCTTGTGTTTATAATTGTATAGATATTTCACCACAATGACCTCCAGTGGTGTGCCAAGAGTGTGGTGATAACCATGATCAGGAGGCAGTGGGTCTTTAAATACAAGTGGATTCTCCAATAGTTCCATATAAGGTAAAAATTATTTTACTAAACATAGTTTCTAAGGCATAGTTCCGCAAGGGGTTGTATTCTATATGAGGATGTTCCAAAGAGGACCACATGCGACCTTGTTTGTGGTTGTGATAACATGAGGTCTAGAAGTAGAATCCTCCCATTTTTTAAGGGGATAGAGGTCTACAAGAAGTGGAGCTATGTATTGAGTATATGATTTGATATTCATGAATACTGGGAAACCTCTTGAGAGAAGAGTGAATATCATGACCTACATGGTTCAAGGTGAAACAATGTCATTGCTGTATGTTTTGATTCTAGTGGATAGGCTAAGATATATGGTTTGGGATAATTTGAAAACCATATTTTATGAATAATTTTTTCGTAAGACTCTAATAGAATTGAATAATAGTGACTTCATGAATCATGAGTAGGGCATCGTGGCAGTTATGAAGTATTAAACATGATTTATAGAGATAAAATTTTTTATGTTGATATATATTGGTGATGGGGAATCGAGGGTGAGATTATTCAAATAAGGTATTATACATGCCATTAAATCACAATTCAGCAGGATTAGGCTGACCACTATTTATGAGAAAGTGAATTAAGACCTAGTTACATTGTATAACCTGAAGGAATCTTGGGACCCTGAGTAGAGTAGATTAGTCTCTTGGCATAGTGGTTCAACGCCTAGTGGTAGGAAGATATATTTTATGGATTCTAGGGAGATGAGTACCCTTTGGGTTCTAAGTGTTTTTAGTGAATTTGTCTATCATTAGTGTTGATGAAGGGTTTACATGAGGAATTAGTGTGATTGATACCTATTCGAGTGATGAGGTTGTGGAAGGATGGGATACATGCAAAATCTGTGTGGTACTTTACCTCTAGAAGTTAGTGGAAGAGGGTCAGCTCTGACATCATGTTAGGGAGTGGGATTCATAGCTCCACCCAATTCTAGGAGATAGAGAAGTAATGGTTAATCGGGATGAGGTTGTGGTCATGTCTGAGGTATCCAGTCACTAGTCATACATAGAGAAAATAGTGGGCTTTCTCTAGGTATTGAGGTTGTCTAACATGGACATGGTTTAGTCCAGATATATTCTATATAGGCCACCCCCAAGGAGAAGAGTTCCATGGAAACTATAGTAAGAGGGATGATCTTAGTTTCCTCCACTATACTATCAATGCTTTTTAATATAGGTATATCTCATATATTTATATTTGTATCTATGGTGGAAATCATTGGGATTGTGGTTCAGTTTTAAAATGGCATCATGACACTTGGTACTCTATTGGGGATCATAATAGAGATTGTAAAAAAGTGTAGGGTGTACCCCCTTGATATTTGTGCATGTCACATTTTATCTAATCTATTTATCCATGCGATGAATGGGTTTTATGTCATACTAAGGATAGAATGGCCAGTTGTCTATTTTTCCTATGTGGATTTATGTCACTACTGGGGGACCTTCACATCAAATGAGGGAGGAGTTTACAATCATAATTATGAATGGTATTTCTAGTTGAATAGTGATGGACCAGAGCATCATGGGAAGGACATGATGATAGATATGTGGATAATATGTATATAGATGATTAGGGAGAACATTTGGTAGATTTCCCACTAGGATTTGATCATTCCATGGATGTATTCACAGATTTCTTTTCTTGTTTACCTATTAAGATAGAGGTTGTGTTATCTATAGAGATAATTTTTAGAGCTGCACCAGGATCCATTCTTCCTTTATGATGGAAAATAAATATTTTTAGGAGCTGAAGTGGAATCAATAAGACATGGAGGAAAAGGGGATTATTCCACTCAGTAGTTCTCCAAGGGGATCACTTATATTTTTTTAGAAAAATATGGATATTATCCTCTGAATATGTGTGAATTACCATAAACTGAACCAGTTAATGGTTAAGAACATGTATCCTTTTACATGCATTAATGACCTTTTTGATCTGATTCAAAGAGCTCAGGTATTCCTGAAAATTTATTTGAGTTTTGGATATCATCAAGTTTTTGTTGTACCTACAAACATACATAATACACCAGTTCACAATAGGTATGATCTATATAAGTATATAGTTATACCATTTGGTCTCACTAATGCACCAACCATTTTCATGGAACTAATAAACTGAGTTTTCCATATATATCATGATTTTTTTGTGGTCGTATTCACAGAAGATATATTCGTGCATTCTCATAAGCAACACATTTATTCCAAACATCTTGAGATCATTTTTGGAACACTAAGAGGGCATAACTTATATTATAATTTCACAAGGGGATGCCCTATGACTTCACCACTTTAGACATCCTTGAGGATTTCTTTGATTTGGTGGGCCTTGTTCCCACTTTAGTAAAACATTAATGTTCAGTAAGACAAAGTGACACTTCTGTAAGGATAAGATTCACTTATTGGTCCATATTATATTAGAGACATGAGTGTTAATAAATACAGAAAAGGTGAGTTAATTAGTTTCCTAGGGGAATCCCATAGAAATATTTTATATAAGCAGTTTACCAGGGGTTCTAGATATTATATGCATTTTATACAAGAATTTCCATTATAATTAGCTCCTTTTATGGGATTTATTATGACTATTATGGGGTCTGATTGGTCAGGTACCTACAAGATAGCCTTTTAAAAACTAAAACAAATGTTTAATTCAATGTCATTGCTAATTCAACAAGAGCCAATAAGGATATGCACTGTGTATTGTGACACATCATGTATCAGGATAGGAGTGGTTTTGATGCATGGGGATAGAGTTGTCATGTATGGGTCTCGTCAGTTGAGACCACTTAAGAGGAATTACCCTATGCACAATCTTTAGTAATAGTTAGTTGTTTACACATTGAAATATTGGTGACATTACTTACTATGAGATAATTTTAGGCTGTAAAAAGATAACAAAATACTTAATAAAATTTTTTCACAACAAGATAGTAATCTGTAGTAGAGAAGGTGGGTTGAGTTCCAATAGTATTTCGACATCAATCTTTCTAGTGATCATGGATGTTCAATGTAGTAGCTGATACATTCAACAAGAGGACTGAGATATAGGATATTAATCAGGCCAGTAGAGAGTATTATCTTTTGACCATGTTTTTAGATATTAACATAGATGTGCAGGATAGTCTGGGGAAGAAATTTATTTCATCCTTTGTTGTGACCTATATCCTTTTGGATAGAGTGAGGATAAAGAAGATATCATTTTTTGAGGACCGAGTCTTATAAGAGAGTTAGGCCAGTGAGGGTGCACATCTGGGTTAGAATATTGGTGAGGACGTAAATTTTCATATACATGTTTGAATTTGGGTTTCTGTATAAATACATTAGGGGATGATTCAGGAGATTCATACCAAATTTGGTATAGTGCATCCCAATGTTACCAATAATTATTATGATATACATTCTCAGTACTAGTGGTCTAGTATGAATCTTTAGATAGCGACATTTGTCTTGAGGATTTCCACCTATCAGTAAGTGAACAGGGAATAACATCATCCTACAAGAATTTTATAGTAGTTAATAATTCATGAGTGGAAATGCGATTACTTATTGATCTATTTAATGACTAGGTTTCCATGGTCAGATCACTTTAGTGATTCTATTTTGGGTTTTTATTGACATGCTTAGGAATGTTTATCATTTATTTGCAATTAAGGAGACCTTATTAGATGATAATATTGGGTGTTTGTATATTTTTGAGATAATACAACATCAATGGTTCTCTCATACTTGTATTTCAGATATGGAATAAAATTTACCTATTTTTTCTGGAATATTTTTTATAGGGAACTCGGTATACAGATTCTTCTCAGAATGGTATACCACCCATAGGCTAACGGCTAGTTATAGTGTGTGATACTTGTTATTGAGGACATGATGCAATAATGCATATTTTATTATGGGGGATCTAGTGAGTGACATATTACCCTTGTTGAGTTCGCCTACAATAATTGCTATCGGGACACTAAATAGATGGAACCTTATGAGGCTTTATAAGGTTGGTCACACCAATAAACCCAGTGACAATTAGAAGTTGGTTAGGTATCTTTACATGGATAGAATATCATAAAAAATACTTCTATGATGTTCGAGTGGACTAGGATGTGGATTGATACTGAAATGTATCTATAAAAATATTATACCAATCACCATTGGCAACCTATAGAGTTCGAGGTCAAGGATGGGGTCTTTTCACATAACCCCATGAGATCGAGACACATATGGATCATGATACATGGTAAGAATTCACATTGATATGTCAGTCCATTTGAGATTCTAGAGAGATTCAGGCCGGTAGACTATTGGTTGTAGTCACCTCATAGGTACAGAGCCATGTAATACATATTAAATGTATCTCACCTGCGTTTTTATCACTAAAAAACATCTCACACTAAATAAATAGATGAGGTGGAGATATATGAAGACATTTTATTCAATGAGAATCCTATAAATTTTGTTGATTGGATTATAAATGTTCTTCAAGGACATTCAGTTCCCCTAGTACAATTGTTTTGTAAATACGACAATTTATTGGATGAGAGATGGGAGTGAGAGGACGATGTATGTGCATTGTCGCTAGAATTTTTCTCAGAAGAATCGTGACCACCCATGGAAGGGAAATTCAGGGAAGAATTGTGATAATGGGGAATAAAGTAGAATCATGGGGTTTCCTTTGAGTTATGGATCATTTCCACATTAAAATTATTCTTAAGGATTGATGAGTGTACCCAATGTGATCATGGGATTATCGGGGTGTTCAGGGATTGTTTGGAGGCAGAATCATGACATTTTTTTTGGAAAAAAGACATGCCACACTATTAGGAGAAACCATGTGGGAAAAGCCACACAATTACACCAAAAAGTGTGTGGCCTAATCATGGGGTACTATAGGTAACCCTATTTGAGGAAACCATGAAACCTATGGCACCCTCCCATGTGAGGCACCATCAATTTTTATATGAGGTGTTCTGCAAGGTTTGTGAATGGTTAGGAAAGCTGTGTGCACTAGTCGTGTGGGGTACCCAAATAATAAGTAAAAAAATATTTGTGTATGGTTTGGAACACCATGTGTCCAAACCATGTATCCTAGTGTGTTGAGAAAAAATGGACATTTTTATTCAAATGTTTTATAACCTAAAATATGTTTTCTTCTTAATCTTTTAGAGATAACCCTCACCTTAGGAGCTCTTCTTGAAAGAAAAATCTCTAGCTTCAGTGTGGTTATTTCATGTGTACTCATAATCAAGAGTCTCTGGTCTCCTTAGTCTCATAATTTTAATTTCTTTAGTCATATTGTTCCATTATTTGTTATTATTTTTATCAAAGGAGTTATTTAGGTTCAAGATAATACAACATATTTTTAGGTTCATTGACCATCCTTCATTTTTCTTCTGAGGTGGACGGAATCAGAAGATGATATTGGAAGATTGATATACTATTGACCTAATGTAGGTGGCCTATACCTTTCCAATGTGGTTTTTTGTTTTATATGACTTTTTTATATTGTTCTGTATGATGTAATTTATGTATGATCCACAAAAAAGAACTATATTCATGAATTAAAGTTAATGGAACTATTTTGGGGTGCACACTAGTTTCTTTGAGTTTGTTGGAGGTTATTTAACCAATCTAGGCTACCCATGGGGAACCCCTTTTTATTTTACCTTTCCTATAACACATATAGTGTGTGCATGTACATTCATAGTTATAGAAATTCTATATGAATTGGATTAAATTGAATTGAATGAATATGTAATGTTTTTCTTCATTCCAATGTGGTAACATAATGTTTTTATATTTAATTTTTGGAATGGATTTTATAGAAATTGAGTAAATTAGTGTGTAAACTCCTAGAATGTAATTGGACTCCAAATGATGAATGTATAGAGGAATTGAAACATTAGTTTATTTGTTGGATGGTATACTATGGATCATTATTTCATTAGATGGCATGGAATATTATCCTATGGATATTAATAGTGATACTGGATGCCTTTAATGATATTTCTCCTTGGATTATGATTCCAGGGGATTTCCTAGGCCTTAATTTACTTGGATCTAAATGTCTTGTACTTGCACTAGACACGGTCTAATGACATTCTCCATCGACCCCATCCAAGTCTATCAGATTTTCCATCAAGACGGTATTGGGACTCGATGAATATTTCCTTGGTCTTCTATACCTTGGATCTGACAACAGTGTCTAACAATATTGATTACATGACACAACAGTTATGGGTGACATGTTTATAGAAAATGGTTGTTGTGAATGTTATATATAATATTATTGGTCTTGGTCATGGTAGTGGTTTACACATGGTCATATGATAATGTTGTAGTAGTTATAACAAGTTTTACTACTTACCTTGCTATGGGGGCCTCAACCTTATTTTTCCGGGTACCCTGTTTGGATTGATAGTATCACATACAATTATTATTTTTTTGTCTTCATTTATATGTACTACATAAAAATCTATAATATAATTCACACTTATAGTCTTGTATTATTCACCCTGATTTTTGTTACATACAACGTTGGCGGTGGATTAATTTTTGTTATCTCACACCCGTTTCGAGCCTCCATTGGGTATATGGATAGACTATCTATATTTTGGATGTGATTTTAGTAAGTGTACATTGTATGACTCAAGAATTTGTTCTACGGTTAAGAGTATGGGAGAACTATATCGTGCTATGGATCGTGATTCATGCAGGGATAGATCATATTGGTCTTTCTAGTATTTTGATACATGTATTGAATTTTGATTCTCTAATACCTATTTACTATATTTTAAGATACATGAAATATATCATAATTATTTTTTATATGGTTGAATTTATAACTTTTGAGTATCTATATCAGTTCCCTGTGTTGTTGTACATTTCAATTATTCATTCACTGCTGTGTGTTATTGGTCCTATGTTTATAATGTATGTTTCGATTATGACATATCCTTACATATGTTTCGACTACTTACCAGTTATTATATATCTACTGTGATACACTCTATAATTATGGAATAGTCTCCACGTTGTAAAAATATATTAACTTCCTACTATTATGAATCTTCTAGAATTTGGAATGATGTGTTTGAGTCTATGATACACACTAGCTCGGGGCACCATTTAGTGGCATCTATGTTGGTACGTTACATTTATGGGCTACTAAAATCTGCTTCTAATATATGAGTGATACATAGAAATATTGAGATTTGGTCCTCAATTGATACACACTAACCATATTAAAAATTATTTTCTATTCTAGTGAATAAGAGTTTACCACTAGGTGGACCCCAATATAGGGTTCAGTTAAAATCCTTAGTTGATTTATCACCAAGATAGTAATAAATTTAAAGTTAATCATGTTTATATTAACAAGTGTTATGTTTATTTACTCACTATATTCAAAATTAAATAAATTATTACCAAATAAATATTATTTTAGATAAATATTTTTATTCAACAATTTTTAAGTATTTAATTGGAGAAACCGATTGAGTATGTTGCTCAAATTTTATCACGTAATATGCATTTTGTGTTATAAGTATGTGATAAACTAAAAAACAAATTTATTACATGGTTACAATGTCATTTTATTCTATTTAGGTCTTATTTAGAATGTTTCTGTTATACTAGGGCCAGAGTGAAATTTCATAGAATGTAAAAATATATATAATCAATGAGAATACCAAATTAAAGGGACAATTGATTCTATTTAATTTGATATCCAACTTATGAAATGACTAGAAAATTAATTTATGTTTTTAATAGAAGAAATATTATTTTATAATAATTGTTTTATGTTGAGAAAATAGCAAACCATTTAGATTTTAAAATAAAAATTTTCAAACCTAAATAATATTTACCAAAAGAACTAATAATAGTATTAGGAGATACAAAATAATAATGTACACACTAATGGAAACTTTACAGTCCAAAAACCCCCACAAAACCACTGCATCCATGATGGTTGTAAGAAAAATAGAATCAGAATTAAAATTATAGTCATTATAAGGGGATGTGTAAGAAATGTTTTATATGAATTACTTATTTATGAAGTGTGAATGATGGTGTATTTATATGAAAATATTGTTATTCAACATTACAACATTTTTTAGTATGTCTATTGGTAATTATGAATTTTAAAAAAATATGACTCATCAATATTATGATAATTGTTCAATAAAATAGTTGTGAATGTATATTTTTGTTTATGTACATTTGATTCAGTAAATGTTTTTATTGTTTTATTATACAAAATGAGTAAACGAAAAATTTTAATTTTACAATTATCTATAAATGTTGAAATTTCATTAAAAATGATTTATGATAAATATATACGACTTGATGAAAATTTATTTTTATAATATATCAAAAAATAAAATGATAATATAATATAATGAATTTCTAACTAATTTTTATAACGGCCTTAAATAATATTATGTCATATAACAAATTTAATCCCAATAAATAATGTTTTTATTTAAATATTAAATTTAGAATATTTCCATAGTTATTTTAAATAAAAAATTATAATGTTTGGAATCAACACTTTGAAATTATATTAGGGGGAATTTATGGATATTTTCTACAAAAGATGATTTATGGTGTTAAATGTTAAAAATACATTTTTTTATAATTAAAATAATTCTTCTGATATTATCGAGGTATGATCGTGGAATAAAATTTATTAATACATATTCATGTTTAATGTTTACTTAAGGAATAAAAAAAATCGTAATGAATTTGAATTTAAAACACATGATTATCATCTTGGAACGAATCTATAAACTAATCTAAAAATTATTATTAGGTGTCATCAGTGATACATATTATAATTTATTTTTATCAACTCATAAATTTAATCTAGTAAAATTAATTTCAAATTTTTAATTATAAGGTCATAAATATATAATAATGAAAATTTTGTTTTTAGTCAAAAAAGTTATCTAGGTAAAAAATGACTTACCATAGTGATTATAAAATAATATAAAAAGTTAAAATAGAAATGGAAAGGCCTAAAATAACTAAAAATAAAAAATTAAATTGTTATTTTATGTATTTCAAAATTATGAAAAAATATTTAAACAATATTTATCAACAAAAATAATTGAAATTAGATCCACCAAATATTGGGTGGCCTTAAAAACAAATTAATCATTATCTTATCCACATAAACATCCATACTTAAGTATAAATAGCCACCCAACATTCCCTAAATCTCCTATTCAAATAAATTTGAAAAAAATAACCTCTAATAAAATCTCCCAAGAGTCTCTCCAAGGAGATTATATGGTTATAAAGAGTCTTTATCTAGATATAAGAAGCATGCTTACAATGTAAGGGTTCTATTCCAATATGTTTTCAATTTTGGTACTTATTTTTTATAATACTTTTTATTTTAAATATATTTTATTTAAACTTCTTATAAACACGCCCATTATATTTTATATAATTCCCTTTTAATTTATTATTTCCTTTAAAACCCATTAAACCCATTATATGATTCCTTTTCTAAACTCTTTATGTGGCTGAAATCATCACTCCATTTTCAATTCTATATATTCATATCATATATAACCATCCCTATTTTTCATTAAATGGTATTCATTTATATGTATCATTTTATTATTGTTTTAATACATAAATATATGAAACCCACATTAGCTACTGTTTGGTTCAAAATAATATTCACATAGGATATTTGATCAATATGGAACACATAATGTTAGACATATTATGGGTGAAAAATGAAATTACATCAATGCATTGGATAAATATTTAATATTTATAGTTTAAATGAACATGATACATTGAAAATATGTCATGGAAGTATTTTATGATTCCTGTTCAAACACCTTGGTAATATCATTTATAAAAAATTAGTAATGAGTTATGGGGACATATTAATGAATGTATAATTTTTATATTGTAGTGAAAATTTTAATTTATTCCTCTTGTATCTATGTTATTCCAATATTAATTTTTTTTATATTTATATGATATTACACAAGTATCACTGATGATGTTCATTTTTTATTCAGTCTCACTTTTTATCTCTTAGGGGGAATTATGTTCACCCCTTTTATTTGATAAATATCTCTATGAAATACTATGTAGATTGATTATATATGATTTTATAGAAAACTTTTCTTTCATGAGAGTACACAATTAGTTTACAATTTATTTTACGTTACATGTATGAATTTTATTATGTTCATAGCTTCAAAAAAACTAAACGATAAATGTTTATTTTATTTCATTTATGTAATATTTTAAATTATTTTTGTTAAAAATAATCTATAAAAACAAGGATCATAATGATATATATTATGTCCCAAATATTATAGAGATAATGGGGATATTTGAGCACCCAGTTCCATGTAATTAATCCCATACTGAAGGAAAGATGCTCCAATAAACATAAGGACATCAATACCATCATTGATTCTCTACATTAGCACCCAAAGGACTATGATCATCGTACTGAAGTTCTGTTGAATCCCATATGGATGATCTAGAGGGATCCTACCGTAGATCACTGAATAAATGATCACCAACAATGAGTGTGACCGGAGTTCAATCAAAATAATATGTGGTATGATTTCAATTTTTATTTTTCATTGTTAGTTAAATCACCCAAGATCCTTGAATTTTTTATTAGGATTTTATTTGACACGTTTGAATTCTATTATTTATTTTGGTGATGAATATTTATTTTCCATGTATTCATTATTGTAATGCACACCCAATTATAATAATTATTATCTTTTAAAGTTTATTATTTCTTAAGTCAAAACAAAAAGTAAATATTAATGAATTTAAGTGGAGTGAGAAACAAGTTTCTCTATGGGGATATTCCACCACATGAGTTCCCTCAAAAAAATGTCACAAAATTATAAAAATAATGTTAAAATATAGTGAATTTAATAAAAATAAATATTAGGATAGTTTTACAAATAATTTATGAATGAAATTTAATTTTATTTATTAGAAATAATAATTTTTCTCATAACCTGAATAAATTGAAATTTTAATTTAATACTTCAAATGTATTGTCTGTCGACTAATCAGGAGTCTGATTGGCCATATTATGTATAGTTTAAGATTCATTTATTTATTATAATGTGTATATTTATAATAATTATATTATAATTTATTCCCTACATATTACCTCTCATCCTCATTATATGTATAAGGGCCCATGTACACATGACTAATTTTATTAATGAATATTTCTCTTTCTAAATATCCCTCACAATTGTGAGAATATTAATGTATAAGGAAAATGTTGGAATAAGACGTTGACCATGAAAATAATTTATAATGTAAGGGATGATATGCATATATGTTAGATGGGGAAGGGGTTGTAACTCAATTCAGACATGGATCAAGGAGTTACCCCAAGTGTCTTCGTCAATCCATTATCCACTCAATGGATCAATTAGTTGAAAATTATCATGATCAATTTCAATATTAAATTATTTATATATGGTTTATTATTATTTTATGGATGTTCATTTTTCCTTATCACATTTAACAATAACTATGAATGCATAAATAAAATGAATTAATATATGGTAAATGTTTTTTATAAAAATAAAATATACATTGTGAGTGAGATTATATAGAAAAATCAAGTTAAATATTAAGGAATTTAATTCACTAAGAATAAATAAAATTAACTCTAATATATATTAATTCAAAACACCATTTATTAATTAGTTTGGAAAAAATCGTATAATTAGGGGGGTCATTAGTGCAAGTTGAGTATACATTATACTACAGAGGAGTTTATATGAAAGAGGTGGGTTGAATTTGGTAATTTTTGTAATAAATAAAAATCCATGAAAATATTTTTATAACATTTAAGGAAAAGTGTTTGGTAAATAATGTTTATGACTTCTATATGTTGGTATATTAAACAATAGATCAAGGATCCATGAGTAGATATGGTCACATAGCTGAAATCCTATCTTGAATCTCTCTGAGTAGCAGTGTAGAAATATTATGGACTATGAGAATATGTTTTAACGATTTTTTCCCTAGAGTACTAAAGTTGATATGTAATTCCAATCTAGTAAACTAGTGCTTCAAATATTTTGATAAAATAGGGAGATATATTTAGTGATTAAATAATGTGTTATGTATTTTTGTATATAATATCAATAAAAATATTCTAAAGATTATTTATCGTATATCAAATGGAGAATGAGCAAAAGAGCTTTAACCATAGTAGGAGCTAAATGGATTGCAAGAATGAGAGGGTATGGCACCTGCCATCGGGACAAGCCTGTGCATGCACGGGAATGCCTAGCCGAACAGCCATGCGGAGGTGAAGAGATGATTTCAAAGATGAACATGCTGAGGATGAGCAGTTCCAAGTTGTTAGTCTGGGTTGTATGGTATGTTTATGCCTATAGGAATTGGTTCCTATATGGCCTACGGGCATGTAATAGGGTTCCACCTCATCCCTTGAAAGGTGGATTATCAATAAATAAAAAATGAAGGCCTTCGGGCCATTGGAGGAAATATATTGACTTTTCTTAACACCCACGAGTGGTAGTGTTTCTTGCTCACAGTTTTACTCCAAGAGAGAGAGAGAGAGTGATATTTGGTGGAATCTGAACTTCCTAATGATTATCCTTTGATAGTAAATAGGGTGGAAAAGGATAATTATTAGAAGCATATGGATGATTTGGTTGATTTTCAATGCATTATTTTTTCATGAGTGTCTCGAGAGTTGAGAAAATTGGATGAGGACCAGGATTCCTAAAAATCATAGAGATTTATCATAAGAGAGACTAAATATATATATATGAGATATCAAGTGCTTCGTATATGTGTGGGAAAGCATAAAGGATTCATGAAATACCTAATGTTGTAGAAATTGTTAGAAATATTTGGAGACATAATTCCATCAAATTAATGATAAAATAATAACTAGTGGCTAATCTCATTCTTGAATCTTTACCGCATTGTTTATCATATTAATTTTTAATTATAATATAAATAACAGGAATTATTCTCTACCAAATCTTTTAGATTTATGTAACCATGAAAATAATGATATGAATATTACATAATTGTTATTCCTTATGGTGGAAAATAGGACTAAAGGAATGGTTAAGGGTTCACTAGAGAATCCAAGTTCGATGACATAGATGCACTACCCCACCTAAATCCAATAATATAGAAGGATGGAAATGATAATGATAAAATATTTTATTGATCTAGAAATAAAGACCCTTGAAAAAATAATTGTACATCTTGGGAAATAAAAAAGGGGATCCTTCTGATTAATGTATATTTTCCCTTCAATGTATTAGGTATATCTCAAAATTTTTATTATTATATACATTATATGGGTTACACATTTGTATTTAAATACTAGAACAATGTAGAATAAAGAATATTGAAATTGGTGAGGAGGATATCTAAATGGAATATGGTGTAAGAATGATAACATTTATAGTTGGGGATTATCATATTAATTTTCCAAGTTGTATAGTTTTTTTAATTAGAAATGGTTATTATGTAGATGATGTTATGAGAATAATAATTTCATTGTTGAGTCTAAAAACTATGGGGTTTTATTTATAATTTGTAAAAAAATATTACCTAATTTATAAGGATAACATATGTTCTGATATGATAATTATTAATAATGGATTGTATAGACATGAACATAATAAACCAGTTTATGAAATTTGTGACAAATCTAGTGAGGTTGACTCATATCTTACCCACTTGTGGAAAATCATTCATGGCAATGTAAATGAATAACATTTATAAAAAATAAATCATGAATATTGTTTATCCTCTATTGAATTAAAACAGATGGATATATTCCACACCTGTTTACATTGAGAAAATGAAAAAATGAAATTTGATTAATAAGGGTGAACAATATATATAAATAAATTACGTGGTTCATACCATTATATATTGTCCATTACTAATAGAGGGAAATGGTGTGTTTTCAAACATCATTACTTTTAAAGATGAAATTATTAGATATGGTTATATCTATATAATGAGGTATAATTGTATTACACTGGCACTTTTTAGGAATATAAAAATGAATATGAGAACCATATCAATAACGGAACAATGAATCACTTTTCAAACAAAGGTGGAGAATATCTGAAGCAAAATTTCATCAGTCACTTTAAGGAATATCAGATTGTCTCTAAAATCACTCTTCTTTATTAACCACGGGGGAATTACATAACTAAAAAGTGGAATCATACATTTCTTAACATGGTATGATCAATGATGAGTCTTGAGACTATACCATTATCCTTTTAGAGACATTCACTACAAATAGTGGAATATACATTAAAATAACTAACAAAAGAGGAAAGAGAATATACTCTATATATGCCATTAGATGTAATGATACCCACTATAACATAGTTACTTGTTTGGGGATTCGAGACATTTTTCAAGGTAATGTGGAATGAAAATCTAGTATACCAATGCATGATGTCAATATTTATGGTCTATCTTAAGGAAATTGAAATATTTTACGTATATAAACCTATGGATATAAAGTTAAATGTGGCGATAAATTAAATAGTTCAAGAAAGGGAATTTTTTTTTCAATAGTAATAGTTATAGAACGAATGATTTTGATGTATATGAGGCCCCATATGTACATGTGTTAAAATAAAAAAATATTTTATAATATATTTTTCATTAAATAATTTATATGGTTTTTATTTTTTTATTTACACAGATCACCGAGATTCAATGAATTGTGATATACTTTTGAAATACTATTATTACATGTGATATTTATCATCAACCCATTTGATTGATGGCTATGAATAGTAAAAAATATATTATGAATAAATATGTATTCAATATTTCCTTTATAAAAATGTACTAATTTACACATTGAAAATTGATACTAAAATTTTAAATGCTAATAAATTATTTCATTTTATGTTAAAATATAAATTTTCAAATGTAATTCATATTTCTGTATATTTTTTTTATTTCAATCCCTAATAAAATAGTATTTTTTAAAACTATATTGGTATTCAATTTTATAAAATACATATATATCGATAAATTACTTATTAATTGGTTATAAATGAAGATAAAATCATTTGATGGCGAAAAATGTCATTTTTAAAAAATAATTTCTATTTTCACAAAGTAATTTTACCTTAGTAAATTTATTTAATAACCATGAATTAATGATTTTTATAAAATTCATAGGTCTTGTATTATATAAAATTTATTTTTAAATATCTAATATTTTTTACTATGCTTGTAATAAGAGTAAAATAAATTTTTTATTTAAATATATGATTTCTCTAAAAATGATTTTTAACAATATTGTGCAAAAATATTACAATTAATTTAATACAAGTTTTTTAATTTATTCCTATTAAATGTATTTAATTTAAATAATGTTAAAAATTAATATTTTATTGTATGATCAACTGAAATTTTGGTCATAATGAATCAGAACAATGGTAAAAATAATTTTTCCAAAGTAAGAGTTAAAAGAGTTAACCGAGCGGTTAACTAAAGAGATAAGGTTTAAAATACTGAAAAAATGATTTATTTTTATTTAATGATTTTATTTAAACTTAATATTCATATAATTTAATGTTTGGCGATTCAGATCAACTTTATCATGATAATGAAATTATTATATTTTAATGTTCTTAATATTTATATGATTTCCACCCACCTCACTTATAAAAGGGAACCTCCTCTTGACACTTATACACATCTTTATCCAATTATGTCATATAATATCTACCCCAAATACTCCCCAAAAACATTATCCATGACCATGAAGTATTTTTATTCTAAAAATACATATACATGAATTCTTAAGGTCTTTTCAATGATGATTCCAGAAGAGGAGATATTTCTTCTTAATAAAATTTTTGATCATTCATTCTTCTTAAACCTACTCAACCTATTTTATTAACATC
The DNA here is from genome assembly GCA_963277665.1 of Viscum album. Taxonomy (NCBI): domain Eukaryota; kingdom Viridiplantae; phylum Streptophyta; class Magnoliopsida; order Santalales; family Viscaceae; genus Viscum; species Viscum album. The sequence goes on along the minus strand of OY728122.1, from coordinate 1,426,444,946 downwards.
ATAAAATGATTAAATAAGTATTCTAAAAAATAAATCAATTTATTTTTAATTTTACATCAGTTTTCTACCTCATTTGTATATGTTAGAAAATGAAAATTTCACTCATGCATTTGTGAGGACTACCACATCCATGATCCAATGTGATTTGTTTTTAATTTCATAATTACATTGAGTGTCATTATGATTTATTTAATATATATATTATATATATATAATATAATTATGATTCTTGGAAGGTAAATTATTATATACCTTCCTTTCATTCCATCCATTAAATAATAAAAACACCCATTTCGTATGTACAAAATACCGTCTCAATGAAGTGATGTAATTAATTTTTCATCAATTCTATACTTATATCCTAGATAGATCATATAGGGTATACTGGTGGGGGGAGAATCAATGTACATAATATTTACACTATGTTACTTTAATTTCTATTGGCCAATCTAGTACCAATTCTTTTACATTATTAAGAGGAATGGATCTGTTGTGTGCTGTAAAAATTAAATTACACTTGAAATGAATATAATTAAGGATCCAAATAAAGAGAAAGATTTTAACATCGATTAATTCTATGAATGACGATTTTACATGAACCACCTATTTTTATTTCATATATTCTCATAACATTGAAAATTGAAATGATTATAAATACCTTTAATTGGCGCAAAATGTTTTTGAAGAAAATGATTGATATTCTCAAGAGATATGTATTATATATTATGGTATCACAAATCTACAATAGAATTATTTATATTTGAACCAACAGTTAATGAAGGAAAATCTTATTAAACTAGATGATAATTCATCACTAGAGTCATTTTCAATAACTGTCTAATCTTATTCTTTAACTATGGTTTTTAACTGCCAATGAATAAACAATATTATTTTCATATCATGATAGTTCTCTTTATAATGTAGAAGATGAAAAGTCTAATTCATATCATTTATTTATAACAAAATAATCATCTTGAGGATTTTTCTATGAATATCATGTTTTTTGTTCCTTAAATGGTTATTTATTCTTGTTTCATGTATCTCATTTGATTCTTTATATGAGAATGAATTTGATAATTCATGTGTTTATACTTAAAATGCATTCTATATAAACCCCACTATTTATCATGCAAAAATTGAAATGGGTGTTTGTGAAAAATTCTACTATACTAAAACATAAATGCGGTGTTATCTGGATTATTACATAATGAACTATATTAAAGTATGAAAAAAACTCTGTGTGAGTATTCTCCTTCATTTTTAGACTTCATGTATATAAGTTACTTCATGATTAAAGAACATGGACTTCCTATCTTTCTTCTTCTTCAATTTAGTTGTTCACATAGATCATATTCTACATTACACAAGTATTTTTCAACATAGATCTTATCCTTTAGAAAAAGTTACATTCACATTTCTCTATTCAAAGGAAACCAGAGTCCTTTCATTTTGAATCATTAGATTAGTAAATTTTTAGAATAAATTCTAATCTTCCAAGTCACATTTTATAGAGATGATTTTTCACCACCACCCTTCGATATTCATGGAATTTTTAAGACTCATAAAACACCATGAGGAATTAGGTTACCTATTGAATATTGGATATCTTGATGTCTTTATGGGGGGACTAGAATGATCAAACGTTATCAGGATATTATCATATTATAATGAGATTCCTTAGTGTTTATCTTGAAATTTCATGTCAAGGATGTAATATAACCTCCTATATACATGAGATCTCATTAAGTCTAAATTATTGGTTCATGGATACTCATGAATCACTGGTTTCCCTTTTAAGTTAATGTCAAGAATGAAGGAATAAAATTCATTCTGATGATCCATTTATTCTAAAATGTGCCTATAATATGAACATGTGATCCTATTTTTGGGGAAAAATTCCATTCATTCATTATGGATTCCTGATAATCCACATAAATTTACTTTTCATCCTCATAAATGATGATATTATTTTTGAAACAATGTTTCATGATCATTAGATCATATTCGATCCTTCAAGATGATAAATATGGATTGAAAATAGTCACTTTGTGAAATTTTTTGGAGATAAACAGAAGAATTGATCTCATGTGGAAATCTAAAGGTAGAAGAGGTTAATGATGATCACCTTTTTCGAATACAATATGTGTATGATCAATAGATGATGAAAATTTCATAGATCAATGGGTGAAGGATATATCTGAACCATTTACATGTTTGTGAAGGGTACCCATGACTTCTTTATACAACATTGATTATTTCATTTGTATAGACATCTATTTATTAAAAAATAGTGTGGATAATGATACAAATTAGAAGTAGGGGTTCACAACATGAAATCTACTATTCTCACATATGGGTTATTGTCTGCTAACATAGGTGAATTCATATATGGACTTATATATGATCCAACAAACTAGTGCACCTCTTGGATTGCGTGCTCCCATGAGCCTCAAACATGGGTACAACCCAGCCGACTTTCTACCTCTTTGTGTTGGCTCTCCCACAGTGGTTGACCCTCTGGCCTCCTTATGCCTGGTTGAAGGATAACTCCTTTAGGATAGTTGGGTTTGGACTATTTTTTTGTAAATAAAAAAAATATTTAAGAAAACATAATGTGGAAGATGTGTCCAAAAACACCCAATCATCTATGGCTTTTCTGGACCTAATTAATTCCTTACAAAAATATTTCGAATCATTTTCTTGTGATTTCAAATTCATCAATCAAACATTTATTTTCAGGGATTCTTTGTTCATTAACAAGTTTCAACACATGTGTAATCCTTTATAAAATTTAATTATTATTATGATTAGTATAATAAATATCTAAAAATATAAGGAGAATTTTCCATGCCTGAAAAACAATTCCATTAAACAAATCCATAATAATTCTCTCGAAATTGTCACCAAAATAGAAAATGTTCATACCAAATAACAAAAAATTAGTCTATGAAAATTCTCCAAAATCTTCATATCCATCATGGATAATTATGCTATTGAATGAGATAAATTTATGAAAAATAATTATCTGGGAATCCCCATGAGTCTTATTATATAGTTCGTCAACTCTTTACACATTTACCATTACATGAAAAATCACAAACCATATATAAATTCATCAAAAATTTATTTAAACTCATTTTTATATATATAATACAAATAAAACCATTCTCATCAACCATTAAATTAGAAAATATACAATATTTAGTCAAATCAATGTTTATGTGGGCTAACCCGGTGTAGAAAACAAGATAGATAGACCAAAAGTTTTAAATGTTGTCCATTAAAAATCCCGCATGTGATATAACTCTCATAACATATTTATTTCTCAATGAAAAACTATATAAAATAGATTTTTCAAGAAATATAGTCTCTTTTAATATTTATCAAGCATATAAGAAATTATATGTGAAAGAATATTTTACCCCCAACCTCAATGATCGCACTCATCAACCTACACTCCTCCCAGATGAATATATTTAATTAAATTAATGCAATGGATAGAAGAGTACATGGATTACCTTATTTTTCATCTTCTGTTGGGGTGACCTAATCTATTATATATTCATGGATTAATATTTGAAATCACATATTTTTGTTTCATCCCCCTAAAGGTCTGAAATCCATTCATTTTACTTAGTGAATAGTTTCATCATATTTCATTCTATATGTTTATGTTGATGATCCACCATCAGAGAAAAATTCATTTTTTAGATCTTAAATAATCATTCAAACTTGTTATCTTCAACTTTTTTATCTCATGTATCATCTTGAGAATGAAAATCAACTTCAATTACCTAGAATGTATGTAAAAAATACAACACAAGAATAGGTAAATAATGTGGAATTGTCATGATCTTAATAATAAGAGAAACAAGGATGAGAAGTTTTTCTCAACCAAAATACTCCTTTTATTATAGCTAAAATGATTATTGTACCTATCATTCATTTTCCTTTTTTATAATTAATATTTTGAGATTTCATCAATATCATTAACTAATTTCATTAATTTACCATCTTCCATTGAGGATTAATTTTCTTCTCATTTCCATTATTGAAATAGGTTATACAGATGCTTTATTTTCTACCTTCAGTATCTCCAATTGAGAAAGTAGATGAGTCATGCTATTTATTTCCTCATCTTCAGTCAGATTTGACCATCCTCAAAAATCGTGTGAGAGAAAAGAATTGAATTTTATTGGGAAATTTACATGATATTCGAATTATTCTTCACATGGAATAAAATTTTCCCCTTCTACTATTCTCTATATAATTCTCAAACATTATAGTTTTTCAATTCGATATAAACATTTAATTTCATAGGAAAAAATATTAAGCATTCCATTTTAAAATATTAATTTTTGGAGTTTCAACAAGGATTATTAAATGTTTTGGAGTTACCTGTTTTAGGTAACTTATAAAAATATACATCAATAATTTATTCAATCAATCATATATTCTGATTTCCTCTTTAAATATATTCACTTCTTTATTTAAAAATTTTCAATTTATTTTCATAACATGTTTTTAGTGGTACATTATATGAAATTTATTTCCATAGTAGAATACATTTCTATTAGTTAATATTAAAATCATGGTGTCCTTATTTTAATGTTTATTAGGAGTGGTTTGTTTAAATTTCATTTTCTGAAAATATTTCGTTACCATTTTATCATTCATTCTATCTAGTCATCTTTTCATTCTCACATTCTTATTTTCAGGTTGTGGTATTCAATTAAAACATGAGCTGTACATATTTGGTACCTACCAATAACCATCTTCTATATGAACACACATGTTTCATTACATAAAGAATTATTTAAAGAATTTGAATCTATTTCTAGTGCAGATATTCATTAACTTTTTTCTTTGGAATTGACAATTGGTTTTTGGTATCTTAATTAGATTCTCTCTACTCACCCTGAATATAGGTCCTTTTTAGTATTTTTAAATTACCATATCATAATAATATTTAGTATCATGATTCCCAAACATCCAAGTACACCAATAACTCCCAAAAAATATATTTTTTATTTTTATTTTACAAGAATGGATAGATTTAGTGCTTTTTAGCTTCTAGGATTATCTTTCCCCATTTAGAGGATCAGTTTGGGAGTAATTTTTTTATATTCCTAATATACACACTTAGTGTTTTTGTCTTTGAGTTATGATTTTTTTCAACCCAAATCATTGTATTTTTTTTATTTCCTCTTATACTAGTTGATGATGTTATATTAGTAAAAATAGAATTAGATGGGTTATGGTTTAACTTATTTCATAATAAGTAGAAGGTTGACGAGGAGAGGATGTATAGATATACTTCCCACTAATATGAGTATATCTAAAGACATGAGTTATATCTACACTTTGAAAAAAATATCCCTTTTTATAGGTCAACTCTCTTTATATGTTTTGGTGGAAGAATTATTTTTCTCAGTAACATTGGATGTTCCATTATGTGTCCACTTCATGTTTTTAAAATTTATACCTAGTTTAATAAATTTCATGCTGAGGGATAAATTTTTACTTTCAAATTATTTTAGTCAACCTTCTCATTCCCTTTTTATTTTATTAATCCGTTATTCATGATGTTTTCAACCTTCAATCATAATGTTTTTAAGGAATTTGATTATTTTGGTTTTAAATTATAATTGGGATTACTTGTAATTTAATATAGTTTAATGTGAATATTCTTTTGAATATATATTTAGAATTAACTCTTTATTAATATTTTCCTTTTCTTCCACATGAATGGTAATCTCCTTAACTGTAAAAGATTCTTCATAAAGTTGAGAGTCTTTGATATTCATTTAAACATTGAACATTGTTTCATGTACATGGATTACTTCACCAAAAACATGTTAACATACTATTATATCATAAACATTCCACTGTAATTGTTATTCAATTGATTAAATATTTTTATGGAAAAGTGTCATATTTTTTCTTTTCCTTCCACAATGTATGTGAGACATTTTTTAGTTCTAAATAACATGGAATGTGAATCATCTTATATATTAATTTCCCCTTCATGATGTTCTCTATTATAAAAATATCCTCTAAAGAAAATCATATATGAAATATCTTTTTTAGGAACATCCGTTATATATCTCTCAAACAGATTGTAGAATTATTTAATTAATTGGATAGATTTAATTTCCTTAAACTCATTACAAATTTAGGCAGTTTCACTAAAAGGATCATTGTGAATTGATTTAAAAATAGATTACTGATCCAAATCTTATTTCATTGAGATTTTAATAACTATATTTTTATCCTTCTTTATAGTGTTTTTCAGAGTCCTGGTAAGTAATTTCATGTATTATTCTGTAAGATTAGAGATTATGACTTCTGATTCCGTTAATTTATAATCAACTTCAAATACTTTCATCCTCCCCTTAATGCTAAGTTCTATCAATGTTTCAGGGTGAGATTTATCATAAAATATTGAGATGGTGATGATGATTAGTCGATGATGAAATGACCAGCATTCCATTTATTTTTGAATATGACGGTTTTTATGTTTTCTGGGTAGTTTTGTATTCATATGTTTTTCATCCATGGTTAAATTATAGGAAGTTCTAATTTTTATTGGTGGGAGATTTAACGAATGGAGGTGGTGTCATGGGGAAGGTCATATATTCATTTTGAGACCATTTCTTGATTCTATCTCTAATATTAACAAATGTTCTACCACTCACCCTGGCTGGTTTCTGTGGTAGTTTATACAAGGTGTTCAGATGGGATGGTACACCATTCGATGCTACACTAGGATCTATGACTATAGTAGGATTGGGTCCTTCATTCAGGGTTCCATTGGTTTTATAATTATTCATGGTTTTCTACTGGTCTATTGATATGGCTCAGCTTCAACACAAATGATGATTAATATTATTCTGTATTCTATTTTTTCATTGGATTGGTGATTAGTGATGGTAGTCATCGACATTGTTTCTAGTGGTTTCTTGGTTGGTCATCTGATTTTGTTCGGCGTCTTTTTAGTGATTATTTCCTGAAGAAGTTGGTGATTTTTGTGGTATTGTGTTAGTTTGGACATAATGGATTATTGAAAAAATAGATTTAACAATTTTTTATGGTTTGGTTTGATAATGTTCTTGGGTGATTGGTGGTAACCACCAGTGTATTGATGGTTTCTTCATGGATTAATGTTCAATGATGTGACAACATAATTATTGAGGACCGCCAGTGGATGTAGTATCATTTGGAATCATGCACACGGATGCATTAGGTTTGAGGGTTTCAACTTTTGGATTTTTTTTCTAATCATTAAAATATTTAATTTTTGATGTCTACATATGGTGATCTGCATGGGGTTGTTTTCTGGTTTTTGAATGTTGCTGGTTCTGATTTTGGTATTTCTTCTTGGTTTTCACGAAATGTAAAAGTGATTCTTGATAAACCAATTTAAAAAATCATATTTTCCGTAATTGACCCATAATACATTCCCACATCTACCCTATTTAATAGGAATGTATATTTCGTGTTATCTCAACAATCATGAACACATGAAATGTAGATATAAATATAGTAGAAATACACAACGTTTCTATAAATTTTTGGTACTAGAACCCACTCCATGTCGTGATCAATCTATAGTTGTTTCATGGATTCAATTATCATACTAAATGTTAATGATTAAATGTTCTTTTAATTGGTTCATGAAGTTTATATATGAAATTATTGAACTTCCTGAGGTATAATCATTATTTATATTGGTACAACTGGTCTTCAATGGAATAGTTGATAACATCTACACCAGTTATTCAAGGATAATCTTTTGGAAAAATTGTTTCTTAAAAACAGGAATAATTTTCATCATCTAGATAGTTTCATTATTAAAATATGTTATCTGAAAACCAATATATAAAAAATATTTTTTAAAAAAATAAATTGTTTTAAAAAATTGTAATGTGGAATTTCTACTTCAACTCAATTATTTATATAAGTGTGATCATCTTGTATATTTTTCAATGAATTGCATACTTCCTTCTGCCTCTATTTATATCTTTTCCATTTTTTGAGGTATCTAAAGTGATTATTTATGTATGAATTCCTTTGAAAATGAATGAATGTGGGAATTCAATAAAATCCATATGCAACCCATTGTTTCCCTTTTAAAAACCCAAATGGGTGTGTGTTCACCATTCTTCCCTGCCCATATTTTCATGCTTCCTTCTCAATATTTTCATGTAATTCATAGTATGTCAAGATGGGAAATAGTGTGCATGAGTCTTCTTAATCACATATATGATTCACATCTATTGGTTCCTTCATGGTCACAGAACATGTCCTTATTCTCCTTCTTCTTCTTCTTCTTCGCATGAGTGGTTCATGCAGATCCTCTTTTTCTTCAAGAATCAAGTGCGCTTCACGATTCTTCTTGTCTAAGAAACATGTGTTTCATGATGCTCTATTTTAGGGGAAATTAGAGTTTAAATTTTTTAACTAGTAGATAGTTATATTTTCATCATAACTACTCTTTCACCAAGACGTTGGTTGTATAGTAATGTTTACACCACTAGCCTCTAACAATGAAGTGTGTTGAGTACACATTAAACACCCAACGAAATGAGTTACCTTTTGAAGGCTGTAGATATTAGAATATTCATGATTGAATGGAATGAACATAAACTAGAAACATATCTTCGTATGAACATTTCTTTCCTTATGGTTTCCCAGATTTTCCACATCAAGGCTATCATCATTACTCTGACAGACTTATGATCTCATAATGGAAAAAACTCTCAACTTCTTAGGTATTCGTAAAATTATGGTTTCCCATTTAATGTTACACTTGGATTCATAGCATCAAATTATTTCTGATAAGGAATATCTTTTATCATTTGCATACAATATGATCATATTACCCTAATTTTAATTCATTAATTCTATCATAAATTATGGATTTATCATCATCCTCAAGTATTTTCTTGTCATACTCGACATTTTTGACATTATTCATTTAGAAAATGTTTAATTATCATTAAATACAATTTTTATTATCCATGATTATCCATATAAAAAGAACACAATATCTAAATTGGATCATCATTAATAACCCGAAAAATTAAACTCACATAGACAGTCCTCATGTGGTTGTGGTTGAATATGGTATCCTTTCGTGAATACTCACAACACTGGATCAAAGGAAAGCTGAGATCACATAGATCGAATAGTTTAGGAAATATTTTTATCATTTATGTGTTGTTGAAAAGGACATAAGAATTCACTGTTTGATGTTGATTATTCCATAATTTTGGGTGATGGGATATTAATCAATCTTTGCAGTTACCGATTCGATCTGGATTTGGGGGATCAATACCCACATTCCACTATTCACTCACAATCTCTACAACCCACAAACATCCCAAACCTCCTATAAAACCACTATATATGGGACCATTTGTGTGTCCACACATTGAAATGTGTTTTCCTATGAGACATATACAAAGGGCCACCCTATCCACCTTGAATCCTTCTTATATAGGCTCTGCCATGGGGGTTGAAACATGAGTCCCCCTAATATTTGTAAATGGTTATCCATTGTAGGATAGTAGGGTTGGCCACATTTTTTCCTAAAATTTTATCAAATGTGTTTTATTAATACAATAAAATTCCCAATGTCTCATAAATACCCAATATTAGTCATTTTTTTCCATGGACTACATAAATCCGGAAATATTTCTATTGAATTGATTTGTAACGATTTTAAATTCCTGATGAAACCTTTTTATTTTCACACAATTTATCCTTCTCCAACATCTTGCAGAAAATGTGACATCCGTTAAAAATGTACCCCCAATTAATATTAAAAAATATCCATCATGAAAATTATAAGGATAATTATTAATGCATGATATTCAATTGCATTAGATTAATTCATAAAAAGACTCCATGAATAATCACCAATCATGGATAACTTTTTTACCAATTAATAGCTAATGGGTATATAACAATAATCTAGGCACCATCACATCAATCATTGAGAATTGTGTTAGTGAATGAGAAACAGTAATCCATTGAAATTATACTAGAATAATAATCATCCTTCTTCAATGGTTCTTAAGATGTTTCCATATTTATTTTTCCCGGATTAATGACTAATGATAGAGAGCTTCATAATGTATTGACTTTCATTGGATCTTATAGATTGTAAACAAACACAACCGTACTCATCAAACATTGAAATGATATTTTCAAAATGAATGGTTATAAAAGTTTATAGAATGAATAAATATTATAATTATTAAATATTTAGGATTCTAGAGATGATTAATCCATAAAAAAGATATATGGATTGTAACTATCAAACAAAAATATGCATGGAAAATGGTCTAGTGTTTATCCAAATAGCTATTTTAATGAGGAATTATTAATGAAAGGGTAATTGAAAATTATAGGGGAATGATATATTGAAATATTTATATGATTATGGTTCAAGAATTTATGTATAATAAATCTATATTTTTTATTTTGTAGGTTTGATCATGTATGTAGCAAGATAATACCAATGGTTAGGGTTCTTCTTCTCAATACTTTATATTGAGACATGAAAATTGTTATAGAACAATATTTTTTTGTATTATGTGTATAAATCATATTTGAAATATGATATCTTTAGTATAAAAATATTAATTATATATAGAGTTCAATTTTAATTAATTTCTCTAAGGGGATTATGATTCAATATTTTCCGAAGTTTTAACGGTTTATGTTAATATCTTATTTATTTTAGGTATTTTCAATGCATAATTTCTACTGAGGGAAATTAAATAATACCTATCTTTTAAAACCCATATATTTTATTACCCTATTTTTATTCCTATAATTTCTATGTATAAATTTTTTTACTCTCATTGGTACAGAAAATGATAGAGAAAATATTTTTAAAAAGGGATGACCATATTCATATTTGGGTGATAAAATTCATATTCCATTTCCTTTTTCCCAAAAAAAATTATATAAGTTTTTATATATAAACAAATGTTTTAAAAATATTATTTTTACTCCCTTTTATATTATTTAAAAATTTTAAAAATATATCTAATTTAACATTTTACACACTAATTACTTTTCAATTTTTAAAAAAGTGTGTTGCAAATATTCTATTTTAAAAAATATGATATGAAAACCATTACCTCCATCATGAAAATTATATTTTTTTACTATCCCTTTACTATATTCAAGGATTATTTAAAAAAATATCAATATTCATTGAATCTGAAGTCTTTAAATCTACTGAATTAAAAATGATATTTTCTCTATTTTCAAATAATGAATGTTTTTATTATTTATTTTTATCAATTAAATAGTATTTTGGTGATTTATATGATTCATTTGGGATATATTCTTATGATAACTTCAACATACATTCTATGATGTCTCATGATGATGATGTTTTAAGAATGTTTTTATGTAATATATTTTTTTAATGTGTTATTTTTGTAACGATGAAATCCTTATTAAACCTTAGTTTTTTTCTAGGGGTTCTCTATATCGAATAATAGAGTATTTTTATAATCCCATCGATAACATATATAAGGATTCCATTTTGTGATTTATGTTCATAGAAGGATATATACCAAAAATTAATTGTTAAAATAATGATATATCTTGATATAATGTGGACAGGAATGGGGAGTAAAACCAATTTTTAAAGGGACATTTTCCACAATTATAGGGTGGACCTTGTATTAGGAAATGATGGATTGGAGGTTAAACGAAATACAATATGGTATTTTTTAATTATTATTGTATTTTATGTGAACCATTATTATGGAAATTAATTTGTATTGTTGTGTATAAGAGAAAAATTTATTTCTTGTGCTTATGATATATTCTCTGGAATCATGATTTATTATTGATAATTCCATGCTCTTATGATTTTTGTAATTTGTTTTTGTAAGTCATTATACCATAAATCATGATGAATGATCTCTGACATATTCTATATGACTTTAGAAGTTTTGATTTTGTTCTTAGAGCTTTATAATCATATTATTCTCAATTGTTATCATTGATTTATATATCTTATGTTTTCACTTTTTGAGAATATTAGCACAACCTTTCTTATGTCTTCCTTTCTTATTTTATAATGATATGTTATATGTAGGTAATTTCTATGAAGGGTGACAAGTGAGATTAATCTTTAGGATAATATTAATGATAGTTCATTAAGTATATTGATTGTGTATCTAGTATCTAAATACAGAAAACAATTAATGTTATGTGGTGTGTATTGTTATGATATGTATTGAATATTCAAAAATACTATTTCAATATTTTTATATATATAATGCTTGACACACCTCAGTCATTATCATAGATGGTTTTAGATTTATTTAGAGATTATGATTAGAATAACTTGCTGGAAAACATATGTATATGACTAATTATAGGTTATCATCCCAATGTCATGGTAATATATATTTTTTATTTATATGTTGATGAAATGCTTTTTTGGATACATAAATATGATGGGATCATTTGAATTGATTTTCCTTGGGGAAATAAACCTAAAAATATAGTTATGTATCAATTATATCTTTACTTAAATAAAAAATAAGAGGCTTAACAACACACATAGTTTGACACTCCTAAGTGATATACTTTGGTTAATTCAGAATCTCTTTATGAACCATCATTGATGAATAAGAGGATAGAATATACAACAACCCATGATAATCTATAGTGATGTGAGATGAACATAAGAATCAATGGGTTGAAAAAAGGTGTCCTAATCGAGTAAATTATAATAATTATATCACAAATAATATGATTTATTACTCTTATTATATATGTTTGATACTCAAATAATCATTTTTGGTTTTAGTCAATGGCTATAACTTTGATGAATCATGTGAAAAACCCTTGTGATAACAAAGAAAATTACTATCTTCATGAGAAAAATAAAATAAATTGATATATAGGAAGTGAAATATATCATTTATTATCACCCAACTCGGTCATGATATAAATAGTATCATGAATATTGATTATAATGTAAAATGGAAGAAAAACTCACCATTGATAGTTTTATGTGGAAATATATACCATCATTTAATGGTTCCTTCAATTCACTTATTACTAAGAAATGTATCATTGCTATAGAAAATAAATTCTCCATTCTCATGTACGTAGACCATGATCGGGTTAATTTTCTTATGTATCATTTAAAATGATCTGATCAATGGCGGGATCTTATGATGTATACGAGGAAATATGATAAAATTTACTCCATGATATTGGAGTAATTTGTGATGGTATTTTTCAATAAGTATTTTCCTAAAAATATCCATACTAATATGAAGAACAAAATTCATGACCAGTAGTAGAATGATGTTGAATGAATTGGTACATAATATGTCAATTTATCAAACATTCAAGGAAATATTTATGTTTTTATTATCGAATTTGAAATAAAATTTAATGAATTCATTATTTTTTTTACAGAAAAGTAAACTAAATGTATTATATATAAGAGATTTTAATTGATTTGAAGAAATTATTTGATATTATATCATGCTAAAAAGGGTGAGTATAGACTCACATTGTTCTCTTTTTCTACTGAAAAGATGAGAAAATATAATTTTGATGAAATTATAATAATAAAACCCATGGAGGAAAGAATATTAATCATCTTTTATTCTAAATTATTAAAAGGAAGAATTGGGGAAATTTCTTTGTCGGGGGATGATAAATATTTTTAGTTTAAAGAATAATTTGATCATGTAGAAGAATAATTAATTAATTTCAAGAGTAAGGTAAATTAAAATAATAGAGATAATTGTCAACTAAATAGTCCATACACACTCTAATGTTGTAATTTCAATGTGTATAGGAATTATGGAAATAATTACATGAGTCCTAGTGTATCATATTCAATCAGTGTTAGTAGCCTCTTATGCCAAGTAAAAAAAGGGAAACTCATGTGGTCACAACTATTGAATAGGGTTATAATAATTAAGTGGTGAAAGATACACTTACAATCCACGTTATAACTATAAATTTAATTTTTTATTCTAGATCTACCCATTATTTTATATCTGATGAATTATGTGTATAAACTCACCACCACAATGATTAGATACTGAGTTGACAATAAAAGCATAAAATTTTATAATAATAATATCTCATGAGTATAGCAATTCTCTAATAAAATTTTATTGTAATTATCTTCCTATAAATATTATAATTATCCCTCTAGTTAAATTATATGTTATTTTTGAGACTGGATTGACTCTCTTTATAAAGATCTCATATCTATTATAAGGGAAGGTAATTACTCCTTACCTAAAAATAATTTCACTTTTATTACAATTCTCTATGATATATATTATATAATGGGAAGTTTATACGAAAATTACCACAAAAATATTTCAACCATATAAAATATGCTTTGAAATAGATTTTATCAATAATTTCTAAGTGTAAATAAATTTAATGTAAATTAAAAATACATAATCATACATTAAAAAAAAGATAATTCATTTAACTTATTTTAGAAACTAATTCATAAAATTATTAAATCTAGGTTTCTACACAAAATTTATTTCATGAAATACAGATCCTCAAAACACATGGAGTTTTTACTTTTATAAGGTATCCATAAGTCAGAAAGAAAAAAGTATTTGAAAAATTATGAATAGAGCCACAAATTCACAATTACCAATTAGAATCCCTAATGGAAAGAATTAATATGATTTTCATAGCCGATCCATAGAAATAAATAAGTGGATAAGAGAGAAATAGAACAAAATAGAGATATACATACTATAATATGATAAAGAATTAATGGAAACATTTATCTAATAATGATTTGAGTTGAGATAGTAAGAAACATGATTAAAAATAAACCAGGTTTGAGTGGGATAGGATTCAATTATATGAGAATAGATGGAGATTAAAATGGGGCTGGTAGGTTAAAATTACAATAATACCCCAACATTTGTTGTCCATATTGTCATTAATGTCTACATTTTGGATCCCATAGTTGGGCCAATGGATTGACCAGTGAATTGATTGTGACCCTACCTCTTACTTTTGGTTATAGTTCGAATTCTTACAACCCCATAGAATCTATTGGTTTTCCTTTGGCCTTTATCAGATAGAGGACCAACCCCCTTTATCTTTTACAACTATGGAATTAGGTCCACCCTTACACCAACTTCTACGTGACTTCCATGAACCTTAGTAGGGACTAAAACTAACCTGAAAACCACAATGATTGTAAATAAAATTAAATAAATTAAACAAAGAGAGTGATTCTTTCTAAAATAAACACTAGTTTGTGATATATTCCTTGCCAATATGGTGGATATAAGAAAAAATTATTTGGAAAATTATTTTTTTTATAAACGAAATTATTTCGAGATAATATTCTCAAAATAAAATTGGAAGGTTACAATGAAATATCATCAATAAAACCACATCTTATATGGTATGATTCCTCCCCCCAAACACCTCCATACAATATGGTGTTTCGAAAAGAGTAAGTTGCGACATAATTAAATTTTCTTACTGATTTTGGGTGAATTATGTACCCGAGTATTAACCACCCCGATCTGATCGTGGAATGTAATATTTTGAGATTTTAAAATAATACTATGCTCAATATCCTAGGGTGAAAAAAAGTATGAAAATAAAAAAAACCATGAAATGATATTATTTTAAAATAGACAATTGAAGCATATAAATTTTATTTTTGAGAATCAATTGGAGTAAATTCATTAGGAAATAAAGATAGTATGGTACTAGTAAATATAAATACTTTGATTAATGATGAGAACATACATATCAAATTTTTAGTAAATTGAATATATTTTGTTATTATTAGGAAAAAATTATTTTTTAAATCTTTAAAAAAATTAATAGATAAATCGGAAATCATTTCAGAAATAATAATATCAAAAATGTATTTGTGTAAAATTGAGTATTTTTTTTGGAAATATTGTTTTTAGTGAATATTAAAAAATACCAATTCTAAAGAAAATAATCTTTTCATTTTATGTTATTAAAATTTACCATTTTTATAATTGATTTTAAAATTTCATTAGTTATTTTTGAATAGAAATAATCCAATTAATGTCATTAGGATTTAGATTATGCATAATTTTGATATAAATATATTATTATACATAAAAATTTATTTTTCTGACAAAACATGTCATCCCATTTAGTCGGATTATTTTGAAAATAATTTTTGAAAGTTATAGGGGTAATTTTGTTTAGTGGAATCAAAATGTAAAATTTTGTTAAATTTTATTACATTATTTTTTTGACATAATGAACAGTTACCCTAACAAAAATGTTGTCATGAAGGTATGTATAAAATTTTTAGAACATGGTTGAAAATATTATGGATTTAAAATACACAATAAACATGATTATATTTCAATGAATGTGTTTAATTAAACTACCCACATTTGAAAATTTTAAACTTTTAATTTTTCTTCCATTATTCTATGATAAAAAATTATTTCTTTTAATGAAATGAATGTTCCAGAAATTATATTTCTTAATTTTAATATCAATAATATTTTGTACCATGTATTAAAATAGGTTTTGAATGGTTATTATAAAGACACCACCAATACTTTATTCCTCACAAATCATGAGCCACATATCCCAAAACAACCTTATAAAAACATTTTTTAACAACATTATTTGTATTATATAGGCAATTTAACTCTTAAAATTATGTCCCTAAGGTCATTATGTGGGGATCCAAATGAGGTTATCCTAATAGGTTATAATTGTCTCAACCAAACAATTTCTTTTTAATGATTATTCAAACTCATTAAATTTTATCATAAAAATTCCAAAATGTTAACATAAATATATCTTATATTCTAATATTTCATTATATTGTTTAATATCCTTATTCAACTCATTTTTATATCTAATGGGAAATGAAACTGTCATTTGTGTATGTGTGGACTATCGCATCATGAACCGATTAATTTTATTTCTCATCACAACATTTCATTATTCATTATTATAATAGATTTAATGTATATATCCTATATTCATGAAATAATTATGATTATTTAAATATAATACATCTTCTGTCTTCTTCCCAGTCCAATAACTAAAAATGAAATTATCACACGACTATATATCCTAAGAATGAGATTAAAATGATTATGAAGGGTGTTCCCTGATAGCACTTCAATGCATTAGAAAATGATTACTATCATGATACATCGTGTTCAATGGGGGATTAACCATTCTAATCCTTATTCAATTAGGGTATTTTCATGATAATTCATTTGCAATGAGGGATTATTCATGCTAATTCATGTGCAATGAGCCTTGGATCAAGAAAATATAAAGTCCTATGTCCTAAACACATTTCCATGTTATGATAGTAATGATATATCATTCCTTTATGTTAATGTTTCTATTACGATCCATTGATATTCCTATTGCCTAACATGTAATGTATTCTTCATGATATGCCTTGTTTACACCTTTAGTGGTATTTATGGAACACCCCTTTCATATGTAGGTCCTCAAGTTATTCCATGAATTGTTAAGTAAGATGGAATGAGTTGGTCATGTCAAAGAAGCTTAGAATAAATATTTTTTATTTCACGTTATATGTTGTTATTTAATGGTAGAAATTTCAAGAGTAGTAGACATATCCAACATTATAGTTGAATAAAGTACAATTTTATTTAATAAATAATTTTTAAGTGTGTAATAAAGAGTAGGGATATTATAAAATTAATGTTATATAATTATTTTAATTGAAAGATAAATGTGGAATTAATATAATATATTTATTGTTCACGGTAATTTCATGATCAATCATGTGGAAGAAATATATTATTTTATGAGATCTATCTACATCAAATCATCATCTAATTAAGAACATAATATATTAATCCAAACAACCTGAAATGAGGAACATTTATTCCATTTCAGTATTCATTGTATCCCATTTGATAGATATCACTATGATAATGTTGAATGATTATCACCTCTGTTGGATGTACATGAATGACTAATATCCTCATTTTCTATTATAAAACCCTAAAATGGCCAAGGTCTGCTAGAACCGTCCATGATAAATAATAATAGAGATCATTTAATAAAATATCTAAATCAATGGATTTAATCACTCCCATATTAATTCAAACCACACCCACACATAATAACCAATAAAAGTATTGTATCCATAATATAGTATCCCATTATTTAACGAATGTGGTCGAATTCCAGATGGTAATTCATGGAATCTGACATATATTTTGATAACAATTTTACTTCAGAGTTATAATATTCATTATAATCTATAATACTCTCTTCATTTTAATCCATCAAATTTTCTAATTCATTATTTTTTAGGTATTTCTATATTTTTATTTTCATTTTGTTAATATTCTAATTTTTTTATTTAAATGGTATTCAATCATGATTTATATGGATTATATGATTATTTAATTAAATATTTATTTGGGAAATATTTATTTATGATGTTTTTAATATCTATAAATTTTGTTCTGGATGCTAAATAATATTAAAATTAAGATAATTAAAGGAGTTAGTTGAAGATTGATGATGTCAATATGTTGAAAATTTGGAATCCTTAGTATAAATGAAGGAATGAATGCCTTAGAAGTTGAACACATAGAGACCATAATGTTATATATTAGTATGCTAAAGAATTTATATATTGTTGTAGATATTTTTTTTGAAATTTTGATTTTTTTTGGATGAATTTAGTATTGTACTAAGTTTAATTGTGATTTTTGTGTAGATCAAAATATTTTTGGAGAGAAGTGACTAAAATTTACACAGGGTTACTTTGATATGGGATATATAAACTTATGGAAATATATATGATTTTTTACATTTAAAAAAAAACATATCGAATCCCTAATACACTTGGTAATGAATAATATTATTTCTTAGTTGAAGATGAAATAGAAAATTTATGGATTTACAAGTGATATGTAACTTCTTTATACAATACTTAATATATCATCCTTTATCATGGGTACTATATAATATATTTAGTCAAATATAAAAATCATTAAATCATTCATAAACTCTATAAAATTACTAAATCAAGTGAATAATAATTCATACCCTATGATTTTTAACATTTTTGGTATATTACATGTTTCATCTACTTTGATCACTAGGATAGTTAGCAGATGATTAATATTGTTATATAACATAGTAAAATTTCTTTTCTCCACTATTTTATACATAATTTATAAAATAATAGAAAGAGTGGAATATATTATTTTATTTAATTTAATTTTCAGAGATGTGTAGTATATTTTCGGTGGCTGAGGAGTTTCATAAGACTTTATACATTGTGGGAATTTTAATGACCTTTCACATAAGAAATATAACATTACTGAGAAAAATAAGATAAATAACGCTCATGTTTTGGAATATAAAGATACATCACAATGTATCTCCAAAAATACAAATGGATGAAACTAATATAATTCCATGATATAGGATGATCAACCATGCCACTAAGTGACTTTGTGGGAAAGATTCAATGCAACATCCATTTAAAGGTGCGTATATCATGGTGATAGAATTATCAATGTAAAGGGTTGATGGAAGATGGGAATGTAATGTGTTAAGATCCACGTATTAAATAATTACTTTTTAGGGAATTCCATAAAATTATAGTGGTTAAACCATAGAGAATAATTTACAATATATTCAGACAATTAAATAGTTTCCATACTTTTTTGACCATGAAAATTAATCAAATGGACTATGTATAAGAAATATAGATGAGAAAATCTGTCAATCCAAAATTTTGAATAATGTATGGAAGAAAAAATTAAGAGATGTGGGTTTATAGGAAGATATAAATCTTGGGGTAGATATTCAACATTCAAGAAGAAATAATCATAAGAGGGTGACTCAAGAATGAACAAGAAGAAATATACAGGACAACTATAGGATTATGGTTGATAGTGAGATCCAATTTATTATTATTTTTTTCTACTATAATTTTCTTTATTCATACCCTATCTACTAAATATTGAAGAGATGGGTAAACACATCTTGGTAATTTGGGGAAGGGAAAAGTGAAACAATGTAATTTCCTAAGACTACATCTTCAATGAGTTAATTTTTTTCATTTGTTAATCAATTTATTTATTTAGTATCCAGATAGAATTTTGGGTGAGTTTTTTTTCAATTATATTATTCTTATTATTTTGGTACTGCATGCGGTTGTTAATCATATCCCTCCATCTATTTTTTCTATATTATATATAATAGAATGAGCTAAATGAGGTGTGATTATCTATAAATTCTTGATACATTTATGAAATAAGTTATTTAACATTTAATTTATTTGGAGAAACGTTCCCAATTGACTTTTACCTTATTAGTTTTAGGATAAGATAATATTTATGGTGATATTTCAATTTTTAATAGAAATATAAATTATGGATTCTTGTCATGATCACTTCATGATTAAATCTCCGAATTTCATTCAACATAGGGTGAAAGTTAGGGAGAATGTGGATTCATTCACTTTTAAATTGTAATTATTTAAAGTAAACAATTATTAAAAAAATGATTCCATTACAATTAGTAACACAACCATGAATCCATAACAATATATATTTTCGAAAAATATAATTTATTATATAGGGCTGAAGTCCTCTTTAGTCTGAAATCTTGTAAACGCACCCCTTTATCTAATTATGAAAATTGAATTTTTAAAACACTATCTAGATTAAAATCATGGTTTCTAATATAATAAATATATATAATAACTCATATTTTTTAATGAATTTCCCCACACCTAGGATAAATATTTTAAAAAATATATATATTTTATGTTTCTAGTGTAAAAATTACAAACATTTAAATAGTATGAACGTATCCAAAACATAGAAACATTATTATCTTTATATTGAGATTATTACACCAAGCTAAAAAACATATATTATAAATTTTCATGTTGATATTAGGAGAATTTTTTTGTAAAACAATAGTGAAACAATATGTTTTATCTATGAGACTTAAATAATTTTAGATCACCATAAAAATTAATTATAGTACCTTTGTGCATTGCACTTAATTATCCTAAATAAAAACATTTCTACACATATAACAAAGGATAGTTTTGAACTAAAAATTTATTTTATCTAACTTATTTATAGATTTCATGGTATTTCATATGAACACATAAATAAACATATCACATAAATCAGCTTTGAAAAATAAACCCTAAAACCCATAGGAAAAGATGAAGGTAAAGTACAGTGGAGATCCCATCCATTACTTTTGAAGTAGAAAATAAGGAATTATTGTACAAACTCTATCTAGTTGTGGTCAGCTATCCCCATTACGAAATTGACAAACACCAATTTATTAAATTTTTCTATAATATCCTATTGGAGAGTGACATAAATCTACTAGAATAATATTTTATAGGATCATTGATTAAGAAACATTTTATATATGTATGATGGAAAATAGAGAAGTAATATTAGAACTATTTGAAATTTTATACAAGAGGCACGAGTAATAGAGGATATTATTTTGAATGTTCTTCCAAATATCACCTTCTAGTGTTTAATATTATGGAACTAACCATTTAGGTTAGAAAAATATCTCTTAAATATTCATGTGAGAAAGAAGAACCAGATGAGTTATATAGTGTATTCTCATCTCAAAAACATTTTACTTATCAATGTGACAACATTTAGGGTCAATAATGTTATCATATTACCAACCAAAAAAATGATGTTGTAGTATCTAAATAACATATTTAGAGATAATTAACATGTATAATATATGATTGTTAATCCAAAAAAATAAATCTCCAAATACCCCTTAATAGAAATACTTATAACCTCTACCAGTACCATAACTATTTAGTCATCCATCCATCTAGGCAATCAAACTATAATCATTTTAACAAGAGAAACCCTTTAGGAATCCTTTTACCAGTTCATAAACACATATATAGAACCAAAAATGGTAAAATTTTTGGGAGTTTAGAAATGTGTCAAATGTGTGAAGGGATAATATTGGAGCCTTATGATGATACTATTTAAAATCCTAAGAAAATTACTAGCACAACATGTTCCAAATCCCAAGGGAAATGTTATCCTCTTAACAAGTATAAGTTGTAAATAGATTCACTCTCTTTCCAAATATAATTGTAGGAAAAAGAAACCAAACCTATAAAAATATGATGATAATGATTTAGAAAAGAATGCGAGGGAATAAGAAAAGTTATTTAAAAATAATAAAAATTAGGAAACAATAAAATAATGTTTAATAAAACATTGGAAGGAATAAAAATATTCCAAAAAATAATAGTGAAATAATATGTTATTTATAATACATGCCTTCCATTAACTTACCTCATAACAATGATCCAATTCTAGATGATATAATAGCATGAAATTCAAAATTAGATTATAGAAACATTCATGAATAATGAAATCGGTACACCTTTTCGTGATGTAATGTAAACTCTTACTAAATATGATATGTTCCTCAATCAACATTTTACTATTAGAGTATACATCATTTGGATGAGAGGGTAATCATGGGATGAAGTTTTTTATCATTGGTCAAACCATAAATTCCGAACTAATTTCATGGTATAGGTATATTTCAAATCCCACATACAATTGTTTTTATGTCTTAGAAATATGAGTCATCTGATATTGGATCCTCCCTATATTAGTTTCCCTATTTTTTATAATTATTTGTAGATTAGAGAACTCAAGTCCACAAGAGGTATTATTTAAAATGAAAATTTTCTATTGCATTCATAGTAGGACTCCAAGAGAATGTTATATATTCAGTAAAATATATGATCTTCCCATCCAAAATAATTGTGTAAAACATGGTGGATGGAATTATCCAAATATAGTCAAACCTATTCATGGTTAATCATTTATTAAGGACATCAATGACAATCATAGTTGCATATAAATAAAAAATTAATATAAATTTTGTCGAGAAAAATTACTAATTTAATTTTATTCTAGATATACCCATAACAAGATAATTCAGTTTACATAATTTCACACATTGATTATGATAGAACTTCTAAGGAATATATTATGTTAAAATAGATTATATTCTAAGTTAATTAGATTAGTTTTAAATTTTCTATGTTGAATATATAGGATAAAAATTAAAATATTTTATAACAATCCAAAAATTTGATACCCTCTTATTAGTTTAATGGATATGATTGAATTTTATATAATGAATTAGATAAAATTTGAATTTAAAAAAGGAATCCAAGTATAAAGATGAAAAACAATTGAATTTTTATATCTATAATTAGTCTAGACCATATAAAAGGATTTGAAACTTTTTCCAATGAATTAAATGAGTGTTTTTAATGGAAGGGATCAGGTTACTGGTGATCATTTCGAGTACACTTTCCCAAAACTGAGAAAAAAATCGTATAATGTTTTATTTAATGTTTTGGATAAATAGGATTGAGTTTAAGATATATCCCTGGTATAATATCTAAAATTCTTTTGTACAAAATTTTATTTAAATAATACTTAAAACCCATCATATAACCACAAACAAGACATAAAAAACTATTATAGAGTATACTATGGAGGATATTAAGGAATATTTTGAATCTTGTATTATCAACCCCATCACTAATACACATTTATTTAGTCGCATTAATATTAACCGCAAGGAAACTGTTCTAGGAATAGTGTAAGATAAGTATAATTAATCAACTCTTATGTATGTCCAAAATATTTTGACAGTTTGTATAGTCTATAATAAATTTAAATAGTTATCTATGAAATATCATTTTCAAATTAGAATTACTTTTCAATGAATAGAAATATTGTTAGGTAAAACCGAGTATTATTTTCAAGATATATTTGAGGATACATACATGTTTTTATTGAACCTGAAGTCTATGAAAATATGAATGTCACATGTCATTTGGATACACATTCTTACAATATTATGACATTTCAATTCTATAAAAAAATATATTCCTTTTAATTATTCATGGTGATACATTTATATGACCGTATTGAGAAATTCTGTCATGTACTATCCCCCAGGGTCGGTGCTGTGACTACCCCATGCCCACCTCCAATAAGTCAGGGGCTGGTGACTAACACCAAGTAGGCATATCCCACAGATGGGAGGCATTTTTCAACGTACATGTACACACACCCATAAAAAGATCAAATGTGTTGTATTGAAAACACTTACTAAACAAGAATGCATACCACTATGATACCATCAACATTATAAGAGGGTACCAAAAATTGAAATGTAAATAGGGAAATAATACGTGCCCAACCAAATAGAAACGTTCAAGATCACTAATCTCGTCTGTAGAAAACATTACCTGATGAGCATGTACATAAATAGATGTACGAAGTCGCTAAATCACACCTCGACTATCGGGTTTTTCTCAAGGCATCACATTTCCCCAACCCACCATGGACTCTTTCTATGAATCAATCATCTGCATAGGACATGAGTTGTGTGGGCATAGTGAGTTCATGGGTGAGTAAAACAACACTCGCTAGGGACCCCGAAAGGAAAAATGTACACCAAAAATAAATACGCAAAGTATACCAAAAAGGAAATATATAATGTAAAACACAAATTAAACATAGAAATTAATGTCAATACGGTCATATTACAGAAGTAAAAGTCTAATGTAACAAGATAATGATTTCCAGTTGTATTCTATAGATCTCTCATTCTCTATGAAACTAGAAGTGTCAGAGGGACTATGCCAACACTACTTTTTATTACAAATTAAACATGATTTATTACATAAAAAATCACTTGATACAACAAAGAAGGTCGAGAGGTTCAGTGTATTTGGGTATTTGGATCATTTCATATAAAATTAAAACATGAAATACAACATTTTATTGAAAATGTCCTTTACATGACCACTACATTCCTTCGTACTTAGCGTGTCATGGGATAACCTGAGGACATGAATAAGAAAAAGGTGAGCTATAAATCCCAGTAAGGTAGTACACATGGAATAACATTTGGAGTACAATACATGTTAGAAAATAGGCATATCAATAGAACAGAAGAAAAACATGAACATAAAGGCATGATAAAGCATGATAATCATAACATGGAAATGTGGTAACAGCACTTAACATGGAATTAGCATGAGCCAAGGCTCATTGCACCTGGAGCATGAGTAAATCCTCATTTCACATAAAGCATTAGTAAACCCTCATTTCACATGAATTAGCATGATTCAACACTCATTTCACATGACGAATCATGATACGATACTTTACCAAAAGCATTGGAGAGCTATAAGGGCACACCCTTCTTAAACATTTCATTTCATGCATAAGTGCGCCACATGGATCATAAAAAATGGATTCATAAAACATAATAATTTATTCCACGATAAAGGAATGTGGAATTAATAGATGGAACATAAAGTCAATATGTAAATGTGCATAAAGGTGAATACCCTTGATGGAGAATTGGACATGGTATTCACTACACAATGACATTGCCTTAGAAAATCGGTGCGATTTCGACAGGGTAGCATCATGACATAAGAATTCATAAAAATGGTTGATGAGAGAGAAAGGGGTTCCTCATAAAATTTACATGTAAGGGACAGTAAGGAGGTCATATAGATACATCTCCAAAAAATTGTAATGGAATTTAGATTCATGATACAAAAGTATTGCTCGAATGTAAAAGAGGAGAGAGAAGTTCCTTTCGGAATTTCGGCATAGTAATGGGTGTGCATTGGAGGAATTTAATGAGAGAGAAAGGGTCTCCCATCATTCAAAAGTAAAGAGGGATGTGTGAGGGAGGTGAGAAACCAAACCCCAACATTTATAGTTGAAATTAAAAGGGAAAAACAACTTAATGAAAATTGTACAAAAATGAGAAATGAAGAAAATACCCTTACTTGGAAGTGTTCTTACAAAGGCTAGAGAGAGGCTTGTGAGAGGTTTCCTGGGAGCTTGGGGTACCTTGGGAGGATTCTAGAGAGAGTGGGGAAGAGTTTGGATGAACGTCAAAGGCATTTAGTGAGGTGGAAGTGGGAGCTTGGGTGGGTTTATATAGGAAAGGTGAGGGAATTCTTTATTATTTAGGTTTGGGTCCCCTTATATTAAATTAATCCAAACCACAAACCATACCACAGTTTTGCCCATTTTTTTTGGAAAAGGGAAGAGGAAAATAATATTTTATAAGGCCAAGGTCCGACCAACATAAAATATTAGCGTTGCTTATGTGGAGGTGAGTCACACTCCCATGGAAATTCATTTAAAAAGACAAGGTGTTTAATATGTCTTGAGGGGTCCATTAATGCTTTGAAAAGTAAGCCAAACAAACCGAAAATCACATTATTTTAATGGTAAAACATATATTGTCCGAACATAAGAATTATAGTTTTTTATTACATCACTATTGGGTCATTATGATGTCATAAAACACATTATATATATTTAAACGGTATTTAATTTTTACTAAAAAATTTGACTGTCTGAGAAAATTTTGAAAAATTCACCATTGGATAATTTCGACGTCTTGATTCCAAAAATAACATTTATTTTATCTAAATAATTTTCTAAATATTTTAATTTTCACTTTTAAAATAATAACTGACATTTATAAAAAATTCATGGGTTTTGAAAAAAATTGCTTTCAAACCTTAATAAAAATTACAATTTCATTCATTCAATTACATGATCATTTAAATATAATAAAATTAATCTAATAATAATAATAATATTTTATTAATATATTATTTAATTCAAAAATACTTTAATTTAATAAAATATATTTCTTAATTAAATAATAACTAAAAACACCATTTGTACTTTAAAAACTATTTAAAATGTATCAATAATGATAAGAAATTATATTCCTTATTATATACAAAAATACTGTACATGAACATAATACTATTGATTAGTTACATAACCCCTTAAAATAGCTGGATAAGACCTAAGGGTAAGGTGTGCGATGGTGACAGACTCTTGGGGTGGCTCGAATAACATCGCTCAAGTGGTAATTTCTATCAACTTCAACTTCTCCCGTAGACGGTCCCGTTCGAGCTTCACATGGTGAAGTTTAGCTTGGGCTTGGTCAAGAGCGAAGCCCAAGGAAGCCACCTCTTTTCCAATCTCTTATAAATGAGTTTCGTATGGGGAAATTCTTCTGGATGAGGCCATCGCTTCCTTTGTCTATGTAAAATTGGATGTGGTAAAGCCCTATATTTATACTAATCATGTGATCACTTTTCAATGGCTATAAAAGTAACGGTCACAATTATTATCATAAAACCAATGAAGTTGAAATTTTATAAAATCATTTTATATAAAGAGACATTTAATATGATCATGAAGTATTTTCCATTAATGAAACTTTGGGTCGTTACAATATTCCCCCCATAAGAAATTTTTCCCTCGGAATTTTCCTTTTCCCACACTAAAACAGATGTGGGTAACTCAGGTTCATCACTTCCTCTGATTCCCAAGTTTCTTCTTCAAACTTGTGGTTTCTCTACAACACCTTGATGAGGAGAATTGTCTTCTTTCATAGAAATTTTTCTCTACGATCTATGATCTTTATTGGTTTCTCCTCATAAGAAAGATCGTCTTCCAATTGTACCACCTCAGAAGGGAGAACATGTTAAGGGTCCGGTATGTACTTCCTTAAGAGGGATACATGAAAGAAATCATGTACTTTTTTCATAGTAGGCGGATGTGCTAGTCGATAGGCCACAGCCCCGACACGACAAAAAATCTCAAAGGGGCCGATGTACCTTGGACTTAACATCCCATTATTTCCAATCCTCATGACCTTATTCCACAGAGATATGCGTAGAAAAAAATGTCTCTAACTTTAAACTCAAGGTCTCTTAGATTATTATCTACATAACTCTTCTGTCGACTCTGGGCTACCTTGATATGCTGCTAAATGGCTTTCGCCTTCTCTACCATTTCCTCGACCATTTCTGGTACAAGCAGCTTACGTTCACCGACTTCATCCAAACATGCCGTTGTTCTACACCTTTTCCCATACAAGGCTTCATATGGTTCCATTTGGATGCTCAAGTGGAAACTATTATTATAAGATAACTCAATCAGAGGAAGATGTTGATCCCATCCTCCTTTAATGTCCATTGAGAACGCTCTCAACATATCCTCAAGTGTTTGGATAGTCTGCTCGGATTGGCCATCAGTTTGAGGATTATAGGCCGTAATAAAGTTCAGTTTATTATTCAGAGCATGTTGAAGACTCTTCCAAAACATAGAGGTGAATCTTGGATCTCGGTCAGACACAATAGATAGTGGTACTCCATTAAAACTTACCACTTCCCTGATATATATCCGTGCCAGTTGATCCAATGAGAAATCCTCCCAAATAGCAATGATGTATGCAGTCTTTGTATGACAATCTACAACAACCCATATTGCATTGTTGCCTCTGGATGTCCTCGGACGTCCGGTGACAAAGTCCATGGTGATGTTTTCCCATTTCCATTCTGGTATGGGAAATGGTATCATCATCCCCTTATACGTTTGCCTCACTACCATCACGTGCTGACACACCAGACACTTTGCTGTATATTCAGCAATCTCCATCTTCATATTATCACACTAATCATTTTCTCAGAGATCTCGATACACCTTTGTGCTCCCTGGGTGAATAGAGAAATTTAATCTATGGTCATCATCCAAATGTTCCTTCTTCAGCTCTGGACTTGATAAAAAACATAGTCTTTTCCAAAACCGCACAATTCCTTCTTCATTAACTTTAAACTATGGGGATTTCCCTTTTTCGATAGCTCCCACTTTTTCTTGTATTCCCACATCATCCTTTTGAGCATCCTTTAACCTTACCAAAAGATACGGTTCAGAAATCATTTGTGAGAGGATTTATGATATTCCCTTCTCTATGATTCCCATGCCCATCTTCATCAAGTATAAGAATATTGGATCCTTCTTAATTCTCATCATTTATAGAATCGTTGGATCCTTTCTAATTAGGGTATCTGCCACCTTGTTCGCTTTCCCAAGGTGGTAACGGATTGAATAGTCATAATCCATGATGAGCTCTATCTATCTTCTCTGGCGCATATTAATCTCTTTCTGTGTGAATATATATTTAAGACTCTTGTGGTCAGTATATATCTCACATTTCTCTCCATAGAGATATTGCCGCCTAATTTTCAAGGCAAAGATCACCGCCACCAACTCCAGATCATGCGTTGGATAGTTTTTCTCATGGATTTTCAACTACCTTGAGGCATAGGATATCCCATTATTATTCTACATCAGCACATATCCTATGCCATTCTTCGAAGCATCACTGAATACCACAAAAAGCTCCCCACTTGTGTGTAAAGTGATCACGAGCACAATGATAAGCAACATTTTCAACTCCATAAAGCTTTAATCACATTCATCACTCTAAGAAAACTATACTCTTTTTCGAGTTATCTTGGTAAGAGGGTTGGGAAATCGTGAGAAATTTCTCACAAATCTTCGATAATATCCAACAAACCCCAAGATGCTACAGATATCTGTTACCATTGTTGGCCTTGGCCATCCCTCAATTACATCTTTTTTGGATGGATCCACAAATATCCCATTTCTTGTGATGATATGGACCATGAATGAGACCTCCTTCAACCAGAACTCACACTTGCTGTACTTTGCATAGAGCTTATCCTTGCCCAAAGTATCTAGTACATTTCTTAAATTCTCCTCATAATCCTCCTTGGTTTTGGAGTATATTAGCATATCATCTATAAAGACTAACAAAAAATTTTCTAGGTAATATCTAAAGACTCTATTCATCAAGTCCATGAAGATTGATGGAGAATTGGCGAGTCTGAAAGGCATTACTATGAATTCATAGTGCCCGTATATTGTACGAAAAGAAGTATTGGGGATATCTTCCTTCTTCGCCCTTACTTGATAACATCTCGACCGCAAGTACACCTTGGAGAAGTATTGTGAGCCATACCGCTAATCGAACAAGTCATCATTTTTTGGGAGAGGATACTTATTCTTTATCGTTATTTTGTTAAGTTCACAATAATCGATGCAAAGCCGCATTGACCCATCCTTCTTCTTGACAAAGAGGACTGGTGCACCCCACAGTGAAGCACTTGGGCATATAAACCCTTTATATAGATTCTCATGTAGTTGTTTCTTTAGCTATTCAAGCTCTACAGCATCCATTCTATATGGAGTCTTAGATATTGGTAAAGCCTTGAGTATAATTTCGATTGAGAATTAAACATCTCTTCTAGGAGGAAGACCAGGCAGTTCCTCATGAAACACTTCAGTGAATTCCCTCACAATAGGCATTTCTTCAAAGATGGTTTCTTCCTTGGAATCAATCATCTAATCCAGATACGCATGCTCATAAGGCAGTAATATCCATGCTTGGGATGATGGAGCTAACGAATATTCATCTTCCTCCTTACACTTGTAAAGAATTGGGGGTTGATTCTCCATATGGAGTGTGATTTCCCTCTCCCGACAATTTATGTTGGCTCTATATAAGGAAAGCCAATCCATGCCAATAATTGAATCAAATTCCACCAGAGGGAGTATGACAAGGTTCTCTGGGAAATTACAACCATAGATTATAATAGGGGAGGACTTATATTCATGGGTTGCAATGATTGCCCCATTTTTCATACTCACCAACATATTCACTTCCATGATTTGTGGTGGTACTGGGATTGTTCTACTAAACATTCGAGATATAAAAGAATATGTAGAACCTGAATCAAAAAGTATGTTCACTATTCATGGAAGGATAACTAGCATACCTGTCACCACTTCGTTTTCGGGGTTCACTTCGGCAGAAGTGATGGGAAAAGCTCTTCCTTTCTACCTTGGAGGTTGTTGGTTTCCTCCAAAAACCCTTGGATTTGGGCACTGATTTTCAAAATGACCCGGTTCTTTGCATTTGTAGCATTGAGCAAAACGTTGAGGTTCGAATGTAGCATTCCTCTACCCTGTCGTAGCCACGAGACTTTATTGCCGAAAGTTAACAGCTAGGTGCCCTTCCCTTTCACACCAGAAGCATTTCCTCGTCCCCTTATGGCAATTTACAGGGTACTTCTTTCCGCACTTTTGGCAAGTGGGGTGCTGGATCTTCTTAGCACCGTTGGATTATCCATCATCCCACCATCATTGAAGTCCACCTTACGCTTATTATCCCCATGATACCCCTGTGATTCTATGATCTCCATTTCGACCTTGAGGGCACATCAGAAAATTTCCTCATAGCTGTCGAAGTCACAGATCACAATGCTTTCTGTAGGCTAGGATTCCGCCCACCAAACAAGCGGTCAACTTTTCATTCTGGGGTAACGAAAAAGCCGGAAGCATATCGTGAAAGCCTTGTGATATTTTCCTCGTATGATCCAATAGATTCTTCATCTTTTTGCTTGAGGGAAAGGAAGTCCCTTTCCATCTTATGCCGGAGGGTGCGCGAAAAATAGTTATCGAAAAAAATCTTCCAAAAATCCTTCAATTCCAACACCTCAATCTCCTCCTCAGGATTCGTATTTTTGATCAACGTCCACCATTGATCAGCTTCACCCTCAATACAATAGGCTGCCAGGAGAACCTACTCTTGTTCCTAACATTGAAGGATAGAGAAGATATTTTCAATGGAGTTGATCGATTGTTCAGTGATCATGGGATCAGATTATCCACTAAAAGTAGGAGGCCTTTGTCTCATGAAGCTCTCGATAGTGACTTGTTCCTTATTAGGGGGGTTTGGACGTTCCTCTTGACCCATGTTTCTATTCAATTCTTGAGTTAGCAGAGAGAGAAGCATGACAATGTTCACGATTCCCGCTCCCATTGAATTGGGCATCTCGTTAGTACAATCATCACACTAATCTTCACATCGGTTGTTAGCCCGAGTCCTCCTATTACCGGCCATTGGCTGGAATAAAAGGAATTTTAGGGGTAACACATAAAGGGTAATCCAAAGAAAAATGTTGATGACTTATAAATAAACTTTCATTTCGTTAACTCATGAGTCTATAGGCTTCAATCTATGATTTTCATGATCTACATTCTAACATATATTCTTAGGGGAATTTTTTTAATTCCCATAATAAGGGTTCATACTAAGCTTGTGAATTTACCAAATCATATCAATCAGTAGTGTCTTAACCAAGAGTGCAGCAAGTCCCGTTGTCGTGCACCGGTTCCCATTCGAGTGTAGCTTAAAGCGGTGTTTTTGGGTTTTACCCCTAGGATACATCTGTGCCAGAGCCACCTCTACCTTCTCATATCTAGACATGGATGTATTTTATTGATAACCCACTTACTCAATACTCACTAAAACATAGTTATGTTTTTATTGTACTTAGTCTTGTATCTAAGGCTTTACTAGGGTTTTCTAATCCTAATCCCAAAAATAACCCAACCTATCCTTTGATACCAAAAATGACAACCCTGCTTTTTATTACAACATAATCATTATTTATTATATAAAACGTCACTTGATACGATGAAGAAGATAAAGTGGTTTAGTGTCTTTGGGTATTATTATCACTAAATAAAAACTTAAACCATGAAATAAAACTTCTTTATTGAAAACTTCCTTTACATGACCACTACATTCTTTCGTACTTAGCGTTGCATGGGATAACCTGAGGACATGAATAAGAAAAGGGTGAGCTATAAAGCCCAGTAAGGGAGTACACATGGAATAACATGAGGAGTAAAATACATGTTAGAAAATAGGAATATCAACAGTTCAAAAGAAAAACATGAACATAAAGGCATGATAAAGCATGATAATCATAACATGGAAATATGGCAACAACACTTAACATGGAATTAGCATAATCCAAGGCTCATTGCACATGGAGCATGAGTAAATCCCCATTGCACATAAAGCATGAGTAAACCCTCGTTGCACTTTAATTAGCATGATAAAACACTCATTGCACTTGAAATATCATGATACTATACTTTACCCAATGCATTGGAGCGCTATAAGGGCACACCCTTCTTAAAAATTTCAATTCATGCATAAGTGTTCCACATGGATCATAAAACATGGATTCATAAAACATAATCATTTATTACATGATAAAGGAATGTGGAATTCATACATGAATCTTTAAAATCAATAAGTAAGTGTGCACAAAGGTGAATACCCTTGATTGAGAAATGGACATGGTATTCACTACACAATGACATTGGCTTAGAAAATCGGTGCGATTTCGGCCGCGTAACAACATGTAATAAGAATTCAAAATAATGGTTGATGAGAGAGAAAGTGGTTCCTCATAATATTTACATGTAATGTAAATTAAGGAGGTCATATAGATACATGTCCCAAAAATTTTAATTGAATTTATATTCATGATACAAAAGTATTGCTTGAATGTAAAAGAGGAGAGAGAAGTTCATTTCAGAATTTTGGCATAGTAACGGGTGTACATGGAGGGAATCTAATGAGAGAGAATGGGTCTCCCATCATTAAAAAATAATGAGGTCAGTATGAGGGAGGTGAAAAACCATACCCCATGATTTATAATTGAAATTAAAAGGGCAAAACAACTTAAAGAAAATTAGACCAAAATGAGAAAGGAAGAAAAAACCCTTACTTGGAAGTGTGCTTTCAAAGGCTAGAGAGAGGCTTGTGAGAGGCTTTTTGGGAGCTTCGGGCACCTTGGGAGGATACTAGAGAGAGTAGGGAAGAGGTTGGAAGAACTCCAAAGGCTTTGACTGAGGAGGAAGTGGTAGGTTGGGTGGGTTTATATCGGAAAGGTGAGGGTATTCTTTATTATTTAGGTTTGGGATCCCTTATATTAAATTAATCCAAACCACAAACCATCCCATGGTTTTTGCCCATTGTTTTTGGAAAAAGGAATAGGAAAATAATATTTTATAAGCCCAAGTTCAGAACTTCTTAATATACTAGGGTTTATTATATGGAGGTGGGTCACACTCGCATGGAAATTAATTTAAAAAGACAAGGTGTTTAACAAGTCTTGAGGTTCCCATTATTGCTTTGAAAAGTAAGCCAAACAAACCCAAAATCACATTATTTTAATGGTAAAACATATATTGGCCGAACATAAAGATTATATTTTTTTTATTACATCACAATTGGGTCATTAGGATGTCATAAAACACATTATATATTTAAACAGTACTTAATTTTTACTCAGAAATATGACTGTCTCAGAAAATTATGAAAAATTCACCGTTGGATAATTTCGACATCCTGATTGCAAAAATAAAATTTATTTTATCTAAATAATTTTCTAAATATGTTAATTTTCACTTTTAAGATAAAAACCGACATTTATCAAAATTTCACAGGTTTTTGACAAAAATGGATTTCAAACCTTAATAAAAATTATAATTTCATTCATACAATTTAATGATCATTTATATATAATAAAAATAATCTAATAATAATAATAATATTTTTCTAAAATATTATTTAATTCAAAAATACCATAATAAAATAAAATAGATTTCTTAATTAAATAATAACTAATAACACCATTTTTACTTTAAAAACTATTTACAATGTATCAATAATGACAAGAAATTATATTCATTATTATATACAAAAATAATTTACATGAACATAGTACCATCGATTAGTTAAATAACCCCTTAAAACAGCTGCATAAGACCTATGGGTAAGGTGTGTGATGGTGACAGACTTTTGGGGTGACTCAGATAACATCACTAGAGTGGTAATTTCTATCAACTTCCACTTCTCTAGTACACGGTCCCGTTAGAGCTTGACATGGTGAAGCTCAGCTTGGGCTTGGTCAAGAGCGAAGCCCAAGGACACCACCTCTTTTCCGAGCTCCGATAAATGGGCATCGTATGTCGAAATTATGCTGGATAAGGCCATCACTTCCTTTGTCTAAGTAAAATATGATGTGTTAAAGGTCTATAATCATACTAATCATGTGATCACTTTTCAACGACTATAAAAGTAACGGTCACAATTCATATGATAAAACCAATGAAGTTGAAATTTTATAAAAACATTTTATATAATGAGAAATTTAATAATATTAAGTGGGATTTTCTATTAATGAAACATTGGGTCGTTACAGGGACACAAAGAATCAATGGATAATGAAGAATAAATGGAGCATGGAGCGTCGACAGCAAACAAAGCTTCATTGGTGCATGGAGCGTTAGTGGCGAATAGAGCATTGATGGCTCTCGGAGTTGGGATGGCATGTTGGATATCGATGGAACATAGAGCTTTAATGGTACACAATGAATTGATGGTTCACAGACCATCGATGTTGCATAGATCATCTATGGAACATTGAGAATCAGTGAAGCATGGAGTGATGATTGAACACAGAGCATCGATGGGTCAATCAGTACCCTAAGTCACATATTCATAGCCAGCTGTAGTATTCCACCCCTAGAACGCTTGTTCTGGGAGAACATAATCCTGAAGACGTTAGTTTATAAACAAACATCCAAAAAACTCACTTATAGTATATCAAAAGGACTGCCTTTCTGCAAGGGGCCCTACTCTGAAAACTTCATGTTAAATGAATATAATTTTTGAATGATATGACCAATTTTGTAAAAAGGGTCTGGTTTAGTCTAGGGCCAACGTGAGTGGGTTCGCCTGACATGACCCAACCTATTCAGTATGGGCCAACCAGATGGGCTGCATGGTCCATCCCATCGGGTCACTGGAGCATCCTAGTTCACCCCGCCCTACCATCCACATACGGGCCGACTCCTTCATTGAATGGCTCAGTCGTGGACTCTCAGTCAACATTACAACATTTTTCAATGAGAATGACACATCATCACATCCCCCTAGTCTTGTGACCTTGTGGTCACAGGGTCCTCCGCCAATGCATCCCTTGAGCCATGTCCCACTGCAGGTGCCATCATGGCCTCATACAGTGGTTCTTATCTTCTACCCATGACCAACACAACCATGGGATCCTCTTCTGGCATGGGCCCACTAGACCACAACTATGCACACCATCGAAATCTGGCCTCCCACTAGGCCACACGCTACCCTCTCCATCATTAAACCTACCAACAACCATCCATTATTCACACCCTCCTTTGTGAGCCTCCACTTTCTCATTTCACTCCCATCACTCCACTATAATGCCATCACAGATCACAACCTTTGGTCTTGGTTTTTGTCCCATGGATTGTGTCTGCAAAGATTGATCATTTGTGTACATTTTCAATGGGTGAAGAACACATGACGAACACAACGGATTTAGTGATGGGATTAGACACATGATCACCCAATGAATGGATTACATCCTTGTTTTTTCAGCCTTGATCTGTTCATGTTAGTAAGATCACGATGAAACCAACAGAATAAAAATTACAAATATTTTCCCCTTTAATACCGAAAAAATTATCCACCCCATAAGAACAACCGAACCATGCATCAACCAATTTGTTGGTTGGTCTAATTTCATTTATTGACTATATGAAGGGGAAAAGAAACCACAAAGAGATCAACACCCACACATGATGATTGGATTGGTCTTTGAAGATGAATGGAGGTCCATGCCATTGTCGATCCTTGGTCCTCCAATGTTCATTGTTTGGAGATAACATCCTTTTGCATGACTTACAGAATTACAGGGTTTTGGTGATGACCCAAAGTTCATATGACAAGGATTACTAAAAAGGGAAACCACTACTGCATCATCGCGTAATTTTTAATAAAATATTTTTATTAGATATTTTATTGATGTCTATGTCCAAAATATAACTTTCACCCATGACCTACACCGGTCGAAATTGGGCCATGCCAAAGGAAAAAACACCTTACGAACTCAAAGGTGGTCAAAAATTTCTAATTAGAATTATAGTTTATGAGTTATTAGGATTTGAAAATAGAATAATTTTTTAATTAATTTATTTATAGTTACGCCCAGGGTGCGTTTTCCTATAGATGACCAGAACCGACCAATGTTAGGTGGAACCATGTTTAATTCCACTACACTAAGATCAATGTTATAGATAGATTTTTAATCTGGGCACTCATTTAAGAGTTATTTCACTTTTTCGGAAAATTTATCCGTGTGTTCTATTAAAAACCTATTAATTTTTAAACATTCATTTTTAAAACCTTATGCCTCAGAATCACATTCCACCTCATCAACGAGTATAATAAGTTTTACATATAATTTCAAAATATAAACTTGGGAAAATATATTTCATTACATTCTACCCACCATAGTGATTTACCTCCAATAAGATGAAATAAGGGTACTCAACAAGAAGGTTAGGGTAATGACCATGAATATGATCCTCCCTCTCCGATTTTTTCTTTTAGAGATTATTGTGCAGCCACAGAGTGAATACCATAGGATTTGAAAACCCATAAAGGATATTTTTATATCGATCATGTATCTACACCAGGTACTGCACAAAATTTTCCCATCATTGATGTTCAACTCACCCTAGTAAATGATGTTCAATGGATCATGTACATACGTCCTCAGCTGTGACACATTGAATACATCATGTACCTAGTGAAATTTCAATGGTAGAGCTAAGCAGTACACCACATCATAACTCTACTCATAATATGAAATATGTCAATTTATCTCAGAGATAACTTGATTCCCAGACCAAAGCTCCACAATCCCAGTCAATGTGAGGACCGAAGGAACACATGGTATCCCTCCTCAAACTCAAAAGGACTCCTCTACATGTCATCATATGGACTCTGGTGGCTATATGTAGTCCTTATTTTCTCATGGATGATCAATACCTTCTTAGTGGTTGCATGTACCTACTCTACATTGATGAGTGTTGACTCTTTTGGGTTTATCTAGTACAGTGGTGACCTTTATGGTCATTAGTACGAGGCCATGAACAGTAAAATTCCAATAGTGGATTGGTAGTTGTTGTTATATGAAAACCCAACAAGAGGTAGCTGGTCCTCCTAACTAATAACAACGACAAGAATGAAAGCACATATCTGGTCCTATAGTATAGGTATTGTCGTCTCCCACTAGATATCCACTTGGGGAAGAAATTTCATTCTCAAGCACAAAAAAGTCCAAAATGCCACTTGAAATCCCTTCCATAGATATGATGTATATAGGGAATCATAATCTGAGAAGATAGCTGATGGAAATATGTGAAGCTAGACTATCTTCTGCATGCAGATGCATCCAGAGCTCTCTACTAAGCTCTACTCAAGGATCTGTAGGAACTGGGCTGACTTGGTGAGTAAGTCAATGATCACCCAGATGGTATCATATACCCAAGATGTGCATGGTAAACCTGTCATAAAGTCCATTGATATCCCATCCCACTTCCACTATAGCACCTTTTGAGGTTGAAGGAACCAGGCATGCAGAGGAAGCCCAAGAAGGTGGGATTTAATAATTTTTCACTCTTTATCAACGTAATATTGATGATTTTGGTGAATAGAAGCATCTATTAATCTATGTAAAATATGTGAAGTGTTTTTTTAAAAAAATAAAATTGTAAAATACATTTTTAGATCTGAATTCGTTCATGACATCTTCTCAACATTGAAAATCACTACTTGAAGAATCAAAATTCGAATTCCTCTAGATCATCCACATTTTATTAAAGTAATCCTTAAAAGTGATGATCATCATAATCTGGGTTCTAGTGGAGTGCTATGATGACTCCTTCGACACTCTGTCGATCACTGCATTTCTCTACTTGTGATTCCTAGGTGATAGCTCTATCCGAGATCCTTGGATACATAGCCTCTCTTGCAAGGATATGGGAGAGAGAGGAGGATAGAGACAGAGGCAGCACATAATGCATGAAAAAAATCATTTCTTTCTCTATTTATAGAGTGAAATGAAATAACCTAGAAATTCCATCCCAACCCCTGATAAATTGATTACACAATATAAATAATATTTTGACTACATAAATTAGTAATAAATATTATTCACTTTTATTATCACCAAACCGAAAAAAATATTATGTGATAATACCCAAGCCATTAACTCTACTCGTAATCCCACAAATATTAATTAAAGATTGAATATATTAATATTTGTTTAAATAATAGTAATCATGCTTTACATAAAACATATAAAGTCAATTAATAAATGAATTCAATACACATTATTAATAACTGGAATGGATTTATTTATTTCAATGGTGATTGTTTAACCTTGAAAAAATCTTGGACCCCAGTGGTGGGGCCCAACATGGTCAAATCTCTTATTCAACTAAATAGGGTAGATTCTCAAATATGCTATTGTGTGTGACCCTCTAGGACATTATCTCTATAGAAGTGAATAGTATTCACAGACCAAGTGCAGGATCTAGCAAACCATCATGGCCCCTAAAGAGATAAGGATATTCACATCAGCAAAAACTAACCTACAATCATGTACTGTGTAATATAATCCATTTTTCAATAATATCTCATAAAGTAGGACACAATCACATGTCATCGCCCTTTCCCTTGCATTATTATTTTTATTTTACTTGATGGATTTACCCTCGACTACCTTGGCCATGGCCTTATAATTTTATTTCCATCCTTATCAACATGGACTATGATATATTAATTCCATAATGTAGAAGCCCCAAATCCATTCTTGAAAAATCAACCAATGTCATGTCATCAAGGATGCACCCAAAAAAACTACCTCGCCACAATTTCAAAATCATGGTTTTTTTCTTATATCAAAGTACACGATCAAATGACATACACTAGAAATGATCTAATTTCAGGAGACCATTACACAATATCATAGATAAGAATATCCTATGACACCCAAAACATGCGGTGTTCCTATTGGTGGGTATTCCCTCATGATATCAATATTAGAGATCAGAAAGTGCGAACATCCTAAGGAGAAGTCCCAGTGATTATGAGCCTCCAACACCTGATAGTCAAACATCTATAATGTCCATTTAGTAAGATGTATCTAGATCGTAGATAATATATTTATGATTTATTTCATAGTATCTAGTAGTTCACATTATAGCCTAGGATCTGCAATAAGCATTTGATACAACAACTAATATTTAGACATTACCATTAAAATAGTGGACACATTAACATCTACACTATAATGTTAAGATGACATCATTTAATGCTAACTATATTCATGATATGCAACTCAAAAGCACTGAATATTTTGGCCTTGGGCCACCACTATTTCAACACTATAACTTGAACTAGATCGAAATTTATAACCAAACATGTTAGCTACTAACATGATGAACAACATTTTTCTGCTGAGTAACTACATTCGCTATTGGCTCTGCCATAGTTCCACCCTTGGCTATTATGCTATTATGACCATATATTATTGAGTAAAAATTATCAAGAGATGGTATTAAGAGTATATCTCACTTATCCACTATAATAACATGACATATTGGATAGTAAGAATATGATAATTGAATTTTTTTTAATATTTTCATTACTAGATGCATTTCCACAAACTCGAACAAATCATAGCATTTAACAACTTCATAACTAGCTCAGAAGCTGCAACGTATTAGGTCTTTCTAGTTGTTACTACCACTGTCTTATAAGAGGTTTACTCGCTCATTGTCTTTTGCCTGACTACAATAGTATATCTCATTGATATCTAGAAGACAAATTTGTATCCCCAAAAACTAGTATCATTTCCTCTCCTCATACCTGGTACATGACTTTTGTACATGCCCAAGTATAACTAGATAGTTCTGACAGCATACCGTGCAGTGCTCCAAGATATAACTGATATTTTACTATTATAAATCATATATTGGAAATATAAATTCTTGTACGTAACATGGGATATGTGATTAATACATTTCTTAAGAGTATAGACATCAAATCACCACGTTTTTCTCTTCCCGTGTCCCAGAAATTTCAACCTAAAGAGATTATTCCCTATGACATAGCCTACAATTCATCTATTTAATTATTCTAAATTTTATTTTTCAATACAATGTCACTATATGTACAGTTGAGTATGACTAAGTAACCTATATATCTTCCTCACTAGATCATGTTACCTATATCATAGGATTCTAATTTAAGACAATCACCAAAGAAAAAATTTCATCTTTTCCTTAACTAATTTGAAGCCCAGCTATTTTCCATATATTATTGAACATACTCTATTTTGAAAACCCTGGCACTCCCACTAAACATTTTTAAACACATGAATAAATTCCAAAAGAATACTCTATGATTATGTTTCTTACTTTAGTACTAAACTATATTTTAGTGACTTGAAACCTATATTAGGATTCTAGGATGCGACCATCCCTTTTTGGTTGTGTCCTATAGACACCATCCATGATTGGTGGTCATTAAATCCAATTCATAATAATTTGATCACATATATTATCAATATAAGTTAAAATATAATGTATTTCTGCATAATGATGTGGTGAAACCAATCAAGCCTTATTGGTACAACACTTGTACCATCAATGTATCAACTCACTTGAATAACCACCGTTGAATTCAAAATAATAAACCCCTTTTCACTTTGATTCAAGGAATCCATTAATTAAATTTTTAGTTGGTATTATCAATTTTATATAATTCCAATACCCATATTACTTGTAGGAAATATTATTCACATTGAATAATAGATCACCCACCAAAGTGAATATAAAAACCATCACCATGGTTTTATAATTCCAACATAGTATGTGTCTCTAGAACATAGTGTGTTCCACATGCACTTCTGGAACTAGTTCTTACGCCAACTATTTGTGTATCATGAGATTTAACTAAACACAAGTAAATTTAAATCCCACTCTGTCTAATAGAGATGTTCACCTTTATATTGAAGTGTAGTATATTACATGACTACCTTATTTTCTCTCTTAGGTTTTTAGGTAACATTCTAAACAACCATTAGGATGATTATAATATATGCACAATGTGTTTATTGTTGATGAGTGTTTGTTTATGTTATAACAAACTCTTTGCATCCAAAATATTTTTCATATGACCTAATGGACATATCATCATACATAGAATCATATGGTATCAATTTTTTTCACTTTGCATATGATTAATGGATTATTCCATGATTAGCTAAGCACATCATGTAATATAATGGATGTTTAGGCATGTTGGAACATTGATACTACTTAAATCAATACACTAATGTAAAAAATTTGTGTTTTGGAATTTATCCATATTACATTTTTTATTAATGTTGAAATGTAAGACTTCAACATCGATCCTCCTCATTATCATCAATACTTTGATTTGGATTAGGTAATGTGTGTTTAGGAATTACTCCACGCTACATTGTCATGAGGTATTAATTCTTTGGTCCAGATATTCTTTGGAATTCCAACCCGAAGAAACTCATATATTTTGACTCTAAATATTCATAA
Source organism: Viscum album (assembly GCA_963277665.1). Lineage (NCBI taxonomy): Eukaryota > Viridiplantae > Streptophyta > Magnoliopsida > Santalales > Viscaceae > Viscum > Viscum album. The sequence continues at coordinate 1,426,402,569 of OY728122.1, read as the reverse complement.
CTTTATTATTCCTTAATAACATAACAGAATATAATGAAGTATATTTAGCCCTCTATTTTACCCTTGGAATAGTTGAAGTTATCTTTTTTATCTATTTCCAAAATATATGTGACATTCCTTTATTTATAAAGGTTCCTTTTTCTAAACTAACAATGTCGATAATACCATTATTATTTTTCTATGCCGAGCCTAAATACCATAATAGATATTTTTCATTGCATCCACATTTAATTTTACTTGAGAAAGAATGGAATTTCTATATCATGGTAAATTATTACATATAAAATCATCACCCATTACCTATGATTCATGTATTATTAAACTAGTGATTTAGTATTGAATACCAAAAAACAATGTTTAATTCAAAACCTGAAGGAATTTCTCCTTGTATCGAAGGACACATGAGATTAATGTTTTCAGTTATACTCAATAATAATTCAACCCAAATCATTTACATGGAAATTAAAGATGTCATGCACTTCTCACCACTGGCCTAGAAATCACCCATTCACAACCACTTATAGAATACACTTGACTTCATGTAATGTTTCTATAATTACTTGGTTACCATATTAGAATACATATATGTCACAAGAATGTTTTTAAATTCTCAAGTTATAGAACTGATACATTACAATGATGAATATACCTGAGTATGAAGCGTTAAATTGTTTATTTAATTCAGATTATTGTTTTTAAACTTACATTGTTTTATTTTATAATATTAAATGAAAATAACAATTCTTAATAACTCATTAAATGAATTTTGTTTCTAATGTTCCATTGGAATTACATGCCTTCTTCCCTTTTTCACTTTCATTCAATTTATTCACGATAATAATTAAAGATAAAACTATCATTGATATTCTTATTCACCGGGAGAACCATAACTAAATTGGTAATAAATATTTTTCTCAATACTTGTTTGTATTATAGCTTAATATGAGATGGTATTAAAGGGGTGAAAATTATATGGGAAAGGGATCCATTTAAAGATCACGACTCATATTTCAATTTACACATGCTGGTGTAACCATTTATTTATTCACATCATTGATTTTCATTATCCTTACTAACTTCTTAGAGATGATACATCATGTTATATCATCCGTGTCGTCGTGTAGAAACTTATACTAACAACATATGTTGATGAAAGCATAATGTTATAACTATAATATGCTTTGTACATTAGTCTCTTGTAAGTAATTTCACCCTCACTTCTAGTGGTAGTTTAACAGTGTTGGGGACACTGACACGTTGAGTTTCTAATATTATAATACTACACGCAAGCACCCATATTATTATTGGATACTCATGATAGTGTAGACATAAACTTTCTCCAATATAATATAATTTTTTTAATCATGTGGTACAACATGAAATGTTTCTAAAAAATTGAATTCTAGAAGATTATTTATTTTATCATGATTACCAATTAAGACATTTTTATTAATTACTTAAATCACTTAATGTGTCAAACTATTTTATTGGATTCTAGTAACCACTCAGCTAGAATCGGAATACTCTATCCCTTGAATATTTTAGTGGAATGGATCCTTGAACCACACCCATAGTCTACAAGCTATGGCTACACCACTTATTTGTGGGTTAATGGTGTGCTTTTAGTTGACCGACCACTTTAAATTGTGGTTCCTTGATCTGCTGAGTGAAGTCTCAGCTACTAAAATCAATACACGATATACTGAATGATTGCCTCTAAAATGATAGAAATTTAGCAATGGAAACGCCTTTCTATCACTTTAGTTATGTTGAACCATCAATCTTATAAGGACTCCCCATTAGTAAGAGTGACCCTCAACCATGGCATGACTGACTCCTCAAACAAATATTTTTTTCAAATTTAACTGATGGAAGGTGGTAAAGCCATAATATATCGTTGAGGGTGTAATTATTTTTAATGTGATGAAATAAATCATTTTCTATTTTTATTTTTAAACATGTTCTATGTAATCTACCTCACAACTTTCTTTATTGTAAATAAAAAATTCATCACATCACATGTTCCTTTTATCAAACATGCGTGTTTATTATTATTCTGTGTCATTATAAATTAACTACACATTCACAAAAACAATAGACCATGAAATAGTAAAATGACAACCTATTCCTGAACTGATATTAATGGTTGATTCATTGAGTGAATAATGGACCAGCCTTAAACTCTAGGGGTGATACCTTGAGTCGGTTCGCTTTGTGACTCGAATTGAAGCACATGCCCCACCAATTTATTATATCCCATGTATGGTGTGTCACCATGACTCGACTCTAACTGTGTCACACCTCATCTTATCATTATAAAACTGTACTCAAAGGTAGGCGAGGGGGTCTCATGGTATAAAGTTACAACTCTACGAATGAGATCACATGCCTTTATATAAATAATGACTTATAGAAGATATACAGAACCCCTTTTAAATAAAATAAATAAACTAATTACTATATAACCATGAAATAATTAAATTAATAAATTTAAATAAATTATCATGCAACAGACATGCATTGTTCTATCTCCAACTCATGATCAACATACAAATTAACCCACTGTATATAAACTAAATATAGAAATAAAATTTAAACAATAATTAAATAAATTTGAGGGAACATAATTGAATTAAAAACATCACTCTAATTTTTAATTTAATATTTAAATTTTTCTTGATTTTGATTAATTAATTTAACTTATAATATAAAATTTAATGTAATTAATTTATTTATTTAAATACGTAGTTGAACTAAATTATCCTGCATGAATTGTGACACCAAAAATAATATTTAATTAATTTAAATATCTTATGTAATAAAATTATTTAATTAAATTAATTATTGGATCAACATAGATTTAATCTGGGCCCTCAAAAGTAGATGGAAGGGCCTATGAAGGTTGGGCCTAACCCGCATAGGCCTATTTTAGGCTTTGCCGATCCCGTGAAGTGTGATCTCAACATGGTAGATTAGCCCAATTCCATTCCGGGTTAGGTCAGACTGACCCATGCATGTTTTTGTGGAAAAACATGACCAGCAAGAAGGTAACTATCTACCTTCCACAACTAGGGACAACAGGTGGTGGTCGTGGAAGGAAAAATCTAGTGAGGTGTGTTGCTGTTGGGAGGAGGTGAGCTAAGGTTTGGGACTAGTCTTGTGGGAGGCACCAGACTCGACCAGGAAATGGGTGTCTCTAGTGGTAAGAAACACCAGGTGGAGAGGTCAGGTCTGGGAAGATCTTGACCTTGTAGTGTTGTGGAGGAAATGAGGACCCGTGAGGTGGCCCAAGGAGGAGCCATGGATCGAATGGGTTTGCTGTTAGGATGAAGGGGCATGGGAACATGGGTTTTCCACAATGGAGGGGCCATATAAAGGTGGTGCCACATCTCATCACTGAAGGAGGGTGGCCTGATACATGGTGTGCCAAGGAGATGGGTGGACGAACGAGGGTTCCAGCATTGAAGGGGACGTGCAGACAATGGGAACAAGACGTGTGACCCCTGGTGATGTCGGTGCAGAGGTCCGCAGTGGGAAGTGGCTGGGCCGTGGGGGGACCAGCGCCAAATCCTAGATTTGGAGGCCGTGGAATGGCATAGGGAAGAGGTGGCCTGGTCCGGCGGGAGGAGGGGTGACCTGGGTGCAGCGCTGAGGGATGAGGTCGGTAGGCATGGGTTTCTTGGGGGGGAACTAAGGTCAATAGATGTGGTGGCCGCACCGAATTCTGTTGGAGGCGGCGCGAGACGCAACTATAGGAGGGAGGCAGACCCTATAGGACCATCATAGGTGATAGGGCGAATTATCAGAAACCTATAATGTCGGAATCCCCCCATAATTATTTTTGTCTTTTGGCTTGTAAAACAAGCCACTCCCTTAAAAAAAGTAGTCCTCCATGATTTAAAATTTTCTAAAGCCTATATATTAGGTTTAAAAAATAATAATAATAGTATACTATTAAAATATTATTATAATAAAAAATTATTATAATTAAATTATTATTATAACAAAACTATTATTATAATAATAAAATAATAATAATAATAATAATTTCAAACTCATCAGAAATAAAATAAAAAATGAACATAGTTAATAAGTTGAAACATATATATGTTCTTCATTTTACTAACCGTAAAACGAATATAATCCAATTTCAAAAAATCGGATGGCTCCAGACAGACCATTCAATGTTCAATTTTTATTTTGTATACGACATTGGATCCATAACGATGTGATCTTTAATATTTTATGTAGATTAAATTTTTATTGACATAATATTAACATGTGTCCATCTAATAACACTTGATGGAACAAGGTGTGTAGCCGAAGCCCCAAACGGGTAGGATTTCGAAAAAATTTGCCTACGATCGACGTAATCTTGTCGACGTTGGTGGATGGAAACCCATTTTAAGCTGAGAACCATGTGTGATGAGTTTTAAGAAAAAAAAATAAAAAACCAAATACCTGGTTTTAATCCAAAGTCATGCTACATGAAGAATCCAAAGTAAAATTCCTCTATATTTTCTCACATTCTTCTTGGAATCTAATGGAGCGTCGATCGTCGTAATTTGAGAGCTAGAGTGGAGCTATGATTACTCCTTAGACACTCTGATTATTAGTTCATTTATCTAATTGATATTCCTGAGAGAGATCTCCATCTGAGATCCTTGGATCTCGAGCCTCTCTCTCTAGGATAAGTGAGAGAGAGGAGGACTGATAGAGGTAGTGAATAGTGCATGACAAACTTATCTACTCCTCTATTTATAGAGTGAAATGAAATTACCTAGAAATGTTGGCCCAACCCACTGTCAATTAATCAAAATATATAAATAATATTTTGACAACCAACATGACTCATAAATATTATTCATTTTTTTTATAAAATAAAAATAAAAAAACACATTATATGATAATATGAATGAAATTAACTCAGCTTGTACTCCTGCAAATATTAATTGACCCATGAATATATTAAGATTCATTCAAAAAAATTTCATGTATTAACTTAAAGAATGTAAATACAATTAATAAATAAATTCAACACACATTATTCATAACATAAATGAATTCATTTATTTCATTTTTGATCACTTATCCTTGGAAAAATCTCTGACCCAGGTCTTGGGGCCCACAATGTGAAAATATCCTATTCAACTGAATATGGTAGATTCTGTAATACATTATTGTGTGTGATCCTCTAGGCCCATAACTCAACAATAGTGAATAGTATTCAAAGAACTAAGAGTGGGATATAGCAACCCATCATGGCCCCTAAAGAGATAAGTAATGTCACAACAGCGACAACCAACTTTCAAATATTTACTATGTAATATAATCCCTTTGTCATTAATATCTCATAAAACAGGATGCACTCAAGTGTCATCACCCTTTTCCTTGATTTATAATTTTATGATGGATTTACCCTTGACTTATATGGCATGGTCTTATAATGGTACTTCCATCCTTATCAAAATGTCATGAGATATAATACTTCTATAACCTAGAAGCCAAAAATACTTTCTTGACCATTCAACCAATGTCAGGTCATCAATGACGCACCCAATGCCAAATACCTCTCCACATTTTCAACACCGTGGTTTTCGTCTTGCATCAATGTACATGATAAAATGATACACAATGGAAATGATCTCAAGTTAGTAGACCATTACACATGTTAATATATAGGAACATCCAATGGCACCTGAAACATGTGGAGTTCCTATTCGTGGGTACGCCTTCATGATATCACTACTAGAGATCACTAAATACAAACTTCATGAGAATATATCTCAATAATTTTGAGACCCTAACAACTGATAGTAAAACATCTATTGTGTCTGATCAGTAAGATGTTTATACTCCATAGAACATATATTTTAGAATAATGTTATAATATCTAGAGTTTATCACTATATCCTATGATCTACTATAACATTTTGATATAACAATTAATCTTTGGACATTGAATTTCAGTAGTGGACATAGAATATGAAACTCTATAATGGTAAGATGACATAATGTATAGATAATTGTATAAATGATATGGTAATCAAAAGAATAGAATAGTTGGGTATCAGGTAACCACTATTTCAAAAAGGGTTGAGTCAAACCCACTAGAACCCGGTGCTCAGCCTTCACTTACTAATAAGTGAGGCAATGAGAAAAAACCCTACCACCGCCTTCTTCATCCATGACCACCAAAACTGATGTTAGTGATCCATATACATATTTTCCACTCTGGGTTGTACTTCCAAATGGGATGTACTGAACAAACTAGTCACCTCCTCCCACACCATCACAGGCAGTACTCTGCACCCTTGAAAGAGAAATACGTGCTCCCCAACTTTTGAATATCAATCAAGGGAATGACTTTTGGACAACCAAGCATGTGTAATATTTTATTTAGTATCTCATAGATATGCCTCCCTGAATCACTTTAAGAGTGTAGGGGTAACCACCATCGACTGAGGATAAGATGCTTCATCTGTATCCACAAATTAAATCTAAAATAAGGATAACAACTCTGATTACTCATTCGGTATAATTGAATTAAATATCTAGATGAGATCATATTCCACAATGTTCCCCTTCAAAAGTGTATATACTCCCTCGAAGTCATCTTCCATGAGTAACTCTAGAAAACGAATCTTTATCAAATTTAAATCCTTTTGAGATAAGATATACTCGAGACTCGTGTGGTCCTGGTAGATGGTAAACTAGTCTCCCATCTGGTAATGTCTCTACATCGTTAATGCGATGACTACTATTTCTGACTACAGAGCATGGGTTTCATAGTTCGACGAATGTTGACTCAACTAGCATGAACCATAAGCAATCACTTCTTTCACCCACATCAGGACACAACCAAGACCCATACCTGATGCATCATTGAACACCACTTACTCAAAACACTTATTCAATAATATCAAGATTCGAGTTCTTGTCAACCACTGCCTCAACTTCTGAAAGACGTCTTGGAATATATCTGTCCACATGAAAGGCTAACCCTTCTATGTCAAGACCATCAAGAGTGATGCTACCCTGTAAATGTTGGTTTCAAGCCTCCGATAGTATCCATAAAACCACAAGAAACTCTGCACCTCGGTAACATTCTTAGGTGGCTCCTATGAAATCACCCCCTCAATCATCGTTATATCTACTATAACTCTAGACTCTAAAAGGAAGTGTCCTAAAATGTGGACCTCTCCTATCTAGAACTTAGACTTTAGGAGCTTCCCAAAAAACTGGGTCACAAAGATTGTGTCCAGGACCATCCTCAAGCATATCGGTTGTGCCTTCTCTAACACTATGTACATCAGGATGTCATCAATGAATACCATGATGATGTAGTCTTAAAATTACTGGAAGACCCTTCTCATGAGTCCCATGAACAAAAATGAGGAATTATTCCAACAAAATAACATAACTATGTACTCATAGTGTCCATATCGACATCATATGGCTATATTTGGGATACCATCATCCCATAATCAAAGTTGGTGATATCAAGATCTGAGTTCTATCTTCGAGAACCACCTCCCTCCCTTAAACAGATCAAATAAGATTTCAATCAATGGTAATGGATACATGTTCTTCACAGTCACTAGGTTCTTGCACCAGAAGTCCACACATAATCTCAAGCTCCCATATGCCTTCTTGGTAAACCAAACTGGGGCCACCCTTGGTTAAACACTTGGTCTTATGAAGCCCTTTCTTCCGTAAGTCCATCAGTTGTACCCTTAACCCATGAAGATACATGGGATCCATCTGATATGAATCTGTAGATATTTGTATAGTCTCAATATACATATCAATTTAGAAATCCAACTTTCTATAGAGAGACAATCCAAGAACCTCTCCCAGAAAGACATCCTCATGTTCGTCCACAACTCCCAAAAACCGAGGACTCATCTCATACACTACACAAAGGGTCCTTCAAGCTAATTGGTGTGAGATCAACTACACCCTCATATACATGAGTCCATCATACACTTCTTGGGTTTCCTTTTCCCTAAAAAATGAAATTACGCTCCCATATTCATGTGAACACCACAATATTCACCTAAAATATTTAATCTGTGATTGGACTATGGATAAAGAGTACATACCAAGGATAAAATTGTCAGGCATCAACACTTCCACCTCGAGATCCCAATTAGAAATATTTCCCCCAAGAGTGAGGAAAAACTATCTATATCATCGTGTGATCATCAAATCTAATACCTTATGAGCCTCTAATATTACAGATTGAGTCAATTGTTCCACTAGAATATCTCTATCTCAAACAAGGGTCATGGAGAGAAAATTGTGACTAGAACCTGTGTATATCAAAAATGTAGATATCGTAGAGAAGAAATAGATAATACCTCTAATATTCTCTTGGGAACTGGGGTTTTAATCTTCCATCACCTGAAACTAGACTCATCCCTGTTTACCAGCTCCCTAAACCCATGGTGGTACACCTAGGGGTGGTACTGGTAGTACTTCAAACCTCCACCCACCTCATATATCCCTTCAAAAACCTCCACCATATCTCTTTCTCGGTGAGTCACGATGTATCTACCTTTTCCTATTCCTTCGCAGTTTCTAAACTATCTACTGATCATCTATACGATGTGTCCAGAAATATCAATCCATGTGTCCCCGACCGCCACATGAGTAGAACAACCTATCCTTGGGATGACTCGCTCTTCCCTAGAATCCTAGCACTAGTGACCCCATATCGATGGGTAGTCCTTTAGTCTATCTGATATGTTGGATCCCTAATTTAGTTATTGTATATCTTCTACTGAAGAATCAGCTACCTGAAGCATGGTGGATGCTCCCACTACTAGTGTCTAGTCTGGCAGGAAGCTCTATACAAATAGAGATTTCTCTCGTACCCCAACATATCTTTGAATACTAAATGATATCATTGATTACCTAATCTCTATGTTTATCCCCTTATAGATGGTCCATCACGTGAAGAACGAGTCCCTCACTATATCCAGAGAGTAGTGATAATTATCTGTATATCTCGTCAAGTACTCTTCTACTGTCTGGATAACTTACTATTGATGCAGTAGCTCTTGTATATGAAGAATGTGTAACCTCACAGGGAAGAAATCCTACCTGATGAGATGCTTCAAGTCTATCTATGTGATGGTTTTCTACTCATGCGTCTAGATCAGAATGCTCCTTCATATCTCCAATGATCCATGTAGAAGTCTCACTAATAGGAATTCCATTTGGTTGAGAGACAACATCAGATGGAAGAAGACAAGAATAACTATCTCCAACCAATCCTCAGCTGCCTGGGGGTATAGCTTACCCTTGAACATCGAAGGTCACTACCTTTGGAACTCATTCCATTCACTAATACAGTGTTCATACTGTACTAGTAACATTGGTAGTAACTGCTACTCTCAAGGTGTTGGTATCACTGGTACACCACCCGGAGTTTATATCTGTAGGACTCTCCCATGTACCAACACTTCATCTCTGTCTATATCATCTTTACGATTAAACAAAAAACTCCTAGCAGATTTTCTATGTAGAGTCATCTTGAAATAGATCAATACGTACCACAACTAATAGAGTATACTTGGTGATCTAAAACTGACTCTATAATGACCTGAGAACACAATCCATATTGTCACGACCCGAAATTTGGATGAAATCTTGTTTCGTAATTTTGTGTGTTATTTTATACTCAACAAAACTGTTTCATTTGATTACATTTGTATAATTAAAATGAGACCGTTGGGTTTTGATTGTTATATGAACATTGGTCAATATGACAGCTATAAACTAAACATTTCGACTATTGTATCTAAATACAAGTAATCGTGGTTAATTACTATAGAAATAAGATTCGATGGCCTCACCCAGTAGTCATGGACCGATCGAAGCCCATCTAACAGAACTTGTGAAGGAGGTAGCACCACTGGGCTTTGCTCTGGACCAAACCCAAGCCGAACTTCATCATGTGAAGCTAGAACAGAATCACCTTTGCGAGAAGTTCAAACTGATAGAAATTACCACTCGTGCAATGTTGGTTGAGCCTCCCTCAGATTCTCTCACATTAGCACACCTTACACTTAGGTCCTATGTTGTTGTGATAAGGGGCTATGTATGGAGACCGTAACTGCCTTGTGTAATCCTTTGATTTAAATAAAAATTGTGATTTCTTCTTATGATGAAGTTTATGAATTTTCAAATGATCGGATAAATATAGTATGCATATTTTTGATGAATTTTAGAAAAAGGATATTTTAAAAATGTTATGTAAACCTTAAATAATTAAAAATGTGTAATGATATCCAAAAAATGGTCTTCTACAATTATGTTCAGTACGAAATTTTGAGTCTAATAAGATCAACTTTATTATTGATGAATAGTGAATTATGAATAGTGATTTTATGCATAGGATTAGTAATGTGACAAAATGGATTAGTAATCTCACTTAAATAAAGTATTAATATAATCTAGGCACCTTGATTAAGTAATGTGATTCAATAAAATGGTTAAATAACTGTTTCATAATTTATTATTCAAGTATTAGTTTTGTTGCGTGAATAGTGTTTTTTAATTAAAAATAAAAATAAAAATATTTAGAAAATTATTTTTATAAAATGGATTTCATTTTTGAACTCAGAGCATCGATATTATGTTAAGGTAATTTTTGGTGTTTTTCTGAAAAAATGAATTTTCGGTGAATAATATATTTATTTAAAAATTAAATTAAAAATATTTAGAAAATTAGTTTTTAAAATGGAGTTAATTTTTTAAATCAGAGCATTTATATTTGGTTAATGTGAAATTTTGGGATTTTTCCAAGAAAGATGAATTTTCAAGGAATAGTAAAAATACACTTTTAGGGTTTTGGTATGTTTAATGACATCATAACGGTGTCATGATGATGCCATGAGATATTTTAAGGGATGGTAGACCAAAGGTGATGAATTATTGTATGGGGGGCCTATGTTCCCTAACTCCATGGGAAATACCATGGGAGAGCCCATGCTTCTGAGAAAACCACTTGTGAGGTGTCCCTGCCCATTAATGCCTTGTCCCCTCACTTTCCCTATAAATACCAAGCCATCCTCTCATCCATTTGGACTTCCCACTCTCCAGAAATAAATTTATGGTATCATTACCTCCCACGGAGTCTAACCAAGGTTCCCCCAAGCCCACAAGGTCCCAACCTTTGAGTTTTAAGAGTTACGTTTTAAGGTAAGGGATCCGACCTCTCTCTTTCTTTTCAAGTAATCTCTTTTATGTCATTTCTTTTATACTCCATGATATTATGTTGAAGGATGTTATTTTATATTCATCTTACTTCCCTTTTCATTTTCATATGTTTAGAGAACCCCTCTTGATCTCATCTTTTTATTTTAAGAATGTTAAAGTGGCGTCGTTAGGCTGCCGAATTTTTAAGGGATTCTTTCACCCTTCTCGTTTTCAAGATATATTTTCATGTAAAGTCTTTCAAGTTCCATTTTATTATGTTGGGTTATGATATACATTTCAATCATAATGAAATTTTATGATCATATGATGAGATATCCCATTTGATCTCTTCAATTTCGTATTTTGAAGTTTTAAGTGGCGCCGTTAGGCTGCCGAATTTTTATGTGGTTCTTTCACCTTTCTCTTTTTTCAAAGTTCTAATTCCATGTCAAGTATTGAATTTTCCTTTTTATTATGTTTGGATATGATCCTTATATATATAATACTGATATTTTATGTTCATATGGTGATAGAACCTATTTTATCTCATCAATTCATTTTTGGTTGAAGTTTATGTGACGTCGTTAGTCTGCTGAATTTTCATAAGAGAAATCATATTTTTGTCTTCCTTTCATGTTCTTCATTTCATATGGTATATTTTCAAATTTCATACCATGTTCTTAAATCCCCAATATTCTGTCCATCTATTATTTTATGGGTCATTTATGAATGTTTTACCCATGTCCCCTCTCTTTTCAATGTTTTCTAAAACCCTGTAACATAGCCGTTATGCTACAAAATTTTCATCTCAAAATGTCTCTCTATTTTCCTAAAGTTATTTTATTTTATTAAGTGAATACTCAAAGCTCTTATTTCTATAGGTGTATTCACACATATAACAAAATGTTCTATTTTAAATTCTGGGATTTACATACATGAAACCCGCTTTCCCTTTCCGTGTGTTTAAAGTGACATAAAGATCATGTCTTTAAATAAGTTTTTAAAATGTTATGATTATGAAATGAAACCCATTTGTTTTAGGCTATATGGGGTTTTTATGAAATGATTGATGATGATATATGTGGCTCACATGATAATAAATACATGTCAAGGGTGCGCCCAGATAGAGCTCTAATGCATTGGGTAAAGACGTAATCTCTAGAGATGACCATTTAGACTGATACCTTGGTGAAAAACCTCGGTAATTTTTATTGACACCTTGGGGATGGACCTTGGTGAAACAGAATGATTATCAATATTAATTTTTGTAGCCACATCTTCATCTTATGAAAAATGTTAATTTTATTATGATATATCTCATGATTTCTTTCTCATGCCTGGAATTCTTTTCATGAACTTATTGAAGTATCTCAAGTTCACATGTAAAATGTTTCTCTTGTTTCCCTTACTGGGCCTTCTGCTCACACTTTCTTTTGATGTATGTCCCCAGGTTATGAGATGCAGTAATGAACCTAGTATGAAAATGAGGAGAAGCCTTTCAAGTGTCTAAGAAGAATGTTTTATGTTTTCATGTCTTAAGTTCCCTGTTTCCAAGACACTAAACCTTAAAGATCCACAGTTTTGTAAAATGTAATGAAAGTTTATGTGATAAAAAGGCAGGATTCTGTAGTTGGTATCAAAGGATGGTTTAGTTATTTGTGGAAATTAGGATATGAAAAAACTTAGGAATAAGCCTGTAGAAAATTTTATATATTGGAAATCTTCCTGGTATTTTGGTGAGTATTGAGTAATGATTTTCCAAGAAAATATGTCCCTGTCTGAATACGAGCAGGTAGTTGTGGCTCTGGCACAGATGTACATAGGGGTAAAAACTGAATACACCACTTTGAGCTAGATTCAAATAGGAACTGGTACACGGCAACGGGCCTTGCTGCACTCTTGGTTACAACACTCAAGGGGGATATGCTTTGGTAAATTCATAAGCTTAGTATGAACCATTATTAAAGGAAAAAGATAAAATGAAATAATGATTTACATAAGAATATATGATCATGGATAACATTGATTGGAACCTAGGGGATCACAAGTTAGTATATACTTTTATTCTACAAGTTTATCCTTTTATGCTTAAAGTTTCCTTTTCATTATTAATGGCTAAGTATTTAAGCCCTTAATTATAGTTTCTTTTCTTAGTTAATGGAGGGAAATGTAAGATCATGTACCAACAACCAACGTGATAGTAAATGTGATGATTTCCATATTAAAATGACAGAGATGATTAGGGTATTAAAAGATGATTATTATTTTGGAAGACGTTCACTATTTTGGGGGCTCTATATGATCGATGTAAATAGATTACTACGGCATTTTCATTGAGGAGTAAGGTTGACTTATATTCTGAAGAATCAATGAATTTAAGGTGGACATATGGTAATTTAGGTTACTTATGGGAATGATTAACTTATCATGGGTAAAATATGTTTAGGTTAGCTACTGTTGTTATAAGATGTTAGGTGTGGTTGATGTTGTTTGGAGGTGAACAATAAAGTTTATTTTGGAAGACTATGTTATCAAATCCTTATTGTATTTGGGTTTCAATCTTAGTTTGGTTTATTTTGAGGAATTTTAAGGACCGTTATTTCTGGAATGGTCTATGAGGAACTTTGGGCAGTACCATAGAACATTAAAGATATAAAATTAGTTTCCATTCCTATGGGATTCTTTCTTTTTGAAGAGTTGTTTTACCTTACCATTTCTATTTTTGGGATAATGTTTAAAGATATAAGAAATAGATAGTTAATCATTTGTGGATTATGTGACTCTCTAGAAGATGATTCTTGTGCTTTTGATGAGACCAAGTGTTTTTGTATTCTCATCATTTGGAGAAAAGATTAGTTTTGGTAGAGAATTATTAAAGGATGAAACTCTACTTGAAGGTAGGTATATTTCCCTATGTTTTTGTTCATTGTTGTAAATTAATTCCTCAAAATTATGAAAAATAATTTAAAAGAAAAACATTGTTGTTTTACTTTTCCTAATAGGTAATCAAATACCATTTACACACATCATAGGTTTGGGATTTTCTTGTGGTTTACTTTCTCATAATCAGGTTTTCTATCACTCTACTTTAGAACGTGACCCTTTGTTTTCTCCTCCATGACCATGTTTTCCTACATGGAATCCTAGTATGGTTAAACTTGGGTGGCCTTTGTACTTCCTTTTCATTCTTTTAAAGTAATAGTGTTACTGACTCCTTTTCCGATGTGGGACTTTCAATGAAATTTCAAAACCCAATTATAAAAAATTTCGAGGACGCAATTTCTTAAGGGGGGAAGATCTTCACGACCTGAAATTTTTAATAAATCTTGTTTCCTAATTTTGTGTGTTATTTTATACTCAACAAAACTCTTTCATTTGATAACATGAGTATAATTAAAATGAGACAGTTGGGTTTTTACTATTATATGACCATTGGTCAATATGACCACTATAAACTAAACATTTCGACTATTGTCTCGAAATACAATTAATCTTGGTTAATTATTATATAAAGAAGATTCGATGGCCTCACCTAGTAATCTTGGACCAATCGGAGCCAATCTAACAGAACTTGGGAAGGAGGTAGAACCACTGGGCTTTGCTCTAGAACAAACCCAAGCCGAACTTCATCGTGTGAATCTAGAACGGAATTGCCTTTGCGAGAAGTTCAACAGATAGAAAATACTACTCGTGCGATGTTGTCCGATCCTCCCTTATATTCTCTAACCTTAGCAAACCTTACACTTAGGTCCTATGATGGTGTGATAAGGGGTTATGTATGGAGACCATAACTGCCTTGTGTAATCCTTTGTTTTAAATAAAAATTGTGATTTCTTCGTATGATGAAATTTATGAATTTTCAAATGACCGGATAAATATAGTATGAATATTTTTGATTATTTTAGAAAAAGGATATTTTAAAAATGTATATGTAAACCTTAAATAATTAAAAATGTGTAATGATATTCAAAAAATGGCCTTCTATAATTATATTCAGTACAAAATTTAGAGTCTAATAAGATCAACTTGATTTTTGATGAATAGTAAATTATGAATAGTGATTTGAAGCCTAGGATTAGTAATGTGTCCAAATTGATTAGTAATCTCACTTAAAGAAATTATTAATATAATCTAGGCACCTTGATTAAGTAATGTGATTCAATAAAATGGTTAAATAACGGTTTCATTAATTATTATTCAAGTATTAGTTTTTTCGGGTGAATAGTGTTTTGTAGTTAAAAATTAAATTAAAAATATTTAGAACAATATTTTTTTAAAATGGATTTCATTTTTGAACTCAGAGCATCGATATTATGTTAAGGTAAGTTTTGGGATTTTTTCTGAAAAAATGAATTTTCGGTGAATAGTGTATTTATTTAAAAATTAAATTAAAAATATTTAGAAAATTATTTTTATAAAATGGAGTTCATTTTTGAAATCATAGCATTGATATTTTTTTAATGTTAAATTTTGGGATTTTTCTGAGAAAGTTGAATTTTCAGTGAATAGTAAAAATACAATTTTAGGGTTTCGGTATGTTTAATGACATCATCACTATGTCATGATGATTACATTAGATATTTTAAGGTATGGTCGTAAAAAGGTGATTAAGTATTGTATGGGGGGACCCATGTGGCCTAACTCCATGGGAAATACCATGGGAGAGCCCATGCTTTTGAGAAAACCACTTGTGAGGTGTCCCTGCCCATTAATGCCTTGTCCCCTCACTTTCCCTATAAATAGCAAGCCATCCTCTCATCCATTTCGACCCCCCACTCTCCCCCAACGATTTTCGGATCTCATTACCTCCCAAGGAGTCCTCCCAAGGTGGCCCCATGCCCTCAAGGACCCACCCTTTGAGTTTTAAGAGTTACATTTTAAGGTAAGGGATCTGACCTCTCTCTTTCTTTTCAAGTAATCTCTTTTATGTCATTTTTTATACTCCATGCTCTTATGTTGAAGGTTGTTCTTTTATATTGATCATACTTCCCTTTTCATTTTCATATGATGAGATACCCCCTCTTTCTCTCATCATTTTATTTTAAGAATGTTAAAGTGGCGCCGTAAGGCTGCCAAATTTTTAAGGGATTCTTTCACCTTTCTCATTTTCGAGATCTATTTTCATGTAAAGTCTTTCAAGTTACATTTTATTTTTTTGGGGTATGATCTCTATATCTATCATACTTTCCTTTTATGATCATATGATGAGAGACCCCATTTTATCTCTTCAATTCAGTATTTTGACGTTTTAAGTGGGGCCGTTAGGCTGCCGAATTTTTAAGTGGTTCTTTCACCTTTCTCTTTTTTCAAAGTTCTAATTTGGTGTCAAGTCCTACAAGTTCCTTTTTATTATGTTGGGGTATGATCTCTATATCTATCATACTGATCTTTTTTGTTCGTATGATGAGAGACCCTATTTGATCTCATCAATTCATTTTTGGTTGAAGTTTATGTGACGCCGTTAGGCTGCCAAATTTTCATAAGAGAAATCTTATTTTTGTCTTCCTTTCATGTTCATCATTTCATATGGTATATTTTAAAATTTCATTACCATGTTCTTAAATCCCTTATATTGTTTCCCTCTACTATTTTATGGGTCATTTATGAATGTTTTACCCATGTCCCCTCTCTTTTCAAGGTTTTCTAAAACCCTGTGACATAGCTGTTATGCTGCAGAATTTTCATCTCAAAATGTGTCTCTATTTTTATAAAGTTCTTATATTTTATTAACTGAATACTCAAAGCTCTTATTTATACAGTGGTATTCAAACATATATCAAAATGTTCTATTTTAAATTCTGGGATTTACATGCATGAAACATGCTTTCCCTTTCCGTGGGTTTAATGTGACATAATGATCATGTCTTTAAAGCAGTTTTTAAAACGTTATGATTATGAAATGAAACCCATTTATTTTATTCTATATGGGTTGTTTATGAAATGATTGATGATGATATATTTGGATCACATGATAATAACTACATTTCAAGGGTTCTCCCAGATAGCGCTCCAATGCATTGGGTAAAGACATAATCTCTAGAGATGACCATTTAGACTGATACCTTGGTGAATAACTTTGGTAATTTTTAATGAAACATTGGGGATGAACCTTGGTGAAACGAAATGACTGTCAATATTAAATGTTGTAGACACATCTTAAAGTTATGAAAAATGTTATTTTTATTATGATATATCTCATGATTTCTTTCTCATGCGTTAAAGTTCTTTTCATGACCTTATTGAAGTATCTCAAGTTCACATGTAAAATGTTTCTCTTGTTTCCCTTACTGGGCCTTCTACTGAACCATTCTTTTGATGTATGTCCCCATGTTATGAGATGTAGTAATGAACCTTGGATGAACATGAAGAGGAGCCTTTCAATTGTCTAAGAAGAATGTTTTATGTTTTCATGTTTTATATTCCCGGTTTCCAAGACACTAAACCTTAAAGTTCCTTGGTTTTGTAAAATGTAATGAATGTTTATGTGATAAAAAGGCGGGATTCTATACATACAATATGATGCATGTACCACTTATTTTTTTTCTACAAATGTTTTTTTATGTAATGAGTTGAAAAGAAAATTTGTTACTCCTTATGTATGGATACTCCGACCGCCGCATCAACACTGGAGTCCATAGTTTGAATGCTAAACATAAAACACATATCAATAATGCCAGAATTCAATATCATTGGATTTTGGATCATTACATATAACCAACCAACTCTGATAGTACTCTGTCACAGCTTGTCCCTGAGGGCCCATGCCGTAACTACCCCATGCCCGCCGCTAATTGGCCAGAGGAAGGAAAGTAGCACCAGGTAGGAATATCCCAAAGATGGGAGGCATTTTCCCAAGTACCTATATAGAAGAACCCATATCCATGCCCAAAATTTATGATCAAAGAATACTATGAAAACAAGAAAGCATACCTCTATGATACCTATGACATAGTAAGAATGTACAAAAAACTAAAAGGTAAATGGGCCATAATACAAGCCCAACCAAAAGGGAAAGTACATGCTCCTGAATCCCATCCATATAAAATGCTGCCTAAAGGGTAGGTATGGAAACTAATATCTAATGTTGATGAAGAAAACCTATTTTGTTGGCCTGAATCTATGTACCACCTATCCATGAACAACAGGGCCTCCATTAAATCAAAGATTTTATGCTGAAGACATGACATGCATCAACATAGATGTTGTAGGGGTGATTAAAACAATACTTTCTAGGGACCCTAAAACCGCAATGGAACACCACTACAGAATAAACAATGTACACCATAAAGGAAACACGAGACAGACACCACAAAAGAAGTACACAATGTACAATCAATAAAATCAGCTCAAATGGGTATAGGTATAAATCTTGAAGAGAAGGATTTCCAGTTCTATCCAAAAGATATCTCAATATCTAAGACACAAGAAGTTTCCATGGATCATGGAGAGTTGATGGTGCATGTAGTGCTGATGGAACATGGAGAATCTATGGAGCAAAAATTGTTCATGATGCATGGAGTGTTGTTGGTGAATGGAGTTTCGGTGGCACCCATAGGGGCAATGGCTTCATGACGTTGATAGTCCATGGAGCATCGATGGTGCGCTCAATGGTTCTTAGAGAATTGATGGTGCATGGAGCGTTGACGGGTCAAGAAGCCCCCTATGTAACATTGTCGCAACCGACCACAAGATTTTGCTCGTAGCACGCTTGTTCCGGGAGGACCGAAACCTCAAGACATTAGATCATAAATCAACATCCAGAAAATCTGACTCATAGAATCTCTAAAGGACTGACTCATTGAAAGGGTACTAATTCCCCAAACAACTTTTGAAATGGATACATAGTTTGAAAGATAATGCCGATTTAGTAAAAAGGGTCGGGTCCTGGTCTGACACAACCTGGTCTGGACAACCTGACCCAGCAGGGATTTACCATTCTAACCCGACCCAATCTGTCTAGGCCAGCCTGATGCATCCCAGCCAGATGGGTCGCTAGACCATGGCCTAGTTCGCCCAGCCTATCCCACTACATGTGGGAAAACTCCTTCCACTCATGGCTCGATTGTGTGCTCTCGGTCAACGTGGACACAACATTCAATGTGACCATCAACACATCCGATCCCCCCTAAACTGGTGTCTCAGTTTCCGCGAGTTCCTCCTATGATGTGGGCTTCGAACCGTATCACGAAGCAGCCACCTTCACCACCAACTACTGCAGAACCTATCTGCTTCCTTCAGCCGACGACACTATGAGATTTTCCACCAGTGCAGTCCCACGGGACGTCGACTATTCACCCCACTAGGACCGGGCCTCACACAAGGTCGCACACTTCTGTCACCTCTGACTACCCTTCTGGAGGCCTGCCATTCATTACACCCTCCACTGTGTGCTACTAACTTATAGTAACCCTTTCTTAAAACATATGTATATTACATCATTTTGAATGAATAATTAGTACATTACAAAAATACAAGCAAAATCACTATAATAGTTTAGTTTCTTTGGGAACAAGAAAAAATCTTCTATCATGGTGAATGATCATCAACATCTCCCGTAAAGAACCCCACATTTAATATATCTACATAGAACCTATCATCATAACATAGAGAAAGGTAACATAAGAAATGGTTGAGCTCAAATGCTCAGAAAGGGTAAACAATAGAGACTTGTAAGGATAAACATGATCATAAGGGTATGAGATTGTGATCATGAAAAAAATATATCATGCCATGCAATTTAACTATCATAAAGGAGAATTAAGGAATAAATCATGGTAGTTTATAATTGATGAAACATAAGGAAATAAAGAACATAAACTATGTTATCATAACATATTAATATGAAATGGTACATTGGAATCACATAAGCTTATAATGATTTCCGTAGTAGCTAAGGAATCCCTGCCAAGTCCATCTTAGTAGTCTTGGTTCATTTCCATGGACATCATAGTAGCTTGATTTCACTCCTAATACCATCATAGTAGTCATCACTCACTCTCATGGCCATTATAGTAGTCAAGTTTCATTCCCAATCCCAAAACTGTTTATCTCATGAGATATAAATCATTACCCAATGCATTGTAGAGATATATAGGTTCCACCTGTCACATATTGAAATCATATCATCATGTGACAGAAGATCATAAATGAAGATATCATAACTCATGAAATGAAATGGGTATATTAAAAATGTAATCAAATCATATCCCATGGATAGATACAGGTTTCATAATCATTTCATCATAAACATAACCCCTGAAAAGAAGCAGGTTTGAAAAGCATATAATCCATTAAATAGAAAATGGTTTCATAACATCATGCCATAAAAAAATTCATTTAAATAAAGAATATGAATCAAATCATTTAATAATTTCCCTATAAATAAATGATCATCAAAAATGGATTCCATAATAAATGGGAAATAAATTTTATTGATCTTTCAAAAAAACATATTGTGGAAAATATCTTTTCTTATTTTAAAAACTATTTTTATAACATAAAACCATTTCAAAACATTTTTATTTGATAAATAGATTTTAAAACTTATAAATTGAGCCTTGAAAAAAATAAAACATTTTTAAAATCATTTTTCCTTGAAAATTATTTTCATGGATCCTTTGAAAAAAAAATTAAATCATTTTTTTGAAAACATTTTTGGAAACACGAATCTTGAATAATAATGATTTCCATATGAAGATAGAGATAATTTGATTTTACTAAATACATTATCATAAGTAATAAATATTGGGAAATTGTTACTAAAATAGTGTTTATCGTTAATAAAAAAGAGACAATGAAACTCATTAATATTCATGAGGTATTTCATCAATGGAATCTTATAAGTAAACCATATAAAAAATGAAAAGATTCTCTCAATAAACTCTTATAACTTGGTAACGTGGGATCATACTCCCCCTGTAGGAAACGGAAATTACATTAAGCTTAATATATCACCAATATAATTAAATTCACGATATAACACGTTAAATTTATGTATATACACCTTGAAAAAGAGTTTAGGTGCATATCGAAACATGAGTCTCAAAGAAGGAAAACTGAGACAAAACAGTTTTACTGATTTGGTAACTTTATGAATGTTAAACCCCATGAAACAAGTATTGTAGAATGTATATGTAATGAAACCATTAATTTCGGTATATTATACAAATTATTCAATCATGGCTAGTACATACACCACACAAAAGTAAAGAGTGGTGATTAGAACATGAGTCTCTTAGAAATTAAAAGTGAGATGAAAATCACTCTTACCTTGTGTCTTGACTCTCTACATACTTATACAATGTTCTTGTATAATAAATATAAGTTTATTATACATATTTTCAGTATCATATTTTAATATCTATTACCATATATTCTTTTATTTTTACTTTACATTACCTACTTTTTAACGATCTTATGTCAATGTTTATCTTTAGGTAATATTCGCTTTGTTCTTCACATGTGTCCTAATTTGTTATATCATTGATAATTATATTCATATCATGATTAAATAATGTCTAAAATGATATAAATATATTTTATATTCATTACTATTATATTACAATAATATGTATCATAATAGAGTACGTAAGTCAATACACCATTCTTAGAGACGGTAAGTCGTATGTATGATTGAACGATGTTTTCTGTTTTTATTTTTGTATTGAATGAAAGTGTGTAAATGTAATTTGTATATATATATATATATGTATATATATATATCATTATTAACATATAATGAATATATCACATATATCATTTAAGTTCATTAAACCCATCCTATATACATTTTATGTGGTTTGTGAACGAATCAAATCTCTTTGAGGGGGCGGTAGTTCACACATCTTCAAATGAGATTGTCATATTAAAAAAATATTGAAGGTAAAAATATGTGGGTTTTAAAAGTAATAGATAAGATTAAATATATAATAAATATAATATATTACATATACAAAGAATATTTCCATCAAAATGGCCACCATGATTGGTGGTAAATGAGAAACGAAAAATCATTGTTTTGTGAGGCAGTAGTTCTCCGTACAAAGAAACAGTATGTCCAACATCCATTTTCTGGAGTTGTGCATATGTTTAGGTCAGAAAAATGTCATAACAACATCTTATTATATGGAGGATACTTGCTTGGTTACAAAGGAAGGGAATAAATTTAGTGGATGGGTGGAGAAGGAAAATAATGGAAAGAATAGTGAAAGAATACTTTACATCTTAATCAGTTAAATATTTTTGATTTGTTCCAAAAGGATTCCTTAAGAGGGTTTATTCCAAAAGGTAGGATTAAAGGTTGAATGTTTTATTTTTTGGGTGTCTATTTTGGAAGGGATTTTCTATACCTATGTGGCTTGTGAGGTGAGAGAAAGGGGTAGAGTGGTTTCATTTTTATAGTACAGGTAGAGTGACACTTTCTATATTACCTAATGTTCCTAAAAAATGAAAAAAATATTGGATTACTGGAGAATAATGGCTCAGAAAAACCTCTTCCACCCAGAAATATGTGCATATTAACTATTTCATTCCATAATTTCTAAGAATCTCTAATTTTATCATTTTGGTTTTTTATTAAACAATCTTTTTTTCTAATCTAATTAATTATAAAATTAAGAAAAAATTAAACTGAGATTTATTAGAAAATTTAGATACATTGAATTATTTACATTATATCAAATTTATAAAATTAAAATCCCATTTTGTTTTGTAAATTAATTTTAAAAAAATCGCATGTGACATGATAAAATGCTTCTTGAACCCGAACATTCTTAAAAATGAAAGCACATAATATAGGTCAATATATTAATTTTAAAAGATAAATTATTTGATTAATATAAATTATTTAATAAATATTAACACTTAAAAGTTAGTTGGCACAATATATTATTTTATTAATGTTAAATAATTTTGTATGATTCATCTATATTAAAATGACAATAACAACATTTTGACATTTTTTAATTAATGTTAATTTTTAAATATCAATATTATATTGGAATTAAAATATATTAGGATTATAGGTGTTTAAAATTATATATTAATGTACAAAAATATATATATACAACAATTCAATCAATTAACGTCTCTTTTAATATTTATAGTATAATATATTTTGGATAATTATGAACTAAATAATAATTATATTGAAGTTTGTTAATAATTTTATGTACCTATACCATATCTAAAAATTATTTTTAATTTATTATAATAACAGTAATCCGTAAATATTTAAAAAGGATTTATATAAACTAAAATATGATGTTTTTTATATATCTCAATGTTCGATAAATGTTAATGGTAAGGAATGCACATTTTTTTGACTTTTTTTCCTTTTTATAGGGAACATCCATTTAATAATGTCCCAATAACTCATATATTTTGATCCAAGTGTGGAAAATGGTCAAATTTGCGAAACTAATGGCTTCTGGATAAGTTTTTATGTCAATTTTGTCATTAATATTATGGTTTATTCCCTTATAATTGTTAATCATACATTAATAATCGTAAATAATTTTAATCACATTACCTAATCATTTTGGTCAAAAATAAACATGATATTATTAGACTAGAATGTTTATATAAAATAAAATTGTATATATAGGACTTTTTAAATTCAATTCAATGAAGCATGAATATTAGTATTAGTACAAATATCACAGATATGAAGAAATAAGATGTTTTTTGTAATGAAAAAAATTTGAGGTACATGGAAATTACATTTTTTGTGGAATAAATAATACATTACAAAAATACACAACCAAATATCATATTAACTTAGATTATTTGGAAACATGGAACATAATATTCTAACATGGTGAAAGATATTCAACATCTCTCATAAATTTCTTCCACTTTTATTTTCCAATCGAGAAACTAATATCCCAGAGAAATGGAAATAAATAAATGGTGAGTTAAAATGATCAGTAAAGGTAAGCATTGAGAAAATATAAAAAATAATAATAATGAAAAAACATTAAAATAATGTTGAAATATCAAAATAATGTGTAATGAAATAAATCATGACAGTACGTAAGACATAAATTATAATGGAACATTAAACAGGGTAAAATATCATTCAAATAAGACATGGGATTGTGGAAAATAAATAAGAATATAATATTATTTCCATATATACCTAGGAATTTTTTCTAATACAATCATAACAGAAAAATACCTTTAATGAACCTCATTTAATTGCCTTTCCAGCCATTTATTACTAAACCAAATTTAGTTTTCATTCCATCCATATATCACTGAACCTGATTTATATGTTGTTCCAATCAAGCCTATCTCATGAGATATCAGTCTTTAGCTATTAAATTTGGTGGATATATAGGTACCACACCTATAATAATTATATCATTCTTACATATACCAAAAAACTTAAATAATTCATTATAGCATAACCCATGAAATAAAATCTGCTTCCAAAATAACATTCCTTCATAATCCATATAACATAAACAGATTTCATAAAAATAATTCAATCATAAAAAAATCAAATAAAATTAATCATAGGGATAGAAAAATAACCCTATTTCATCTTGGATGTAAAATAATTTTGATAAAACACTTAAGAACAATTCTCAGAAAACATATCCTTTCTTTTTCAAAAATGTTTTCTTTTCTCAAAATGCCATCCAATTTTGAAAGAAATCAATATTGTTGAGAATAATATTTAAATAATTTATAAGAAGCGTCATGGAAATAATGTGTTATGAAACTGTAAAAATACATTCATTCCATATAAGATAAAAAATAATCTGCTTGTATGTTTTCTTGAAAAGTCAAAAAGTACCTCAAATCGAATAACGAAAAAAGATTCCTTTCATACCGTTTAAAAAAATTTCAGCAAAGTGAAAAATTAAATTTAAAAATTGTAGATGAAACGAAATAATGTTTCATAATTAGGAAAATTTTATGTGGATGATAACTATACCCTAGTGAAAACATACATATAAAAAATATCGGGTAAAAATGAGACTACAAAATTATTCCTTACCATAGGTTAAATTTCATCTGTATAGGTCTGAAACTACTTTTTTTATGTATCTCCATTTTGTATGAAACAAAGGACTCTTTATGATGGGTTTCTTCCCATAGGGTGGCCTCTAGGAAGATTTTAGGGATGTTGGGAGGAGTTGTGTAGTGATTTTCCAAGCCATAGGGAATTGGAAGTGAGATTAAAAGGGAACGAGAGGATCTATTTTATAAGAGTGGGGAGGGTCACCTTTTGAATGTCTTGAAATATTAATTTATAATAAATTTAATTTTTTTTAAAAATCTCCAAAACTCATTTCTTTTTAATATAAGATGAGTATTTGTCTAAATCAACTAAAACAAAAAATATTAGACATGTTTTTATTTTATTTTAAACCTCATCATTTTGATTTTTCCTCAATTAATATATTTAATTTTATTGGGGGTAATAAAATTCTAAATTGAAAATGGTTATAATAATAAATATATGTGTTGTAAATTTTACATAATTGTATACTTTATGAAAAATTTTACAATATAATTTTCACTTTTTAATTTTTTAAATATGTTTTTGATTTTTAAATAATTTAATATTCTGTTATTTTTTTAAAATATCAATTTTGTCAATTTTGAAACTATTCATATATTTTAATTTAAATGAAATATAAACAGTAGATAAATTTGAATTTTTTTTAATACACTCCAAACATTTCAAAGTCACCTATTAAATTCATGGGGCACATTAATTAGTCCATATGATATTAATTTTAATATTTTTAAAGCCATTTGTTTGATTTTTCTATCAATAAGATAATTTCCACATCACTGTTATGTCATCCTTATTGGTAATTATTTAACATCTAAAAATTATAAATAAATTCACATGATTTAGATAATTTCATTATATTTTTTTAGACTCTTTATGTTCAATGGTTTATCTTGTTTATCATAATATTAATATTTTTATACTTATATGATATGTGAGAGTGACATGTTGTCACCTTATTTTCTTTTATTTATAATAACATCACATTCATTGAATAACAGTCTATTAAATATATCAATTCCCACCCATAAGAGAAATTTTTCATATTTAATTCATCTAATATGATTCTCGTACTTTTTAGTATAATTTTTTAAATCTTTATCATAATTTTAGTTACCCTATTTTAACTAATTTATCTATAACTGTGGTAAATAAAAATAACCATAGTTACTATTCAAAATATTCAAAAAAAATAAAAGTAACTTATTAACATAATTTGGACCCATAGAGTACAAATAATGAATCGATTTTTTATAATTCAAAACACAAAATTGGTAGAAATAAATTTAAAATTAATACAAGTTTTCAAAACTAAAAATAGGGCTTTTAAGAATTAAAAAACATACAAAAAGATTGTCTTGTGTTTATGACCAATTTAAATGTGAAATTACATACAATGGAAAAAATTGGATGAAATTATAAAAGCAAAATCCAATTACAATTTAAACCAAATTATAAAGATAATCTAATTATATAATTTTTTTTTATGAAAACCAAGTTTTGAATTAAAATGCATATTTTTTTTCCTATACATCAAAATATCAAATTCATCAGAAAAATAACAAAATTTCAACCAAGTTAAATTTTGATGTCCGTTTTCCACATTTGACATTTATTTTAAAAATATAATATATTAATGTGTTAAAATCTATATTTAAAATTCGTGTGAAAATAAAAGGTGGAAAACCTACATTTTTTTTAAAAATACATCTTTTATTCAAGAAATTGAATTTTTCCTCATATCATGTTCTATAAGATAAATATATTGAATTTTAAGGTTATATAAAATTTAAAATATTGTTAATAATGTTCATAGTGTCTACTTTATATAATATTTTATTAATATTTTCTTGTTTAGTGAAACTCGATATTGCATACAATGCATGATATTGAGGAAGATTTCTCTAGAGTGTAATGAAAGCCAAGTAAGTATTTTGTTTAGTGAATTATTAATTTTGTGTTGAGTATAACATAATTCAAAAATAGGTCTTTTATAAATTGGACTAAATCTATAATCAGTTTATTGTGAAATGAATTCTACAAAAAAAATGAAATTGTGTGTAACATAAGCCATATATAGTGTTGAGTATACTGAAAGTTAATACGGTGTTCTATATAGCACATGATAATCATGGTGTAGCATAAAAAAATAGACATTAAAGAAATTAAAAATAATATACCTCCTAAAATCTTAGGGTGTTACATTATACCTCCCTTAAAATGAAATTATCCCTCAGAATTCATCACGGATATAAAAGGTTTACTAGTGGAATGTTTCTTTCATAGAAACGCATATTGTAAAAAGGAATACTAAAAATTCATTTGAAAAAGTAATGTTAGAAACATAAAGGTTACTCAAAGTAACTCATCACTGTGTTTCCACACAGGAGAACATATGTGGGAAGTAAAAACATGGATTTGGAGGAAAAACTTCAACCATCATGTTCTGATGGAGAGTGATAGAGATTAGGGGATGGAGAAAGTTAACAACTAGAATTCCATAGATCTGTGATGATTTATGGGACCATACGATTCATCAGATAAGATGCTATTAATATACCATTTTTGGTTTCCTAGATACATTCCCAAAACTTGAATAATTTTTTATGAGAATAAATACTTAAATGATTATAGTAATATCTCACCACTGTTCATGCCTTGAAATGCTTTCACATCATATCTTATTTAATGAAATGAAGTGGAATTTCTCATTCTTGAAGTTTTATATGATCGTGCGATAGAATGATAAGTCTATCCATTTCTCACAACCAAATGTCTAGAACAGGTAACAAAATATGCATATTTTCACCTATAGTGATATAATAAATTAATATAACAAACATCAAATTGAAAATAACATAAAATGTTAATAAATTGAAAAAATTACAATCCTTCCTAAAAATAATAGTATAAAACATTAGAAATAGGTGTAGTAATTTGACAAAAGATTTATCTCCCATATCTCATTTGGTAGTTCTTGGTTGTCACATTCCAATCATGTGAATACCTTAATTATGTATCCCGGTGAATCCTAGTAATGACATGAATTATTATAAAACCATAGTAAAAACATTCATTCTGTCAAAATTAACTCCTTCCACACACCAAAAATACTAGACATTCTATATACTCAAACCATGATATCACATTGTCCTTATATCTATTACGATCTCATTAATACTATCAAACATATCTTTGTTTCTTTATCCCTTCATTATGATCATATCATGTGCTTTCCAAAATTATTTCAACCCCTTTTCATTGTTACTAGTACCATATACTTATGGAAAACCAAAATAGACCAATACATAGATATTCAAATATACTATAATAATATAATAGAGATTAAACCAAACTATTTTTTAATCCCATTATAGAAAATCATAATAATTCCACCACTTAGTTTCCATAATCAACATCACTAAAAGTGATTTGATGTGATTTTCCATTATCTTTGGACTTAAGAGGTTGCTGACGTTGATCATCATTATTAACCTATGGATTTTGGAATTGGTTAGAATAAATCTCCATTTCATTTAACTTGTAGCATTGAAGTGTGGGTGATGCATTCTCTATAGTCTGTTATCAATTCACATCATTAGAAACCTTTTTTATATTACTTTGGAACTCAACTACATGATGACTTTATTTTCCAAACATAAACACAATTTTTAGTCCCAATGAGATAATTTCCAATATGCTTCTTTCATGACATATAGCATAAAGTCACATTCATCATCTTTTCACCATTGTTTTTAGATTTTCCCTTCAACTCCATATTTCATTTCCTATAAAAACCATGGTATTAATACGTATCATCAACATCCATTTCTACCTTTATAGGAAAACAAACAATTTCTTCAAAGCTACTAATGTATCTTATAACTAATGCACTTTGAAAAATTTGTTTTAAGCCACTATAGAATCAAAGAACTTTACTTTTAGGTTGGATCATACGACGATAAGCATACATAAAATGTATTGTAAAATTTGCCTCATATGTACCAAAAATATTCATCATCCATTTTCATAACCCCAAGGAACTCATTTTCCAGCTTTGTTTATAGAATACGAGGGTGGTACTTTTGGAAAATAAGTTCTTGAACTCATATAATTCCATGGATTCAATTTCATCTTGTTGTCTTGATTTCATGATTAGTGTCCTCCACTAGTCTGTATCACCTTCTTAATGATAAATATAAAAAATGACTTTTTCATGTTCTGAATAGTGAAGGATGGAAAATATATTTTCAATTGTATGGATCCATTGTTCAGAAATAAGTGGTTCAGAATACCCACTGTAAGAAATTGTACATTTCCTCATGAAGGATTCAACATAATGTTTAATTATCAAGGCATATATAGAATGATACATCTTTAAATCCCAAAATATTTAAGAATAAGATATTAATTTTAAGTTAAAGAGGACACTTTTTCTGATAGTGTACTTGACATACAATAACGTGTTTCTATGAAATCTTACGTTGGACAAAACACTGAGTTGTAAAAAAAATATTTGAATAATATTATTATTTTAAATGGTAGTTAACACATAGCCATTATATTTCTAGGAATGAACAAAAATATCTATAGTATTACTATACATATTTATTAAATGTTTATATATTAATCTAATGAATATTATAGGCTTAAAATAAGAATGACTTGGATTTTATGCATGAAATAATATATTATTTTTAAAAGGTCGTTTTACTGCCTTTTGATGGTGAACCATTTTTAAATATTTTTTTGGGACTGTAATATGTTTTATTTGAAAATATAAACTTATACTATAGAAGTTGAACAAAAAAATTAATTTTGATGACATTTTTGTAATTTTTGAAGAAATTCATATATTTATGAACAGTGAAAAATAATACATTTTAATTCGAAATTTCCATTGTTATTCAATTTTTATATAGATATATTAATCATTAATTTGGTTTCAATATGTAATTGGATTGTATTTTTATCATTTAATCTGGTGGTAGTCATTGAACAAAATTTCACATTTAAATTGGATAGAAACACATGTCAATCTGGATATAGTAATTACTTCTAAAAACCCATTTTTTTGGATTCGGCGATGATAATTAATTTTAAATTAATTACTATAACTATTGTGTTTTGAATTTTAAAAAAAAGGATTTTATATTACAAATCAGGAGGTCCAAATTTCTTAAATAGGTACCTGTTATTTTTAGACATTATGAATTTTATCTTCAGTAATTATTTTATTTACATGGTTAAAGGGTAAATCATGTAAATAAGGGTAACTTAATAATAATATAATAATAATAAACTAACCTAACATCTTTCCTAATTCTATATGATGATATATGACAGACCGTGGGCATACATTGTTTTTATTTTTGTACCACATGGAACCACATTGACTAAACATATATATTTTACTAAAAAAACAATATATATGGGGTTATATAAGTTATATCATTGACTATAAATAGTCATTATAAATATAAAAATATTTCCGATCTCATGATATTTTATTTATAATTTTTAAACATAAAATAAATAAGTCTATTTATGACACAATGATGATGTTGTGAATTCCTTATTAATGAAAGATTTAATTAAATGAGATTATTAATAATAAAATAAATTTATTTGGAAAAGCATTATGACATCTAAAAATTAAAGGGAGGTGTATGACTTGTTATATTTGAATTAATGAAGGTCGTTCGAATGATTAATATTGTTATGTATTTTTTAATTTCATGATTTTAATAGTATAAAAATTGACATAAATATGTTTCTATAACAAATAATATTTTATTAAATGATATAATAAACATATAAATATAATAATTTCAAAAATGACATAGATAATGTTGAAAAGTTCATTAATGAACCACTTTAGGTTCTATTGGTATTTTATAGTAACTAGATTAACCATATAGTATGAATATACAAGAAGACATAATAAGAGTTAAATTAGTTAACTAAGGGTTAAAGCTAAAAGATAATGTTAACATTGTGACCTAGACCTATCTAAAACCAATTATCTGAGAGGTTTCCGATACATAAGCAAATTATCATTAAAATAAATTACTTTGGGAACATATTAAACCTAAAATAATTTTATAATAAAATAATATACCAATACCTTCCTAAATTACAACTCATGCCTCTTATAAAAGTGCATCGCCTCTAACACTTAATCACACCTATCAATCCCAATGGAACATCAGAAATATTCCCAAATAATCTCCCAAAATCCATATCTTCCTCCCAAAAGCTTCACATTAGGCATAAGGAAATTAAATAAATCCTTCTAGCTTATATCAAAAGGAGTAACCCTATTTGAAGTATTTTATTCTCTCATGATTCATTTAATTATTTTCCTTCTTAAACCCACTAAACACTCTTTATTACATTATTTTAAAACAAAAATAGTATCATCATTATTCTAAGTTTTTGTTATGATAAATATTTGACTTACACTTACACACACCTCGATCTGATGGACATGAACATACTATTTCTGGGTACGGAGAACTACGGCCTCCCAAAACGATGATTGTTTGATTTTCCCCTACCACCTCTCATGTTGACCATTATGATGGAACTATATTTATATATGACATATATTATATTTATATTTTTTGTATGATACTACAATATTTATTTACCAACATTCCTTTATTCTTTTCATGATTTATATATACGATAATATTATTTGAGAAAATGCGGACTACCACCCCCTCAAAGTTATTTTTTATCATTAATTACATACATAGAACACATAAAGGATGAAGTTAATGAACTTATGTAAAATAAATATCATATTATATTGTACTATAATGATAATATACTTATGTATCCATTAGTTTTCAGTTCATTAATATGAATAATAAATGAATGTAGCGTTTATGGGCACGTATGGCTTACCGTCTCCATGAACGATGCATTTCATTTTTTATCCTATAATGTAATGGATTATTATAAATATATATATTAACTATATTTATATGATATTTAAATCATGAATACTATTATAAAGATAATCTACATTTTATAACATTGGGAATTTGTAATTACAACAAGATCATTTTCAACTCATGTACAAAATATCGACAAAACAAGAGATATTTAGTTAAATAAGTATGTGATGTTTGTAATGAGGTAATACGTGATATAAAAGGAATAATAAACATTTAAATATTTTTAACCAAGTATAAATTAACTTAATTTTATTATTCAGGAAGAATAAAGAGCATAATCGATGAGTTATCCTCAGGGTAAGGGACTACGTATCAATATATTTTCATTGAGGGATATTTTTATTTATACACAACTTTATTTTATACGATTTATAAACCCCTTTGAATTTTAATTTTAATCAAAGGGAATATTTTTTCAATGAAGCCTTTTTTAAACGGCAGAAACAAATTTTTCCTTTTAATGTACATGGTGAAAACGACCTATCCACCACCGCAATCATTATTTGATATATTTCTTACATAACAAGTGGTAATGTTTTCAGAAGGAAATTAAATACCATATACACATTTTTTTTTGTCTTTTGGAATTAAAATAGTTTATGAGAAAGCATTGAATTTTTCAATATCTATAATTGATATATTGATATTGAAATGTGGAAAGGTTTTATTTTCTATATGCTAGTATTATGTGTTATGAATATGTTGTGGTTCCTGGGCATTGTTTACTTATATGGGGGGTTCTGTGATAATCCAAGGAAGATTAATCCAAATATAACTCTCAAATGCATTTGGTAACATGACTGAGGTAACCGTTAATGTTTATTCTATGTGATTCATGAAATATAATATGATGGGTGTTCAAAATGTTACTCCTTATGTAGCTGTGAAAGCCATGAAGTAAATATGTTATGGATACAAGATGTTTTCTTTGTGATTATTGATTTCTATGTGTTATTCATAAATCTTACAATTTCATGAGGTATATTAAAGGTCTTATGTTTGTAATTGAGATTTATCACTTCATTGATTTGTATATATTCATGGGATAATGTTTTCCTTCCTTATTTTATATCCATTACTTATATTTTTATGCTCATCATATGTCTTTGAAAAGTTTTTCATAGGGTTTAAGGAATTTCAAGGGAAAGGAATAATTCGGGAATACTTATTTCATGAAAGATATTCATGATTATTTAAGATGAATAATTTTAAAAAAACACTGAATAGAGTAGAAGTGTCTTCATTATAATTTTTGAGATGTAATGTAATAGTTATGGCCTACTTCTCTAAAACTCTGAACATGAAAATATTCTCATTGTCTAATTATTAAATGAACTCAATATTATGTAATGTTTAAGGATGTGGCCTTATAGTTGGTATCAATGGTCAGTGTAGATATCATTAGAGGTTAGGGTGTTTTTTAATAATAATTGACATAATCAAAGTGGTGAGAATATTCGGAAGAGTCATAGTTGTTTTAGATAATATGAATGGGTGTATAATAACATGAATAAGTATATCTTAGTTTTTTACATCCTCGTAATATAGTATATTATATTTTTACTAATATACTCACACTGACATTGTTGGTTTTAGTAAATTTCTATATCTAGTATGCACCTATGTAACAATTGATGTGAAGGAAACTATGGTGGTTTTCTCAATGAAAAACCAAATGAAATGTGAGCTCCAATGAGAACTCTTATGGTTATTATTAACCAACTATCTAGAGTCATGATTGACCACTTGAACCTTGGTGATTTTTAAGGCTTTATATATGTGAGAAACGAATCCCAATGGATGTTCATGTAATAATATTAAAGGTAAGTATATTAAAAAAACCTATGTGTCAAGGATGTGGAAAGAAACACCTATGACATTTTGTAAAATGGATGGGAAGATGTTTTAGATGTGTTACAGAAGGACATTAAGCAATAACCTACCATGGGAAAAGGAAGTGTCTTGTTGAATCAAGGAAGGGGAATGATTTTCTTTCTAAAGGATCAATTGAATGTTTTAAATTTTGTGTGCATGGTCATTACACATATATATTTTCTATGAAGAAGTTTCAGGCATGGAATGATAAGTACTATAAAAATATATGTTTAGTAATTCCTAATTATATTCCAATTAAGGATGAGGTAACTAAAAACAAACAATGAATGATATAGATTATTTTTTAGGTGATGTTATGACATTATTGAATCTTAGGATATGATTCATGATTTTTTTTGTAGGAATGAAGTATTATAGAACAAGTTAAAAAAATGTTTAGGGGGTCAAGATGATTTTTGGATAATTAATATGTCTACACATTAGAAATTCGTGATATATGTTTCATATCTAGGTGAAAAAAGGATTAAAAGTATTAATGGACTTTTTTTGATGGGAATAAATTGAGGGAATTTTATATTTTATGTATAACCCTAATGTTTGTTAAGTGGAAAAGATAGTTGAGGAAGAATAGTATTTTCTTTTGTGTATAGGGTTATAAATAAACATTTGGGTATATATGATTATTGAATTTGAGGAAATTAATGGTTATTAATTTTTAGGTTAAAAATGCAAGGTATGGGATAACATTTGAGGTAAAAATATGTTATGGTTATTTTTTAGGAATTTATTTCATTTTTGGGAATGTTATAAAATTATATTGTTTTGAAAAAGGACAACACGTAGACCATGTGAAAACTCATCATGTCGAAAAAAGCTGCGATAATCAAACCCAAATGTGTCTACGATTTATCACCTACCACTGGACTATGTGAAGTCCCAAGTTATTATTACTAATTATTTTATGTTAAGAAATTTTATGCATCAAGAATAAGTTGATTTTGGGAACTTATGTTTTATTAAATTGATATCCTTAGTATAGGAAAATGATTTGGTTATTAAGTTATAATAGTTATTTTGGAATACGTTCTCTCTTTTGGGAAAACTATATGCCTACAGAAAATAGAATACTATGGGGCTTAATTTGTGTATTAATGGTTGAAATTTTATTTTAGAAGAATATATGTTTTTATTGGGAAAATATGGTAGTTTGGGTTATTTATGGAAATGACTATCCAATCTTAGAGAATATGTGATTAGGTTAATTAAACTTTAGTATGAGACTTTAAGAGTAGTTGATGTTACTTGAATTATTTTGAATAATTTTATGGTCATTTTTTTATTGAATGGTATTTGATGAACATTGGGTATTGTTGGTCGAATTTTGGAGATTATGAGTAGTATTTCTTTTTATAAAGGATTATTCATTTTGGGGATTATCTGATCTCATACAGACCATTTTGTTTTTGGTTAATGTATAATTATTGGAAAAATATACAGTTCATATTTATTGGATTGTGTTATTCCTTGGATGATGGTTCTAGCACTTCTGGTGGGACCATGTCATCATGAATACTCATCGTTTGGTGAAAAGGTGAGTTTGTGGTAGATATTTATTATAGGAGGAAACTCTACATTAAATTAAGAATATTTCGTAATGTTCTTAACCAATCTCATAAAGAAATTATACAACATTATGAAAAGGAAAAAAATGGCATTCTTTTACATGTTGCTATTGGGGAATCAAAGACCGTTTAACCGATCACAAGTTTTTGATTTTCTCGTGGTTAACTTTTTCATGATCATGTTTTCTATCACTGTCCATCAGAACATAATGGTTATTTTTTCTTCTATTTCCTTGTTTTCCAACATGTAATTATATTATCTGTTATATTGGGTGACCTTTTTTACTTCTCATTCATTATTTTAATGTGATAGTTTTATTGACTCTTTTTTCGATGTGGGACTTTCAATGAAGTTTCCAAGACCAATTTTGAAATTGTGAGAACATAATTTCTAAAAGGGGGTAGGATGTAATGACCCTTGTATTTATAGAATGATACATTTTTGTACATATTAATATTTATGAACATGATGTTAATTTTAAGATAAAGTGGTCACTTTTTCTGATATCTTACACAATACACAATAATGGGTTTCTATGAAATCTTACGTTGCACAGAACATTGAGTTATACCAAAAAATAATACAATAATAGTTTTATTTTAAAGGGTAGTTAATGTATAGTTGTTTTATTTCCAGGAATGAACATAACTATATATATTATTATTTTACATATTAATTAAATGTTTTTACATTTATCTAATGAATATTAGAGGCTTCAAATAAGAAGGACTTTTATTTTTAGCTGGAAATACTCTAATAATTTGAAAACGTCATTTTAAAGCCTTTTGAGGGGAAGCCCTTATTAAATGTAGTATTTTATACTTTTATATGTTCTATTTGACAAAATAAATATCTTATATAGAATAATAACATCAAATTTAAATTTGATGAAATTTTTGTATTTGTCTGATAAGAATAATATTTTTATGAATAGTGAAAAATACTGCATTTTAATTCAAAACTACATTTTCCTATAATTTATTTATATAGTTAGGTTATAAATTTAATTGGAATTAAAGTTTAATTTTATTCTATTTTTATAATTTAATGTAATCATTATCATTGTAATTAATTTGATTTTAAAATTTGACTTAAATACATGTCAATATTTTAATAGTTATTATTTCATAAAAACCCGCTTTCTAATTTTCCATAAAAGGGAATTAATTATAAATTAATTACTGCAGCATTTGTGTTTTGAATTTTGAAAAATGGATTTCATATTTTGAATAAGGTGGTCCATATTTTATAAATAAATAAAATTTAGTTTTATACATTATGAGTAGTAACCTCAGTAATTATTTTATTTACCATGGTTAAATGGAAAATCTAGTAAATAAGGAAAATAATAATAATAATATAATAATATTAAACTACACCAACATTTTTCCTAATCCCATTGGATGAGAAATTTGAAACCATGGGAATACATGGTTCTATTTTGGGACCCCAGGGAGACACTTTGATTTGAAAATGACATTTCAGAAGAATTAATTTAATGTAATGAAAAATATAACATAAACACATATCTTTTACTAAAACAATTTTTATATGGGGTTATAAAAGTTATATATTCTACTATAAATAGACTTTGGAAATATAAAAATATTTCCTATATAATGGCATTTTATTTATAATTTG
This sequence comes from Viscum album, assembly GCA_963277665.1. NCBI lineage: Eukaryota > Viridiplantae > Streptophyta > Magnoliopsida > Santalales > Viscaceae > Viscum > Viscum album. The sequence goes on along the minus strand of OY728122.1, from coordinate 1,426,365,267 downwards.
TATACATTAAATAAATATATTTATTTATGACACAATGATGATGTTGTTATTTCATTATTAAAGAATTATTTAATTTAATGAGATTATAAACATTAAAATAATTTTATTTTAAATCTTTTTATTTCATATATGAATTTTAGGGATTATTATGAAATTTTATCTTTGTATTAATGGTGGGTTTTCAAACGAATCATGTTGTTATGGATTATTTAATGTCATGATATGAATAGTACAAAAATTGACATAACATAGTTTAGAAAAAACTATTTTATAAAGTGATATAATAAATCTAAAAATAAATTATTCTTACAAATTAGTTATATAATTTTGAAAATTTCATTATTGTACCACTTGAGGTTTTATTGGAATTTTATAGTAACTATATTAACCATATACTATGAATATAGAAGAAGATATGGGAAGAGTTAAATTAGCTAACAAAGGGTTAGAGCAAAAAGATAAGGTCAAATTTGAGATCTAAACCATTCTAAATACTATGTTCCTAGATTTTTTCAACCCCAATGGATCTTATATTTGAAATAAATTATTTCGGGACAATTTTAAACCAAGAACAATTTATAAAAAAATTATTATATCAATACCTTTCTAGAGTTCCCTCCTCTCTCTTATAAATGGGCATCACCTCTAACCCTTAATCACTACTCTAAAACCCCTTGTATTGATAAAATCCTTTCCAAATAAGCTCCCAATATCTCTCTCTTCCACCTATAAGCCTCACCTTGTGTAGAAGGAAATTCAAGAAAGCCTTTAACTTCAATAAAAAGGTGTTACCTGATTTGAGGTAGTGTCTTCTCTCAAGCTTCATTCCGTTATTTTCCTTCTCCAACCCCCTAAACTCTATTTTTTCTATTATTATATAGAAACACCATTATATTCAATGTACTATTTTTTTATTATAAGGATTATTTTGACACTAACACACACCTCCATCTAATGGATATGGACATACTGTTTCAATGTCCCATGAAGTACTGCCTCACGAAATAATGATTATTCGATTTTCCCCTACCACCTATCATGTGTCCATTATTATGGAAACTTATTTATATATGATATATATTATATTAATATTGAATCTATGACACGATAATTTATATTTAAAAATTTAAATTTTTACTTTTCATAATTTTTAAATATAATAATTTCATTTGATGAATTGTGGACTACCGCCCTCTTAAAGAGATATGAATCATTCTTACCGTGGATGGAAATTATAAATTAAGGAATCAATGATCTTTTGTAAAATATATATCATATGATTTTATAATGTAATTATAATATACAAATTTTTCATTTATTTTTATTTCTTTAATAGGACAAATAAATGAAAGCAGTGTTCATGCGTACGTACGACTTACCATTTCCCTGAAAGGTGCATTTCATTTATTATATCTAAATGTCAAAGAAAATTATATATATATATATATACAGGATATATATACAATATAAATCATGAAAACTATACTGGAGTTAATGTACTATTGACCACATGGAAAATTTGTAATTAAAATAAGATCATTTTCACCTGAAGTACCAAATATTAATAAAATGACCGATATTAACATAAATATTTATGTGATGTTTATAATGAGGTAATAAGTGATATAAAATGTATAATACACCTGAAAAAGGTTCTGAAACAAGTATAAATTAACATAAGTTTATTATTCAGGATGAATAAGGAATATACGTGATGAGTCAGACTCAAGGTAAGGGACTACATCTCAATCTCTTTTTATTAGGCATATCTAGATTTATTCACGACATTAAATTATACGTTGTATAATACCATTGGAAATATAATTTATTAATAGGGAATATATTTTAAATGAAGAATTTTACAAAAAGGAAAAAATAATGTTTCTTTTTAATATATGTTGTGACAACGAACTTTCTGCCACCTCAAGCATTATTATATATTTTGATTCTTTAACAAGAACTAATGTTTTAAAATGAAAAATAAATATACTATAACATTTTTACATATTTTGGTATTGAAAATGGTTTTTATATGGCATTGTCTATTTCAATATCATTAAATGATATATTGTGATTGAAATGTGGAAATGTTTTCTTTCCTTTATGGTTGTTTTATGTGTTATGAATATGTTATGGTTCTAAGTAATTGTTTATGTATATTGGTGGTTTTGTGATAAACCTAGGGCAGGTGAGCTCAAGATTTCTCCCTAAGGCATTGGGTAATGTGATGGAGGTAAATACTAATTTTTATCCAAATAGATTTAGGCAACATACTGTAATGTATATTCGAAACGTAACTTTCTATTTAGTAGTGAATACTATAATGTGTGTTCGTTATGGATGAAACAAATTATCTTTGTGACTTATGATTTATATGTTTTATTCCTAAGTCTTATGATTTCATGAGGAATTCTAAATTTCATAGATTTATGATTGAAATTTATGACTTCTTTAATTTGTATGTATTTATTAACTAATATTTTCATTATTTATTTTATATCCCTTAGTGAGTTTTTTATGCCCATCCCATGTTTTTGAAATAATTTTCATTGGGTATAAGGAAGGGTAATAGAAAGTAATAATTAATAATGATTTATAACAATAGTATAATTCTTGTTAATTTAAGGAGTATTATTTTTGTGAAATAAATTTGATAGATTAGAAGTATTTACGTTGTAATTTTTGAGATTTAATGTAATAGTAATGTCTTAATTCCCTAATACGCGAATCTTGAAAAGATCCACAAGGTTTAATTTTTAAATTACTCAAGATTATGTAATGATTAAGGCTAGGGCCTTATAAAATGTTGTTCCCTTATCTGCTCATTTGGACGCCATAAGGATTTATAGCTTGTATATGTACAACAATTAGATTTTTCATTCCATCTACCATAACATTTGTTTATAGCTTGTATAGTATCCTATTATTATATTTACCCTTAGGGAAATCCATAGACATAACTTAGAAATATATCTTGGAATCTCACTAATGTATTCACATCCTAGTTTCCGTAGGATAACTAAACCTTCCCTCTAACACCAACTTAATGAACCAAGATTTACATTCATGGTCATTACATTTCTTTTTGCAGAATACTTAATACATTACACAAATATACACCCAAAGACCATATTCGTTTAGTGTATTTAGAATCATGGAACAAAAACTTATAACATGGTGAAAGATCTTAAACATATTCTATAAAGATCTTCCAATTTTTTTTCCAACGTAAAACCTATAATTATAAACTCGGGAAAAGAAAAAAAAGACGGTGAGATCAATGCTTAGAATGGGTAATCATAGGGGACATAGAACAAACTATAAATATGATAATTTAAAAACAAGAACATAATGTTTAAATAATAAAATCATGGTTCGTGAAATAAATCATTGAAGTACATATGGCATAGATCATAGAGAAACATGAACCATGATAAAATATAATTGGAATAAAACATTGGATTGTGGAATAAAATAATCAAATAATACTATTTCCATAGTGGCGTAGACATTACTTTAAAATCCATAAAATTGGACACACCACTCTACTTAACCAAGTATATTTGTCATTCTAGCCATGTATTATTGAACTAAATTTACTTCTCGTTCCAGCCCAGTATTACTGAATATGATTTACTTTCCATTCTAGTCAGGTCTATCTATAAAGATATAAATCATCACCCAGTGAATTAGAGTGAGATACAGGTCCCACACATATTATAATGAAATCATTCATACTAGTTCCACAAAACATAAATCATTCATCATAGTAGAATCAATGAAATAAAATGGTTTTTAAAAACAACATTCCATCATAATCCATTTAAAAAAAATGGGTTTCATAAAAAAATTCCATCATAAAAACTATAAAATAAAAGTAATAATAGGGGTAAAATCATAACTCTATATCATCGTAGATGGAAAATAATTTTTATAAAACACATGAACTTAATTCCTGAGTAAAATATCCATTCTATTAAAAAAATTCTATCAAATGCCACACAATTTTAAATAAAAGAGTTTAGTTGAAAATAATATTGATATCTTGAAGAGGAATTTTCAATGAAATATGGTGTCTTCAAATCATAAAAATCCATTCATGTCATATAACATAAAAAAATATTCTCCCCATACTCTTTCCGGAAAAGTCAAAAAGTACCTCTAATCGAATGATGACAAAAGATTCATATCACACCGTTTTATAAAATTTCACCAAAGGGTAAAATTAAATTTAGAATTTTTTAGAATAATAGAAATAATAATAGATAATTAGGAAACAATGATGTGGATGATAAATATTCACAAGTAAATACTAAATTATAGACAATCTAAGAAAAAAATGAGATTGTAAAATAATCCCTTAGCATAGGTCCGATTTCTTCTATATGTGAATGAATATCATATTTTTCAAATATATCATTTAGGTATGACAAAAGGACTCCTTAGTACGGATTTACACCAAAAGGGTGGACTCTAGTATGATGTAAGGGAAGTTGGGAGGATGTTGGGTAGGGTTTGGCCAAGCCAAAGGGCTTTTGTGGTGTGATTAACAGAGAATGATATGTGCTATTTTATAATAGAGGGGAGGGGCACCTTTTGAAAGCCTTGATATATTAATTTATTATAAATTAATGATTAGTTTATAATTTACCCAAACTCATTTATTTATAATATATGATGCGTATGGGTCATCATTCTCTAAACCAATAGAATTTAGATATGTTTAGATTTTATTTTAATCCTTATAATTTTGATTTATCATTATTTAATATAATTAATTTTATCTGTGGAAATAATATTATAAATATTAAATTTTTATAAATATTGAATTTTTTTTGTAAATTGTCCATAATTGGATAGTTTATGAAAATAATGACCATATAATTCTCACATAGAATTATTTTCACTAATTGTGTGATTTTAAATTAATCTAATAATATGTTATTTTTATAAAATTTCAATTGTGTCAATTTTGACCCTATTAATTTATTTGAAATAAAATGAAATCTACATAGAAGATAAATTATAAAAAAATATTTAATACAATCCTAACATGTCATAGTCACCTATAATGTTTTTATATATCATTAATTATTTTATACGATATTTATTTTAATATTTTTTAAACAATCTATTTGATCTTTGTATTTATAAAATAATGTCTACATCACTATTGTGTCCCCATTAATGGTAATTATTTAATCTCTAAAAATTATAAATAAATTCAAATGATTTATAAAATGTCATTATATTTCTAGATACTATTTATTTTAAACATTTTATCATGTTTTTCAGAATATTAAAAGTATTATAATTATAAGATATAAGAGAGAGACATATTGTCAACTTCTATTGTTTTATTAATAATTACATCACGTTTATTGAAAAAAAATGTCTATTAAATGAATAAATTACAACCAATAGGTGATATTGGTAGACTTCAATTCATCTAATAGAATTTTGGAAGTTTTTTGTATAATTTTTTTATCTTTATGATATTGTAAGTTACCTTAATTTACTTTATTTGCCTTTAACTTTGGTAAATAAAAAATATCATAGTTACTATTAAAAGTATTCATGAAAACATAACCTAATAACATAATTTGTACCATCATATTCCATATATGGAATCAATTTTTTGTAATTCAAAACATAGAATTGGCATAATTTACTTTAATAATAACTTCCGTTGTCATAAGCAGAAAGATGGTTTTTAGGAAGTAAAAATTTTATCAAAATATTTTAGTTTGTTTATATCCAATTTAAATGTAAAAATAATTTAAATGAACCACATAGGATTGAATGAAAAAATAATCCAATTACACATTAAAACCAATTAATAATTTAATCTAACAATATTAATAAATTAGATGAGAGGTAGTTTTGAATTAAAATGCAGTATTTTTCAATACACATAAAAATATGAATTTCAACAAAAAAATAAAAAACATTAAACCATGTTTAATTTTCAAGTCCCTATTACAAATAAGACATTTTTTTTTCAACTATAATATATAAAAGTGTTAAACACTAGATTTAAAATTGCTGCACATCAAAAGCCAACAAAATTTCTTTTTTTGAAAAATACATCTTTTATCTAAAAAATTGAATTTGATCTTACAAATTTTTCTAGAAAATAAATAAGATGAATTTTAATTTTATATAAAATAAGAAATAATATTTATACTATTTATAATGGCTACTTTATATAATGTTTTAATAATATATTTTTGTATAGTAAAACTTGGTATTGCATACAACACATGATATCAAGGAAGGTCATTGTTGCGTGTAATGAAATCCAAGTCAGTGTTTCATTTAGTGAAAGATTAATTTGGAATTGCATATAACATAACACAAAAATAGGTATTTTATACATTGAACAAAATCTATAGTCAGTGTTACCTGAAATTAATTCTACAAAAGAAGATGAAATTATTTGTCACAGAAGCCAAGAATTTTGTTTTGTATAATAAAAAATTATAAGGTGTTACATATAGTGCATGATAGGCTTGGTGTAACATAAAACAAAATACATAAAATAAATTAAAAATACCCTCTCTCATAAAATCGTAGTGTGTCACATTTTTTGAAGCAGAAAAATGTCGAAAATACTATTTTGATTTTATATTCAATTTCAAAGTGGAATTGATTCTAATAAATTACATCGTATTAATAGATGTATCATTTAACTTATGTGACCTTAAAACAAATTTATAATGTCATTTGTCATTAATAATTAATTAAACGAAAAATATTTTATATAACAAAAAGGAGTACTTTTCATTATTCATCAAAAACGATGGTTCAGAGAAAAATACCAAACTTTCACCCCAAGTTAATTTAGAAATTCTGAATTCAAAGATGAATATTATTTAATCAAATTACATTTTTAAATTTTTTAAAAATTTATTTTATTATTAAAATTTGGTAACTTGTGATTTTTTTCTAAACATAAAAAGAACATTACTAAAAATCCTATATTTTATTCTCATTATGTTTTATTTATATAAAAAATTTATAAAATATATTTTATAATTAGTTATTAATATTGATATTCCAATGTTTAACTTACTGGATATTATTATCCTTTCTAAATAATTAAGATAATAAAAATAGATATTAAGGAGAAACTCAGTGTTGCGTGTATCGTACGTCAACTCATTGTTGTTAGGACCATGTTGTGTTTTGGTTGTATTTTATGTTAATTGATATGTATGATGATAAATGAAAGGATGATGATTAATGAGAATAAGAATGAAAGGGATTTAAAGAAATATTCATTTTTTGGGTGATAGGTTTTTCTTGGAAAGAAGAAATGTATTCTGATTCTATTCAATTTGTTTTTAGAAACTGTTGTACTACTACTAGAATTGAGAGAAATAAAAATCACTATGAATGTCTATTGTAATGAGAAGAATAAGATTTGAAAGTGAGAACATCTTATTGTTAGTTGAAATGCATCATATTGGCACTGAATAAAATGATAAAGAGGTGTTTGTTTTGCTGGAGAATCAGAGTCATTATGACTATGATTGAATTTATGGGGATGATTTATTTTGAGATGCCTGATTTGGGTATAACTTTTCAAATATATTAATGAGCATAAAAATTTTTCATCACCTAATATCAAAATTTTTGTGGATCAAATTCTATATGTTGGTGATTATTGTTTTGTTCATGTTTTTTCATTAAAAGTCAGAAATCGGGAAAGGACACAAAATAAATTCATATATAAATGATTGGTACCTATTATACACTCAGTTTACTATTACCACTACATGGATCAGGAACACTTGATATATACCATGTTGCTATCCAAACGTGCAAAACATTTTATTCCCATATAGACACTATGTTGTCCCTTCTCGAAGCAGTTGGTTGTTGGGGATTGATAATAAACGCCATATAGAGAGGAATTATACATCATGCACACCCCCCAACTATGAGGCATTGTGTTCCATGTCAAGGTCTGCACTGTAGCTCACCTACCATTGGGGAAAATAGGGCCAAACCGTGTTGACGAGGTTATATTCCATATACATTCTGGTACACACTGTGTATTCCTAAAAACTATAAAAATGATGGTTGGCCCTCCATTTTCGGAACCAATTCATTCCAAGTTAGACCAAGGGGGAAAATTCTAGAGACGCCCAAGGAGAAAAGAGAGCATAAAAGGTGATTTCGTGCTTCCTTACAAATGACCTTCAAATTGAATATTATCAATGATTAATTCAAGTATCACAAGTAGTTTAGTTATTAGATACTCCATGAATGATAAATCCCCTATGTGTTGGTGTTGTGGATGATTATGGGTTGTATTTTGTAAATTTATATATTGTACTTATGTTATTCGTTATTCTATCACAATTCCTTAATAATCCTTCCTATATTAGTAGAAATATTGTATCAGACCAAGAATGGGACTTCCAGCGATCACTTTATGAATTATGATTAAGAACATCCATGATCATGGGATTTTCTTATCGTCTCCAAAGGGATGCAATTAATAAAAATAATAAAAATAAAATTCCAAACCAATGAATTGGTTTCTATTGATTTAATGAAAACTCACTAGACCAAGGGCGATCTATTACTTTCATAACAGAGTGTGGTTTCCATACCTGTTGCCAGGTCAGGGGCCTTATTTTGATCCAGAGAAATAAAATTTTCCCCCACCTCTTCAAGAGAAACTACCCCCATTCCATACCCTTATATAGAATACTCTTATTTATATCCATAGGTATGATACTAGGATTGTTAGACCACCTATGCAAGACTAGAATATAGAGATCAATCCCACCATCATGCAACTCATCGAAATTATTGGAACATTTTGAGGATTACCAAGTGAACACCCCAAGCCTCATCTCTTCATTTTTTAGAGATTCGTGACACCTTTCTCTACCATGGGGTGTATGAGGATTACACTTTCCTTCAGTTATTCACATTTTCCTTACGAGATTAAGGGAAGGATTGGATCGAAGGACTTCCTTAACATTATATACTCACATGGGAGGTGTTGGACCAAGAACTTCTATCAAAAAGCTTCCCACCATCGAAGAAGTTGATACTATGGAATGTGATTCACAATTTGTAGTAGAGTGATATATAATCCTTGTATGAATAATGGGAGCATTTAAAATAAATTCTAAGGAAGTTACATAATCATGTCCTACCATTGTGGATGCAAGTCCAAAAATTATATTGTGCTCTCACAACGAACATTGAATCTGTGGTGGGTGTAGCTCCTGGAGAAATAGTAATGAAGAAATCCCCAGGCGAACTATTCGACATGGTTGATGACATGTCTACAAATAACTTCATATAAAACACAGAGTGTGGTAGTCAAAATAGAGGCATTCAAAACAATGGCGCCACTATAATGATTGCTTCTCAACTCGTTTCAGTGCCCAAGGATATCAGTGCGTTAAATCTGAAAAACACATCTAATGGTCAAACTGAAAACCATCCAGCATGTGGTGAATGTTGTGATAATAACATCATGGGTGAATTTCCAGAGAAAAGTGCCAGTGCATTGAAATATGAGATAAATTTCACTTCCTATAACAGAGGGCCAAATAGGTACCCTTAATACCAAAACAAGGTATTAAAAGATAACTCAAATACAGGATGTAGAAACAACGACAAACTTCTCAACCCCTCCCCAAACACCAATTAGTTATGGTCAATTGAAATTATAGAATCCCTATCCTAGACAACACCAGCAGGTATATTTCCATCAACAAGGGTATCAAAACCCTTGTTTGACCCAACAACTGAGATAGCCACAACCCCAACCTGTTTCTCAACAACCAATGCAAGAATCCTGATAAAAACTAAAGGAAACAATGAAAAAATTAAAAACAACTTATGAAAAAATATATAATAATAAAAAAGAATCCATTCAGGACCTTGATAATTAGATTGGACAACATTCCAATCAACTCTCTTCAAGGAAAACTAGTACTCTCCTAGGTAATACAGGGAAGAACCCATGAGAGGTAGCCAATACTATCATATTACAAAGTGGCGGAGGAGGTACCCCTGAATATAACTAAAAATCCAGGTGAGGAGAGAAGTCTAGATCAGACAATGTCCTAGTCCGAAGAAGAAGTCATACTCGAGGAGTCTCCCTCAACATAGGAACTACAATAGATCATACATGGAATGAGAAAATAATTGGTAAAAACATTTGATCTCACTCAGGATTTCTTTCATGAATGAAGCAAAGGAATATGTACCAAAATTTTTCCATATTCATGGTTGTATTCTGGAAACTTCATATAAATTTTACATTCACTGAGGAATTAACACATATTCCAACCAATATGAATTTTATGAAGGAAATGTTCTCTAATAAGATGAATATGGATGATTTTGGGACAATTCATCTCTCTATGGAATGCCTAGTAGTGGTACAACATTCTCTTCCTTCCAAACACCAATATCTTGGTAGTTTCACAATCCATTTCACAATTGGATATTATGAGTTTTGGAAAGAATTTTGTGACTTGGGGGAGAGTGTTAACATTATTCACAATGCAGTCTTCAAAATGTGGGGGATAAAATATCTACAACCAACTCAGGTGTCATATTTACTAGGGGATTGATCCATAAAATATCACAAATGGGAACTTGAGGATGTGATCGTGAAAGTGTGGTGTCGTATTCTACATGTTGACATTATCATACACGACATGGAGGTAGAAAAAGAGGAACCTCTTATTCTAGGATGATCCTTCTTAGCCACAGGGAAGATTTTGATCGATGTGTATCAAGGCATGTTGATATTCTAAGAGGGAGATGAAAAATTCTCATACAACATCCTCAAAGATGTTAAAAAGGTATCACTAATGGGGCCCAAAGACTTTTATGCATTATCTACTGTGAACGATCCCTCCGGTTACATGGGCTATAACAAGGAATGTTCTTCTATCACTTCTATACTAGTCATCAACGAAACCCCATATGAATAATAATCAAAAAATCTGCAATTGATCGTGGACCAGGAGGTCATTATTAGAAACAAGTAATCATTTCACTTATCCTAGAGCAAACCAAGGTAGAACCCACTGTGCCCTTAGTTCTGAAGGCCCATGAACTTGAACTCAAGTCTCTCCCATAATCATTAAAATATGGGTACCTAAGTGATGAGATAACTCTTCCAATAATATTCAACGATTCACTCAAAAATGATAAATATGATGTGCAACTACAAGTTCATTGATGAAAAACATGTCATTGGATGGAGACTTTCTAACCTTTAAGGGATCAGGACAACCATCAGCACCCACATTGTGTTTCTTGAAGAAGGTTCCAAGCCTTCTCGACAACCACATCAATGGGAAAATCCTCCCTAGAATGAGTTTGTGAAGTATGATGTAATCTAACTCTTAGATGCAGGGATCATCTACCTGATCTTTGATAACCCATGGGTAAGTCCTCTGTAAGTGGTACTGAAAAGGGGGGTATCACTATAATCACTAATGATAAAAATGAACTTATCCCAACTAGTATAGTCATAGGGTGGAGAGTTTTTGTGGATTACTGAAAACTAACTGATTCCACATGAAAAATTCCCTTCCCATTCACTTTCATGTATAAGATTCCGTAATTACTAGTAGGGAATGAATTTTATTACATTCTGGAAGGTTATTAAGGTTATTGCCAAATATAAATATCTATTGAGACCAAGAAAAAATGTCTTTCACATGCCCATATGGAACTTTTTCCTATTGAAGGACGTATTTTGGAATGTGTAATGCTCCAGCCACTTTTCAACGTTTCATGTTTTCAATCTTCCAGGATATTTTAGATAATATTCTAGAAGTCTTCATGTATTATTTTTCCATATCTGGGAAATCATTCAACACTTGTGAAATTTGGAATTAATTCTGGACCCGTGTGAACACACAAATATGGTTTGAAACTTGGAAAAGTTCCACTTTATGGTACAACATGGTACCATCATAGGCCATCAGATTTTTAATAAGGGCATTGAAGTTGACCAGACCAAGATTGAAATCATCTCACAATTGTCTATTGCCACATATTTATAAGAAATACTAAGCTATCTTGGGATTGCCAGTTTCTACATGATATTTGATAGTGATTTTTTAAAATTATATCAACTATTAACATATCTTCTTACAATGGAAGCTATCTTTAAATTTAAATAACAATGCCCCAAATGATTTCAAATTTTAAAATTAAATTAATATAAGCTCCAATAATGATTTCCCCAAATAGGAAAGACAAGATTTAGGCCATCTGTGATGAAATTAACTATGCATTGGGTACAGTTCATGGGAAGAGACTTGATCCAATTTTCAGATCAATATATTATTCCAATAAATCATTAAATAAATCCTAGATGAAATACACTACTATTTAGAAATAAATTCTCATCATGGATTTTTCATTCGATATGTGTTGTTCCTATTTTGTGCTATCAAATGTAATTTTTTATACTAACCATGCAATAATTTCATACCTACTGAACAAGAAGGATGAAAAACCACCACTCATCTATTTGGTGCTTCTTCTACATGAATTTTACATGGTTATATGTGATAATAATGGTATTAAAAATGTATTTTCCTATCATATATCTAGGTTAGAGGTGCCTAATCTCAAAAGGGAAGATGATAAATAAGTTGAGGATATCATGGTCGAGAAACTTTTCTCTTTTTAAGCTTAACATCATCCGTGGTATACTGACATAGCCTATTACATGGCTACGAGACTCGTTGACCCTGATTTGACATTCCACCAATAAAAAATATTTCTTTTTGATGTGAAAACATATTTCTAGGAAGACCCTCTACTCCTCCCCTCATGTGGAGATGGGGTGATCCAACACGTCATCCCATATGAAGAAATTCAAGCAATTATAGAATTATGACATTCTTCCCCAACTAGGGGACATCATGGGTCAGACTGAACAATGGAAAAAATTCTCCAATTTTGGGTTTTCTATCCCAACATGTACATGGATTATAAAAATTTTGTGACATGATGTGATCAATGCCAGCAGATAGGTATCTAGGGGTGCCGAGATAAAATGCCTCAACACCCCATTATTGAATTCAAGGTCATCGGTGTATGGGGTATTGTATTTGTGGGACATTTTCCCCAAAATTTAGAAACTCTTACATACTATTTTTTTGGACTATGTATCAAAATGGGTAGAAGCTATAGCCACAACACATAAAACCACAATGGTCATTGCAGATTTCTTGAAGAAGAACATTTTTTTCTAGTTTGGTGTTCCACGGGTGCTGATCAGTGATAGAGGAACACAATTTGAAAAAAAAAATGATGCAAAATGTGATTCAAAAGTATGGAGAGAGGTTTAAATAGGGGAAATCTTACCATCCTCAGTCTAGTGGCCAATTAGAGGTCTCAAAACATGAATTAAACTAGATCCTGGAGAAGATAGTGTGAGTTTCATGGAAGGATTGCTCCACAAAACTTGTTGATGCCTTGTGGGAATATATGACCGCCTTCATGACACATTTTGGGATGTATCCATTATGATTATTCTATGGTAAGAAGTGTAAAATACCTATGGATCTTGAAAATAAATCATATTGGGTAGTGAACACCCTGAACGACGATCTCGTGGCTGGAGAGGAAAATTGCATGTTTCAACTGATGAAATATGATGAAATTTTGTAAAAGGAATATGAGAATGCCAAGCTATATAAGGAGAAGATATAGGAAGTCAATGATAGTATGCTACCTTGGAAATAATTTAATCCTAGTGATGAGGAACTCATAATTAATGACCATTTGAGATTGTTCCTTGTTAAAATCAAGTCATGATGGTCGGGACCATTCAAAGTGATCATTTTTTCCTCCATGGTGCGGTGGATGTGGCTGGAGAAGATAGACAACATTTTAATGTAAATGGGAAGCATCTGAAACCCTATTTACACATGGATGATATGGCGGGTACAATATCCACCATACAATTCAGGTAGTAAGACACTAAGGTAAGGTCATGTCAACAATGTAAAACAAAGACGTTACCTAAGAGGAAATCCAGAGGTTACATGCTGTGTACCAAATATACACCTGGTGTGTACTTATCTTTTTATTTTATTTTATTATTATTATAATTATATAAATTAAATATGACACTAAAACAAGGATTATAATATTTCTGATCGTATGGTCACTAGTGTATATCTGCGTTGTAGCCAATTTCAATCCCTTCATACCTACCTTTGGCATGAGATTTATCCCATTAATACACGTGTTTAACTTAACGACATGTGTGGTATTTTTCAAAATAACACATTTGTTTTTTTCTAAATTAATGGAAACCAGTGATGGGGATGGACCGTCCAGCCAGGGTCATAAACTTGTTCTAAAAGTCCCTGGTTCGAATCCTAACAAAGGACCCATTTCCATCATTATTCATATTAATAAAACTACACATTATTAACATTGATATACATCATGTGATCCATGTTTTCAATAATAATTTGAAATGTTTTTAAAATAATAAAATACATGTAGGTGAATTTTGTAGATCGGTAGAGTCTCGGATCTAGATCAAAAACTACCCTAGTTCAAACTCAGTATATATATCTGTTTCATCTCTTTTATTTCAATTAAAACTACACATCATTGTTTTTCTACATACCATCTATAATTATACCTTTACATTAAATATTAAAAGTAATTATAAAAGTGCATCACTACAACCATTGATCCAGTGGTTGGGGGATTATATTCATAATGGTTGATTACTTGTTTTAATCACACCCCAAGCACCAGACCAATGGTTGTTGTTCTCCTTTTCCAATTATAGAACACCAAACCTATATTTCCTCAATACAATACATGTATATATTTTTTTATTAAATAAAATATTTATTTATTTATTTTAAATTTTTATTATTAATATTAATTTTTATATAGTATACTATAATAATTATATTATATTATATAATTTATTAATTAAAAAAAACAAGGCATGTACACATTATGACACGGCGTGCACTCCAAATACAACGGTTGGGGACCTACCCAGCCTCAACCCATGTTGTGCGACCCCCCCCCCCCCACATTTCCCTATACTCTATGAGGTCTGCCTCTCCCTCACACCAATTCACTGATTTTGGGGGTTTTATTGAATGATTTCTTTTATATTGTGATCCAGTCCCCATGTACACCTTTCTAAACTCCTTCTTTTCTGGTTTACTTATTATTAGGGTTGATTTCCATATTAGATAACCCTTTGAATTCTGCATATAGAACCCGAGGTGCGTGAAGAACACAACAAGTGTACCTCTAATTCATGGAAACATACCCACGCGGTTCCCATTTGAAATATATTTAGTGTGTATGTTATCTACACGTTGTGTACTATGCCTCCCCTGGCCATATGACCCAGCCCGTGTCCTCTGGGACATGACCCCCTCCCATGTCACTACAAATGAAATGTTAGTTCAGTACATGTCATGTCCTCTAACCCTTTAGTGTTGTAACCATGGTATTATATGCATGATTTGGAGTATGATTTGTGTTTGTTGTCAATCCTCAATGGATATTACGAATGTGTACCAGCAAAGTGATCATAAAGTTCAAGTAGACAACAGTATTGAAGGTGGCATCATTTCCCAGTGTTTGCCAATTTTTTGGGTCTAAAAATCGACAAATGGAGAAAATTGTTTTTCAGAAAGAGACTTTCACACCGTGTACTTGAAGGAGAGTAAACTTGCTCGCCATTTGTTTTTCAAGATCAGAAAATGGAAAAATGGAAAAGGGATAAGGGTCGCGCAAGTATGGGTGTGGTCGCGCAAGTGACCTGTGCGCCGAGGAGGGACTTGCACGCCGATGCCTAGGAGGTCTGGAAACTTGAGCGCCTATTGTTATTCCCATTCTGAACATCAAAATACGGAAAAGGGAAGAGGATCACACAAGTATTGGTTTGTCGCGCAACTGTGTTACGCGTCAGAGGCTAGGGCAGTTGGAGCTGCGCGCCGGGACTTGCGCGTCATGAGGACACTTGCACGCCACCATGCAGGGGTCTAGTTTGCCTATAAATAGAGGACCACCCCTCCTCATTTGTAACAAACGTTCAATTCTTAGAGATTTTTCGAGCTCTCTTCACACAAGTGGTTGTGTCGCGCAAGTGGTGGTTGGGTCGCGCAAGTAGAGGCAGTGCGCCGGTTGTTGGCTGCACGATCAAGGTGGTTTGGGAGTTGAAGGTGCAGAGTCGCGCAAGTTTGGAGTTGAAGGAGGCAGTGTCGCGAAAGTGTGTTGGTGTCACCTGCGCGCCGATTTTTTACCATGCAAGTGACTTGCACGCCATTCTTGAAACTTGCGCACCGGTCCTAGAGAAGATCTCCAGGTGAGGTTGTTTTACGCCAGACCATTTGGAGCTGCATGATATATGGAAGATTTCTCGATAGCTTCGGTGCAATGTGGGATTAGTATAAGAGAGAAAGTTGGACTTCAATAGAGCATCTACATTCAATAATGGATTCATTCTTTTTCAACGATGAAGAGACCTTCACGTCTATAAACTGAGTATGAGTTCACCAAGGGCAGTGAGCCAGGGGGAGTCAGCGGGAGTGACCTAAGGGACGTAGTGAGCTATCCCTGAACATTTGTAATGGCTGTGATCTTGGATAAAGTGAATGTTCCCAAACCGTTGTAATCCAAAACTAGTGAATATTATTGGAATTCGATACGACCGAAAACTTGTCAGTGTATGCTCCTTGGAGGTAGCCCTTAGCGATGAACCTAGTAAATTTTTTTGTGTCATCTTTTTGCATGTTAATTTTTCATTAATGATTATATTCATCATACAAGTTTAACTATTTCCTTCCAACTTGGGAACGAGATCCTTGTTTTTGAAAGAAAACATTGACACCCTGATTCACCCATCCCCTCTCAGGGTGTCCCGGGGTCCAACATTTAGGACTCCGTGTGGATGGTGTACATTCCATGAACACCATGTTATTACACACGACATGTACCCCTTTCTACATGACGTGAATATGTTCTGATTACCTATCTTATTCATTCCATGCCCGGATCCTTACACAGACACCACTCCATGTTGTATGACACAACATTTAATCTTTGTTACACAGTTTGTATTATTTTTACATGAACTATTCCCTCATGGGGTGTCAATCCAAAATACATAGGTTCATACCCAGATCCTACTAAACTCTATGTACACTAGATCTACATGACCTTTTCTCCTAAATTTTCTATTTTCTCTAATTTTCGTTCCTTCTTTCTAATTTTTATTCTTTATTTTTTTTTATTTTCCTTTCATCCATGTATTGATGATAGAGACCATACAAGGGGGATCAGCCTTCTTCTACTATTGAGGGTGAGCGACCTCCTTACCTTTGGATTCGTCTTCGATATTCCGAGCATCCCAACATCATATTTCTAGTTTTCTATCCCCTTGCATTAGCCAATTTTTCCACTATTATGATGAATCCTCTATCCGTGATATCTAACGATCTGGTAGTTCATGTGGTGCCCTCTCCAGCCACCACTAATCCACTTAAGGTGGTATATGCACCATCCACTGTGGTCGAGATCTCCTCAGCCATGACTCCATCTTCTAGCTATGTCCACTTAGTGCTACACTCCCCTATGAGAAATATCAGGTATCCACTACTCCACCTACTACCACTATAGCTGGACCATCTGCTCTAACAACAGAAGTTCCACCATCGCCTGCACTGGCTGCTGCCTGCCCTCTGCCACATCCATGCCTAATCATTCATGAGTTTCAACTTACGAAAGATATATGGTAGTGATGATACCTCCAAAATATCCCATTTAGTGTACATTATCTAGACTTCATCATTCCCTAGTGTCCGGAAATTTTGGCGGATCTTGGGAACATCTGGGCAATGCTCATATGCTTGACACATTTTAAGTCAACACTCATACTTACGAAGAATTATTTTTTGTGTTCAATGACACCTTTGAGTTTAATGGTTCTACCTAGCATTAGATGACCAACAATATATCCATCCATGGTTTATTTCAGTGGGGGGGGGGGGAAGCCATTTTTCCTTTACTATGAAAGATTCTATTCAAGGGTGAGGCATCTACCCCCATCCTGTCACCCCACCTCTTATCTCCAACCTTACCAGCCTCGAGCGCTCTGGCCATGTTTCTATTTTGTGGGATCTTACTAGACATGACTACAGGTACACCCCCACATCACTGATGAGCATGGTCTTCATTTCTTCTCCCCTTGTTTCCTACACATTATTTTTAGAACAATTATTTTTCCTCTCTATGAAGATATGGGTGTCGTGTCTAGCTTGTACATAGAACACCTTGGTTGTATTTTTTGGAATGACTACCCAGACCTCCCCAGAATTTCCGTGACCTACTTCCATTATATGATTTACGATCGTCCGAGAAACCAGAATGTCAGTTTCTAAGCCCCCATCCAGACACACCATTTGGATATCTTTAGTCCCTCTATCCCTCATGATCCATTTGGATTTCCTCAGTGTCATGAATTTATCATTATTATGATTATGCGAATGGTCGAGAAACGGGGGGATGAATATGGGCTTGTGCAGGATGCCCCTACTCCTACTAGGGTAAGAGTTGACCTTGTGGATCCCACTGGTGTTGCTATGCAGAACCCATCACATCCATCCATGGATGTTCCTCACAAACCCACCCCCTTTTTACAGCCTTCATTATTCTTCCACTAACCTCTATTTTTCTGTACCTTTCACCTCCTCACCTCTGCTCACACCCTCAGCTGATTCCCCCACCACCCTCTACTTGGCTGAGATAGAATTCCTCAAGGTTTCTTTGGCACAAACATTAGGGTAGTGTGAGCAGATGTTGGGACTTCTTCTTCACCACCATGGTCCTTACATACTATCAGCATCTCCTACTCCAGAACAACCATCCACACATCAGCCTTCTACAATACAGCCTCTATTGTAAGATCTGGCCACTGATATTGTTCTTCTATCTACTACTAGCCATGATGCTACCTCCACTATGGAGCCAGTGGTACCAGCTATTCCTACTACTCAATGTGCATAAATTGTGCCTCCAATATCAGCTGCGACTGCTTGTCCATTGCCAGATTCTTCTGTAGTAGATGATGCCACTTCTGAAGTGACCTGGTGGCTGGATTATAGAACATTTATTTCCATTATATATATATAGTTCTGGGAATGGTATGTGATGTTGTATATATCTAAATAATTAATTTTCGCTTCCATTGACAGTCACAGGTACTCTGGAGTGACTAAGAAATATTTATTTGACTCCCTACACCATTTTGACAATTCACCATGAGGGGATTATTTTTTAGTGTTTATTTTCATTTCAACATTAATTTTAGTTTTGTCATTTCATCCCCTCATTTTACTCTTTCTCTTTCACCATATTCACTCATCATCAATGGTATTGCACTTGTGGGACCATATGCTGTATTAAGTGTTGGGGAGGGACTCTGATTACACTAGACTAAGAAATTAAAAGATTTAGGATACGTCATTAATAGTTGAAATATACATAAATGTGGACAATTTTTGATTCATTATAATTATTAATAATATATATATAATGGAATTTTAAAAATTACATTCATATTTTAATTTCTAAATATTTTAAAATAATTGCTGATATAGTTAGATTTTAGATTTATAGACTTTGACAATTACATTTATATGAACTCATCATTTATACTCATGGCCTGACCTAATTGAGCCCTATATGTTTCTCATTCCCAAGAGATATTCTAATCCTTTTGAACATTTTATTAATTATACCCCCTTTATAGAGCGATTCTTGGGATATGAATAACAACCAGAACATTCTTGTTTTTCTCTTCAATACATGACAATTTTTGAATCACATTAAAATGATTGAAAAATTTAATTGCATTTATCCCCTTTGACCTTCAGACCTACCCTACATATGATATTCATAAAACCTTTTGAAACCATAAACTGAATTGATATGAATCTACATTACACGATTATTTTTCATTCCTATGCTAATTCCATTATAATTTAGCATGATTATTCACTTGAGCTTTATAGAGGGATTTTTGGCTATTCATGGTATATGCTGGTGAAAACCAATGAATTTATTTTTGGGGGAGTTTATCACTTTTTGATTTGGTTATAAGGGTTTCCAAAACCTCTAATCATTATATTCGTATTGTTCCCTATTAAAAAAATATAAAATAGGGATGAGATTCATTCATGGTTTATGCACCCAAATTAGAAAGGGAATATCATGGTGATGATATCATTGAGATTTCTTGATTGGTGGTTCATTTTGATTAAGATTTATTTTGAATATCATGAAATATTGTTTAAGAATTCATCCTCCTTTTCAAGCCTCTGAGATTACTTTCCATCATTACCTACCAACCCTTTGAATTATAAATATTAGAACCATACTGAAATTTCTCATGATTTATTTGATTTAACAACGTAAATGGAGAATTATTACACTTGAAAGCCTATAGATAGAATCCATATACTTATTATTGAGCACAAATTTGATTAGATAATCTTGAGTGGTTAGTGTGTTGCTTTTTAGTGAGGTAAATCATCTAGTGAAATGTTAATTTATGAAGAGATAAATAATGTGTATAACAGAGGATGAAAATACTTAACTAAATTATATATGAGGACGAATTAGAATATCAATAGAATTGAAATATGTTTTTAACCTTTTAAAATATTTTTCTATGGCTATATTATTTACAATTATAATTAGTTGAATTATCCCCTTTTTAAAGTTTGGATTCTATTGATTTGTTGTCGAGATTTTTTCGGAGGACAAGAAAATGATTAATTTTGGGGAAATTTGATGTGCCTAATTTTTGTATACGTTTTAATTTATATTATGGAGTATAAAAACATTTTTTCACTAAATATCAATTGTTTTGTCGATCAAATTCTTCATATTGGGGGTTATAATGATTTCCAGGTGTTTTTTATCCAAAGTCACAAATCATGAAATGACACAGTAGAAATTAAAATATACACGGCCTGTACATATTGTAAATTCCATGTAAAATTTCCACAACACAGATTAAAAAGACTTGATACACACCATGTTGTAAGCCAAAGCATACACGCCCAGTTATGCCCATATAAACATTTTTTCATCCCTCATAGAATTAGTTGGTGGATAATTATTGATATTACATTCCATGTATTGTGGCATTACATGTTGTGTACTCCCATCAACAAGGCGGTGTTGTGTTCCAAGTCAAGGGCGGTGCGACAGCTCATCCACCAGCAGAGAAAAGAGGGCCAAACCATGTAGACCAGTGTATATGACGTGTACATTCTAATACATGAAATGTATTTTTAAAAACTATAAATATAAGGGTAGGACCTCCATGTTCAGAACCAATTCATTCTAGGACTGAACAAGGGGGAAAATTCCAGTAATGCCCAAGGAGAGCAGAGAGGATATAAGGTGCTTCTGGGATACCTTCCCAATAACCATCACACTAAATATTTTCAATGATCAAATTAGGTATCAAAAGTAGTTTATTTACCTAAAAACCCTATGTGTTGGGCCCATGGACGATTATGGGTAATATTTAGTCAATGGTTATATTGTAATTTTTTATTCATTTTTATATCAAAATTCCTTATTAATATATTTACTATAAATAAAAATATAATATCAGACTAAGAATGAGATTTCTACGGATCACATGAGGAATAATGACTATGAACATCCTTGATCATTGGTTGTTCTTATCGTCTCAAAAGTGTTTCAATTAATAAAATTAAGAGAATTCAAATTCCAGACCAAGGAATGGGGTTTTACTGATTAAAAAAAATCACCATAGCAAGAGGGTTTTGTTATATTCATAACCAAGATATTTGAGTTAATATGAAAAAAATAACCTAATATGAAAATTGATTTAATAACATTATTTTAAATCCCCATCCCTGACACATTTTCCGATTTTTTCATCACGAATCAATTTTTTTCATTTTTTATTTATGTATAATGTAATTTTTTAATGAAATTTAAATTAATTCACCATGTTATTAAAACACAAAAATCAACTCTAAATATCAGCTAAATGTCACTAAATTAATCATAAACAAGAAAAAAACACAATTACTCCCTCTCCCCGTGGATCGATATGTTACATGCACAATACTTGTTTAGAGAATTTAATTTGGATTGTTGAAAGTAACACATCGAAAGAAATGATACCACCTAGATGATTTTTATTATATATAAATAATGGGTTGTATTCAGAACATGTGATTCATGTTTGATAGAATGAAAGGGGATTGAAAGATATGCTTCTAATCAGAAAAAAATCATATTTAGATTGTTTTTCAAAAAATTAGAAAATAATCTAATTGAGATTATTTTTGAAAACAATCGTAATAGATCAAAATTTAGATTTTTCATATCTGGATGGTAGAGAGATAGAAGTTGTACTGATTTTTTTTCAAAAAAAATCAGAAAAGACTTGCATTTTGATTTATCATATCTAGATGGTATAGAGAACGAAGTAGTACCGATTGTCTTTCAAAACAATCATAAAATAATCATCTTCAGATTTATTATATCTAGATGGATGAGATATATAAGTGGTAATGATTTATTTTAAGAACAATCGGGAAATAATTTTATCTAGATTGTATCAATCTTCCTACAAAATAATCGTATCCTGATTGTATTGTTTTTATTTCAAAATATTGGGATATCGAGTGGATGTAAAAGCTATGGTTCCAAATTGTATTTAGGTGGTGTCGATGGAAGGTGATGTTAATGAAAATTGGGGTTGATGTGAAAGGTGATGCTGACAGAAACTGGTGCCGATCAATGTGGTTTCATTGGAAGAGTTGATGCTGATGGAAGATTAGACACTACTTGTTTTTTTCAAAACAATCATATTCAGGTAGAGGAAAATGAAATAGCTTGTGTCGTTTGAGAATGAATCACATTCATATTGTATTGTATCGTATCCAACTAAAAATTCATTTTCATATTATTTTGTATCGTATCAAGGATGATCTTCTATATCAGATTTTTTTGTATCTTATACTGAAAGATCATACTCATCAGATTATTTTGAATTATATCTGGGAAGATCATTGTTTTCAGATTGTAATTGATCATAACAAGAATGATCATAACTATAAATGATCATAATCAAGATGACCATATCTAGAACATTTGTATTTGGAAAATATCATGCTTTGGTTGAGATGAAAAGAAAGAAGCTGGAATGAATGGAAGGTTAGTATAATTTCTAATTTAAATCCATCAATGCTAAAACTGATCCTCAATGAATTCAAAGTCATTAATGATATCATTATACAAGAACATGTTGGTTAATGAAGGTATTTTCTAGAGATTATGTGTTTTCTCATGTGTATAAATATAAAAGAAAATGAAAGGAAACTGATGAATGAATGGTCAAAGAGAGAGTCTGTTGTTCGAAAAAGTGTTTTCTAGAAGAATTCATTTCTTTATACATTTGATTTCAAATGGTATAAGACTTTGTTTTGAAGAAATCAAAATCTATGAATTAGACTCAGATGATCAGAATAATTTATTTCTCATCAATTGTAGTTATATTGACGATGGAAATGGGCATTTGAAGAAGAAGATGTTCAGATTTTGGATGTTTTGAGAAGAATTGAGATGCATTGAAAAAAAATAATATATTATCTTAGATTTCAGGAGAAATTAAGATTTCAGTGAATTTAAGTGAGTGAGATACTGTTTTGGGATTCATTTCTAAATAGGTTTTGGGTCACCTATAAAAGTTGTGAAGTAAATTGTACTTATGTCATGTCAATGTACTATTCATTATATTAGAGAGAGAATATCTAAGTTCTCAAAGAGAGAAATTGGTTCCATTTTATTTTTTATTTGAAGAAAATTCTACGGGGATGAAGTGAAAGAGAATTGGAAAGATTATAATGATTGTATTCAAATGATCATTGTATTTAGGATTTATCAGATTATGTGAATCATCATATTTAGCTTTTCAATTCGATTCGGCTAATTTTTGGTATTGTGCTGAATTAATCAGCATTGGGATTTCCATTCTAAGAATCTCTATTTTCGGTTTCTCATACTACTGAAGTATTTTATTCTGAATTGGAGTAGTGGTGATTCATTTGTATATCATACTATCATGAAAACTGCACTTCAAGAATTGTATTGAATGAATCATTCTTAAAGAATCAGACTGGGAAAATCAAACTTGACATTCGAGCTAATATCTTTATCAATGTCCATTAAGGTTCATTCCTTTCTTCTAGGTAAGGAATTGTTGAATTGTATTTCAATTGAATATATTCATTAATTTTAAAAGAAGAACAGGTAACATGAGTTGATATAAAACAATTTTGTTAACCTATTGTGATAAGAGGGTGGACACACATTAGAGGGATTATTTTATAGTGCTACAAGAGTGTAATGGAACTTTCTACTCCTTGTAATCCAATGATTGTTTTATTAGTGGATTTTATGGTATTGGATAATTTCCAAACCATACCAAGGACGTAGCTATTATAATTGAATAGTGAACCTGGTAAATATTTTGGTTCTTGTGGATGTGTGTTGAGTTTGTTTTTAGTAGGGAATTGAAATATCTAACTGAAGGTGAAGGTTATTTCCGTATAATAGAAACATAAAATAAAAAGTGTATTACTGACTAACCGCTCCCCCTCTCAATGATAAATTACTCTGACTGGACACTTTCAATTTGTATTAGAGCCAGACTCCCTTTACTACTCCTTGAGAATAGAGAACATGAACTATTTAAACAACAAAGGTATTCCTGTATTTCATGGAAAGAACTATCATATCTATAAATATATAATGCTTCCATATCTTATATTATTTAGTTATTATGTTCTTGAAGATGCAACTATTGGGTTTCCTCCCATTGGTGATAAATATACACATACAGTTGTTGATAAGAGACGTCTTGAATATGATGAAAGGGATAAGAATGTTATATTTTCATAACATTCTAAAAGTTAATTCTTGTGAGTAAGAGGTGTTTCCACAACCAAATGTATATCGGATAGATTAAAAATTATATATTAAGGAAATACAAAAGTGAATAAGGAAATTTTATAAATATAGATATTGAAGTATGAAGTGTCTAATATGGATGAGAAAAAAATCGATTGGGGACTTATTTACCATGGTAAATGAAACAACAAGTAATATCTGATGTGTTGGTGAAATGTTGGATAACACTACTCTGTTGAAATGATATTGAGAATCCTCCTTGATAAATTTGATGCAAAGGTTTATTCATTGGAAGACAGATATCCGGAATCATTATCTCTTGATTATTTTTATTGTACTCTCATTACATAATAAATTATAAGGGAGAGTGATATGAAAGGGAAAACCAAATTCTGTAGAGAAATTTCATTCATGGATTTCTGGAAATAAAAGATGATTCTTAAATAATAAGAAGATGGAGAGTCAGACTCTGAAAATGAGTTATGTAAAAATATAGAATCCATTTCGTATTTTTTTCTATGATTGTGAAAAGTGGTACAGGAATGTGTAAAGGGAAACTTCCGTTATAGTTTTTTGGATTTGGAGCCATTGGGAAAATTATTTCCCATTTTCCTCAGAGAGTAAATGAAGAATAAAGTGATGAAGAAGAATGTAAACATGATGAAAGAATGCCAAGAAGGCCCTGGATGAAATAGTGTGATAAAGGAAAATTCTATTCAAAGAGATAAGATAAGTGGTTCTCCAAATACAAAAGGGGAATTTTTTTGTCAAATTAAGATGATAGTGAGGATGTTACAAATGATCAGAAAGAAAATAGATTCATTACAATAGATAATGAAGAAAGTTCTTATATTAATTAAAGGAGTTGTCCTAAAAATGATGAATAATTAAAAGCTGAATCCGAAAATTCCAATGATAATGCTAAGGAAAATACTTTTATTGCAAAAAAGAATGTTAATTAATATATAAGTAACTGTTCTGATGAAGAATATGCTCAACTTGAGATGAATTTGAAAGAATAATTGAAATAATGTTTGAGAAAGATCAGAAGGCTTGAAAATAATAACAAAAAGATTGAAGATGAATCTTACTCAAAATGAAATCAAGGACTTTTTTTCAAAGAAAACGAGAATATTGAGAATTATATTGATGATTTAAATAAATATCTTGAAGAATAAATGAATCATAATGAGAATTTAGAAGTGAATATGGAGGATAATATAAAAGAGTTTGGACTTGTCCAACAAAAGTTATCTGATGTTGAATTGAGAAATACATGTTACCAAAACACTATCACTAAAGTGAGTGGATATTCTTGGAATAAGAAATATGATAAGGCTAAACAAAATTATCCTTCAATGGGTTAAAATACGAATAAAACCATTTTTGAAATGTATAAATCTTGAAATGTTATCTATGTGTCCATGACCAACAAGGATGGGAATTCAAAAGTCTCAATGAAACCTATCCCTGAAAAAGTTTTGAAAAATTATTAATATTGAAATGTTTCCAATATGTTTAGTTCTAATATTTCAGACATGAAAGGATTGAATCTGGTTGAAAAATTAAAGGTTGGTGGATTGGAATAGAATGTGAAGAACATGGATGAGAAAACAATTCACAATTGTATACAGTATCAAGGTTTTAGAGGGAAATACTCATTTTATGGATATTACTGGTATTATGGTGGATTTGACGATACAATGAATATGTGTTGGTTCATCCAAAAACATTAATATTATTCCATAGTTTATGGAAGTCATGACGTTATGGGTCCCAATTGTCTCAAAAGAAGAAGCTTGAGAAGGTTGTGTTTATAAAATCTCAGAAGAATGAAAAAAATATTGAAAATAGATTCTAACTATTGGAATCTATTTTTGGAATGTATGAGTAATCTAGACACCCTAAGAAAGGATTTATTGTTTTGTTACCAGAACAAGAAAAGATTGTTAACAATTATCATATGCCTGATGTTTTCCAAGTCAATATAGACATATTTTCTAAATTTAAAAAGAATGAGTGCTTAGTTGTTTTTTTTGAACACATTGACTGGGCTAGAAAATAGGAGGAATCAAAAAATAAAGATAAATAAGAGAGAAAGAAGAAAAACTCAGAATATATGAGAGACTCTATCAAAAATTTATCAACATATGGTTAAGATGATAAATAAGGGAATGATATCAAAACTTGTACAAATATATTTCCAAAAAAAATATGAAGGGTCAACAGGGAACAAACCAATTTTAACAAGGATGTTCCTAAAGAAGATGAAAATTCCTCATCCCCATCATATGAATTGACAGATAAGAATAAAGTTTTTACAAAACATGATATTGATGATAAAACATAGAAAGAACATCCAATGAAAAATCCATGAAGATGAAGAAGAAGGAAATAATGAGAGAGGATTGTAATTCCAATTTATGTTTCTTACAAACAATATAGGTGCCAACTTATTCCCCATTATATTTTTATATTTGTGATAACCTTAAGGGAATTCAATATGTTTAAATAACGAATATAGAAAGATGAGACTCTTAATTTTCTTGAAAAAAAAATTACTTTGGATGAGAATTTTTTTTCATAAATTGGGTTTTTATACATATGAACATTCTGATGTGTTTGATGAGTTTGGTGCATGTTACATTTTCCTTTAAAAAATTCCTCATGGATTTCCCCTAGTCCTGAAAATGTTAAAAGATGTATGGAAAAGGTATTACATGAATGTCTGTGTTGAGAACAACACTGATCACCTTGATTATACACTCTTGTTTATACACTATTGTTTTCTACAGTGAGATCACCACATAGACATATAGTTGAATAGTTAATGGTTATTTTCTTATAAAATCATGTGATACCTTTATGAGAGTAAATCCCCAACTTCTAGAAATGAAAATAATTTACGAAAAAGGGAGAAATTTATCATGATGGACCCTTTGAATTTGGTTTTCAATAAGGGGGAGAGAAAATTACAAAAGAAATAGGGGGAACAATAATGGAGACAATACCACTCATTGTTATTATTGAAATGTTTGAAGAGGGTACTGAAAAAATACTAAGGGGGAGATTTTTATTCACATGTTTTGTTTTAGTTATATTTTTTGTCAATCAAAAGGTTTTTTGAAAAATGAATGGATATTGATGAATTAGAATTTTGAATGGAAGGTATTGAAAGAAGTGATTGTTTTTTTGGTGATAGGGTTTTCTTGGAAAGAAGAAATGTATTCCAGTTTGATTCAATTAGATTATAGAAATAATTATACTACTCGTGGAATTGATAGATATAGGAATCACTATGAAAGTATTTTATAGTGAGTAGAAGTGGAGATGAAATTGAATACTTCATTCTAGAACTAAATGGTTATCAGATTCACTATGAATACAATGAAGAAAGAGGTGTTTGTTTTTTTGGGGAATAGTGTCACTATGACTACGATTGATTTAATTTTAAACATGCATTGTTGATATTTATTCCATGAAATCATGTTTTGTGTTGAGAACTTGTGATGCAAGAGTAATAGAAAAAATTATGGAGTGAAGGAGATGAAACCAGTCAAAAAAAATAGTATTCTGATTGTTTTTTAATAAAATAAGAAAAGAAATGTTATCGGAATTTTTTTCAAAAAAATCATAAAATATTCATATTTAGTGTTATCGTATCCAAATGGAAAAGAGAAATAAGTGTTACCAATTAGTTTTTAATAAAATAATAAAAGTATCATCTTCAGATTTATTATATCTGGATGGGAGTAAGAAATATGTGGCATTGATTGCCGTTCAATAAATTCCGAAAATAATTGTATACATGTTTTTTTTATCTAGATGAAAGATAGAAACAAGTGGTAATATCTATTTTTTAAACAATCAAAAAATAATTGTGTCTGTAATGTATCTATTGTCTTTCAGAACCACTATATATAGATTGTATCGATTGTCCGTCAAAAGAATCATATCCAGATTGTATAAATTGTCTTTCTAAATAAAAGTATACTGAGTGGAAGTAAAATATATTATGCATATTTTTATTCAAGCGGTGCCGATGGATGTTGTTGCTGATGAAAAGTGGTTCTAATGGGAAAAGATATGTCGATGGAATGTGGGGTCAATCAAAGTGGTATTGTTGGAAGTGGTTATGTCGATAGAAGATGTGAAACCAATTGATTTTCAAAACCATCATATTTGAGTAGATTAAAAGAAATGATATGGTGTCAATTGAGAATGAATAAAATTAATATTGTATTGTATCATATCAGAGAATATATTCATTATAAAATTGTTGTGTATCGTATCAGGGAAGATATTCATTATTAGATTGTTTGGTATTGTCTCCAGGCATATCATCCTTATTTGATTGTTTGTTGTTTTATTAGGGAAGATCATTGTATTCATATTGAATTTGATCATAACCAGAATGATCATAACCAGAAATGACCATATTCAAGATGGTTGTATCCGGACCATTTTTATTCAGAAAGAATAATGCCTGGATTGAGTTGAAAAGAATGAATTATGAACGAATGGAAATTTAATATAAATTAAAATTGAATCCTGTAGATGCTAAAGCTGATCCTCATTGAATAAAATGTTAGAAATGAAGTCATGATACAAGAAAATTTTGGTGAATGAAGGTAGTTTCTAATTATGGCATGTTTTCTCATGTGGTTAAAGAGAGAAGAACAGAAAATGAGACTTATGAATGAATTGTCAAAGGGGTGTCTTTCAGTCAAAAGGTATTTTTGTGGAAGAAAAAATTTCTTGAAACATTCGATTAAATATGATACATTCCATTGTCTGTAAGAAATCCACATGAAAGAATCAGAATTAGATGATCAAACCAATGTATTTTCTCATTAATTGTGATCATATTGATGATTAAAATGGGATTTTGAAGAAGAAGTGGTGAGGATTGTGGAAGTTTCAAGAATAATTGAGAAGTGATGAAGAAGTCATAATTGCTATGAGATTTTTAGAGAAATTCAGATTTGGTTGAATTTAAGTGATCGGGAAAGAGTTTTGTTATTCCAACTAAAATATGTTCTGGGTCAACTATAAAAGGCATGAATTACATTGCACTTGTGTGACAACGATGCACTATTCATTATATTAGAGAAAGAATATATGAGTTCTCAGAGAGAGAAAGTGGTATCATTTTGTTTTTTATTAAATGAAATTCGATGAGGAATAAGTGAAAGAGAAGAGGCAAGATTGAAATGATTGTATTTGTTTGATCATTGTATTCAGGACTTATCAGATACCGAGAATCATTGTATTTAGCTTGTCAAATGTGTTTGGCTGATTATGAAATTGGGATGAATCAATCAGCTTCAGGATTTCCATAATGGGTATCTTTGTATTGGGTTTCTAAGACTGAGGATGTACTATATTTTGAATTTAATTAGTGCCGGTTCATTTTTATTTCATTCTATCAAAAAAATCTGACACAAATAATTGTATTGAATGAATCATACCGGGAAAATAAGCCGTTGCATTCTAGATGATTTCTTTATCAAAGCCCATTGAGGTTCTTACCTTTGTTCTGAACATGGAATTGATGATTTTTATTTCAAATGAATATATTTAATGAATTTAAAAGATTAAAATGTAACATGAGTTTTTACATAACAATTGTATTTCCCTATTTTTCTAAGATGGTGCACACACACTAGTCGAATTGTTTCATAGTGCGGGATGAGTGTAAGTGTACTTCCAACTCACTTTAGTCCAATTATTTTTTTATTAGTGGACTGTATGGTATTGTATTATTTCCAAAACATACCAAGGACGTTGCTATTAATTTCAAATCATGATCATTCCTTATCATTGGGTTCCTATGGATGTTTTTTGAGTTTGTTTTTAGTGGTAAATTGAAATCTCTAACCATAGTTATGGTTGTTTCTATTAAAAAGAAAAATTAAAGAAAAAGTTTGTCACTTAATCCCCCCTCTAACTCTCATGGATACATTACTCCGACTGGTCACTTTCAAGTGTTTCATGTATCATTTCCCAAGTCAGTGTTTCTTGTAAGGCAAGCAATGTTGGCATTGTTTGGAGTGCAAGACAAGTTTGAGATTTAATGTGGAATGAATGTTTGACTATGTGTTTTAATATATATATATATATAACTATTTCTAGATTCATATGAAATGAAAAATATTGGAAAGTCAAATTATTTTGACAAAATAATTCTCAAAATCTCTGGGAGTTACATTCTACCTCCTTTAAATTAATTTCACCCTCAAAATTAATTTGGGTTATGAAAGGTTTAATACATCAATGTTTCATTCATAGAGGCCCACATTGTAAAAATGGACAGTGAAACATCCCATTAAATGGAAAATTTGGAACCAAAACGGTTACCCAATATGTATAACTGTGTTTCCACATAGTATATCATAGGTTCAGATTGAAGATTGGACATATAGGAAAATAATAAATATTTTTAGGGAGTGATTGATGTAATCAATCACAAATAATTGAATGAACAAATGATTGTCGAGGGCCTCAAATTCTTAAATATGTGATGATTCTAGAAGCCATTGGTTAAACAATATTTGAGGTATTACGACAACCTTTTTTGGTATCACATTCAGAACATTGGGTAATTATAGATAATTATCAATAAACAATATTTCATTCTTGGGTAATTCTTTGAACAATTCCTAATACATCTTTTTCCTAAAATTATGAATGTCCAAAAATTAACCTTGGAGATTAAAGCACAGAAATATGATTTTATAATATCATAAGGGGCATAAAAGAATATAGTGTCTAACTATTTTTATCCTATCAAAATTATGCATTAATCTACAAATATCAACAATAAGTGTTCTTTATATATATTTATTCGTTATGAATAAATATATATTATCTGAGACATTGAATAGGCTAGTGATAGGTGAGAAACACTTTTCATTCATCGGTCATTGTTCAAGACCCACGACCTTGATGGACATGATTGGTTACCACTCAACCTAAAAGATATATTTTTTTAAAACCACACTAATATAATATATAAGGTGGGTATCCTTGAAATAAGGTTAATTCTTGATTACCCTATTAACCATGGTTTTTGAGACAAACCCAGTGCACATATAATTCCTATGGAGCTTAACTTAAAATTTTCATGAATGGTTATCCTAATAACCATTCTCAATTTTGAAATCCAAAACCATATAAAGGGGGTCTGGAAATTAGGTTAGCATTGATTCCTCTATATAACAGAGTTTATCTCATGGTTGTCACATTCGAATCATGTTAATAACATCATCATATATTATCTTGAAACATGGTAACAACATTAATTTCCAGAAATCCTTTTGCAAAACATGAATTCTTCCTCATTCCAAAGTATATTGGATGTATTCCTTAAATCCAAAAATACTCTAAAGTTCATCAATGATAGCATAAAATACCATTAAATAAGTTCTTAATGTGTTATAAGGTAATCAATACTTTAAAATTTTACTTATTCATATCCCAAATATCATTTTCCATTCAACATTACTTTATCAAAAAGAATATATTAAGGGTTACCTTCCCTTCGACAAAATTATCAACTTGTCATTAAATCACATCTCTAGTTCCCGAGTAAATTTAAACATAAAATTATAAATACAGAGCAAAAAAACACAAGTATAACCATCATTTTTAAATTTATCATTATTAACTTTTGGATAAAAATACATAAATACATAAATTATTCATCGTTAATCCATTAACAATACTGTCTCATCCAATTATACAATACTTTTTTTCCATCAAATTTCATTTGAAGCCACATCCTCATTACCAATGTAACCATTACTCACACCACTTTGTTTATTCTCTTCAGCTACTTTCATCTTGGGACATTGAGATACAAAATGTCCATTTAATCAAAATTAAAACACTTGACCATCGATGACGATGTAGGGAGGCCAAAATTACCATACTTTTCATTAACAAAACTCTTCATTTTCCCTTGTTGTTACTTGCTTTGTAACCTTCTTTTCCATATTCAAAACTCCTATTTGTTCCTCTATAACATTCAATCAAGTGATTATTTCCATATTCCCAAAACAATGGAAACCAAATGTTATTTCCTCCATGGTCTCCATTACTTGAACTCCCAGATAACTCATTATTTATCTTCATTGGTGAGTCCAAGAGTTGGTCCAAGTAAACAATGTTAATCATGTTCCATGAAAACTGATTAGGAATGATCACAACATCATTCACTCTAGTCATCATACCTCTTGGATTATCATCAAAAAATCCTCCATCATATTCAACATTACTCCAGTACCTTATAGTTACTACCATTTACTAAAACCAAAAGCATAGTGTGAGCATTACTTGTCCTAGAATAAAAGCATATATTCATAAAAATAATTAATTATAAAATTTTAAATCATGACACCTTCTATAAACTATGAATCCATTGGTTTGTCCCATGTTATTTATAGCTAACCAATATCTGAATCATTCATGATTTTTCAAGATTTGTTTGTGAATTCCCAAATCATATCCCATGGGATGCTTATAAGTCCAATTTTTATATATACTTAGCTTTCATTTATTCGTTGTTTTTATTTAATTATTCGATAATGCATGTGATATGTGATTAATTTTGATGAAATAAAGGCTTCATAGGTTTTCATGAAAAAATGAAGAAAAAGTGCAAAACTATCCATATACGCATCATGATTATTACATTCACATCATGTACCTCAGGATCAAAAACTATCACCAGCTAAGAAGCCATGTCGTGACCAGGCCACAGATCCTCAAGGAAAGACCACTACAAGCTGTGACTAGACAAGACATTTTGTGAATCCAGTTAAATCCATGGCTGACAAATCCGTGAATAATCCGTGGAATATTTAGAAAAAGATAAGGTACACGTCGTGAATGACCTATTCACGTTATGTACCCAGTCAGACATCCTTATTCACAAGAACTATGGTCCATGCTGAAGATATTAAGGATAATGACAGAGATCGATGGTACACAAAATATACCATATGTACACATCATGGAAAAATCCCTATATAATAAGGGGTGTGGAATAGCATTAAATGGAGTTTGGTACATGCTTCCCTTCTCCCTTCTATCCCCTTTGGGAATATTTTGTTTCTATCCCCTAAAAAACATTAAATCACTTAGTATTTGTTCTTTTTTATTAATCCAAGAGCCATAACTCCTCTTTTATTTAACTTATTCAATTCCATACATCGTGTTTAGCCTCAATTCCCATTTCCCTATTACAAGTAATTCATTTATTTATAATTATAATTTAATTAGTGAAAGTTTATTTCAGTTCCATTCCCGAACCATGACAGATCCTAATTCCATTAATTAATCCACCAAGAATGTTGCCATTAATTTATTTACTTCCTTCCTACCATACCATAATTACCTAAATTTCATAGGGTTAGGGATTAATTAATGCATATGCATACCTAAATACACCTTTTAATAAAAACTTTTTAAGAGTAATTTAATTATTTACTAGGATATGAACCCCTAATCTATCCAATTAGTGATAAACATCCCGATCCACAAGATAATCAAACAAATGACCCAATCTAACTTGGTGTATATTAAGCTATGTCAACTAGAATAGTATACTCTCTACCTTAAAGAATCCAATGGTAATTCCCCTATGATACTGATATCTCGAGACTGTGGAATAACTACTTCCATGGTAGAATTATGAGGCTATGGAAAAATTCAATTATTGATCCCATATTGCCTTGAAGACTAATCCATAGGATCATTCTAACGTTATAATTAAAAGGTAATCTATCAGTTAGATACATGACCTGATCCCGACCCCTCATTTATCATTTGATTTCATCCAAGAATAGAACATAGTGAAAACTACAAAACAAAAAAAATTTAGAATGGACTCCCTTATATATTTAGAAACTAGATCCTCTGGAAATTAAAATGTTGTTTCCCCTATGAATTTGACCCCATACTTCAACTATACTACATCATAGTAGTTGTTGAATTTGTGGGAAAAAATTAAATTCAAATTTGATTCACACAATAGGATGTAATGACACCACCGCATATTGGCCATCAAATTTCGAGCACTGTTTTCGAGGAGGATACTCCGTTTTGTATAAAAACCATAGATGTTAAAAGAGTTCTGAATACCTTTCCCACACCTTTTTTCTATCTTTCATTTCCAGATCCCCTTTCATCTTCACCTTCAGCTTAAGTCTATGTACTAGGGTCCCTTGTCTCGATCAAGGAACCATGAAGCAGAAGAACCATTTTCCTTCAATCCCAAGATCGAAAGGAATCTAATTTCACTCATATGATTATAAATGGCCAATCAACATCACAATGCAGGACCCAACCTTCCAAATCCTAAAATCCAAATGGGAGAACACCTGATGCACCCTATGAAAATCAACATGGACTATAGATTTACATCAATACATACTGCTAATCCAATAATCATTTTCTAGCCAATTCAACTGCATACATTTGAAATCAATCCTGGACTCATCCATAAGATCTAGGACATGGGAAAATTTAGTGGTATTTAGAGAAAATACCCTCATGAACATATTTAGAATTTTCTATAGGTTTTTGATACATTTCCCAATTAGGGAGTTTTTTCTAACATGATAAGACACCTTTTCACTCCTCTTTCATTTAGAGATAGTGGTAATGTTTGGTTCAAAATCCATGGTCCCAAATCAATCACGACTTGGGGCGATCTCACCAAAATGATTCTTAATAAATACATTCCACTGATCCAAATCTTGAAACATTAGAATGACATACATAACTTTTCACAAGCCGATGGAGAATCTTCATGTGAAGATGGTACTGGTAATGGACGTCGGGTATTCCAAACACCTGATGCAGTAAGAGTTGTTTTGTATAATGTATCCCACAATGAAATTTAGTGGAAAAGTGACCAAGGACCACCATGAACTGGAATCCATGAAGTTGATGAGACCACCCGGTTATCAGCGCAAGTCAAAGCCCAAACCATGATTCTTGTTTTGTTTCAAATACCAACCACAAATCTGCCTCCTAATAGTCAAGAAGATCATTTCATGCGAGATATGCGGTGAACTGAACCTGCATCATGACTTCGAGGCGTGATTTGAGGAAGCACATGGTAGTATTTACGTTAATAACATTCAACAATGTCTACCATTTCATCCACAACAACAATAACCAATTTTTTAGAAGAGGCCTTCTAAAAAGAATCCTCAAAACAATCATGCATATTTTTAGTAGTGTAGTAGTTAAATGCAGTTCCACAACCAGGGAACACCGAGGTAT
Source organism: Viscum album (assembly GCA_963277665.1). NCBI lineage: Eukaryota > Viridiplantae > Streptophyta > Magnoliopsida > Santalales > Viscaceae > Viscum > Viscum album. The sequence continues at coordinate 1,426,328,946 of OY728122.1, read as the reverse complement.
CTACAAATAAACCATGTCCTAAGAATACATCATTGGGCATTTCAACAATAACCATTTCCATGGCCCCAAAAACAAAAATTTCCACCTATCTATCTAAGAACACAAAATCCACCTCCACTAATACAATGAAACCTGATGAACCTCCTTGAATCTTTCGTTCAAAAGATAGATCAAAGGATAACCACATAGGAGATAGAATTGCAAAATCTATGATAAGCATCAAGAAACATGAGAATGTAAATTGCGAAGATCTCAAAAACCTTATCTGGGAGATTACCATGAACTCTACCTAGTAACACTGAGACATACCCACGAGAGGAAGATATAGATGTAGAGTTTAGGAGTGTAAAAGTGATAAATTTCTAAAAAAAAGGCCACACGAAGAGCCGAGTAATCAACTAGAAAAGGTAGAAACAATACAAACTAAAAAGGAGAAATCCCTAAAAATATAAAAGGAAACCATTTATGTATCCCCACCACCATACGTGCCACCACTTCCCATTTTAGAATTAGTGATGTATGGTAAAAAGGAATCTCAGTACAAATGTTCCTTGAAATGCACAAACAATTGCACATCAATATTTCTTTTGCTGAAGAAATCGCCCAAATTCCCATGTAGGAAATACTTCCAAAGTATTTTCTACAAAGGAAAAGAAAAATAGAATATATGGGAGTCATATCATTAAATGAATAATTCTTTGATATTGTGCAGCAGAAAGTCACACCATATATGAGATATCTTGGATGTTTTTCAATTATGTTTGCAATAAAAGAGAGTAAATCTGGAAGAGCACTTAGTGATATTATAGACAACATTAACATAATTCTGAGGAGTGTTTTCCTCCAACTCTATCTCAAAGAGGTCTTGGAAAAAATAATATAAATGTAGTTATTCAATCGTTCAGTTATGTACCCATGTCATATTATTGAACATGTTCTGGTCAAAGTCGAAAAATACATTATTCTAGCAGACATTGTGGTTCTAAAAATGGAAGAGGAAGAAGATTTCTTGATCATTCTCAGAAGAGACTTCCAGGTGACATGAACGACCTTGAATGATGTTAATCAAGGACATATCATATTCATTTTCAGAGAATAACGAGTTGTGTCCAACATTATAAAGGATACATAACATTTAAATGATCCAGTGTACTGAAACACCATCTATCTCACTCAGTAATGAGAGGAGTACATGGATATTGAGTAAGAGGATAATGATTCATGTTTAGAAAAAGTAATAAGACTATTACTTCAAGGAAGTTAACTTCATTGAACCACTTACTAGAGACACCATACCACCATTTATCTCATCAACAATTCAACCTCCCAAGTTGGACATAAAACCTCTACCTAGTAAGTTGAAGTACTCATACATAGGGGAGTCATTATCTTTACCAATCACTATGATCATCGAAATATCTCATGATCAGGAAAAAAACTGGTTGATTTCCTAAAAATTCACAAGGAATAAATTTCATAGGGGGTGGTGGATATTAAGGGAATTAATCCATCAGAGTGAACCTATCAGATTTTACATGAAGATGATAAAAAACTAAAAATAAAACCCAAGGGGTGGCTTAATCCACAAATGATGAGGGATGTCATGAAGGAAGTATTGAATCTTATGGATTCCAAAATGAAATTTCATATATCAGATAGTAAATGGGTGAGTCCTTTATAATTAATTCCCAAAAAGGGAGGAATCATTAAAGGAATGAATGGTGATAATGAAATCATTTCCACATTCACCATCACAATCTATAGTTTTTTCATTGATTATAGATGTTTGAATTCATCAATAAAGATATATCATTTTTTCTTTCCTCTTAGGGATCAAATGCTTGAGGGGATAGTGGAAAATGATTTGTAATATTTCCTAGTTGGCTTATCAGGATACAATCAAATTGCAGTAGACCTTGCTGACTTGACCAAAACCACCGTCACCAGACCCTTCGGAAGTTTTGCATATAGATTCATGTAATTCGGTAAGTACAACGCACCAGAGACATTATAAAGACCCATGAAACAAATCATTCAGGATATTGATGAATAATTTCAAGAAATAGTCATAGACAATTTCCCCATCTATGGAAGACAATTTGATATCTATCTACACAATCTAAAACTAGTTCTCCAATGCTGTGAGGAGAAATTATTAGTGTTGAATTGGAATAATGTCACATTATGATGCACGGAGGAATTGTGATGGGATAAAAAAATATATAAATAACGAAATGAAGGTGATCTTACAAAGGTCATGGTGATCAATGACCTTCTGAACCATCAACTGTAAGAGGGATCCAAATTTTCCATGGGCATGATAGATTCTACAGATTCTTTGTAAAATATTTCACTAATGTTACAGCTCCATTAAATCACCTATTTTGAAAGGATATTATTTTTTAATTCAATGAGGACCACTGAAATGATTTTGAAACAATGAAATATAATCTTATTGTGTATCCACTTATCATTGCACCAAACTAAGAATAGGAGTTTGAGCTTATGTGAAATGCAAACAACATTTCTATAGGAGCTGTGATCAGACAACGTATTGACAACATCTTATACCCAATCTATTATACCTGCCACACATTGAATGAGGTCTATATCAATTATATAACCACATAGATGGATTTCCAAGTCATCGTATATGCCTTTAAAAATTTCTGTTCATACCTCATTATATCACATTCATGTTCCACATAGACCTTGCCTCCCTTCGATACCTGATGAATAAGAAAGACGAAAAACCAATATTGATATGATCGATTCTTTTTTGGTAAAAATTTAGCATCATAATCAAGGACACCAAAGGGACTAGAAATTTCATTGTTGCCCACCTCTCGTGATTACCCATGACCATCAATAAAAAATATACCAATACTGATATTAAAGTATATTTTATAATTGACACATTGTTTAGTTTTAAAAAAAATTGTATTCTTAAAAATTTCCAACTATCTTTCCATAAGATATCTCTATCATGTCTTCTCATACCAGCAACAAAAGATGTTTTATTCTGATTCCAAACACAACTTTTGTAAAGAACTGTTGCTATTAAAGTGTTGTGTCTATGTCCTTTTATGATGCTGCATACATGAGGAAGAGATATAAAATGATTTCGAAATGCACCATAAATTGACAACTATAATTCATCATGTACAAGATAACACAGTGTAAAATATCCTACAAAGTGGATTTTGTAGCCCTCATTACATCACGACGCTAGGAGATTATTTCATCAATGTGAGAGAAGAAAAAAAATGATGAACATCAGTAAAATAGAAGAGATGTCACAAAAACACAGTCAGGAAGTTGATGTTTTTCTCATTAGGTATATCGACATTATGGGTCCATTACTCTCATCACATGGTAGGAATTACCATCTAGTTGTAGTAAACTATGTTTTCGTGTGGATTGAATCCAAAGCCACAACTATTGACACAGAAAAGGTTTTCCTAAAATTTAGTCAAAAGAATTATTTTTTCATGTTTTGGATTTCCACAACTACTCAATAGTGATCTTAGAACAGATTTATCAAATCATATAGTACGAAAAATGATTAAAAATATGGAATTTAGTACAAAACTAGAACCCACTATCACCCAAAAAATTGAGGGAAAGTCGAATTGAGAAATAGTGAGGTGAAATAAATCATATAATAGACTTTCAAAACTAGTAGAAGTGATTATAGCATGAAATTGGACCTTGCATAATGGGAATATAGAACTTTGTAGAAAACAAACATAGGCACCACCCCATTAAAACTGATTTACAGTAAACTATGTCATCTTTTGCTGGAATGAGAACATCGTTCATTCTAGGAAATTAAATGGGTGAATATGTATTTAGAAAAGGAAAGAGAAGAACGATTACTTCAATTACAATTTTTGGATGTAATAAAGAATGTTGAGTATGAAAATTAATGTATTAACAAGTTTAAAAATGAACACGCGGTACATCCAACAAATTACAAGACATACCTCAAATCTAGGGAAAAATGTATTTCCATTTAATTCAAGATAAAAACTATTACCATGGAAGTTGATGTCATGATGGTCTGGTCCTTTTGAGGTTTTATGTGTCTTTCTTTATCAGACAATCAATATTTTACAATATATAGAACTAGTAATGAATGTAAATGGTCAAGGGTTGAAGATATTTCCAGAACTATTCCATGAAGGTCGTGTCCTCAGCCTCCTATTCCACTAAACTGAAATGAAGTCAACCCCCCAACATTTATAGAATCATTGACTGGGAGAAAACCCAGGTAAGGAACAATTTCTGAATGTTTTAATAGGACCATTGAGGATGACTCTAAAGTTTGATGGATGATAAGTAATGATTAAACATGTAATGTGGGAAAACAAGATCTAAGTACACATCATAAACATAATGGTATTAATTTGTATCTTATATACCCAAAAAACTAAACATTTCTCCACATCACGAGATGAATAAAAGTACATGGCTCGACTCTTTGGGTTTTATTAAAAAAATTGACTTCCATGAACTACCCCACTCACCATCCTACACTCTTAACCCACCTGTGACCTATCCCTCTCCATCTTTCCTTACATATGCACCAACATCATGCTTTCAATTGAATTGACCAAATTTTGAAAAAACTACTACACTAAATCATCCTTCTCATCATCCTCACCATCCGAGGAACAACCTACATCTAATCGTCTATGGACAGCCGGAGGTGAACCTTCTCCACCTGCACCTGCCCGCATTGCACCTGCCCCTCGGGGGTGGTCCAACACCACCACGACTTCCATGATAAGGACCTAAACATGAACCCCAATTTATGTTTCTCCAACCCAATGAATTTGGTTAATGTTTTCATATTAGAGGAGAATCCCATGCGAACAAACCAATCCTGGCACATGAGTATCCTCACCCAACTGAATATTGCATATGATATCACAGACCTCCTTCAGGATTTTCACTTTAGCATCATTGTTGTGGTCCATGTGTAGTCATATATGGAGTTATTTTTGGAGATTTCTGCCACCTTTTTTATGGCCATCAAAATTATCCATTTTTGACTAAGTGGTCACCCTCACGAGTTGTGTTTTTCTGTGTTTTGGGTCAGTATTTTCATCTGTACCATGGATTTTATCATTTAAAGCATTTATCTGACACATCAGATAAAACCAACTTGTGTAATCAATATGTAAATATGGAATAGGATGTCCTACAACCCTCAGTCACATCATGACCTACATATCCCTAGATACACTCAGTTGTTTGGTTTAGCTTAGCACATCTTATATAGAGGCATGAAAAATGACTTGTTTTAACAGGATGAGAGTCATAGATGAGTTAGATATGGGTATGTTCTGATTCTTGCAGTATCCATGAGTTGCCCAACCATCAACAGGGCCACCTAGTTATCTTAGTGCTATTGGACTGTAGCATAGCAGACACGAGACACATTCATGGGGCATCATTCATCACCAACATGTCAATGTATCCAGATGTTTTTTATGATGAATAGGCCCTCACCTCTATTAGAGCACTAGAGATGATCTATCATGTTGTTCAACACAAGATGAGGATGATAGTGAAGGAGGGAGACATATATTTATAGGAACCAAGCATTCAAGAGCCCACACCTTAGGTGCATCTAGCTAGAGTAGAAGTATTAGAACCACCCCAACCTCCTCGTGGAGCCATATCTACTGCCCCAATAGCTAACACCACCTTTGATTCCACCCCTTCTACTACAGCACCACAATCATTTCACACCCTTAATAAGATCCATGTCGATATACATTTCATCTTGGAGAATATGCACAAATATCGACTAATCCCCACCTCCCATTCATTGAGGGCATTTTTTTCCATTTCAACCTCTCCTACCCTAGTCGAAAATTCTCCAACCAACATTCCACCACCCCCTTCCACCCTACTAGACCTCTCTCCTAATACCACCAACCTTGTTGGCCAATAGGAGTTCCTAGTGGAACATGTATAGAGGGGCAAGAGGTTGTCCACCGATGCCATCACTGAGTTACCATTCATTGATCAATATTCCAGACCCATGACCCCAGCAAAGATCCATACTTCACCACCTTTCACCCTATCCCGTCCCCATACCTCCACTATAACAGTACCCACCTCCACTACACCTATATTCATTACTATTTTTGTTAGTGATACAGATACACTCAACTAGTTGCTCGAGACATTGGTTAGTGGGATAATGATTGAAGATATTTTTGGTGTAGATCTCTGATCTAACATTGACCTTTATTTTTTTATTTCTTTGACCTTTCATTGTACTTGGTCAGGTTTAATTTTCATCATTTTATTTCCCACACTTTTACATAATTTTTGATATATATATATATATATATATATATATATTATTTGGATTTTTTTATTATGTTCTGATGGGTTTTTATTTTAGTGTCTTTTCTCAGCATGTCCATCTCCTTAGAATCCTCATCCATCATTGATGGTCCTATCCTACCTACACTCCTAGAAAAAAAGGTACTCAAGCAATTCATCGGTATTTCTAGAGTGCTTCACGATTTTTCAATCACAATTCACCACCACCTGCAACCACCATGAAGAATAATTCAATTCTTAACACACCTCATTAATTATAACACAATTGTAGGTGAAGTGATTATCCCTACGAAGTGACCATGAGACCTTTCAGACACAGCCTCTCGAAATCGTAAAAGGTAGAGGAGAAACTATGTCTGTGTATCCCTATGAACTGTTATTTTTTTATCTTCTTCAAGATTTCATTCTCTAACATTTTTGGTGGTACAGTAGATATTCATGTAACGACATCACAAAACACCCCTATAGAATAAAATTTTTTTGATGGAGCTCTTGATTCCCTCTTATTTTCATTTTTTCCAACAGGCTATTCAAAAAAAACTTTTAAAATCATTTCCACACCACTCCCACCTATTTTCCATTATCAGAAGGGAGACTGTCCCATTTTAAATTGGGGGGTCACATAGTTTTCTTTGTAATGACCATGGATTTTTTTATTGTTCTCACTTCACTAGGAGACATTTTTAAAAATAATAAATATTCTTTAAATATGAGAATACTTTTTACCATGTAATTGAATAAAATATTAAGTGGAAAATTTTCTCGGACCATGTTTCATTCCTGGTTAGATTTTTTAGAATGCTAGTTGTGCAGAGGGAATTAATTCAAAGTCAACATCTTCAAAATAATGACAAATTAAACTATTCTATAGGACTTTTCCATTTGTGATTACCAGTTTGTTTTTGATTCTCACTACCTAATAGGACTTCAAGACTTCAATTTCATACAATTATATGAGCATATTTCGTGATAGATACATGGGGCATGTAAACCAACTAGAAATATCACTATGCTCTTATAAAATCCATGACTGAACAAGTATAAGTCTAATCTTTTTGAGGAACACTTTGATATCCATGTTTCCATGACACCCACCTGTCTTGTTTCCCGCATTCTTCAGAGAGATTCCAGGAATGGCCTATTTGGATGATTTTTTTTCAAACTTATAACGCTTCCTACCCTGCACATTGTAAAATGATTAAGGATATCTTGGAACAAGTTTTGGGGAGACATTCATAATGAATTGGATGCTTCCATTTTCAGTGATGTATGGTGTTCCCCCTATAATATGAGGTGGTCATCCATATAGCTTTTGTTTTATTTCGTCTGTATATTATTCCATTGGGGAATACAAAAAGAATATTATGAAAAATTGAGTTGGGTTTCATACAAGAAAGGGAATAGAATACCATTTTCTAGACTAATGAATCCCTAGAAAAATCATATGTCGTTAGATTATGGATGCTAGATCTATCATAGGCATAACATTTAGAAAATAAAATTTAAAATGGAAATGAAAATGGAATGGAACAGAATCAATTCTTTGTATACATACATTCCAAATATATGGATCTAACCCGAGATGTTGGAGTACAAACTTGACCAACCAGAAGGCGGAACCTCATCACACATATCCTTTCTATTTTTGAACTGTACTATTTTTCTTACTCTCAAATATGAGAATTATTTTTCACATTTGACCCATCAACCCATAGCCACAGTGGAGATGATAGAACTAGTAAAATTCTATTATTTGTAACATGTACTCAGAGTATGAGAATACCTCTACTTAAATTTTCTACCCTGAGTGATGAGAGAATATAATGCTGTGGTAAATTACAATTGGGTCTATAACAGAAGGAATAGTTAGGTGGTTATGATTAGACGACTATATTTTTTTTGAAAAATATATTTTGAGGCTTGGATTTTGTTTTATGTTGGATTAATTATGGAAATCGAAAATTATCTGCTTACACATAATTTTTGTTACATGTACATAATGAATATTTCAATGTTAATTTTTTTATCATTTATGAAATAATTGTTGAGACATACTTCTAGAGGACAAGAAATTGTTCAAGTGTCAGGGATTTGATAAGCCTAATTTTTATATAGACATTTTTGTAATTTATTCATAGTTTTTCATTTAATTTTGAAATAAGTCTTGGGGTATGTGTCTAATTTTTCTGGAATAATGGATTTTCATGTTTTGAAGAATGAAAATGTAGAAAAAGTGATAATATGACCAATTACACATTGTTATTATATCATTTTCATTGTGTACTGGAAGATCATGACCTATCTGATTCCATGAAGTCAAGACAAGACCATGCCACAGGATCCTGATGTAAATACCTCTACACATCATGACTAGATCAGAAACACTGTGAAGACTCTAAAGGGCCCTATAAAGTCTCGGAGAATTCCATTTATTTTTTTTAAATTATTTTGTAATATTACGAGTCTATAGAAGTTAATGGCATGTGATTCTAAGGCCCGGTATTCCCAGAATGAATTTTTGAACTTTTATATGGTACGTTTAGTAAATGCATGGGAATCATTTTCTATAATTTGAATCGGTGCTCAGATTAATAATCTAAGGACACCATAGAATCTACATGACCATGATATTTATAAGGGAGGCTTCACTTCGACCACAGTAGGTCGGGAGAAAATTTTAATTTTTGAAATTTTTAAAGGGAGTAAAATAACCTGAAATTGTTATTTTACTTATTTTTTCCAATGGATGAGCAGCGCTGGCAAGACCAGTGGCTTTTCAATACATTTAATGGATTGACTCATCAAAAATAAAAACTCCACCATTGTGAATTAAAAGAGGTTAATTAATTCCATTAATGAACCACATTAATTCCTCAATGAGTTACCCAATTTTAAACCATCTATTTAATTGGAGCTCATGGTGGGATTTTGGTATAGCTTCTTCAAGTGTGGAAACTCTTTTCCTATGACAACATCCATTAATGGTGGATGGAAGATCGAGAGACAACTATCAGGGATCAATGAATTCTGATGACCCCATAACACATGAACACAAATCCCACTGCAACCATGACACCTCCATTAGATCTCATGGTAGGGGTTCTTAATTAATTCATGAATTTCCCCCAATTCTATTTTTTATCTTGAATTTGGGGGTGGTCATTGTGGGGGAAGGGTCATGAAAATGTGGTATAAGTGGAGTCATTTCATCCGTTGAATTTGGTCTCTGATATTTTCAATGAAGCAATAGTGTTATGTGTTTTGGGTGTGGTTTCATTTCGAGGAGTCCAATGTGGGTTCGGCGGAGGAAGTATCCATACAACATGACCTTGAATTTAAATTTCCAACTCGGTGCATGAAAACAGTGATTAAGTTTTCTTCTAAATGTCTTCATTCTTCTCTATTAAGTCATCTCAGGAGGTATCAAGTCTTGACCGTGGAACACCTATTTCTTTTTAGGATGCCACATCATTAACAACCAACTAGGATTCGCATGAGAGTAAATGATGATAGCACACTGAGTGATGAGGCTTCAGGGTGGGGACCTTTTACAGTATTTGAAACATTTGGTGGTGAACCGCTAGCACCACCACTCAGATTGTAGCAGTTTCAACCAGACCCACCAGCAGACTATGCATGCTGATTGAAAGAATTGCACGATTTCTAGAGACAAATGACTCTATAGTTTCAAGGAGAGATAGATTCCCAGGAAACTATGGACTGGATGGAGGCTGTGGCTAGAGTTTTTAACTTGTTTGACACACTAGTAGAGCATATGGATATCATAGCTACTGGCATATTCTAGGGAACACCAGGGAGATGGTGGAGCCTGATGCTCTAGATACAAGACGAGGAGACCCTAACCTAGATGGACATTGAGATCCTCTTTAGGTCGGAGATCGTTCCAGTTTCACAAAGCTCAGTGCACATCTAAGAGCTACTATAATTACTATAGGGCAGCTTATTAGCGGCCCAATACTCAGCCAGATTCACGGACCTCTCGCACAAGTCCACTAACATAATGCATGGCCCATTCATTAAGGCTCAAACCATTGAGAAGGGTCTCTAGAGAGAGATCCGAGGGTCGATGATATTGCTAAATATGACGAAATAATATGATGTGATCTTGCAAGAATTATTAGTGGATATCTTCATAGCTAAACATGACCTGATGGTGAGAGATACCACATAAAGATAGGTAGATGAGTCATCTGTAGGAGGCAGTAAGAAGATTATGCAGAGTTCCAAACAAGAAAACCCTATTATGGATGACCCCGGTATACAGGGTCAGAGGTGCAGAGCTCATGAGGTAAAGTAGGTAATTAGGGAGGTAGATTAAGCTTCACATGCGGTGGGAAGGGCCACATATCTCACAAATGATCGACCCTCCATACCGATGATCAGTATATGGTCGAGTTACTGCCAAAGCGGAGGAAAAAAATCGAGTAAGGAATTCCATAGGGTGGTGTGTGAGGCAGAGGAGTAGTGTGTGCAGTAGAAGGTGGGTGGTGATTTGAGGTTCTCTCTCCACCACCACCAGGAGGTCCACCACGACCACATAGAGCTGGGGGAGAAGGGTGAGCATAGCATGAGGTAGCTGATGCCTATGACCACGGTTCTCTAGAGATGACTAGAGGTATGATCCCAGTCAATTCCACCAAAGCTGCAATGCTTACAGACATAAGTGTCAGTCTCTCTTTCATTTTTCACAATACTCATTAAGAGCTCGAAGATTCTGACAGAGACGTTGGCTCGATGCTTACGATTAGACACTCTTGTTGGAGAGGATTCCATGATTACACACCGGTGAAGATAGTGTGAGATTACTCTGGGAGGAAGGATCTTCTACTGGGATCTCCTAGTAGTAGTGTCAAGGCCTTACGACATAATCTTGGCTGTGGACTGGCTATCCATAGTCCATGCTCAGATTGACTATTTTAGGGGGAATGTGTGGTGTGTCCATGAATATGGGATCATGTTTTTCATTCACCGATGATATGAAAATATTTGAAACACATGATGGACTTTCCTAGAGGAGGATGAAGTCAATCACACGTTAGTGGGATAACCTTACCCTCAAAGTTGTTGACATGAGGAGTCTGAGACAAAATTTAGTGGTGGACCATTATCCTGAAGTCTTCCCTGATGATGTTACAGGAATACCTCCTCATATAGAGGTGGACTTTCACATTGAACAATACTCTATAAAGACACTAATATCTACACCATCATATTGGATGGCTCTTGTGGAACTTTGATACTTGTTGGAATAGTAATAGGACTTGTCGAGAAAGGGGTTCATAAGGCCCATTGTTTCTCCATGGGAATCCTTGATCTTGTTCGCCATGAAGGTGGATGGGAGCTTGAGGCTTTGTGTGGAATGTTGGCACTTAAACCATGTGACCATGATAAGCAAGTATCCAATCCCATGGATTGATGATCTCTTCAACCATCTGATGGGAGCTTGATGGTTTTTGAAGATAGACCTCAGATTAGGCTATCATTAGCTCAGAGTACGGGATGAGGAGGTACCAAATACAGCCATCAGATGTTGGTATGACCATTATGAGTTCTTGGTGATTCCTTTCAGCAAGTCCACTGCTCCAACAATGTTCATGGGGCTCAGGAATAGTATATTCTAGCCATACCTCAATCGCTTCATTGTGGTCTTCATTGATTACATCTTGATATACTCGATGTCGATCGAGGAGCACGCCACACACCTGCAGATAGTTCTAGATACTCACAAAGCGTACCATCATTATAGAAATCTATAAAATATCTATTTTTGTATATCGGAATTCCACTTCTTAGGGAATGTTATCTTAGAGGCTAGAGTCATAGTGGATCTTGAAAGGATAGAGGCAATAATTTATTGGGAGCCACCGAGGAGTGTGATCGTGGTGTAGAGTTTCTTGGGATTGTCTTGATTAACCAGAGATTTGTACCTAACTTCTCTAGGGTAGTGGAACCCTTGTACGCCTTGATGAAGAAGGTGTAGCCTTTCTTTTTTATGGAGAAGTGGGTGTATTTTCACAATTTATCAAAGAATGGAAATTTTCAAAAAAATAAAAAAAATCAACCAAAGCTAATTTCTACATTATTAATTAAAAAAACAATCTTATTTTATCAAATGAAATTTATAAATGTTTCAAAAATGACTTTTATTATTAAATTCAGTTCATCAGATAAAAAATGTTTTTAAACCTAAAAATTACTTTACAAAAAAGTCACATCTTTTATTATCAATATGTTTTATTTATATAAAAAAATTATAAAAAATATTTGAAAATTTGTAATTACTATTCACAATACTAAGTTTAACTGTTTGGTTATAATTATCATATTTAAATAATTAAAATAATAAAAATTTGTATTTTTTTGAAACCTAGTACTATGTATATCATATGCCAACTCAGTGTTGCCTGCATTATATACGAAGTCGGTGTTTCTTGTTGAAGAAGCCATGTTTGTGTTGAATGTATCACAAGACAAGATGTTGTTGCATGTGAATGGAATGTATGGTGTAGAGTTTTAATATATATATATACATATATATATATATAAACACATTCAAGGGTCTTGTTAAATGAAAAATATTGAAATGTAAATTAATTAAAAAGGAAATAATTATCAAAATTTCGAGGTGTTACACGCCTTCCTGCTCCACTCCCATCACACCTCCATAATGTCTTCATGGATCAGAAACATAGTTCTTAGATTTTTGTGCCTTGGATCATGGGCACAATGATTGATCATTCTCATAGGATTTCTATGGGTGAATAACACAAGATGAACAAGATAAATTTAAGGGGGGATTAAGCAATCAAACCACCAAATAACGAATCATGACCTAGTTTGTTCAGCCTTAATCCATTCATGTTAGCAGGATCCCGAAGAAACCGACAACAAAATAATCACTAAGATCAATTCTCCTTAATCTTGCAATAATTATCTACCCTATAAGAATTATCGAAATGCAGATAAATCAATTCTTGGGTTGGTCATCTTTACTCATTTTATTTTTAGAAGTGGAAAAGAAATCACAAAGAGATCGACAACCAACCTAGATGATTGGATTGGTAGATGAGGAATAGAGACTTGGGTCATTGTCATTCCTCGTTCTACTAGAGTTCTTCATTAATATATAGCTTCATTTTCCTTTTATTAGGGTAATTCCAGTGTTATGGTGATAACCCTGAATTCCACTTAATAGACATTTTAAAAAGGGAAAACAGTGCTACATCAACACATAAATTTCAATAAAATACATATATTAGATATTTTATTAATGTCAATGTCCAAAATCTAACTTTCCCCCTTGTCCCGTGGTAGTTGAGGTTAGGACCAACATATGTAAAATACCATATTAAAAACATAATATTGGTATTACATTTCCAATCAATGTTACTATTTATGAGTTATTATGATTTCAAAATAAATAATGTGTATTCAATTATTTTTTTTATTGTTACACCCCTGGTAACTGTTTTTATAGAACACTCATGCCAAACAATGATAAGTCACCCCTATGGTAAATCCACTACATTGATCTCAATAGTTTTCTCAGATCTACAAGCTGAGAACTCCTTTAAGAGTTATTTCAATTCTTTCAAAAACTTTTCATGCACGTGCTATTACAAAATCAACATTATTCAAAAAATCATTCTGGGCACCCTGTCCCTTGGAATCACATGCTATCTTATGGGATCATCTCAAAATATTCCCATATAATTTATAAAAATAAAATCAACAAAAGATGAGTCATTACCAATTCATGGACGTTATTAAAGATGAAATCACTATGTTTGTAAGTTATTTTAATTATTTCAATGAAAATGTCGATAATTTTATACGAATCATCATTGAAAAAAATACAATTTATTGATTTAAAGATACATTTTTCAAGGGTATTGGGTTTCAAAAATAGGATATACATTGATAAATATAAATATAATGTTAACAATTACATTAACTATAAAAAATTTATAAAAAATGATAGATATTTTTTACGATATGCATGAATCTCTGAAATATTTTCCAAAAATGTAAGTAATATTGATTGAACAAAATACAAATTAATTTTGGAGGATGGAAACGTTATAGTTGATGATTGATATAGGAAATCATTTGATGATGTTAAATGTAACTTTCCAACACATGAATTATTGAATCTACAAAAATTGGTATTTTCTATCTGAATTACTATGTGATACTTTAAAATAATCTGTTAGAGAAGTTTTGTCTTATAAGATTGAAGGTATAAATTATATTAATTTATATTCTTTGTGAAAATTGTATATACACCTATACAGCTACAAAAAAACATTAAATGAATTCCTGATATTTTTTTTCCATTGTATAAATTTTGATCACATCTATTTGGTGCAATAGAGACTTTATTATTTAACCATATAACATTTAGGAACCTAATAAGGAAGAAAAAATCTATTCCAAGGATTTTTAGATGAATTTTTTCACAATATGTGTTTGATTATAAAAAAATACATGATATAAACCACTAATCAAGTCAAAAACCTCATGATATTTCATCTATATAGAGCCTTGGTGAAAATTTTAAATACAAAAAATATTAAATTACTTTATCTTATAGGAGTTGTTTTATTTATTTGAAGGATATATTTCATGGTATGATGATATATTAATTTTTATGGTTACATTTCAAGTCCCATATCTCTAAAACACCTAAAAATTCCCTATCTCACATAAGATTCACATTTTTATATTTGGGATGATCTATATCATTATAAAATATGAAATTATAAAATTATCAGGTGGTGATTTCCTAAGTGTGAGGTACCATCTTTGCAAATATTATTTAAAACTCGAGTATGTGGAGACCACTTTCGGCCTGAAATAATTAATAAATAATATTTTATAATCAGTCCTATACTTTATTAAATTGTTTAAAATTTCTAATGAAATTCATGATACATGTGGGAAATTACATTTCACTATTTGTATATATATGTATGCATAACATAATATATGACTCGAAATCAAAATATTTGGTGGAATCATTGATGTTTGGAATGTTGATTTAAAATAACCCTTTTACATAGCCATTGGAAATTCCTATATCTCATTAGAATATGGAAATATTTCAAAGTGGTTAGAGGTTGAGGAAACAATATTTAATGTTTATATAGTTGTTTAATATTTTTACCATTGTAAATTTTTTCCATAATTGGTATCTCAAGAGGAATGTTCAGTGAATATTGATTTCAATGCTAAATAGTGTATAGAATTATCTAATATGAAATTACAAAGTACACATAGATACATTGACACCCTATGATCCATAAGTCTACATACACAATACAGTTTCAAAGACAGATATTATATGGATCCATAACATGTCTATTAAGAATAATTTTAAGGAATCAAGGTAAATGTAGTGAGATAAATTTTGGATTTAATAAATAATACATTATATTAATTAGTGTGTGTCCTTAGAATTTGATCAAGGAGAAGATTCATTAGACCCTTATTGAGATGGGAAAAAAGTATACTAGGAATTCATTGAGGATAACAAGGACTTGGAAATTTGTAGAATTGAGAGGTTAGAGGACATGGATTTTTTAGTTGAATAATTTACATGGGGAGGACAAGAGTGTCCCATGAAAAATGATAAAGATGGAAATAAATTCCAATTAAACATTACTCTTAGTGGGAATGTCAATTTATTATTACAAATTTATACCAAATTGGTATTGATCATATTAAAAAATAAAAATTAAAAATATATCTTCATTTTCAATGGGATAATTTTGAATAAGTACCACAGAATTAAGAAATAAGCATTAGTGTAAAATATCCCAATCCACCAACTATTCTACGAATAACACCCACTTGTATTAAGTCTAAAAAAATTATTGATTTTTCATTTTAGAATAAATCAACTTCAAATTATCTATATGTTATTATTAACTATGTACATTTCTTCCAACAAGTGTGTGGGAGGAAAAACTTTGTAGTTTTGGAAATATAAAATTTTTGGTTTTTCTCCAATATATATGTTTTTCAATTTTTTACTTATTTTTGGGCCTTTTGAAACTTATTTAGGTCAATTTTAATATCCATAAAATTTTTCAATCTACTCTAATTATGATAAACATATTTGACTTAAGAGCAGAAAAAATGAATTATTAGAAAAAGAACTTCAATTTCAAATTGTGAAAAATTTATTAAAATTCCACTATTTTTAATTATATTCCATGACATACATATTTATATTAAAATAAATTACCAATGGTGATTCTATAGAAATTTATAAATTCTATTTATAAATACCTCATCAATCGGGATAACTAATCAACTCTAGAATATCAATAACTCACTTAGTAATTAAGATACAAACATAAATCTTGAAGGCCCAAATGATTAAAATGTTTTATTAATTATTTTCATAAATAATTATTTTTTAACAGTAAAAATATATTTAAATATACCAAAAAATTTAACTATTATATCCACTGTAAACCATAAATTACCATTATAGGATGCCACATTTAAGAAAATAATATTAACCACTAATCTATAGAGGTTAATGAATGATCATAGTTGAACACTAATATGTGGGAGAGGGATGAATGATATTATATGAATCTATGTGAGCTCTATAATCTACTATTTATGATTTTATCAAGAGTATATTTGAGGAATATTTAGAAACATTTATTTGAAAGGATATAAAAAATCTTCGAATTTAAGGATTATTGAAGGTAAATGTATTCAAATATAGAGATAAGTATGTTCACACTATTTCTAGAATGTTATAAATTATTTTATGACTTTATAACTAAAATAATAGAAGAACTAAAAAATTATATGAATATAATGAAGTAAGTAGAGTGAAGAAAACTTTTTTAATACTCATGTGAAAATATGTGATATTTCAAAAATAATTGAATTTTTTTGAGTATGATTCCCTACAGAGGATAGCGACTGAGAGTCCCATTCTTGGGGGAAAACTAACAATCATGTATTTTCTTCAAATTGATTGAATCTTAAATATCCATCCTCAAAATAATTTTACCTATGAAAATAAAAATACTTACCTATAGAAAAAAAGATAAAATTTATGAATAAAAAAACATGTAATTGACACATTGGATGGATATTTAGAAACTCTTTAAGCTTATGATTCCCCAACGCAAATTTTGGATTGATAAACCTAACTTAAATTTCATACGTTGTGTGATGAGATAAATATTCAAAAAAAAAATTTATTTCTTTTTATCGATAATCCCACATCTTAACATGGTTTAGAGGGAACCCTATGTAATCTAAATTCCCATAATAAATGGATTTAAGGCCCAGGCGAATATGAATAATTAAATGGCCCAAAGAAACAAACTGTGACAACCCTTCTACACTAGACTACTTTCTAGACAAGCATATCATGTTTGCATCCATATCCATTTGATCACCATATAAACCTAGTAATTTAAATACATCAATAATGGTTGGTAGAAATGAGTATAGTAAGGTAAATAAAGTTACAATGAAATGATATTATCTCATTGAGATAATGGAATTATGAATTTTAAAAGATATAAAATCATTAAGTGACATGGTCTTGAAAAAGGTAACTGACATTGGAATGTGTTTGGAATTTTGTATGATGAACCCTTTTATATTAAAATGTCTAAGAGTTGATGTTTTAAGTGTGCATGAATTGGAAAACATTAAAAAACGTTTTAAATATGATTTTAATTTCATTCATTTTAGTCTCTCATATTTACAAATTAATTAAAAACAATGGAGTTCCATAATAAATGTATTTTTTCAATGAATTTTTGAAATATTAAATTATATATCCTATATTAAAATATAATGGAGATTCTATGATTATTTAATTAATAATATCCATGTATAATCTCAATTTTCCATGGGTTAATATCTAAGTATCATGCTCTATAAGAAGAAGAATATTAACTTTTGGATAATAAAATGTGTTAGCTAGAGTCATATAAATTTATAAAGTTAAAAATATAGAAGGATATATAGAAAAATTAGAATGAATTCCATAAAATCCAACCACATAGATATCCTATTGTTTTCAAGAAACAAAATTCATAATTTATAAGAGTTTTAAAAGAAAGCTTTGGGATGTTTTTCTAATTTCAGGACAAATATAGTGAAATAGTATGTTTTGTAATAAATAATGATTTAAATATATGATTTTTATGTTATGTGAATAAAATTGAAAAATAGTAACTTCTAAAAAGTATAATAATTTTGAAATACACATGATATTTTCCTATTCTATTGAGAAAAAATATGAATATGTAATATCTTTGATAATATTAAATTTAATTTAGAAGATAAAGAGGAATATTAACTAATTCAAGTATCTAAAAAGTTAT
Source organism: Viscum album (assembly GCA_963277665.1). Taxonomy (NCBI): domain Eukaryota; kingdom Viridiplantae; phylum Streptophyta; class Magnoliopsida; order Santalales; family Viscaceae; genus Viscum; species Viscum album. The sequence goes on along the minus strand of OY728122.1, from coordinate 1,426,310,188 downwards.
AATTATAATCTATGGGTGTTACATATGATATCTTCATTAACCATCTGGTCATGAGAAATATATATATGTTTGAAAATAATTACGAAACAAATCTTGTCATGTGTAAAATTCTTTCTAATTCAAACTCGAGAGATGAATCTACAAACCCCTATAATAGATAATTTTATTTGGATGTTACGGTAGTTTTCATCTATGGTCATTGGGAATGTTCGCAAATAGAAAATATTTTTATCTGATAATTCTATTTCATTTTCCTACAGTGCATAAATAATTTATCATTGAAGAGGTAGATATGGATACCATGTGTTTTTACATGACTATTATGAGATATATTAAATATTTTTAGTAGTGGATTATTTTCAAAATAATTTTTAATTGATGGTATTTCAGTGTTTCTCACATGTATTATATTTTACATTGTTGAGGGAAAAAAGATAAAAATTAAATTAACTATAGAAAATGAAGTCATTCTGTGATTTATGTTAATATAACCCTAAAGGGAAGCAACCAAAACAAGTCCAATGGTCTGAGAGTTTGTTATTCCATGATGTACATTTAGTAATATTTTAATTATACTATATTTCATAGGTTCAATAATTATATAAATTGTAGTTACACTATAATGGGATGAAATAAGTAAGGACACTAATAGTTTTAAAATTTATATTATCTCTAATTCCATATCATGGAATACCACAAATTGAACGTGCTAAAATTGTGGTGCATACATAAAAATATAATGTTAATTTTGAATAATATCTATATGATGGAATGGCCTTGAACATTCATCATTGGGAGAAGATATATAAATCATGTAAAGATAAAACACTTGAATATAACTATATACTAAATAAGATAAGAAAGAATTATATTTTGTGGGTTTGGAGGAAATTAGAAGTAATAAGGAAGATAATGAAATTTCCATAGGAGAGAAAATTATGGGTGTTGAAATGGGAATAAAGAAGGAAAATATATATATGAGTGCTAGATGTAAATGGTAGTTACAGGAATAAATTTTTCAGTTTTTCTATTCATGATTTTCACTACTGTAATTTTTGGTTCTTTTTTATTCTTCTATGTACCTACCAATTATTTAATGTGTACTTAAAATACATTTATCATTTTTTTCATGGGAAGGATAACTATTATAAATACTTTAATCTAGTTCATTAATTAATTTATTTTTTCTTATTTAAATCAATTTCTACATTCAGTATCTTGATAAAAGTTTGAGAATGATTGTTTTCAAATATTTTATTCACAATATTTATTTTCCACTTGTTATCGAGAATAATATATCACCCACCATTCATTATAGCTTATATATGATATAATATTCTATTCTATGTGGTAACTATCATGTCATTGATGATACATGTGTGAAGTTAGGGAGATAATATTTAATTTCTTTTGAGCAACATTACTTTATAAGGATTTTTCTTTTGTCTCTTAGGGTATGTTTAATTTTTTCTGTGTACCATTTTATACAATTACACAATAATAGGGAGGTGGGGAGATATATCAATTATTTACACCAGATTAAAACCCAAAATTGGTTTCTAACTTTGGTGAATAATGATGTGATTTTGGATTCTTTCCTTAATCAATTAATGAGAACGAGAGTGAAAAATTTTCATTATAAGAAAAATATCCAAATTTTTAGTCTATCATAGTACACATAAATTTTTATATTTTTGGAAAAAAATATGATTTAAATTGGTTTTATTTACTATTTTGTTTGAATTGACCAAAAATCATCCCATTAGAGATATTATGAAAATATAATTCTTCTTTACTGCTATGTGGAGATAACCTATGGTTTTAGTTATAATAAATATATATATATATCCTTGGGATTTAAATTGATTTCTCTACACAATTATTTTTCAATTCCAATATGGGTTTCATAATAATATTGTAACACATTAATTATTATTACATGTACATAAATCCATAAATGAATTATCATAATGATTCATAACATAAATAAACAAATTGGTAGAGATAACCAATCAAATGTACACGATATCCCACATCACAAGCCTATCATAAAATATAATATATGAATACCATATCCTCAAATTGGGGCATATGAAATCCATATTACATGAATCAACTCAATATATATCAAACAATATGATATAATAATCTCATTTTATTTCTTATAACCTTGACTCTTATTATTTTTCCATTATTATTTTTCACTCTATTTTTAATATCAATGAAGATTATATTAACTAAATATCACCCATTTCACCATTAGATGTTAAATAAATATTAGAACATCAGTCCTCATAATTAATACCCTCTAAACACATTTAGTTATAGTTAATAGAAATAGGGGAATTCTTATATAATAGGTTAATACAATGTTATATTTTAGGAATTTTATTTTCCATTTTTTTAATTATTAATCAAAAATATTATTGTTCATTCATCACTTAATAAAGTGACCATTAATTTAATATTTATATGATATATATTTTTATACTTATCAAATTTATCAGTTCTATTCATTAAATAAGATATTTAAAAACAATGAATTATGTTATTTTAATGTAAATCATTACCTTGAGGATAAATAATGAAGAATTTAATCTACATGGGGTATTCAATGTCCTTTTACTAAATAATAAAAATCACTATGATCCAAACCCATCATGCTTTTCGAACAAACATTTCTATATTAAATTACTTCAAATGAGTTGATTTAATACCCATCCAATATTTTCTCATAGATTATAAATTTAGGGAATCACATTCTTAATTATTTAGACATGTTTTCATTAGAATATCCATTGATATATTAGATAATGATAATAGGAATTACTCCATCCATTCATAAATATTTATATAAAAAATATAGTTCTGTGTATTTTTTGAAAGGTCTAATTTTCCCAACACAACTTTTACCCCTATTGTAGAGATAATTTTGAAAATGCATCATTTTATTCAAAAATATTAAATATTTGTTTTTCAAAATTTCATTTTCTCATGGTCTTGTTTGGGTTATAATAGGTCTAACATGACTCTACAAATTTCCTAAGACATGTAACCTCTCTATAACCTAGGGTATATATAATGAAACCTTATTTTAAATTATGGGATGTGAGGTCATATCATCCCATGATGGATCATTTTTTCTATTATGGGACTCTCATATATAATTTAGTTATGCAAATTAAATTATTTATAGAAATAATACTCGTTATAATACTTTGTAACTGATTGATTGATGATATTAATATTGGAGTATTTTATGTAATAGAATTATAAATTATATCATTTGATCTAAATATTTTGTTACTCTACTATTAAAATCCATATAGCTTGGTATATTGTGATTTATTTCCATCATTAGAGGCATTGAGATATTTTAAAATAAGGTTATCAATGTCATACATTTTTTATTAGTCTTGTGAAAGGGGATTCTGATGTAAACATTTGAATGTTATTTTAAACCATATAGTTTAGTTCCAATTAGTGGGACACAACATAACTTTTATGTTCATGTCACATGGTGCATAATGTTTTCTTTTAAATTCATGTAACAATGACTACTTGGATGATGTTTACTTTCATGTGGAGTGGACTAATAAGTGAAAGGAATATATTGATGGTCTAGTATAGGTTCTATATCAAAATAAATTTCATGTTTAACTATGTATATTTGGTAGGTTTGGGACATCAGGTCCCCAAATAAAGTATCACAACTTGAGGAATATGAGAAAATAACTTTGAGAATATCTACTCAAATAATTTTTGGAAACCAAGAGGAGGACCTTGATTGAGTGAATTTTTATAAAACAAGATGTGTATCGTGACACAATGAATTATAAATAACCCAAAACAGAATGTTATGTGATGGAATTTCAGTAAACCATGACCGAGATATCAACTAAAGGCATTTTATGAAAAACATATGTGTATATTAACTCAAATAATTCGGAAAAAATATGAGGAGGTTCTTGATATAAGGAATTTGAGGAAACATAAATAGGGATCTTCAATAAATGCATACAGGGGGAACAAAGTGGTGTATCTATACTCATTTTGTTTTGAGGAAACTATAATGATTATCTTAACTCGTGGATTTTTATATAAATAATATAAGTATATGTATAAAAAAATATGTGGGAACTAGGAACAAGATATTGAACTATGGAATATTGTGGAATCCTAGTGGAGAATCATGAATCAATTAATTTTATGATCCTAAGTGGATAAATCAATTTAATGAATAGAAGTGATGTAAAAGGAGGATCTTGAGTGTATCAACATGAAATGATCACGATATGCATTATGAATCTTCATGGGTTCAATTTATTGGGGAAAATACCCCCTGGTACTGACCAATGGGAATCATGGTATGAAACCTCAGTGAATGGGTACCCATATTTCCCTTTCCGGTTAGGTGTTCCATTAAATGATTCACCTAGGTGAATATATGCTCATGGTTGTGTATGGGTGATAAAGTTATTGGGTTCCCAGGTTCTTCTATTTCTAGGATCCTTGGTACACAAGTATTTGGTGCCTACGAGTCCACCACCTAGGTGACCCAATTTATATAGAATTATGTCAATTAAAAGGTCATTGTCATTGATTTTTGTTTCCATCACAGTTGGTTTTCATTTAAAAATTATTTTAATAGGGGTTTTATGTGCCCAAGTACTTTGATGCGAAAGTCTACAAGGTACTTTATCGGTACATAGTACTTGGACCACAAAATGGGTTTATAATAGTTCCTCTTATAATAAATAACTTGCATGGGTCACTAATCAAGGGTTTTAACTAGTTATAACCACTCATGGATCTTGAGTGTTCTATAATGGAATATTCATGGCTTCACCTGATTGTAGTATAAAATTTCAATAGGGAACACATACAGGGATCTATTTGGTCAGAAGACATGGAGAAAAAAACCTTGAAGTGTGAGGTTAGAAACATGTCACATGGGTGTGAGTAACTTAGGAATAATTTTATGAGGAAGAAAAACCTTTTAAAATTGATCTATATTAGTAAGGAAAAACCAATAAAAATTAATATCGATAGACTAGAAGATGTTATTATATAGATCAATGCAATAAAAAATGACCACCTAGAACCTTGAATCCACTATACTAAATGTAATGAATGTAGGAAGCCACAACACCAAAGGATCCCACTACGTTTACCTCACATATACCTTATTAAAAATATTAAATCAATAGAAATTAATGCAATGATAATACATGAAATAAAAAAAAATTGAACATAATAGATTAATGTGTTTTAGATTTTGTCCAACATGCATTGGAGAAACTACAAAGAATTATTTATATTACTATAATTATAAATAAAACATTAAACTAAAATAAAAAACATAATATTTTAGTATAGAATTATTACAAATTTATAAAATTTTTATTCACTAATTATACCATTGTTACAATATGCACGAATCTGGTAAATTATTCCATGATTAGAAGCACTATTTTGGGTTGGTCCCCACTTCATTTTATAGGGAAAATTTATTGGTTTATCCATTTGTGCCACAATTCAATATTAATGTAGAAGCATCTATATGGAATGCCACTATTGATCACCAGAAACACTATTGACCTCAACTACCTACCCCAACACAAACATATAGGGATTTATTTTCAATGAACAACTTCAAGAGAATTTTCCAACAATTTATACAACACATGATATCATAGGAATATACGATCTTCGGATAATCATTATAACATTTAAAATATTTATTATCAAAACTATTATATTTATCCTAAAAATTTAACACCTACATAAATTTTGATGAACATAAATTCAAATAGTTAATATCTAGTTCCCTAAGAATCCATTGGTAGGGATATGTCTTCACTTCCTAAAAATCACCCACTTAAAGACCCTCTTTAGGTAAATCTATTATAATCCTCCTATAGAAACATCCTTCCTTCCATTTCTGTATCAATATTCTTCTAGTGCATTCTTTTTTGATTCACCTTCTCCAAAAAATGAATGATCTACCACTTATATTATTGAGATGACATAATATTAAACATTCCCACCAAATTATTTCATACTAGAGATCATACAAATATATAAAAAAATATACTCCGTATTATTTTTGATGAATTTGTACATTAGTTCATTGAAAATTGTCCTTGTATGGAAAAATAAATTTTCCAACAAGTGGATTTCAATATTACTATCATAGAAATAAATACCACCTTCTCATCCTCTTCTAAATTATTTTATAAATTCTTACTACCAAACCATATCCTATCCCAATATGGTTATCACTATATACTGTCTTTCCTTTTTAGTTAACATAAAAATTTTGTGTACTTTTGATATCCAAATAATATTTTCCCTCCATATGTAAATTTGAATCTTGTTATAGTTTTTTGAATCTATGAGTCTCCAAAAAAGTCTACATCATTTAATCCTTCCTGTGTATCACCATCTCATAGAAAAGAGTATTATATTCTTATCCTCTAATTTACAAAAATATCTACCTAAATTCTTCCTAATTTTCTTCTCTACGATATTCCATAATTTATCTTACAAATCCCATAATAAATTTTTTGTATGGATGAGTAAATATTATTTTATATATCAATCTCTTGATTATTTAAGAATATAGAATGTTTTCAATTTTAAATTTATCTTATTCCATTTATAATTCATGTTCCTTGTCAATTTCATGTGTCTAGGAAGTGATGGAGAATTGGTTTTCTTTCATCCATGAAAAAATATTATTTAATTTTTTATAAATAGTTTATCTGAGGTAGGGAAAAAAATTTAGTCTTGCATTATCTTTATGTTATTATAAAAAATATCAATTGATACTTTCAAGATCATTACTATATGAAAATTTGGAAAACATGAAATTTAATTTCAAATTATTTTGAACATATGTTCTCACCAGAACCATGTCATCCACAAACAATAATAGAATGACAAATGTTCTATCATCCCATTACATATAGTAATTACAATGATTTGTGTTACAACTACCAAATACTTTTTCTACCATAAATGATCTAAAATTATGACTGAATTATCAGGATGGTGGTTTCAATACATACAATAATTTATATCAATTTACTAACCAAATTCTAGTACAAAATTTTTTTACACCTATTAGTTTCTTTTTAGATATTTCATCATCTAATTAAAAATGAATGAAAACTATCTGAACAACTATATCATCCCAATAAATTTTTTTTGATGCCACCATACACAAAAATATTTATATGGTATAATGATTAACCACCATTGAGATGATTTCTGAGAAATACACTACTTCCTAATGTTGAAACCCTTTCAATGCTAGTAATTCATTATACCTCTTATTTACTTCAGATTCATTCTTAATCTTGTATACCCACTAGTTATTAAGATCCCTTTTCCCTCTATAATTTCAATGGTCTGCAATTTTCTATTTAAATTTAACGAATCCACCAATATATTAAATAATAACTTCAAGGTAATGACCTGAACATTTAATAATATTTTCCCTAAATTTGTGTGTTATTTTATTTTATACTCAAAAAAATATACTTTAATTAATGATGTGAGTATAATTAAATTATAATACTAGGTTTCAAATGTTATATACCCATTGGTCAATATGAATGTCGGAAACTATGTTCTTAATGTTATAATTGTTGTTTATAAATTCCAATGATCTTGGTTAATTAATACAGAAAGAAGAGTCAATGGAACCATCCAATAGACTCGAGCAATATGAATCCCATTTGTCGGATCTTGGGAGGAAGGTAGCATAAAATGGCATTGCACTGAACCATGCCCAAGCTGAACTTGAACATGTGAATCTTGAACAAAATTTTCCAAGGGACAAGTTAAGCTGATAGAAATGACCACTCAGGCAATGTTGTCTGAGCCAAACCAAGATTATATCACCATAACACACCTTACATTTAGGTCTTTTTATGGTGTTAATATGGGATATGTAATGAAGCCTTAGTTACTTCTTGTAATCTTTCTGTATAAACAAATTTTTTTACTTTTTATTATGGTAAATTTTTTGAATTTACAATTTAAGAATAAATATAGGGTGAATTTATAGATGTTCCATATTATTTCTGAATTTTGTAAAAATGGGATATTTTTAAAATATTTTTGTATTCATTAAATAATTAATAATGTGAATTGATTTTCAAAAAATGGTCTTCTATAGTTGTGTAAAGTAGGAAATTTAGAGTCTAATAAGATGAACATATTTTTTAGTGAATATTAAATTTTGAATAGTAACATACTTGTATTAATATTAAATCAACTAAAAAAATAGAAAATTCACCCATGAATGTTTAAATAAATTTTAGACATCTTAAAGGTGAAAAATGATCGTAGTTTATGTTTTGGTATTTTTGTATGTCATAAATATTTTATTTTCAAAATTATAATATATTTAATAATTTAAAATGGAAATTTATTTACATAAAATTTAATAATAAATTTTTACTTTATTTTCTTATGGATATATGATAATTTTATGCAACCTTGATTACTTTGTTAAGGTGTTACAAAATGAGTTATAGTTTTAAAGTAGTATTTTAGAAATACATAATTATTTTATTTAAAAACTAAACTAAAAATATTTAGGAAATTATATTCATAAAATGGAGTTCATTTTTGAATTCAGAGCATCAATATTAGGTTATAGTGAATATTTAGAATTGTTATGAAACAATTGATTTTTTGGTGAATAGTAAAAATAGAGTTTTGAGTTTCCGGTGTTAAATGACATCATTGATGATGCAATGATGATGAAAATAATATTTTAGGATTTTGAAGAGTATGATATGTTATGAGGTGTCCCAATTGGATAATACCATTGGAAAATAACATGGGAATGCTCATGGTTTAGCAAATACCACCGATGAGGTGTCCCTTAGAAATTAAAAATTTATTCCCATACTCTTCCTACAAATACCAAGAAATTACCTCATTTATTTAAATCTAAATTCCTCCTCAACGAATATATGGTCCTTTTACCTTTCTAGAAGTCCACCCAAGGATCCCTCAATCCTCCCATGGTCCCAACCTTCAAACATTCTAAGTTACTCTTCAAGGAAAGGGAACCTTTCACCCTCCTCATTTATGTCATGACTTCATTTATGTTATGTCTTATAGTTCTATTTTATTATGTGGGGGCTTGTTATTGTATATATTTAATACTGTCCATTTTATGTAATAATTATGAGAGAACATCTCCTCTCTCATCAATTGATTTTTTTATTTTTTTATGTGACGCCATTAGGCCGCCAATTTTTTTTAAATAAATCACATCTTTTCATTCCTTTCAATATTTCTTTTCATGTATAAGGACATTCAAATATGAATACCATGTTCTTATCCCAATGTTATTATTCCTTAATTATATATTATGAATTCTTTATGTGTGGGTTACCCTTGTACCCTCTCTTTTTAATGTTTTCTAAAATGATGTTATGTAGTCGTTTTGGTGGAGAATTTTAATCTCAAAATCTCTCTCTTTTTATAAAGAAATTCTCTTGTATTATTTATGTGGTCTCTGGAATCTATTTTAATTTATAATTGTATTCATAAATACATAAAACTTATCTATTTCATTCTGGAATTAATGTACATATAACCCTCCCTCTCTTTATGTGGGTTATAAATGACATAATGATCTTATTTTAAAGTACTTTTTAAATGTCACGATTTTGACATGAAACCCATTTAATTGATTATATTTGGGTTATTTATGAAATGTATGATTATGACCTATGTGGATCACATGGAAATAAATACATATTGAGGGTGTTCCTTGATATTGTTCCAATGCATCAGGTGAAGAATTTAATCTCTAGAGATGACACGTATCATGATACCTTGGTGAATAACCTTGGTAATTTTTATGAGACTGTGGGGAGGAACCATGGTGACATGTTCATGAATGTATAAATTAAATATTGTAGCCACATATTCATGTTATGGTTCATGTTATTTTTATAATTAAATTTTTCTACTTCCATTGTTCACGTCTTTATGTTTTTAACAAGTTTATATTGATTTCACAAGTAAACTAATTCCTTTTTTCCTTACTGGGCCTTCTGATCACCATTTCCTTTGATGTATGTCTCTAGGATTTGAGATGAAGTAATTATACATCGTATGAACCTATGAAAGAGCATTAATAGTGTATTAGTAGGATGGTTTATGTTTATTTCATGTAATATGTTCCTGATTTCCAAGACACAAGACTTTAAAGATCCTCTATATGTAAAATGTAATGAATAGTTATGTAATAAAAAAGGGGGGATTCCATTGTTTGTATCAAAGGATAATTTAGTTATTTAAATAAATTATGATATGAAAACATCAATATGAATCCTATAGAAAATTTTATATATTGGAAAACATCTTGGTATTTTAGTTAGTATTGAGTATGTGGTTTATCAAGAAAATACATCCCTATTTGGAAATGAGTAGGTAGAGGCGGCCCTGGAAGAGAGGTACATAGGATTGAAAACTCCGACAAGGTGTTTCGGTCCTAACCGAGGGTATCTTGGTACATGACAATGATCTTTTCTAAAATCTTGGTTAAGACACTCATGGGGTATATTTTTGGTCAGTCATAAGCTTTTTATGAATCATTATTAATTATTTAAAGAGAAATGTAATTGTTAAATGAAATTTTAAGACATAAAATCCTTTATAGTTAAATGAATCTTAAATGATTTATGTTTCACACTATGGTTTTATTCCTTTGGAAAATGGTGGGAAATTAGAGTAATCGTGTAAATGGTGACCGCAATGGACCATGCACAGAAGGCCCTCCAATGGACGTCAGAGTGGAAACTTTCATGGGAGTGATGATCCAACTAACTCTAGTTTTGGGAAATAACTAGAATCAAGCTGAGAGACCGATCTCACCAAGAAGGGCACACAGTTCTGTTGAAACCTTTATGGGTCAACGACCACCAACCTTCAGTGGATCTACCAACCCATTGATTTTTCAATAGCGGATCATCTCTATTGGGAAGATATTTTTTGTGCTCTGATGTTCTGAAAAAGAGAAGGTTACCCTGGCTGTCTATCGTTTAGATGGAGAAGCTGATCAATGGTGGGAACAGAATAAAAAAACAAGGCCAAGAGTGGAAGTTGAAGCTATATAGTTGGATAATTTCAGAGGGATATTCTTCCACAAGTATTTCCATCAATAGATGAGAACAATAATACGGAAGGAGTTTCTCGAGATGAAGAAGAAGATGAATGTATATATGGGAAGGTATGAGATAAAATTCCTAAGGCTTTCATACTAAACCTATATCTTTGTAATGGATCCAAATGTTAATGTTATTAGATTCGTCGGTTTACTGAGACATCATCTGTGGAAGAATCTAACCAACTGGGACTATAATATATATGAGGAGATCTCTAAGAGTGTGATGAATGTTGAGTTTGAGTTCGGCGAGACCCAACAGTTTCATAAATCTAATGACACGAAGAGAACAATGGAGCTGAGCATAGGGAATACCTTTCATCAGGGAAGAGCAGTCAAGCAAGTGCAACATCCCATGTGTAATAAAGGTTGGAAGAAGCATCTAGGGAACTGCATGATCGGGAGGGGTAAATTCTACATGTGTGGAAGAGAAGGCCAAATTGTGAGGAATTTTCATAGTGAGGTGAAACCTCAACTTCCAAATAATAATGGAAAGGGGAAGATTGTGCAGGCCCTACCTAATGTCCAGTGCATTAAGTGTAAACTACATGGGAAATTTTCCAATAACTGTCCAAATCTGAGGGTTGTAGAGTGGAACTACCATCAGCCTCAGAAAAGGCCCAAGGAGAGAGTTCATGCTTTTGTTATCACGAAAGATAAAGTTGAAGCTCTGAATGTTGTGGTAGTAGGTTATCTTGTTGTTATCTCAAAGATATCTGTTATTTTTTTTGATACGAGTTCTACACAATCCATTTTTTCCTCTATTATTTCAAAGAATTTAGAATTAACCCCTGATTTTCTAAAAGTAGAGTTATCAGTCAAGAATCTTTGTGGCATTATCCATGCATCGTTAGTATTTAGAAACTCTAGTATTTACTTTAGTGAACACAATTATATCGTAAATATAGTAGTCATTCCTCTTCTAGAATTCAACATTATTCTAGGGATGGACTGGCTCTCAAAGGATAATGCTATGATCAAATTCAGAAGCAAAGAAATCTATGTAATTGTGAATAGATAACCAACAGTTATCTTCTAAGGAGAGATATGTCAACCTAATCATTGTCTAGAAGAACCCCCTATATCCTTTCTTATGGAGTTGATCAGTGATGAAAAATAAGGAAATGAGAGTTTGAGGATAGAAAATGTCCAAATAATCTAGGAATACGTTGATTTATTTTTGGTGGAGTTTCATGAACCTCTCCCATAAATAGATCAAGTGTTCTCTATTGAACATGTACCTGGACCTCTTCCAATATTAAAGATCCCATATAGGATGGAAAATGTGGAGCTGGAGGAATTAAAGAAAAAACTCCAAGATCTTTTGGAGAAGGGGTTTATCCGACTGAGTGTGTCTCCTTAGGGAGCACCTGTTCTCTTTGGGAAAAAGAAGGATGGATAGATGTAGCTTTGCATTGATTATAGAGAACTGAATAGGCTCACAATAAATAAAAAATAACTTCTACCAAGAATTGATGACTTATTTGAACAATATCATGGGACTCAATTCTTCTATAAGATTGATCTTCGATCTGATTATCATCAATTAAGTGTGAAGAAGAAATATATTCCAAAAACTACCTTCCGATCAAGAAATTTGCACAATTTGTTTGTTTTTATTCCATTTGGGTTGACTTATTCACCTACTATTTTTTATAGATTTTATGAATGATGTCTTTATGGAATACCTTGATAACATTGTGGTAGTTTTTATTGATGATATTCTGATATATTACAAAAGGTGTGAGGAGCATGAGTATCATATAAGGGCTACTTTTAAAACTATATGGATGTCGAGATCTGTTGGGATGTTCAAAAAAAATGAGAATTATAGTTTCAACATGTTTCGATCGTGGGGAACATTTTTACCAATTAATGAATCCTAGTTGACCCATAAAAGGCAAATGTTGTAGAGGAGTGGCCTTAGTCTATAACAATAACAGAGATTCGTAGTTTCCTTGGAATAGTTTGATATTATAGGAGGTTTTTGAAAAAACATTCATGAAATTCTAATCCATTAACCAAGTTTACTCGAAATGGTGTCAAGTTCATCTAGACAAAGGAGTGTGTGGAATGTTTCCAAGAGCTAAAGAAGACATTGGTTACTGCACCCATGTTAACTCTTCGCCCATGTGAAGTAGTATTCATTATTTTTAGTGATGAATCTCTTAAATGGATTGGGTTAATCATCATGAAAAATGACAATGTCATTGCTTATGCTTATCGATAGTTGAAGAATTATGAGAAGAACTATCGTACACATAATCTAGATATAGTTTCAGTTGTTTTTTGATGATATGGAGGCACTATATTCATCTGGAGAAATGTGATATATACACAGACAATCAATGTTTGATGTATATTTTCACACAAATGAAATTGAACATGAGACAAAGTAGATGGTTGGAACTTCTCAAAGACAATGATTGTTCCATTAATTATCATCCCAGAAGAGAAAAAAAAGTTTCTGATGCATTAAGCAGGAAATACCCAGTTGTTCTTTCCATAATGAGGATTCAAAGATATGTTTTGATTAATGACCTAAGAAAACTAGTAATGGGAATTATAAGGGAAGGGACATCATCAAACCTACCCTATATGGTTTCCCAACCATCCTTAATAGAGGATAGAAAGAAATCACAGAAAGAAGATCCTTTTTTATAGAAGATTTTTGAGGCTGTGAAGGAAGGGAAGCTTCCTGAGTTCAATATTGATCAAGATGGTTTAAAGATATTTTGCACAAGACTGTGTGCCCCATCTACTCTGAAAATATAGAAGGAGAGGATGGATGAAGCTCATATCTCTACTTTATCTGTACATCTGGGAAGCACAAAAATATATAGGGACATTCGTGATCATTATTGGTTGGATAATATGAAAAGGGAGGTTGCTAACTACACTACATGGTGCCAAGTATCCCAGCAAGTGAAGGCAGAGCGACAACTTCCTAAAAGGGTATTGCAATGACTACCCTTACTAGAATGTAATTGGGAAAATATCACTATAGACTTTGTTTCTAGTCTCCCGAGAATATCCAAATGAAACAATGCGCTCTGTGTTATTGTGGACCGTCTCACCAAGACTGCCCATTTTATCTCCATTAAAAAATATTTCTCTATTGATTAACATTCTTGGATTTACATGAAGGAATTGAAATGTCTACATGGAGTCCCACTTTCTATCTTATCTGATCATGATCCAAGGTTCACATCAAAATTCTGGAGAATTCTTCAACATGCACTGAGCACTAAATTAAATTTCAGTATTACCTATCACCCCCAAACTGATGGGCAATATAAAAGAACTATTAAAACACTAGAGGATATGATGAGAACATTCTCAATGGAATATAAAGGTGGATGGGATCAACATCTCATTTCTATTAAGTTCTCTTACAAAAATAGTTTCCAATTGAGAATTCAAATGGCTCCCAATTAATCTCTATATGGGAATCAATTTAGAACTTCTACATGTTGGGATGAAGTTAGAGAGAGAAAGAATCTTGGGCATGATCCTTTTCTAAGAGATGACTGAAAAAGTCCATGCCATCCAATAACACATTAAGGAAGCTAAAAGTCGGTAAAAGAGCTATGCCGACAACCGTTAAAGGGACATGGAGTTTGATGTTAATAACAAAGTCATTCATCATATTTAACCTCAGAAGAGACTCATGAGGTTTGGGAAGAATGGGATGATCAGTCCAAGGTAGATTGGCCCCTATAAAATCCTAGATTGCATAGGAGCAGTGGCATATCGGCATTCACTTCCTCCAAATCTAGAACATGGTCATGATGTCTTCCATGTATCCCTCTTGAGGAATTACACACCTAACCCTTCACATATAATAAATTCATAGGTGGTACAATTGGATCATGAACTCTCTTATGAAGAGCAGCTAGTGGAGATCTTGGATCATAGAGACAGGGTAATAAGCCACAAGACTGCTCACCTTGTTAAGGTGTTGTATAGAAACCAAAAATTTGAGGAAGCCCTATGGGAACCAGAGGATTCTATGAGGCAGAAGTACCCACACCTTTTCTCTTCTTAGTGTATAAGTTAAAATTTCGGGGACACAATTTTTTACGGGGGACATAATGTATTTACCCGAAGTTTTTAATAATATTTATTTCCTAAATTTGGGTATTATTTTAATTTATTCTCAACAAAACTATATCCATTAATTAATTAAGTGAGTATAATGAAATGATACTGTTGGATTTCAACTATTATATAGTGTTTGGTCAATATGACTGTTGGAAGCTATGTTTTTATGGTTACAATTATTATTTTTAAATTCAAATGATATTGGTTAATTAATATAGAAAGAAATGTCGATGACATCATCCAGTATACTCAATCCATATGAAGCCCATTTTCAGAGCATGGGAAGAAGGTAATATCACTAGTCTTTTCTATAGACTAAGACCAATCTGATCTTCAACATTTGAAGCTTGAACAAAATCGCCTGTGGGAGAAGTTCAAGCTGATAGAAATCACAACATGGAAAATGTTTTCTGAGCCACCGACAGATTATATCATCCTAGAAAACCATACACATTGGTCCTATGAAGGTTTTATAAGGGGATATGTAATGAATCCTTAATTGTTTTCTATAATCTTTTTGTATAAATAAATTTTTTTACATCTTATTATGGTATAATTTTTGAATTTCAAATGTACAGATAAATATAGGATGAATTTATAGAAGTTCCATATTATTGATGAATTTAGGAAAAGGGGGGTATTTTTAGAATATTTTTATATTCATTAAATAATTAATAATGTGAATTGATTTTCAAAAAATGGCCTTCTACAGTTGTGCTCTATAGGAAATTTAGAGTCTAATAAGATCAACGTAATTTTTAGTGAATATTAAATTATGAATAGTAACATAACTATATAAATAGTATGAATAGAAATGAATAATAAATAAACTAAACAAATAGAAACTTCACCCATGAATGTATAAATACAATTTAGACATCTTAAAAGTGAAAAATGATCATAGTTTATCTTTTAGTATTTTTTTATGTCATAAATATTTTATTTAAAATTTTATAATTAAAATAATAATTTAAAATGAAAGTTTATTTTCAAAAAAAATTAATCATAAATTGTTACTTTATTGTCTTATGGTTATACGATTATTTTATGGGACCTTGATTATTTTCTTAATGTGTTACAAAATGTGTTATTGTTTTAATGTTGTATTTTAGGAATATATAACGATTTTATTTAAAAATTAAATTAAAAAAATTTAGAAATTTTTTTATAAAATGGAGTTCATTTTTTTAATTCATATCATCGGTATTAGGTTAGAGTGAATTTTTTTATTTTTCTAAAATAGTTGATTTTTCGATGAATAGTGAAAATATAGTTTTGAGTTTCAGGTGTTTAGTTTCATCATTGATGATGCAATCATGATGTAAATAATCTTGTAGAATTTTGAATAATAATATATGTCATGAGGTATCCCAAGTGGCCAATACCATGGTCAAATACCACGGGAATGCCCATGGTTTTTCAAATACCACAGATGATGTGTCCCTTAGAAATTAATAATTTATTCCCTCCCATTACCTTTAAATACCAAGCCATTCCCTCTTTCATTTCATTCCTTAATCCTCCTCAACGAATCTCTGGTATTTCTACCTTTCAAGGAGTCATTCCATGGATCCCTGAATCCCACATAGGTCCCATCCTTCAAGCATTCGATGTAATCCATCATGGTAAGGGATCCTTTCACACTCCTCTTTTAAGTCAAGAATTCTTTTATGTTATGTCTTATAGTTCCATTTTATTATGCGAGGGATTGTTTTTCTATATCTTTACTACTATAAATTTCATGTTCAAATGATAATATAACCATTCCACTCTCATCAATTGATTTTCTGAATATTTAAGTGACGCCGTTAGGCTATTGAATTTTTTGTAAAAGAAATTGTATCTTCTCTTTCCTTTAAAGTTTCCTTTTCATGTGGTATGACATTCAAATATCCATAAAATGTCCTTATCTTCAATTTATTCATCATTAATACTATATTATATTTATTTATTATTGGTTTACTCATGTACTTTCTCTTTTTAATGATTTCTAAAATGATGTTATGTAGTCATTATGCTGTAGAATTTTCATCTCAAAATATCTCTCTTTTTATCAAGAAATTATCTTGTATTATTTATGTGGATACCCAAATCTATTTTCATTTATACGGGTATTCATCAATACATAAAATTGATCTATTATATTCTGTAATTGAGATACATATAACCCTCACTCCCTTTCAATGGGTTATAAATGACATAATGATCTTATTTTTAGGTACTTTTTAAACGTCATGATTTTGACAAGAAATCCATTTCATTGATTCTGTTTGGGTTATTTATGAAGTTTTTTATAATGATATATGTTTCACAAATGCAAATAATGACATATTAAGGGTTCACCATAATAGTTCTCCAATGAATTGGGTAAAGAATTTAATCTCTAGAGATGACATGTTTCACGATAACTTTGTGAAAAACCTTTGAAATTTTTATGACACCATGGGGATAAACCCTGGGGATATGTTCGAGAATGTATAAATTAAATGTTTTAGCCACATATTAAAGTTATGGTTAATGATATTTTCATTATTAAATTCCTCTAATTTTATTTCTCATCTCTTTATGTTTTTAACATGTTTTTATTGATTTCAAAAGTAAACTAATTCCCTTGTTTTGCTTACTGGGCCTTCTGCTCACCCATTCCATTGATGTATGTCTCCAAGTTATGAGATGTAGTAATTTTACTTAGGATGAACAAATGATGAAGCCTTACAAGTGTATTAGAAGGATTTTTTATGTTTTATTCATGTATTAGGTTCATTATTTCCATGACACTAGACTTTAAAGATCTTCTGTATATAAAATGTAATGAAAAGTTATGTAATAAAAAGGATGAATGCCATATACAACAACATAGAATCACTATTTGATGTTTCATCATATATATTAGTTGGTACCTATATATATTCTAGGAGAATAATTTTTAAGTAATCCCTAGAAATCTACACATGTATCCAAATTCTTGTCGGTCTCCTAAACGGAATTGACTGATCTAAACAACTAATATCATATAATATTACTCGTACCAAATATTGTGTAGCTCATACATATGAGGAATGTAAATCTGCTGCTCCCACTTGATATAAAAAAGTTCTTAATCTTTCTTTTATTTCTGATGGTCTCACATATAGTCTTCTCATTTCTTGAGAAACAAAATCTACTTTCTATTGGGTTTTGAATTATTGGAACATGAATCCACCTAGAAATCTATTGTCAATTTATCCTCATATTCTAACTAAAAAATGTTATGATCCTTCCACATTAAAAACTAATGATGAAAATATCCCTTCTTATGATGAATTTATTTCTTTCCCCATCCCACAAGCGATATACGCAATATAATCTCAATAACATATGAAAAAACATATTTTTGATTTTGATTTAGGTGTATTATGTCCTTTGAGTTTACATGTACATATATTAATATAATAAAAATTTTAATATACTAAACATATGTTCATTTTCTAGACCACATATCCTTTTTAATTTCTTTCCCAAAATCTTATGTTGGACATAGGTTGATGCGATACATTATCGGGTTAAGTTCCTCTAAAAAACCACTGTTGGTATTCCTCAATGAAACCTAATACATATATATATAACTGACACAGTATGGTTCATTCCATTAAATATTTCATTAGACTATATTTTTTGGGAACAATATCTCATTGTATATTACTTCATTATTATTGAAATTCTAGAATATGTTTCTAGTTCGGTAACCACCATTTTCTATTTGAATGCACTTTATCTTTTGGAAACATTATCTTTCTGATGATGCTTTCCATGGAATATAATCTAGAAATACATGATAATATGGGTGTAATATGTAAATAAATAAATTCATAATAAGATCATAAATGAATATTATATATTATAGTGATCCATCATAGGACAAAAAATGGCCACATACACAAACAACAAATCATAAAAGCTAATAATTCTAAACCCAAGGATTATAACCATCTATGTTAAAAGACATTATTTTCTATTTACACCAAACAAAACGTTCACACCTTCCAATTTATATTTGGACATTTTTTAATATTCAACTGGCCTCCATAACATTCTTGTAATTTAAAATATGTAGACCAAAACATCAATTACATAAATCTAGATCATCCAAAGATGTAAATATAGAAAAAATCATCTCATTAGAATTTTTGGTCATATAAAGTCTATCATAATATACAACTCATGTAATTATCAATGATCCTTAGGAAACTATTCATACTACCTAAAAAGATAATCCCATAACTCACATGTTCTAGATTTCCAAAAGACCTTGGATTTATTCTAAGGTAAGGGATATGATAAAATTCTATTAAATTCGTTAATCCTAGATTATTAATTCAGACGATGAAATATCTTTAATGAAACACTCATAGGGATTGAATATCCACTATATGTACTTCCCAAAATATCAAAAATACATAATGTAAAATTCATCCATGATCCACTATAGAATGATAGGATTCTTCCGAGTCAATTACCCAACCTTCTACCAGATTATTAGAACATAGTATGTATATTTTTATTTATTTTGTTGTATTAATGTAATCTGAACTTCTATATGTTATTTACATTCTACTATTATCCACTGTAATCTTAATATCCCTTTTTATTTTTAATTTCATAAAATATTTCTTATAGGTTGGACTAGGACAAACCGACTTACCTAGACTTCTTTCCCAAAACATTTCTTTCATTGTTTTCATCTAGTAAACATGCTTCCAATGAAGTGATTTTCCCATTCCATCAGTATTAAGGGAACGTCAATTAAATTTTAAAAAATACCCTTTCTTAGTCATTAATTTAAGACTATGTTCTAGACTTCAATAAATATCATGTTTTTATGCTGGAATTTCTAACCACAGTAACCATGGAATCCTAACTCTTCAATAGTAGAGTTAATAGTATAAATTCTGATACATCATCAGAAAAAGTAACCTTTATCAATTGGAGAATACAGTGAACAATATTGAAGTTATTCACATGATATACTATTGGCCTTCATTACAACAAATTTAATCTAAATAACCATCTCAACATGAAAACCTTGTTAAGTGTAGTCTCTTTTTCATTTGTATACTCAAATTCTTTTATTACATCCATTATTTTATTTTCCTCTCAAATTATGATAGGAAAATTTATTTCCATAGAAATTTTTAACAGCATTATAACATTCTAATCCAACCATTTTAATTCATATTTATCCAATATCATCATAATTATGGTAACTAAAGTTCCATACATGTCCTTATGAATCAGAGGATCTTCTATCTACATTCTTTAGAATCTAAAATACATTTAATAAAATTTATTGATCTAGAATATTCCTTCATTAAAGTTAATGATTTAAAATATATTTCTATGTTGAAACTATGATTTTAAAACCTACCATGTCATACTGCTTCTTAAAGGGAAGGCCACCCCAAGATAAAACAATCTATTTTACTATCGATAAAACCACTACTTGTACGATCGATAGATCATTATAAGGTCCAACACTTTTGTACACAATAAAAAATTTAATCCTAATGAAATTTATATCTTCATGAAAAATTCTACTAAAATTATTAAGCCTATATTCCCTACCCTCCACACAAAGTGGACTTCTCACACACCTTAACATAAGAAATTAAATAAATGGAAATTGAAGTAATGGTAATGAATGAATCAAAATAACATAAATTTGTAAATGAAAATAAGATGTTAATGTGATATAAACTATTGTTCTACCTGAACTGGAGGAACGACAATGACTTATTTAGATTACCAGAAGAATAATTATTACATTAAACTATCAAGTACCATCAATAATATTTCATTACAGAAGGCTTGAATATCTAAATAACTATATTTCATTGAATATTCCACTGGTACACATTCCATTCATCAGATACATTGTTCCATACATATATAGATCATTCCAATTTTCTCCCCACTTCCTTTATCAGTAACATTACTTAGTTATTCTATTTAGAAATCCATCCTATATTCATGGATGGACATCGATATAGTAAGTCACTATTGATAACTTGTAACACTATTGACCACAACTACATGGTCTAATAAAAAAATTTCAATTATTATTTCTGGAGAATTCATTATTGAGAGGTCACCTAAATTTTGGAGAGCCCATAATTTCCTAAAAATATGAGAACATTCAAGGAACCTCCTTCCACTAAAAATATAATTTGTTACTGCCTTTTTACCGAACATAACTACTTTAAGCTAACCATGATTCCAATGAATATAAATTTGATGGTCAAAATTAAGGTTCTATGAACTTAAAATTGTATGAAAATTATTCACATTGTAACCCAATTTTATGTATGTAATGAAATAGATAAATTTCAATCTTATGTAGGGGATGCACCTGAAGAAGGGTGACTGTGCAGACTCCATTTTTCAGGTGATTGGAATTTTTAAAAACTACTGCATATTAATACATATATATGAAACTATAAAATTATAACTATAGGTTTTATTGGATTCAGGAGCTATCTATTCAATTATTATGGAATATATGACACCAAAAGACATCAATTATACCCATTGTGGGAGTTTCAAAAGGATTAAGATTGCATATAGATGTTTTAAAATTGGATTTAGATTCTGTAACAACCCATGATTTTATGATAATTATTATTTTTAATTTCTTTGATGTCTTCTATTATACACAACACTAAGATTACCTTGTACTATACGCATCACTGTATTAGCTTGATGTATATGAAACACTGTTCATGGCTCGTGTTACACTAAAATTCATGTTCGTTTTGTTGAAATTATTCTATGAAATATTATGTATGGATTTTTTTAATGTATAAATGAAATAAGTTTTGATTATTTTATACACAACACCAAACAGAGCATTCACTACAATCATCCATGACATGGCTTTCATTACACGCAATCAAGACCTTTTTCAATAGCGTGTGTAGTACGCAATACCGAGTTTTACTAAACATTATATTATTATAATATTATTATGAATTAGTCGTAATGAATATTAATACCCACTTTTTGAAATTTTATAAATTTTATCTTTTAAAATTGACTTCAGTTTTGGATTCGGAATATTGAAATTAGCCTAGGGTGAATTTTTGTTATTTTTCTGAAAACATTCAATTTTTGATTAATAGTGAAAACACTAGGTTACTATTTAAAAACCGAATTTTTATTTAAATAAATATTTATTGTATTTAAATTTATTTTAGGTCTAAATTGATACATAATACCTATATAAGTTCAATGTAATTCATTTGAGTCATTTTATAATAATTTTAGATATATAAAAATTTTATTGAACTTTTCACCGTCTTTTACCCACCTCCTAGGAGAATTTGAAATTTTACATAAAACATAATTTTACCGCTTCTGTGGGTGAAATTTATAAGATCTGAGAGACACGGTTAATATAAAGAAGTAAAATTTGGTTCAATAAGATAAAAATAATTTTTGTTGAATACTAACGTTTTACTTTTATTTACCACGGTTAAATGTAAATAGGGTAATTAAGGGTAAAAATGATATTATTATTATCCTAACACATGTCCTAATTCCATTTTATATGTGTAATTAGACCAAAAAAACCTTAGGATTATAATATTATCACTTAGGTCAACTTGGATTAGATTAGGATTTTTATTATTTTTTTTAAAGAAGAGTTAAAATAGTTAAAATAAATGTTTAATAACTAAACCACTTTTAATATAGAGTTATACCTATGATAAATTTGAATATAAATATTAATTAGAAAGATAAAATTATTTCTACCTAATGGTATTTTATTTATTATTTTGAGACATTAAATAATTTTATTTATTTATGAAATAATTGGGATGCAGTAATTACCTAAATAATGAAATGTTAAAATAATTGATATTATAAATACCCAAATAAATGTAATTTTAGACATTTTATGAATTAAACTAATTTTATACGTTAATATGACATGTTAGTATTTTTTTAATTAACTTTTTTCGAAATAATCATGATGTTATGATTTTCACAAAAATCAATTACCAAATAGTGTAAAAATTGACATAAAATAGTTTATTTAAGAAATAATATATTATTAATTGTTATTATATTCCTAAAAATATAAGGTTTGGAAAAATGACTTATATAAGGTTATAAATATTAATAATGAACCCCTTGGGGTTCGATTGGCTTGTTATAGTATGTTTATTAACCATATAGTGTAAGAAAACAAGAAGACACGGTAAAAGTTAAATTATTTAACTTAGAAGTACATTTAAAAGATAAGGTTAAAATAGTAACCTAAACTTGCCTAAAACCTATTGGTTGAGTTTATTTAGACCCATTCAAAATTTATATTCTAAATAAATCAATTTGGGGCTATTATAAACCGAATATGACTTTATTATAAAATAATATTTTATGTTTTTCCAAAGGTGCACATATCCTCCCTTATAAAAAGTGAACCACTTCCCTCTTCTTCTCACACCCTTTCAAGCCTTGAAGCTCAGAAAACCCCTGATAATTCCTCTTCTAAACCTCTATAGTTATATCATAGAGGTTCCGGTCTTCTCAAAAGACCAACTATAGTGCCCTAAGTAGAAGTTTAAAGGAGGTGCGTCGAGGAAGAGGTAATCTCTTCTACCATCTGTTTCAAGTTTCTTTCTTCTTCTACTTACTCTTCTTTAGTTGTTTAATTATAAATTAATAACATCCATATTATTTATATACTGATATTTTATTATAAATATAAAACAACCCTATTTCTCTTTCTATCCATCCTATGAAAAATGAAATCACCGTGTGTGCATACGTAAGGAATACCATCTCCACGCCGTGGTGTAATATTTTTTTCCACCATCACCACACTTGGATGGGTATAATGGTGTAAAGAATAAATATATATTATTAACATCATACTGATCCTATGATATTATATCATACACTCCAATTCCATTCAATATATATGGGAACGATATCATCGCTCATGCATACGTACATAATACCGTCTCCACGACGCGATGAGATTAATTTTCCATGTTAACAATTAATGAATTATTATAAAGTATATATAATAAGTAATCATGAAATATATGACATAAAAATGCTACTGGATTTATGTATATATATTTATGTCATCTAGTTAATTCCATTAAATTCAATAAGGAAATGAATACCAACGTTCAGGCATTCGTACGACCTACCGTCTCCATGACCGGTGTACTTATTTCCATTTATCGATATATTATATATATGTAAATTATGAATATATATTATATATAAATCATATTTTACATTCTGGAATTATTTATTCATGTTCTAAGTAATCATATTAATAATTACAAGTCAAAACACAGACAATAAATGAAACGATTTTACGGAAAACACTGTATTAACATGGAATTGACAAATGAACGGACAATATAATGTTGTAACTGAATCATATATGATATCACAAATATTATTATTGTTCTATTTCAAGTTAATAATATTTTTGAACCCACTATACAGGAGTTTCGGACACATACAGATGAAATTGGACATAAGGTAAGGGATAATTATTCTGATCTCATTCTTATCCAAGATTGTTTATTCTTAAGTATTTACTGGGGTTATGTTTGTTATCCATGTCCATATGTTCTAAAAATATTTTCTTAAAATTATTAATTTTCTTCCATGTATGTTTAAATTAATATTTACACTTTTTACTTTTACCACATCATATGGAAGGAATATTTCTTTTGTTTTCCATACGAGGTACTTTTTGAATTTTCAGGAAAAAGTAAAAGAGGAATGTTTTTTAACTTATACGGGATGAATGGATTTTTATGGTTTCATAATGCCTAAATTTCAAGAATATTCCTCTACAATTTGTCATGATTATTTTAAATAAAATCATTTTCTTTTAAAATTGTGTGGCATTTTGTGAAAAGAAAATGATTTTTAAGGAGAAAGGATATTTTCCTCAAGAATTCTTTTCAAGTATTTTATCAAAACTATTTTCCATATACGATGTTGTTATTTAGCATGTTTATGTTTCAATTATAATGTCTATATTATTTACCTGTTTTAATTCATTTTATGAAGAAATTATATCCATTTGTTTTATATGGATTATGTTATGTTGGGATGAAATTTATGAAACCCATTTTATTGTTTGGGTTATGATAAATGATTTATGTTTATTTTGTGGAACAAGTAAGAATGATTTATTTATGAGATGGGTGGGACTTATATCTACCTCTAATGAATTGGGTATATAATTATATCTCATTAGATAGACATGGATTGAATGGTAACCTAATCTGGTTCATTGGTACAGGACTGGAATGAGGAGTGAACTCGATTCCGTAAGGGACATTGTCTACTAAGATGGTCTTGGCTGAAATTCCTTGGATACTATGGAAATAATATCATGTGCCTAATGGTTTTCCACAATTACATGATTTATTCCCATTAAATTTTATGATGGTTGATTTTCCATTAAGAAATATGCCTTACGTACTACCATGTTTTATTTCATTGTTCAGAATTTTGATGTTTAAATATTATGTTCAGGTTTTTTTTGTTCAAATGTATATGATTTGTTTTATTTTCTCCATGCTCACCCTTACAAATCAATTTATCTCAAAATTTATATGTTTTATTTTCCCCAGGATATAAAGAAAGGTATTTGGTAAGAGGAAAAAAGGTGAAGATCTTTAGGGGAGATATTTAAGATATTTCACCACGATTTGATGATTATATTCTGAGTTTCCAAAGACACTATTGTATTATGGTCCTTGTGTGTTTGTTTTTGTTATGTATTAAGTATTAATCCAATGTAATGTAATATCCATGTATGTCATGTTTTGGGTCTCTACAGCTTGTATAAGAGGAAAGGATTAGTTATCCTTTGGAAACTAGGATGTGAAAACTTTAGTGAAATCCCTAGAGATATTTATATGGTATGTCTAGGGATGTCTATAAGGATAATTATACATATAGGTTATAGTCCTATAATTATGGTAACGATCTTAGAATTAATCCTAATATGTTATACATTGAAGGTACTCCCCCTTTATTATGTTGTTTTCCCTAGCATGATTTTTTCCTCTCACACTATTCTTTTTGGGTTTTAGATGATGGATGGAACCCGAAGGAACTGTGTTTATCAATATAATGGAGAATGCGATAATTTTACTCTTGAACAAACCAAAGTTATGGGAGATGGAGTGAAGAATCTTATTGCTATTATTAGACAAGCTATGAATCATTCTAGAATTCCAATTGGGCCGAGAAAGGAACAATATTCTATTAAGTCCTTCATGAGGCAACATCCACCTTCTTTTAGTGGGTATTTGGATCCACTTGTTGCTGAAAATGGATCAGTACCATTGAAAATATATTTTCCATACTTAATTGTTCAGAACATGATAGAATTTATTCTGGCTATTTACCATTTAGAAGGTGAAGCAGATCAATGGTGGACTCTAATTAAGAATACAAGGTCCCGAGATGAAATTGAATCTATGGAATGGGATGAGTTCAAGATCTTGTTTTTCAATAAGTACGTCCCTCATATTCTTTGAACAAAGATGGAAAATGATTTCTGTGAGCTTATGAAAAAGGATGATGAATATGTAGGTATATACAAAGATAATTTTACAAGGCTTTCAACGTATGAATCTAGCTTTATCATCCAACCTGAAAGTAATGTTGATCGATTCTTTAGTGGCATAAAACATGTTTTCGAAGGGCATTAGCTATAAGAGACTTCAGTATCAATAAAGAAATTGTGCGTTTTTCTATCAAGGTGGAAATGGAAGTTGGAGTTACATATCTATCTCATGGTTTTGACAAGAAACGAAAATGGAGTTCAAGGAGAAATATGAGAATAATGGTGAAAAGAAGATGAATGTTTCTTTATTCTCAATGTGTGGAAAAAAGCATGGTGGAGATTTTCTGAAAGGTACTAGAAAATGTTTTAAGTGTGGAAAAGAAGGTCATCGAGTAGCTGAGTGTTGATGTAATGGAAAAAGGTTGTTAATGATGTGAATAAAGAAAAGACTGCAGAGAACGCACAACCAACACTTCAATTCTTCAAGTACAAGGGATTGGGGTGTTATGATAATCAATTCCCTAATACAAGGGTTACTGATGACCAATGTGAGCAACCTCTTAAGGAAAATGAGAATGGGAAGTCACATGCGATCACTATTTGTGATCTTGAGTATGACAATGATGTTGTGTAATGATTAAGTTTTTATGTAATGGATTTCAAAATAGAATCATGGAATCTCATTTATGGAATCGTGGAATTTTGGAATATCTCTGTATTGGTTTTCAATAATTATATGGTACCGGTAACCATGAAAAGAGATTACAATATTTTGGAATAAAGATGATAAGTGCATAATAAAGGGATAAGGAGAAAACAAATTGTGTGATAGTATTCATGAGCTCATTATTGATATAAGAACTAAGTAATATCATGGTTTGATTATATAATTTTTTTTGTATTTGGTATTTGGAAAGAGTTATCATTTGAAAACATTCATGTTTTCACTAAGGTTCAATGGGTACTCATGTTTCAAGAGAATAAATTATTAAGGAATTCGCATGTTTGGAATTTGACCAAAAAGATAGATATATCATATGATATACGGGTGATAAATGATTATATTCATGGCTTGGTAGATGACCTTTCAAGTAATCGATTTCTTTATAGTATGAGATTGGACAGATGTATTTTGGATAAGCCTAATGATTGGAATGGATTATGTTGGACATCAGATTGTATTGAATAATTCTAGAACTTTTTATTATAAGAGTATTGTTTTAGAAAAAAGATAACCCATAGGATGTGCGACAACCCATCGCGTCGGACAAGGTTGCAGGAATTGAACCCACTACCGAAATGCGATAGGCCTTTATTTCCTACCACTGTCCTACAGGAAGTCCCTTGTTTGTAAAAACAAGTTTTATTTTATTAATCGGTATGATAGATTAAGTATAAGTCCATTTTTGGAATCATAGATGATTAACCTCACCATAGATGGACTTACGAATATTTGATAACTTTTGCTAACCTTTTGTTTGAGACATATGGAATGACCCATCATTCTATCACATGATTTGCCTACACTTCACGAATGAAAAATTCAAATTCATTTCTTTAAGAGATGAAGTGGAAATTTTTCAAGGCATAGACAAAGACGACATTATACCAAAATAATGTAATTATTTATTCTAATTCAAATTCTTCAACTTTAAGAAAATGATCTTGAAAAACAAAAATGTTGTCCTAGTGGCCTTATATCCGATGAATTAGATGGTACCATAGATCATCACATATTTATGGCTTTGTGATTGTTGGCTTTTTCATAGCCATGTTTTCTACCACTATCCATCAGAACATGATGGTTAGGTTTCTCTTCCATATCCATATTTTCACCTATGTTCTCCTATGTGGAAACCCAGTGATGAGTTAATTTGGGTAATCGATATGTTTCATAATTCACTTTTTAAAATTATGTTTTAGTATTCCTTTTTACGATGTGGGTTTCTATGAACGAAACTTTCAAGTAGTAAACAATTTATAACCCCGACGAATTTCGAGGGAGAAATTCATTTTAAGGGTGGTAGAATGTAACAACCCAAAATTTTATGTGAATTATTATTTTTAATTTCTTTGATGTCTTCTATTATACACTACACCATGATTAACTTGTACTATAATCAACGCCGAATTATCTTGCAGTATAAGCAACAGTATTCTTGGCTCGTGTTACACAAAAATTCACGTTCGTTTTGTGGAAATCATTCTACGTAACATTAAGTATAGATTTTGTTTAATGTATAAATGAACTACGTTTTCATTATGTTACATGCAACACCAAACAGAGCTTTCACTACATGCATCCCTAACTTGGCTTGCACTAGACGCAATCAAGACCTTCTTCGATAGCATGAGTAGTACCCAATACCCAGTTTCACAAAACGATATATTATAATAATATTATTATGAACAAGTCGTTATGAATAGAAATACCCACTTTTAAAATTTTATAAATTTTATCTTTTAAAATGGACTTCATTTTTGGATTCGAGATATCGAAATTATCCTATGGTGAATTTTTGGTATTTTTCTGAAAACATTAAATTTCTGATGAATAGTGAAAACACTAGGTTACTATTTAAAAATTGACTTTTTATTTAAATAATTAATTATTTTATTTAAATTTATTTTTGGTCGAAATTGATACATAATACCTATATAAGTTCAATGTAATTCATTTGAGTCATTTTATAATCACTTTAGACATATAAAAATTTTATTGAACTTTTCACCGTCTTTTACCCACCTCCTAGGAAAATTTGAAAATTTACATAAATCATAATTTTACAACTTCTGTGAGTAGAATTTCAAAAACCAGAGGGAAACAGTTAATATCAAGGAGTAAAATTTGGTTCAATATCATAAAAATAATTTTTGGTGAATAGTAACTTTTTACTTTTATATACAACGGTTAAAAGTAAATAGGGTAATTAAGGGTCAAAATGACATTATTATTACCCGAAATCATGTCCTAATTCTATTGGATAAGTGTAATTCAACAAAAAACAAACTTAGGAATATAGTATTATAATTTAGGTCCACATGGATTAGATTAAGACATTTATTATTATTTTAATTAAAAAAGAGTTAAAATAGTTAAAATCAATGTTTAATAACTAACACATTTTTAATAAAGGGTTATACCAAAGATAAATTAGACTATAAATATTCAATAGAAATATAAAACAATTTCCCACCTAATGGTATTTTATTTATAATTTTTAGACATTAAATAATTTTATTTATTTATGACATAATGGGGATGCAATAATTACCTAAATAATAAAATATTACAATAATTGATATTATTAATACTCAAATAAATGTAATTTGGGATATTTAATGAATTACACTAATTTTATAGGTTACTATGACATGTTAGTATTTATTTAATTAACTTTTTTCGAACTAATAATGCTGTTATGATTTTTACAAAAATCAGTTACCAAATAGTGTCAAAATTGACATAAAATAGTTTTTTTAAACAATATATTATTAATTGTTATTATATTCCTAAAAATATTAGGATCGGCCAAATGACATAAATAATGTTATATATATTAATAATGAACCACTTGGGGTTAGTTGGGCTTGTTATAGTATGTTTATTAACCATATAGTGTAAGAAAACAAGAAGACATGGTAAAAGTTAAATTATTTAACTTAAAGGTAAATTTAAAAGATAAGGTTAAAATAGTAACCTAAACTTGTCTAAAACATATTGGTTGAGAGGATTTCGACCCAAATTACTTTATATTCTAAATAAATCAATTTGGAGATTGTATAAACCGAATATGACTTTATTATAAAATAATATTTTATGTTTTTCCATAGGTGCCTCTCTCATCCCTTATAAAAAGGGAACCCCTTCACTCTTCTCCTCACACCCTTTCGAGCCTTGATGCTTGGACAACCCCTGAAAATTATTCTTCTCAACCTCTCTAGTTATATCATAGAGGTTTTGGTATTCTCAAAAGACAAATTCTAGTTCCCTGAGTATAAGTTTAAAAGAGGTGCGTCGAGGAAGAGGTAATCTCTTCTACCGACTGTTTCATGTTTCTTTCTTCTTCTACTTCATATTCTTTAGTTGTTTCATTATAAAGTAATAACATAAGTATTATTAATATACTTATATGTTATTATAAATATGAAACAACCCTATTTAACCTTCTATCCATCCTATGGAAAACGAAATCACCGCACGTGCGTACGTACGGAATACCGTTTCCACGCCGTGGTGTAATCAGTTTTTCCACCACCACTATACTTGGATGGGTATAATGGTGTAAATAATAACTATATATGATTATTATAACATCATTCGGATTCTAAGATATTATATCATACACTCCAATTCCATTCAATAAATATGGTAACAATAACATCGCTCCTGCGTACGTACGGATTACTGTCTCCATGACACGATGAGATTCATTTTCCTTGTTAACAATAAAAGAATTATTATAAAGTATACATAATAAGTAATCATGAAATATATTACATAATAATGCTACTGTATTTTTGTATATATATATATGTATTTCATCTACTTAATTCCTTTCAATTCAATAAGGAAACGAAAAACAACGTTCATGTGTACGTACGACCTACCGTATTCATGAATGGTGTATTTCATTCCATTTATCGATCTATTATATATATGTATATTCTGAATATATATTATATATAAATCAAATTTTATATTCTAGATTTTTTTATCATGATCTATGTAATCATATTAATAATTACATGTCAAAACATGGATGATAAATGAAACGATTTTACCCAAAACACAGCTTTAACATGGAATTGACAAATGAGTAGACAATATAAAGTCATAAGTGTATCATATATGATATCATAAATATTATTATGGTTATTTTAAAAGTTAATAATATGTTTAAACCCACAATATAGGAGTCTCGGACACATACGGATGAAATTGGGAATAAGTTAAGGGATAATTATTCCAATCTCATTCTTACCCGCGATTGTTTATTCGTAAGTATTTACTGGGGTTATGTTTATCAGCCATGTACATATGTTCTCAAAATGTTTTAATAAAATTTTTACTTTTATTCCATGTTTGTTTAAAGTCATTTTTACCCTTTTTCCTTTTACCAGGTCGTAAGGAAGGAATCTTTCTTTTGTTTACCATACGAGGTACTTTTTGACATTTCAGGAAAAAGTATGAGAAGAAAGTTTTTTTTAACATATACGGCATGAACAGGTTTTTACGGTTTCATAATGCCTAATTTTCAAGAAGCATTCTCTACATTTTTTCGTGGTTATTTTCAATAAAATCCTATTCTTTTAAAATTGTGATGAATTTTTTGAAAAAAATGATTTTTAAAGAGAAAGGATATTTTCCTCAAGAATTCATTTCAAGTGTTTTATCAAAACTATTTTCCATCTAAGATGATGTTATTTAGCATGTTTATGTTTGAAGTATAATTTCTCTATTATTTACATGGTTTAATTATTTTTATGATGAAATTATATCGATTTTTTTTATATGTATTACGTTATGATGGGATGAAGTTTATGAAACCGATTTTATTATTTGGGTTATGATGAATGATTTATGTATATTTTGTGGTACAAGTATGAATGATTTTATTATGAGATGGGTGGGACCTATATCTCCATCAAATTCATTGGGTAAAGATTTATATATCATGAGATATACATGGATGGAATGGTATGTTAATACGGTTCAGTGGTATAGGACTGGAACGAGGAGTGAACTCGGTTCACTAAGGGAATTTTCCCACTAAGATGGTCTTGGAAGCAATGACTTGGCTACTATGGAAATAATATCATGTTCTTAATAGTTTTCCACATTTATATGATTTATTCCCATGCAATTTCATGATTATTGATTTTCAATTATGATATATGCCTTACGTATTTCCATGTTTAATGTCATTGTTCATGATTTTGATGTTTAAACATTATGTTCATGCTTTTTTGTTCAAATGTATATGATTTGTTTTGTTTTCTCCATGAATACCCTTATAGAGCAATTCATCTCACACTTTATATGTTTTCTTTTCCCCAGGATTTAAATAAAGTTTTTGGGTAAGAGAAAAAAATGGGAAGATCTTTATGAGAGATGTTGAAGATATTTCTCCATGATTAGATGATTATATACTGAGTTTCCAAATATACTATAATATTACAGTACTTGTGTGTTTGTTTTTGTTATGTATTAATTACTCCTCCAAAGTAATTTAATGTCCATGTACGTCATGTTTTGGGTCTCTAAAGTTGGTATCAGGGGAATGGTTTCTTAACCTTTGGAAACTAGGATGCGAAAACATTATTGAAATCCCTGGAGATATTTATAAGGTATGTCTAGGGATGTCTCTAAGGTTAACTATACGTATAGGTTATAGTTCTATAATTACGGTAACACTTTTATAATTAAACCCATGATGTTATATATTGAAGGTACTCCCCCTTTATTTTGTTGTTTTCCCTAGCATGATTTTTCCACTCACACTATTATTTTTGGGTTTTAGATGATGGAGGGAACCCGAAGGAACCGTGTTGATCAATGTAATGGACAATGCAATGATTGTCCTTCTGAACAATCCAATGTTATGGGATATGGAGTAAATACTCTTATTTCAATACTTACAAAATCTATGAATCATTCTGGATGACCAAATGAGCAGAGAAGGGACCAATATTCTATTAAGTCCTTCATGAGGAAACATAAATCTTCATTTAGTGGGTCTTTGGATCCACTTGTTTCTGAATAATGGATCAGTACCATTGAAAAGATATTATCCATACTTCATTGTTCGGAACATGAAAAAGTCATTCTGGCTATTTACCATTTAGAAGGTGAAGCAGATCAATGGTGGACTCTAATTAAGAATATGAGGTCCCGAGATGAAATTGAATCTATGGAATGGGATGAGTTCAAGAACTTTTTTTATCAATAAATACTTACCTCGTATTCTTCAAAAAAAGATGGAAAAGGATTTCCTTGAGAGTAAACAAAAGGATGATTAATCATTTGGTATATATGAAGTGAATTTTACAAGGCTTGAAAGGTATGCATCTGTCTTTATCATCCAACCTGAAAGTAAAGTTGATCGATTCTGTAGTGGCTTAAAACCAAGTCTTCGAAGGGCATTAGCTATAAGAGACATCAGTAGTAATAAAGAAATTGTGTGTTGTGCAATCAATGTAGAAATGAAGTTGGTGTTACATATCCATCTCATGGTTTTGACAAGAAATGAAAATGGAGTTCAAGGAGAAATCTTAGAATATTGGTGAAAAGAAGATGAATGTTTCTTTATGCTCAATGTGTGGAAAGAAGCATGGTGTAGATTGTCTAAAAGGTACGAGAAAATGTTTTATGTGTGGAAAAGAAGGTCATAGAGTAGCTGATTGTCGAAGTAATAGAAAAGGGTTGTTAATGATGTGAATAAATAAAAGACTATAGAGAAAGCACCACCAACACTTCAATTGTTCAAGTGTAAGGAAATGGGGAGTTATGATAATAAATGCCCTAATCCAAGGGTTAATGATGATCAATGTGAGCAAACTCTTAAGGAAAAGGATAAAGGGAAGTCACATGTGATCACTATTTGTGATTTTGAGTATGACATTGATGTTGTGTAATGATTATGTGTTTATGTAATGGGATTTCAAAATAGCATCATGGAATCTTATTTATGGCATCGTGGAATTTTGGAATATCTCTGTATTCATTTTCAATAATTATATAGTACAGGTTACCATGAAAAGAGATTCAAATATTTTTGAATGCAGATGATAAGAACATAATAAAGGCATAAGGAGAAAATAAATTGTTTGATAGTATTCATGAGCTCATGATTGATATAAGTACTAAGTAATATCATGGTTTGAGTATATAGAATTTTTATTGTTTTTTTATGTAGAAAGAGTTAAATTTTGAAAACATTCATGTTTTCACTGAGGATCAACGTGTACTCATGTTTCAAGATAATACATGATTAAGGAATTCACATGTTTGGAATTTTACCAACAAAATATATATATCTTATGATATACAAGAGATAAATGATTGTATTCAATGCTTGGTAGATGACCTTTAAAGTAATCAATTTCTTTATAGTATGAGATTGGACATATGTATTTTTGAAAAGCCTAATGATTGGAATGGATTATGTTGGACATCAGATATAATTGTTTAAGGCTAGATTTTTTGTTATAATAGTATTGTTTTAGAAAAAGGACAACCCGTAGGACGGGTGACAACCCGTCGCGTAAGAAAAGGTTGTGGGAATTGAACACACAACCGAAATGCGACATGCCTTTATTTCCTAGCACTGGCCTACTGGAAATCCCTGGTTAGTAGAAACTAGTTTTATTTTATTAAGCGGTGTGATAGATAATGTATAAGTACATTTTTGGAATCATAGACGATTAACCTCACCATAGATGGACTTATGAATATTTGATAACTTTTTCTAACCTTTTGTTTGAGTCATATGGAATGAACCATCATTCTATACCCATGAACTGCTAACACTTCACGAATGAAAAATTCAACTTCATTTCTTTAAGAGATGAAGTGGAAATTGTTCAAGGAACGGACAACGACGAGATTATACCGAAATATTGTAAGTATTTCTTATAATTCAAATTAGTCATCTATAGGAAAATGATCTTGAAAACCAAAAATGTTGTCCTAGTGCCCTTATATCCGATTAATTATATTGTACCTTAGATCATCATAAATTTATGGCTTTGTGAATGATGGATTTTTCATAGCCATGTTCTCTACCACCGTCTATCAGAACTTGTTGGTTAGGTTTCACTTACATATCCATATTTTCACCTATGTTATCCTATGTGGAAACCCAGTGATGAGTTAATTTGGGTATACGATATGTTTCATACTTCACTTTTTAAAATTATGTTTTAGTATACCTTTTTACGATTTGGGTTTCTATGAATGAATCTTTCAAGTAGTAAACCATTTATAACCCCGATGAATTTCGAGGGAGAAATTAATTTTAAGGGGGGTAGAATTTAACAACCTGAAATTTTATGAGAATTATTATTTTTAATTTCTTTAATTTATTCTATTATACACTATACCATGATTACCTTGTACTATACGCAAAACTATTCTTGGCTCGTGTTATACACAAATTCAAGATTGTTTTGTGGAAATTATTCTATGCAACATTAAGTATAGGTTTTGTTTAATGTATAAATGAAATAATTTTTGATTATGTTATACACAATAGCAAATGGATCTTTCACTACACGCAGCACTAACTTGGCATGAATTACACACAATCAAGACCTTCTTCGATAGCGTGTGTAGTACGCAATACCGAGTTTCACTAAACGATATATTATTATAATATTAGTATGAACTAGCTGTTATGATTAGTAATACCCACTTTTTATTTTTTTTTTAAAATTTTATCTTTTAAAAAGGACTCCATTTTTGGATTCTGAATATCGAAATTAGAAAAGGGTGATTTTTTGGTATTTTTCTGAAAACTTTCAATTTCTGATGAATAGTGAAAATAGTAGGTTACTATTTAAAAACCGATGTTTTATTTAAATAAATATTTATTTTAATTAAATTTATTTTTGGTAAAAATTGATACATAATACCTATATAAGTTCAATGTAATTCATTTTGAGTAATGTTATAATAATTTTAGATATATAAAAATTTTATTGAACTTTTAACCGTCTTTTACCCACCTCCTCGGAGAATTTGAAAATTTACATAAAACATAATTTTAATGATTCTCTGAGTGGAATGTCAAAAATCTGTGAGACATAGTTAATATGAAGGAGTAAAATGTGGTTCAATAAGATAAAAATAATTTTTTGTGAATATTAACTTTTTACTTTTATTTACCACGGTTGAAAGTAAATAGGGTAGTTAAGGGTAAAAATGATATTATTATTACACTAAAAAATGTCCCAATTCAATTGGATAAGTTTAATTATACCAAAAACAACCTTAGGAATATAATATTATCATTTAGTTCCACTTGGATTAGATTTGGACATTTATTATTATTTTATTTAAAAAAGAGTTAAAATAATTAAAATCAATATTTAATAACTAAAACATTTTAATATTAGGTTATACCTAAGATAAATTAGAGTATAAATATTCATTACAAAGATTAAAAAATTTCCTACATAATGGAATTTTATTTATAATTTTTAGACATCATGTAATTTAATTTAATTATGACAAAATAGTGATATAGTAATTACATAAATAATCAAATATTAAAATAATTGACATTATAAATACCAAAATAAATGTAATTTGAGACTTTTTATGAATTAAAATAATTTTATAGGTTAATATAACATATTGGTATATATTTAATTAACTTTTTTCGAACTAATCATGCTATAATAATTTTCACAAAATTCAATTACCAAATAGTGTCAAAATAGTCATAAAATAGTTTTTAAAACAAATAATATATTATTAATTGTTATTATATTCTTAAAAATCTACGGTTCTGCCAAATGGCATAGATAAGGTTATATATATTAATAATTAACCACCTGGGGTTCGTTTTTCTTGTTATAGTAAATTTATTAACCATATAATCTAATAAAACAAGAAGACATGGTAAAAGTTAAATTTGTTTAAGAAAGAGTTAAATTTAAAAGATAAGGTTAAAATAGTAACCTAAACTTGTCTAAAACCTATTTTTTGGATTATTTAGACCCATACCCACTTTAAAATCAAAATTAATCAATTTGGAGCTATTATAAACCGAATATGACTTTATTATAAAACAATATTTTCTGTTTTTTCAAAGGTCCCCCTCTCCTCCCTTATAAAAAGGGCACCCCATCCCTCTTCTACTCACACCCTTTTGAGCCATGAATCTTGGCCGAACCCTGAAAATTACTCTTCTAAACCTCGATATATATATCATATAGTTTCTGGTATTCTCAAAAGACCAGCTCTAGTGCCCTAAGAATAAGATTAAAGGAGGTGCATCAAGGAAGAGGTAATCTCTTCTACCGACTCTTTCTAGATTCATTCTTATACTACTTCCTCTTCTATAGTTGTTTAATTAAAAAGTTATAACATCAGTATTATTTATATACTGATATTTTATTATAAATTTTAAACAACCCTGTTTCACCTTCTATCAATCCATGGAAAACGAAATCACTGTGCGTGCGTACGTACAAAATACCTTCTCCACGCCGTGGTGTAATCAGTTTTTCCACCACCACCTTAATTGGATGGGTTTAATGGTGTAAATAATACATATATATGATTATTATAAAATAATACTGATTCTATGATATTATATCATCCCCTCTAATTCCACTCAATAAATATGGGAATGATATCATCGCTCGTGCGTACGTACAGATTATTGTTTCCACGACGCGATGAGATTCATTTTCCATGTTAAAAATTTAATAATGATTATAAAGTATATATAATAAGTAATCATGAAATATAAGACATAATAATTCTTATGTATTTATGTATATATATATGTATTTCATCTACTTAATTCCATTCAATTCAATAAGGAAATGAAAAATAGTGTTAATGCGTACGTACGACCTACCGTCTCGATGAACGATGTATTTCATTCCATTTAGCGATATATTATATATATATATTCTGAATATATATTATATATAAATCATATTTTATACTCTGGAATTAATTAATCATGATCTATGTAATCATATTAATAATTACAAGTCAAAACACGGACGATAAATGAATCATTTTTACCCAAAATGCTGCTTTAACATGGGATTGACAAATGAATGGATAATATAAAGTCGTAAGTGAATCATATATGATATCATAAATATTATTATGGTTCTTTAAAAAGTTAATAATATGTTTAAACCCACTATACAGGAGTCTCAGACACATTCGGAAGAAATTGGACAAAAGGTAATGGAATATTATTCCAATCTCATTCTTATCTGAGATTGTTTATTCGTAAGTATTTACAGGGATTATTTTTATTATCATTGTCCATATGTTCTCAAAATGTTTTAAAAATATGTTTAAATTTCTTCCATTTATATTTAAATTCATTTTCACCCTTTTTACTTTTACCACATCATATGGAAGGAATGGTTCTTTTGTTTACCATATGAGGTACTTTTTGACTTTTCCAGCAAAGGTACGAGAAGACTGTTTTTTTAACTTATACGACATGAACATATTTTTATGGTTTCATAATGCCTAATTTTGAAGAATATTCCTCTATATGTTTTCAAGGTTATTTTCAATAAAATCCTTTTCTTTTAAAATTGTGTGGCATTTTGTGAAAAGAAAATGATTTTTAAGAAGAAAGGATATTTTACTCAAGAATTCATTTCATGTGTTTTATCAAAACTATTTTCCATATAAGATGTCATTATTTAGAATCTTTATGTTTCAAGTATAATTTATCTATTATTTACATGGTTTTATTATTTTTATGATGAAATTATATCAATTTGTTTTATATGGATTATGTTATGATGGGATGATATTTATGAAACCCATTTTATTGTTTGGGTTATGAGGAATGAATTATGTTTATTTTGTGGCACAAGTAAGAATGATTTCATTATGAGATGAGTGGGACCTATATCTACCTACAATGAATTGGGTAAAGATTTATATCTCATGAGATAGACATGGATGGAATGGTAAGTTAATCCGGTTCAGTGCTATAAGACTGGAATGATGAGTGAACTCGATTCTGTAAGGGACTTTGTGCACTAAGATGGTCTTGGAAGCAATGCCTTGGAAACTATGGAAATCATATCATGTGATAAATGGTTTTCCGCAACTACATGATTTATTCCTATGAAATTTTATGATGATTCATTTTCCATTATGATCTATGCCTTATGTACTTCCATGTTTTATGTCATTGCTCAATATTTTGATGTTTACACATTATGTTCATGATTTTATTGTTCAAAAGTATATGATTTGTTTTATTTACTCCATGCTTACCATTATAGAGCATTTGAGCTCACCCTTTATAAGTTTTCTTTTCCCCAGGATTTAAAGAAAGGTTTTAGGTACGTGAAAATAATTGGAAGATCTTTATGGGAGTTGTTGAAGATATTTTACCAGGATTAGATGATTATATTCCATGTTTCCAAAGATATTAAACTATTACTGTCCTTGTGTGTTTGTTTTTTTATGTATTAAGTATTCTTCAAAAGCAATGTAATGTCTATCTACGTCAATTTTTGGGTCTCTAAAGATACAATATCATCCTTTTTTTTAAAATGGGTGAAATCCATATCCTACTCCTAGTGTACTGATCTCACAACCCCATCACTAAATTTGTAAATGTTATTTATTGTCTGCAGCCCATAAATGTGTGAGAATTCATGTAAGCCATGATTATCCTAGTTTTTTATTCTTTATTAACCACAAAAATCCTTCATCGTCCACTCAACTCATGAAATTTGTGTGAGGATAATATTATGATCATCATAGAAAAGATCAAACTACATTTTTTATCATATAAAATGTAGTTCATACTAAAAAATTATATTAATGTTCAACTAATAATAAATCCATATTATCCATAAATTATATAGAAATTTATAGAAACTATTGTTTTTGATATAGATATATTGATTAAGGGTCATTTGCTAAAGATTATTATTCCAATTATTTATTTAATTACTTGATTTGATTCTATATGAATGTGAGATGATATTTTAATATCATAATAATTAAGGCATTTTAATATCATGAATGCTGGTTGACATGTGATATGGGATAAATGATAACCATTTTGATGTCTATATAGTATTATTGTATATTATGTAATATAAATTTACTTAAAATTTATTGGTATGTAGTCTTATTATGGTTCCTATATATAATGTTTTTAATATTATTCAAAAAAATGTGAAAAAAATAATAAATACAAAACTATAAGAGATTATTTTAATGTATCCAAATATTATTCCACAATATCGGGGAGTTAATATTCTTAGGAACCAATATGGTATAAAAACTAATTCAAGATTAAGCGTATTTTCATTAATGTGAAAAAAGAGTGTGTGATTATTTTTTACTTCTTAAACATTACTTAAATAATTAAAATATGATTATCCCAGAAATGAAAATTTAAAACTCAGTTTTTCATGAAAACATTACATATTATTCCTTTATTAATCTTACTCCCTCATGATAATTTAATTAGTGAATTAAGAAAAGACACCAAATCTAGATCAATGAATAAAAAAATTTATTTCATATAGATGGTTCTCTTGACACATTCAAAAGTAAACATTAATCATGCATCAGTTAATATAATATCAATTTTCATTAGACTCATCTATGAAAATTTTTTTATTCCAAATAAATGGTAAGATAAAATATGAAATAATAAAATATATTGGACTTATATAAATTACCCCATCATAACTTAATCTTGACTATTGTTAAATTTATAATTCTTTTTTTACTTTTGTTTTTATATTCTCCAGAAATTTACCTATCCCCACAACATAAACATCATTAGTTTCATCAAATAAAATAATATATTAAAATTAACAACCGAATTTTTATTTCAAATTTGGTTTATAATAAAAATAAATTTATAAGTGAAATAATAAAAATTTTATAGTTTTGAAAGATAAAAAATTTGAGTTTTGTTAGTGGAACTATGCATTGCAACAATTCATCATTAAATTTTTTTCATAAATATTTATTCCTAGTATGTTCCTAGTTTAAATGTCATTTTATAATAATATTACTCCTATATATATTAATATGGAAATCCATTTACCATATTCTATCCTCACAAGATCCTTTTAAATTGATTTATAGAGAATTATACTGGTTTTGTATTATTTATAATGGATATATAACTTATGAATATAGTTTCTATTATTGTATTTGTCATATTTATATATAAACAAACACAAACAAATGTGTTTCTGTTTGTGTACGGTTTTGTTTTTTTGATAAATTATTATAATTATTTCTAATTTTTGAGAATTGGGTATTGTGATAATTTTATGCTGAATTAGATATAAATTTCATGTTTTGGTCACTATTATTATAATTTTTATAATTATTAATAGATAATAATTTAATAGGAATTGAAAATAAAAATAAAAAATATTTATTAGTATTATATAATTAACCAATTATTTTCCTTATTTTTTTGGAAACATGAGAAGGTTTACTCCCTCATTTTCTGAGCTATAATTGATTATTATTATTAGCAGTAGATTCTTTTTAGAATAATTTTGAGAATGGGTAAGAATATGTTGTTTCAACCCATGGGGGCCAAGACATATGTGGTAAAGGTGAAGATCCATCCTTTATCCACTATTTATCTCAAGTTGATAAGTGAAATATGCAAGGGATGATTCTAGGAATGATATTAAACATTTTTTCTCTTCACTTTATTATTATATTCCTCTTACCCATACCTTTCACCCGGGGTTAATGTAAAAGGGGGAATCCATGTTAAGAAAAAACCATTAGTTTTGACAAGGATTATTATTCCAAAGGATGGATGATTTAGTTCTATATTCTCTCAGTCTATTGTTAGAAAATGAACTAAGATAGAATAAATGAATAGGTTTTTATATCTATATTACTTCCACTATTTCAAATTATCTTGATGAATAATATATCTATGTATTTTCTTTATCAAGTTTGTTTCTATATAAATTATCCACAAATCATATTATATACCTTTCAAGACCCTAAATAATTTGTTAACCCCAAAGAAGACATTACTAAATACATAAAACATCAATATTATTGTGCCATGGGTGACTATTCACATTTGTGTATAATAGTAATTCCAAAAAATATCGAAATAATAATTTTATTGTTAAATGATTTTTATCATGGATTTTCATGGTTGTTCATAGATATCTAATTTTGTTTCCAATATATCATGAAGTTAGACTTAATATTCATTAAGATAAGATTTCTTTCCAAACCAAATAAATTATATGGTTGAATTGGTTTATTTTATATCATTAATTACATTCATTCATAGAATAATTTTGTATTATGATAACTAAATTTCTTAAAAAATAGATTATGGGATTGAACGTAGAATATATTGGTCATATTTTTTAGTTGAAAAAAAGGTAAAGATTAAACAAAGGTAAATAATGATCAATTGGGTGGATTTTATTTTAAATTACATAGTATTTCCATTAATGGTTATGTTAATGAGAAAACAATTACATAGATCATTTGGGTACCAAACAAGATGTGATATAGATAAATGTTAAGAAGTTTCTTAAAAATTTTGTTATTTAAATTGTTTTCATGACATTATTTTTAAAATTTTGAGATACATATAAGTAGATTTAATATGGTCTATTATATAAAAAAAATTACACAATTCTTTTTTTGACTTTAGTGCATTGGTATTGGAGGGATACATGTGGTAGAACCACCAAATTTTGAAGAAATGTTTTTGGGGTTTGAAGGACATTATAATTTTGTTTTTGGAAAAAATATAAATTACGCATAGAATATAGAATTAAAAATGAAAATATCAATAGTGGTTCAAATGGAACAAAAAATTAGAAATATCAGTTTCATCTAGGTTTCACTGAGATTCATGGAAATCCTTTTCTGGTAGTGTGCATGTTTGAACTTGAATATTTGATTTTTTTATTTGTGGAATGTATAAGAAAAAAAATTTATTCTACACGGAAGGAATTTTTCACATTGAAAATAAATACTCCCTTGTCCTTCCATCCATTAAATCATGTACGTATTTTAAAGGATATTTATCATGAATTATATATTTGAAATTATATTCAGAATGAAATAAATTATTTCTCCCATCCATTGATATAATGCAGTCTACAAGATCCATTAAAATAATTGTTATCTATTTTCTCCCATTATAATATTTATTGTTTTAAAAGTCTCTACTGTAGGAAAGATATATTAAATAAGATTTTTGAGATAAAAATGATACATATGTTGAAGGATTGTGAATATTTTTACCAGAGTGAGTGGTAGTGGTACTAATGGTGAGTTTAAAAATTATAATGGGTTATAGTTTAATATAATTTATTATAAAATTGTATCATATAAAATATGAAAGAAAATTTGAAAAGAATTTTGGTAACTTAAAATAATAGGGAATTCAAATTATTGAATTGATGGATATATTATCTGAGAAAGAAGTGGATGAAATAACAATTATATAATAATCATTATAGGCACTAATTTTTATGGAGTTTATCATATGTAAATAATTTATGTTTGTTAAAAAATTAGTTTTTTACTTAAAATAAATGAAGGAAATGGATGATTAAATTACAAATAGAAAGGATTGAGATTTTTTCTAAAAATATAATATTTTATAATATTATTAAATTAAAATTCACATATAAAATGATTCAATATAGAAGTTATATTTTTAGGTCTAAAATTCAATAAGGGAATATCATAGAAATGTTTTGATGTACTTTGGGATTATAATGGAATTCGGTGAAAGAATACACTTCCAAAAATACCATCATATAATAGTGTGGATTGGTAGATGAATATAATGAGGGATAAATATTCATGGATTATGTTTAAATACTTAGTGTAATCCAAGAATTCCTAATCAATGGTGTCATATATGTATGCATATTTTATAAATATGGTACAATATTTTCCAATTCAAGAATTTCTTCACAAGGATATTTGATTAATAATAGTGGAATGTCACCCCGATATATAAGTCTTTAGTTTTATATGATACATACATATAGATTATAAGGGATGAGTAAGGAATGATTATAAAACATATCAAATAATAAAAATTCATTCATCCTTTATTTGGAAAAAGGGAGTTCAAATATTACTTCTATGATGATAAGTACAATAATATAATTAGAAGTCAAAATATTATATTTATAGAAGGTAACCTGTATAAAAACTAATAGTTATTGGATTAA
Organism: Viscum album; assembly: GCA_963277665.1. Taxonomy (NCBI): domain Eukaryota; kingdom Viridiplantae; phylum Streptophyta; class Magnoliopsida; order Santalales; family Viscaceae; genus Viscum; species Viscum album. The sequence continues at coordinate 1,426,265,345 of OY728122.1, read as the reverse complement.
ATAGTGTGAATGAGAAATCATATTTCCATGAAAATTATTATCATTATGGTGTACCCGATCTTGTGAATATATAATCAAAATTGGTTATTCCTTGGGTATAATTGAGGTGACATAACATGTTTATAAGAGATATGAATAGTTATTCATTGTCACTATACAATTTCATAATTATTATGAAGGGAGATCCAATATTCCATGAAGGATAAATATAGTTATAGATGTATTTTTTGGAAGATTCAAATATACATGTAGATCTTACTATTTAATTTTTACCATAGTTAGGTGTTGAATTCCTACCCATAATAAAATGATTTCTCATAAAATGAGTGGGTATAACTAGTCAATTAGGATCAAGGTTGTGGGATAGGATGTAAGGAAATTCTTTTGATGAAATGTTTCCAATAGAAGATACATGTAAATTTCAAAATACTTTTCTCATTTTTGTTAGAGATTCCTATATCAAGGTGACTATCAATATATGTATATCAAATTATTATTATCTTATTCCATTTGATGTAATTCCAATTTCCTCAAATATATTTAGATAAGAACATTTATATATTAAACCCAATGTAATTAATATTGTATTTAATGATTAAAATGTCATGAATGCTTGCAATTTTGTTTTTGGATAAAAATAGGTTTCATGTAAAATATACCAAAATATGTGATTCCATTATAAAAAAAACATCATTTAAATGATTTTATATAGAATATTGTTGTTTCTTCAAGTCATTAAATTATTTTCACTTTTTATTTATTTTATATGTAGATTGATATATTAATAAAAAAATATAAAATTAAATAATTATTTATCGGAATGTGTAGTTTGATGAGGAGTTATGGATTAAAGGCCTTAGAGAATTAAGAATGATATTTTTTATGAATATTTGAAACAAATTTACATCCTAAACCATGATGATTTAATAGGATGACTACATTGGAATGTTTTTAGTAGGAATTTCATGCTAGAATAAAACATCATTTTCAATCCACTAGTATGTCATTTTAATATTTTGAATTGGAATATATAAAAGACAGGGGGAGTAACTGAAGATGTGGTAATAGTAACTATTCATGAAATAAGCATGGTCTATTCTACGGTTTATATAAAATCAAATATTATGCATCTAGTGATATTAGTTCATAGGTACTTGGTTAAATAGAGAAAATGAAATTACAATGTTTTGATATAGTTACCAAGTTCTTATTGGGGAAGAATATTGTTATCATTATAATTTGGGAATTTTTGTATATAAGATTGTATGGATAATAAGAATAGAGTTGATTTGGAAAGAATATGGATTAACAAAAGATATGGGTTTACCTAGAACTAAGTTTTCTATTATGTGTTGTAAGTTTTACATAAGGGGGTAAAAATATATAACACTAAGGTAAATTATATTTTTATAATAGGTGTTAGGAATGAAATTATTTTATATAAAAAACTAATTAATGGATTTGGGTAGAATGAGAGATGATAATATAGAACACTATGATAATCAGAGTATAAAAATATTGTAAAGATTCAATTGTTTGATTCCATAATTAATAATATTGATTCAATATTAAAATTTATTAGAATATTGACAAAAGTTGGGTTACTAACAGTCTATATGAACCGAGGAACTAATAATACAACATATATTTTAATTAATCCAATGGTCATTGAGAATATTATTAACTAAAATTCCATTGATAATCAATAATTGTGAAAAAATATGGATATGTGTAATATGGAATAAAAAATATTGGAACTTATTGTATTAGTATCAATTTGTGGGATTATAAATATATGGAAAATGAATAGGTGGGTTTGTTTGAAACAACACATGGGAGGAAATGTTTTTAGGAACTATATATTACCACATCTTGTATATAGTTATATATGTGTGTGTGTGAGTTTCACTATTATCTCCTGTTTTCCATTCATTTTTACATGAAAAGTATTAATTTATTTATATTATCTTTAATATTAATAGGTAATGGATGTTACCATATATAATTAAAACCTTGATATGTCATGATAATATAAATAGAATATGTCTTATAGTGTAAATATATAAATATAATATGAAGAAAAAAATATAATTATATTTGATTCTACAGGATCATTATATTTTCAGACAAAAAATAATAAATTATATATATATATATATATATATATATTATATATATATATGTAACGCTCTAATAGGAACTCCACATGCATTATATATTCCTGTTTCTGAGTGTGTGTATTATTCCTTATATTTGATATCATTATTAATTTGTTTCATAAATCACATATTTATATTCATAATGAAAACCATGATATATATGATCTTGAATAAGTGGTTTTTGTTTTGTGTGTCACTAGTTTTCGGATATTTATTTACCGATCCAGAAATTTTTTTTCTCTTCAATGTGTTTCAAGAAGAAATTTTTACACATTTGACCAATAAAGAATGTTATCGAATAAATTTTATTGCCCAGATTATTATTAGAATAATTTCTATAATAAATGAATGAGGGATTAAATAATCATTTAAAGATTTATTGAATACTTCTAGGTGATATGATGCTATATGGGTCATCTTATATTGACTAACCAATTCACACCCCATCATAGCCATTTGATAGGGAGATCACAACGCCTCAACGTGGAAGAGATTGTCAGACCCCATGATGTTCCCTTGATGATCATCTCAGACCATGATGCTCTCTTCGAATCTTGATTATAGAGAGGATAATAATAATCTTTTGGGCCTCAGTTGTGTTTGAGAACAATTTTTCAGCCCCAGACTAATGACATGATAACGAAGACCATACATGTCTTAGAGGACTTGATGCATGCCTTCATGAAGGGATTTTGACATTTTTGGGAATATCAACTACCATGAGGGAAGTTTTGTACAATGAAAGCTACCATTACTCCATTATTGGGACATAATTCATTGTTTTTTACGAGTGAAACAACAGGTCTCCACTTTTTTCGGATGATCTAGGCGAGTTGACACACATCGGACCAGATTTTGTACAATCTACTATTGAGAAGGTGTAGTTCATCTAGGAGTAGATGAAGACTAAAAAGAGCCATCCGAATTCTAATAAGGAATGATGAAAGAGACTTCTGGAGTTTGAGGAATGAGACCATGTGTTCCCTAGAGTCTCAAATGGACATGTGTTGAGAATATTTGGGTATGGTAGAATGTTATCTCTATGATTAATTAATAGCTTATAGATATTGTGCAGAGTTTGTGAGGTAGCATACCTATTATCCCTACTACTACTGTTTTTCCATTAACATGATGTCTTGCACGTGTTGTAGATGAGGAGATATGTGAAAAAACTTTCACACATTATAAAAAAGGTAATTTTTGACATATTGTTTTGCACTACATTCTAATATTATTTAATAGAGATCAAGGATTAGTAGAAGAGTATCTTTTGTGGGTGATTGATTCCACTAGCGCGTGTCTAGTAGCTGCATAAGAAACATCATGTGAACACATGGGAGTGAGAGGCTAGGATTCATGTTCAGTACCCAAATCTCTTTATGTATCCCCTGTTTGGGATTTATTGGATGTAAATATTTATTATGGGGAGAATGTAACATCTCAGATTTTCAATGTATTATTTTTTGGATATTATATGTATTATTTTCATGACCTATCACTAAGAGGGCATGCAGTTTAGAGGATTTGTGTGAGCAGAATAAATGTCTAAAATATATTAAATATATTAAATTTCAATGATTTGTGGTTTTCCTAAAAAAATTGAATAAATCTTAAACAATGGATTGGTTAATAAAAATTAGGGCATTGATGAGTTTAGAATATGACTTTTACCCTAGGCATGACATAATCATTGTATGCGTAGAACATTTTTGAAAAAGTTTTCAGGTGAAAAATAATAATAAAATAAATTAACTAAAAAATATATTTTATTTTCTTAACTATGTTACCTTAATCATATTTAAATATACATATATGGATTTTGTCTCATCATTGGCCACAAATCCATAGAGACCAAGGTGTCGTTGGAGAAGAGCATTCATGTAGAATGACGACAAATCGATATCAGATTTTGAATCATTGTGCCAACAGAGTATGATGGTCTCGCTAATGATGACAAAATAACCTTTCTTCATCGAAGATCAATCCAAATTCCATGTACGATGCTTTTTTTATGATTTCCATCCTTTTTTAAATCCAAAAATAACCCAGATTGATTCCCTGAATAGAAATGAAATATGCATCATTGATAGAGTTATATTGAGGGAATTGTGATTTTTCTATCATGATTATACCTTATGGTTCATATTTTTATGTGATAATGAATAGGGGAAAAATGAATAATGGCCAATGATTGTTCCTTACTTTTATGGCATATAGATTTTTTTTTCAATTCTTCACACATTCATTGTAGATATTTTTTGTCCCACAGTTTGAAAAATACTTAGTATTCGATCATTATAAAATCATTCTTCATCCAAAAAGTTCGATAATGTGGGCTTGGTTCATGATCAATGGTGTGGCATAGGTGTAATGATGATGGTGGTTAATCAGATGTGGAATATATGTATTTGTGGTTCCCATTAATCCTGGTTTTGATGAACAATGATGGTTTTTACAAATGAATCATTTTTAAAGAGGATATGATCCTGAAATCCCAAGAGATGGGAACTAAAGTCCTGATAAAACCTCGATCTATAGGTTCCATCTTGGATGGAAGCTTCATTGAGGAATATGATGACACAAAATCAGATATAGAAAGCATGAGAAACATTGTTTGTAATCTGGTATTAGAGGCTTTGTTGTCCCCCATTAATGTGTAACCAGGGATCCGATCAAAGTTAAATATCTGAGGCCATATATACCCAATTGCATTCCATGTGACCCCTTATTGGTGACTTAGTGTGTACCATGGAGAGTACATGTACACGTGAAGAAGTACCTGACCAGATGACATGTAGTGAACTTGTACACATACATGGCATCAACACACAAACATGGCCAAGAGAGATAAGAAGGAAAGCTCAAGACTCTGCGTACTATGTTCTCATTCTACATTACATGCATATGGATACTACATTCCATATGAGCTTCTTCCAGATGGGCTAGCATGACGATTGATGGGCGGGCCATTTACCCCTAGTACAAATCATGTAATCCCTTCCAGAATTATTTTGGATCTTTGTTTTCTTAGTTTGGATGAGTAAAGATTGAGTATATTCCCTTGGTCCTTTTCGCTGAATGTAATGTTTGAAACTACATCTATATAACTGGATTGGGATCCCTTCAATAGGTTCAGTCTCAGATTGAGTTGAAGATTCTCTCAATGAAACTAGAGTGTGATCCTCTATCAAAATAGTTCCCTAGGTCAGATTTGTGAATTAATTGTAACATCCTTCAGTAGGGAGTTGATCCTCTACCTAGAAGTCCATATCAGTTGGGTTTGGGGAATCATTGGATTATGTTCCTCTATTTAGGGGGTTGATATTGATTGGGTTCGTGGGGCCCCTAGTGGATTTGGGAATGAGGGTATTCATAGACCCAAGTGATTTATTTGTGTGGGGACCCATAAGTCAGACCTCTTCGAATAGTGTATATGATGATAATGTGACTCGTGGAGTCAATTATACCTGAAAAATCATTTCATTGAGTGTAATAATGTGGCTGGAAGATGGTTATGACTTCCTTGTGGTGTGGAGTATTTACAAAGTATATTTGGTGTGTCTATTATACATTGATTTTTATATCGTGTACTGAGAGGACTGTAATTAGTTCATAATGTTTAGTGTTTATGGGGTGTCAATGTAGTATTGTTATACTCACCCATGCATGGTAATTTTCCACACCTATCATATCAAATATAGATAATGACCCTTCTGACGGTGTCCTGAGAGGAATGGGAGTGGGTCAGGCTTAGATAGATTATTTAGACTGAGAGTTTTTACTGGGTGCTTGCTTTTGACTTAGTCCGTTACCCTAGAATAGGATATAATTTTACATTTTTTGGTTGTTATTGTAATTGGACCATTTTTCTATTTTTATTTCTTTTACTCTTGTACTATATTGTGGGATCTTAAATGTATACATGCATGTTTCAGTTGCATTAAAATTATTATTTGTGTGGGATTGTAGATGTGTGTCTTTGTATTAGTAAATTAGGTTAATGAATCCCATTTATGGGATGTTCCTGCTTTTGACTAGTCATTATCCCCTAGACTACTGGAGGTTTTCTTGGGGTTTTCATAGGTCCGACATCTACAGGTTAAGTGGTGAAAATATTATCAACGGTATTCATTCTTAATGGTTAATTAAATATGGTAAGGTATAATAAAATCAATAAATTTCACGTGCTTTATTAACCATATTACATCATAAAAAAATTAATTAAATCACAAGGGGTATTATATTTATAACATTTTTTCTCAATAAAATCTTCTCGCCTTCAAAAGTTTCTCCCTAAAAATTTTATTTACCCAATATAAAACATATGGGGGTTACTATGTTTCATAAATTTGTCATATTCCCACACTTCTTCATCAAAATTATTGTTTCATCACAACCCTTTCACCAGTTTCACAACATTATTTTTTAGAAATTTGTCTATAGGATCTAATATTTTCACTAGCTACTTTTCAAATGATAGATTATTCACCATTGGTACCACCCCTGGATTGAGACCATGTGATGGTTCACGTATTTACATTCTGAAGAGGTATACATGAAATATATAATTTACATTAGATAGTTTAGTTGGTAGCTCTTATTGGTAGGCCAACTGCTCTGATGTGTTAAATGATCGCCAAGGGTATAATGTATCTTGGAAAAAGATTTTCATTCATTCCCAATTCGATGACATTTTATAATGGATATATGCGGGGTAATTCCATGTATCCAACGTCAATGTATAGGTATCATATATTATTGTCATAATATCACTGCTTTTGACTCCGAGCATCCCTAATGTGCACCTAAATTGTCTTAACCTTTTCCACTATTTCCTCATCCATTTTAGGACATTAAAATTTGTAATCCCAGACTCCATCGCATCATGTAGGTGTTATTCCCCACTATATTAATGTGATTCATAGAGATTCATACATATCCTGGAGTGGAAACTATTATTTTATGAGAAACCAACCAGAGAAAGATGTTGATCTCATCCTCATTTGAATTCAATTGATCATGTAGTCAACATATACTCAAGTGTTTAGATAGTAGGCTCTGATTAGCAATCAATTTGGTGGTGAGATGATGTGATGAAGTGAAACTATGTATTTAGAGCATGTTAGAGGCTCTTCTAGAACATGGATGTAAATATTGGGTCAGGATAAGATACAATTGATAGTGGTGTTACAAGAAACCTCACCACATCCTAATGTATATCTTTACTTGTTTATTGAGTGATAAATCCTCTAAAATTACAATGACGTGCTAATTATTCATAAGATAATCCACCACAACCCATATAACATTATTTCCTCTTGATATCTTTGGATTCTTTGTGAAATAGTTTATCGTTATGTTTCCCCATTTCCATATATGTTTGGGTAATGGTTTCATCACCTCCTTGATTTTTTATTCTGCTTAGAAATCACTTATTGACATTGAAGATATTTTGATGTATATTCAACGATATCCTTATAAATATTTAAACCAATAGTTATCTCAAATATCTCGACACGTCTCTTTTATTTGAGGAGGGATAAAGAAGGCTAATTGACGTGCAATATCCAACAACATAATTATTAACTCATGATTTTATGGTACACGTATTCTTGAGCCAAATATCACAACTCCTTCTTCATTAACAATTAACACTATGGATTTCCCATGTATTATAGTACCTAATTATATCTAAATTAAAACAAAATTTCATTGAGAATCCTTTATCCACTCTAGAAGAGATGTTTGATCAAACATTTGTGAAATTATTGATGATGTTCCTTTATGAATACAATGTTTATATTTTTTAAATCTAATAAGATTTTATCATTTTAAATTCTAATAAATGATAGAATATCTGGATCTTTTCTACATAGTGTGTATTACACATTATTCACCTTCCATGGATGGTAGTGAACTGATTATTCATAGTCCTTGATCAGATGTGAGCAACTGTTTTGGAACATTTTCAACTCTCTCTGCGTGAATATATACATTAGTACTTTTTTATTTGTATATATTTCACACTATCCAAAAGATTTAATGCCACCATATTTCCTAAGAGAATATCACTACATTCAAAAAAATATTATGCATTATGTAGTTCTTCTATTGAATATTCTACTACCTCAAAGAATAATCTATCACTTTTTCATTCTGTAATAACACACATTCTAATCCTTTATTCAAAGCATCACTAAATACCATGAAATGTTCTCCCCTTTTTTGTATCTGTAGTGATAAGCCTCCTTTACAACTCTTTCAATATATTTTCACATTTAACCCTTCAATAAAACATGAATCAATTCATATTTATATTATTTTGAGAGTTTTGAAATCATGATAAATTTATCACAAATAGATTTTCATACCTAGGTAAATACAAGGAATATATATATATATCATAGGTGGTCTCCACACAATTACTTCAATTGATTATATTTTTTAAGGGTCCAAATATATCCCATTTTTTATGATTATATTCCATGGTAATGATACTTCCTTCAACTAAAACTCACATATGATGTACATTGCAAAACACTACTCCTTTTGTAAGGTTTTTATCACAGTGCTTAAGCCTCCTAGTTGATGGATTATTTTAGAATATCAACAATAATTAGTACCATAAATTTTTCATGGTAGTCCCTAAAGAATCTATTCATTATCTTTGTGAATATTTTAGACAAATTAGTGAGTCTAAATAGAATTAATATGGACTCATAGTGCTTGTATCGTGTACGTAAAGTGGTCTTAGTTATATCTTCCTTTTTCACCCTTACTTGGTAATATACTGACCATCGATCCACCTTGAATAAGTACTTTAATCCATGTAGTTGAAAAAAAATACATCAATCTATTGGAGAAGATACTTTTTCCTTACCAGAATCTTTTTTAGCTCATGATAATCAATACAAAGGGATGTTGACCCATCCTTCTTATTGACAACAATGACTAGTGCAACCCAAAGTGAAGCACTCTGGTGTATAAAACATTTATAAATATTCTCTTATGGTTGTTTCATGACATTTTAAAGTTTCAAAACCTCTATTTATTAAATATTATTGGGTAATGGTAATTCCATAGGTATAATATTTATTGAATATTAGACCTCTTGGAGAGGATGAAGACAAAAGAAATTTCTCAGGAAACACATCAGCATATTCCATTATAATGGGAATGTCTTCAAGGGAGATATTTTCTTTACACTAATGCATTTAAGCTAGATAATCTTGATCTTAGGGTAATAATACCCATGATTTAGATGTGATTAATAATGAAGATCCATTCCTTGCATTATACTTGTACAGAATTAGTCATTTATTCACGAAATAGAGAGCGATTTCCTTATCATAGAAATTCATACCGAATCTATTCAGGAAATCTACTCCATTACAAAAATTTCAAAAAAATCCACAAATGGGAGTATCACAAGTTTCACTGAGATCTTCAACCCTAAAATTTCAATAAGTTGGGAGTTATATACTTAGGATGAAAAAATTTTCCATTTTCTTTTTTCACTGATAACTATAATTCCCATCTTGGTGATGTTGTCCAAATAGTTCATGCAAATGTATTATTGATATGAATTAATATGTATAACTATGTATGATAACCCCACCTTTATCTTTTTGTTTCTAGTTAAAACCATTTTCTTCATCCAAAATATATTTATAGATTATAAATATTAAACACATAAATAAGAATTCCATGATATAAAATGGATAACATATAAAAGAAATTTATTTCTTAAATTATGAATTATTATGCTTCAATTTATGTCATCAATGATCTATTTCATAACATATATAGTTAAGGTCATTATTTTCCTTAATAATGGTTCGTAATGGTCATTTTAATTTACCAAATTATATCCTCTGGGAGTGTTGAATAATGTTTTCTTCATCGCCAATTCTCATGAACCAGTTCCCAGTCGAGTCTAGCTCAACAAGATATTTTTGGGTTTTACCCCTATGTATTCTAAACTAGATCCACGTCAAATTATAGTATCTACACAGTGATGTATTTTCTTGATAAACCACTTACTCTATACTCACCAGAGTTTAGGGATGTTTTCTTATATATAATTTTATCCCAAAGTCATTCGCTACAGCTTTCTAATCATAATCCCAAAATAACTAATCTTTTCCACAGATACCAACTATGATATCTATAATCTTTATTTCAGTTTAATAAATGATTTATTACACTGTATTAGTATTAATACAATCGAAAATATCAATATGTATAGTTTATTAGAGAAATAGGAACATTAGGAAAGAAAATAAAACAGGGAATACAAAATCATTATTGAAATGTTATTTAACATGACAAAAATATTATTTTGTATTTGAAACTAAATAGGATAATCTGGGGAAATACATAATAATGGGGTGATATATAAATCCCAATATTGTTATAAAAATAGAATAACATGAATACAATAAAAAAATTATTTAATATAAATATCAAAGAGGAGTAAGAATACAAAAACATGAACAATGAGACATGATACAACATGATAATCAGAAGGGAAACATTGGGATCCCTGGAAATAACATAAAACACTACATAGTTAACATAGGTCAAGGAAAAATTCATAGATATCATGATAAAAAAAGACCACAATGTATTTATATTTAATACCTATTCCAACATGTCATCCTGTGAGATTAACATTATCCAATGCATTAGAGCAATATATAATTCTGGGCACACCCATCCCTTTCATTTCATTCTCATGATTAGGTGTTCCAAATAGATCATAAAACATTGATTATTTCATCATAATATTATATTCCCAAATTAAGGAATATAGAATTTATAAATTTAATTCCCTAATAAATATGTATAATTTCATAATGGTGAATTCTATTAATATGAAATGAGTACATTAGTGACAATACAATTCTTTTGGCATCGAAAATCATGGTGAAACTTCTAAAGCATGAAAACATGATATTAAAATTCATAAAATGGTTTTATGGGAGAGAAAGTGGTATATCATAATTTTAGTCTAAAAAGGAAAGTAATAATGACTTGTAAATGCATATTCCAATAATAGGAATTGAAAATATAAAGGAATATGTTAATAATGAAACCTGAATAAGGAAGAGAGAGAAAAGAACTCGTACTTTAGTGTGTGTGTCCAAACGCTTGGGAGGTGGATATTGAGAGCATAGGGGAACCTTTGGAGGAAAGTAGAGAGTGGAGAGTATATTAAGGATGTGAGATTGGGATTTTTAGTATAGATAAATGGGATATTGTGTGGGATTATATAGGAAATTAGCGGGGGTTCCTTTATTATTTCTCAGACATAGGTTTTTGTCTCTATGTAATAAAATAACCCAAACCAAAAACCATCCAATGGTTTTTAGACTTGGGTTTTACCAAATTTTAGTTGTTTTAATTATGTTTAAGAATCATGTACTAACTTAATAATATAATATCCTTGATTATGTGGAATAAAATCATAATCTAAATGAAATGATTTTAAAACCATAAAATATATTAATGGTTCTGTAGGATTCAAGAAGGCTTTATAAAATTATCCAAATAAACCTAAAATCAGATGATTTTAAATAGAAATCATATATTTTTTCAGGTATATCGTGAATAGTTTTAATTTCATCATTTTGGGTTCATTATGATGTCATAATACACATTGTTTATATATATAAATATATATTATTAAATTTTTATGTGAAACTTCAATTATCTCATGAAATTATAAAAAGTCCACCATCAGATAATATTAACATTAGTATTCCAAAAATAATAATCATTTAATCAAAATAATCATTTAAATACGAGTATTAATAAATTTAAAATTAAATTTGATATTTATTTATAAAAGAGATATTTTTTACAGTAACACTTTTTGAACCCTTGTAAAAAGTACATTTGAATTCATAAAATTAATGTAACCATATATATGAAATAGTAAATTTTCAATAATAATGTTTCATTAAAATATTTTTTAATTAAAAAATCCACGAAATCTTCAAAATAAATTCTTTAATAGAATTTTAATATTAACAAAAAAATACAATTTCTCTTTTATTTTATCAAAATAAATATCATTTATAATTTAAAAATATTAGGAGGAAAATATATTCATTATTGTATGAAAAAGGTGTACAAAATTATACTTTTAGTGTATTGATACATATCACTTTAAGACATCATGAGAATTTCTTTAAGTAAGGAGCAAGATGGTGAGAATTTCATGGGGTGGTTCAATGTATATGGTTTAGGTTTTGATCTACAAGAGTTTAAAATTCTCCATAAATGGTTTCACTCATGTTTATGTTGTTGTATATTAGCCTAGTTTTGTTCCATTTAATGTCCATGTGATTTTATCTTCCTCATAATCTCCAATAAATGTGATTTATGCGGTATAATACTATTGTTTAAGGCCATCATTTACTTTTTCTCTGACAATTGGATTTTCTAAAACCCTATATTTCAAATAATCATATGATCTCTATTCAGTTGCTACATTATCCAAGCTATTGATGAATAATAATCAATTAAATCTCATAGGATATAATAAAAACAAAATGGTTTTTTCTATAAACATATTATACAATAATACATTTAACTAAATCACATGGGGAATTTTATTTATAAAAGATTCGGTAATTAACTATAACAATTTTTTTAAAAATTATTTGTGTAGTTAATGGTAGATATTTCATATAAATTTTTCAGTAATAATATGTAATAGATATTAAATAACTAATTGAAAGAGTGTATCTTATGAAATATGTATAAGATAAGATCATAGATCAAACATTTATATGATTCTTTGAACGAGTATCTTCGATGATGTTATATAGATTCCTAGATTGATGTGGATTATTTATAAACTAATTCATTATTAGTATCACTTTATATTACATTCTGACATTTTATGATTTTTATTATGATTTTCTGGTTGATTTGTGTCTTATTTGGTTGCAAATTTTCTTCTTTCATGCATGTGATTATTTAAAATAATACATGTTGGACGAAATGAATTATTTATGTGTATACATGAATATGATACAATGTCATGAGGTGTAATTCACCTATAAATTTGATACGTCGGCACATGTTATAAAATCTATAGTTTTAAAGGGCTTTTATGAATTGTGTTTATGACTCAAGCACCGATTATAGGCTCCTGTGTCTTATGGTTAACATGTACCCATTTCCTCAAGATTTGATGGAATAGAGACTATTCCATCATTGGGTTATGATGAATAGAGGTTATAGAAAATTAATTAGAGGTTATGTAGTGATATGATGATGTGATGATGATAAGATAATTACCATAATATGATATCATTGTTTCCATTAGTGATTATGTATTGTTAATGGGTTAATTTAAACACATTTAGAGTGGGGTTTTCATATAAAGATTATTTGATGACAATGAAATTATTGGAAAATGATTTGAGGGGGTTTTTCTTATTTTCCCTAGTTATAATGATATGATATTTTAATGACATGGAATATATTATTCTTGTTGTGATGATTTTATTATAAAAGATGAGGTGAGAGGATTTTTTATGGACCCTTTATTATAATAGGATTCTAGAAATTTTTTAATTTCCATTGTTTATTACAGAATATTTTTATTCTAAATTTGTATTTTCAGTTACTCAATTATAGTGATTATATTGAGGGGTATTAATTTTCTTGTTAGATTCATCCATAAAATTATATTTATATCATTTATCATATATATATATATCCTATATGTTTTATTTCACATGGATATCGGTCTGATTATAAACATGATCTTATGGAATAATCCCATTTTCTAAACCCTATATAGTTCACTTCAGCTATTTTAACCGATTTATTTATTGATATACGAGGTGTTAGTATTTTTTCAGCTAAAAGAGATTCATTGTGTAATTCATGATTTTCCCTTAATTGTATTATACATGTTTCAGGTAGTATGGTTTAATTGTTTTGAACTATTATTATATATATATGGGAGTAGATTGGTTTTATTTTTTCAGTAATGTTTTTTGATATAGTAAATGTCTCCCATATGGGTGGTAAATACCCATGGTTCTAGTCACCAATCTAGGACCAATTAAGGGGGATCATGGGGTCACACTTTTCACCATATGGGATGGTTCATGCCATTTTGTGTGAAATTAATGATTAATTTTGTTATATTATTTGGGGATTTTCAATGTCATAATCCTAGATATGGGTGATGATTTAAAAAAATCCATTTCCTATAGTTATTTAATCATGTGAATTATTAATTCAATTTAACATATATTATTCATATTTGAAAAATTAGTTTAAAATAATTAATATATTTAATTTTATAGTTTTTATGTAACACCCATATATTTTATATGAATTCTATATTTGAGTTAGAATATGATACATAAAACCTAGATTAAAATTACTATGAAATGTTATTATATGTCTGGTATAACATAACCACTAAATATAAACTTATGAATTGTAAAAAATTGTAACATCCCAGTTCTGGGTGCTACCCATAGGTTCCCCGAACCTGGTTGGTCACATGACCTCAAGCGCATATCCCCAAATTCACGACGATACTGAATTGAAGTGAGGGACAAAATGTGATAATGGGGAAACTATACCCTCATTGGCAGAGTATCCACAATAGAATAAGATTTAGTAAATAGTTGTGGAGGCAGTAATACCATACAACAAAAGTTTAAAGTGGATGATTGATGTAATATAACAAATGGTGCATATATAAACGATGCATTTCACATGTGTCTAGAAATGAATCGAAACAATTCACAATTCTAGAAATACAACACTGGAACAAAAATACTGAAAATCAGTAAACTCGAACAGCTTCCCAAGCCTCACCATGGTCCCATGCTCTCTAGCTCCAACATCAATCATCTACCTGATGAAGATTGGCACATTCCCTTATCTATACCTACAACCATATAATCTATTTGGTATGAAAATCATGTCCAAAATAAGGCGTGAGACAAATCCCAGTAGGAAACCACCAAAATATCTGTTCTTAATAGTTAGTGACCATATATAGAAGGAAATAAGCATTAATGAAGAAATAAACTATGAATTAATCAAAAGTAAAATATCCTACAGTTTTCAATTACATTAACCTTAATTTATTAATTTTTCAAACCCTTAAATAATGAGTACTGGGATCTATCCTCAGTTCATTATCCCTCCACACAATAGTAACGACAAATGTCTCACAAGTATATCTAAAGAACTATATAGGACTGAGTCCAAGCATGTGATTTGTATTGGCGACTCGTCACAACTATAATAAATCATTCATAAAAACCATTTGGGAAATCTATCATTGTCTAAACCCTTTGTTTTAAATTTAGAACTCAAAAAATTGAAAATGACCACCTGGTTAGATCTCATGGTCAATAACCCTATATCCACATGGTTTCAATAATTTATACATGACCTCCAGGTAGATCTCACGGTCAATACCCCCTAGGTCAATGTAGTACAAATAATCCTATACAACCTCTAGGTAGCTTCGACGGTAAATATTCTTTAGTTCAAAGACTACACCAAGCCTCTCATGGACCTGTGTAAATAACCTAGGAAACCCCCACAGTTTTCCTCATGCAAGCCTCTCAAAGTACGTTGGAAGATCAGCGCACATAACATTATAATGAAGCCCATGTAATCTATAACTACTACATTGCTAAAATGATAAATCACAACACATGAAATTAATATAATCAATCAGATCTATCCTAAACAAATCAAGGCATGGAAAACATGGTATCCCTCCTAGGAAACCTCAGCCAAATGACTATAATACTATAACATGTGAAATATACCAATGGGGTGTCCCATAAATAATAAATCAATATTTACCTACATGCTACAAGGCCTTTTTAATCAAATAATTAATAACTGATAGATAATAGGGATAAAATCCAAAACACTCAATACCCCAACCATGGGTATTCATCAATTTATGCATATATAACCCAAATACAATCAAGGAATGGTAAAAACCACCTACATGGGTTTTTTAATAAGAACACTCTTGAATGTTGGCCCTTGAATCTTCTTATAATGAAGTAGAACTACAAAAAGTGTAAAATCATTCAATCTTGAATAAGATAAGAGAGAAGAGGAATCAGGATGAGATGCTCGAGAGAAAGAGAGAACTCGCCGATGAGAATACAACACACCCAGTGGCATCTCAATCGATGCTCTTATAGTGGGAAAAAAGGAACCTGATGTTCTCGGTTGTACGTCACTGTCCTGTATGAAACAGAGGGATAAGAATCGTTTTCTATACATGAGACGTGACCCGCACCGATTTAACAAATAAAAATAAATGTACATGGCATGTTCATTTAATGTACACATTTTTTTCTAGCCTCAACCTCCCCCCACACTAGGTAATCATCTAAGTCACCCACATGACAATGTACTAAGATGTTACATGGACAGTGCATGGCTACACATGGAAACTAGTTATGTAACACCCGATACATTTATGAGAAATATTTTTTTTTTATGTTATATAAATCATAAAATGGATCTTCCACTACACACAACACTAGCTTGGCTTTCTTTACACACAATCGCGACCTTCCTAGATAGCTTGCGTCGTACGCAATACCGAATTTCACAAAACAACGATATGCTATTAAAAGGTTTTATAAACTTGTCGTTATGAATAGTAATACCCAATTTTTTAAATTTTTCAATTTTTATTTTTCAGAATGGACATCGTTTTTGGATTTGGAATATCGAAATTAGCTTATGGTGAAATTTTGGTATTTTTCTGAAAACTTTCAATTTTTTATGAATAGTGAAAACACTGGGTTACTATTTAAAAACAGACTTTTTATTTTGTAATTATTTATTTTAACTAAATTTATTTTAGGTAAAAATTAATAAATAATACCTATATATGTTCAATGCAATTCATTGGAGACATTTTATAATAATTTTAGATATATAAATTTTTTTTGAACATTTTTCCGTCTTTTAACCACTTCATACGAGAATTTGAAAATTTACATAAAACTTAATTTAACCGCTTTTTTGAATGGAATTTTAAAAATCCAAGAGGCTCAGTTGATGTCAGTAAGTAAAATGTGGTTCAATGAGATGAAAATAATTTTTGTTGAATAGTAACTTTTCACTTTTTTTACCACGGTTAAAAGTAAATATGGTAATTAAGGGTAAAAATGACATTATTATTACCCTAACACATGTCCTAATTCTATTGGATAAGTGTAATTCGACCAAAAACAACCTTAGGAATAATATATGACCATTTAGGACAACTTGGATTAGATTATGACATTTATTATTAATTTATTTAAAGAAGGGTTAAAATAGTTAAAATCAATGTTTAATAACTAAATAATTTTTAATATAGGGTTATAAATAAGAAAAATTAGACTATAAATATTAATTAGGAAGATAAAATAATTTCCTACATAATAATACTTTATTTGTAATTTTTAGACATTAAATAATTTAATTTATTTATGACACAATGATGATGCAGTAATTATCTTATTAATGAAATATTGACATAATGGATGTTATAAATACCCAAATAAATTTAATTTGAGACTTTTTATGAATTAAAATAGTATTATAGGTTAATATGACATGTTAGTATTGATTTAATTAACTGTTTTAGAACTAATCATTCTGTTATGATTTTCACAAAAATTAATTACCAAATAGTGTCAAAAGTGACATAAAATAGTTTTTAAAACAAATATTATATTATTAATTGTTATTTTATTTCGAAAAATCTAAGGTTCAGACAAATGACTTAGATAAGGTTCGTTTGTCTTGTTATAGTAAGTTTATTAACCATATAGTGTAAGAAACAAGAAGACATGGTAAAAGAAAAATTATTTAACTTAAAGATAAATCTAAATGATAAGGTTAAAATAGAAACCTAAATTGTATAAATTCTATTGGATTAGATTATTTCGACCCATACCCACCTTACCTTCGAAATAACTCAAATTGGAGCTATTAAAAACCGAATATGACTTTATGATAAAATAATATATTTAGTTTTTCCAAAGGTGCCCCTCTCCTTCCTTATAAAAGTGCACCTCCTCCCTCTTTTCCTCAAACCACATTGAGCATTCATGCTCATCCAAACCCTGCCAAATTCACTTCTCCACTTCCCTAGAAACATCCTAGAGGTCCTGGTCTTCTTCAATGACCAATTTAAGTGCCCTAAAAGGAGGTCTAAAAGAGGAGCTTCAAAGAAGAGGTAATGTCCATTAACGATTCTTTCAACTTTATCTCTTCTTCCACTTCTTCTTATTTAGTTGTTTCATTATAAAGTAATAAAATCAATATCAATCATATAATGATATGTTATTATAAGTATGAAACAACCCAATTTCACCATCTATCCATCCTACGGAAAACGAAATCACCACGCGTACGTACGTACGGAATACCGTCTCCACACCGTGGTGTAATCTATTTTCCACCACCACATTACTTGGATGGGTATAATGGTGCAAATAAATAACTATATATGATTATTTTAAAGTGTTTTTGATTCTGAAATAGTATACATACACTCCAATACAATTACACGATCATGGGAACGATATCATCGCTCGTACGTACATACGGAATAACGTCTCAACGATGTGATGCGACTCGTTCTACATGATATTAATTGAATAATGATTTTATAAATGAATTTAATGAATTAATATGATATATATTACACTAATAACATTCTTGAAATAATGTATCTATAACCTAATGAGAAGAATTATAATTTATTCGACAAAACACACATAAGAACAAAAAGAAATAAACACCCGAATAACAAGTAACAATGAAATATTACTAATAAGAAGCTAAGAATATGACCATATATGATATCATAAAAATAAGTATGATTCTGTAATAAGTCAATAAAATTATTTAAATCATTATACAGGAGGATCAGACACTTACGAAGAAAATCAGACCTAAGGTAAGGGACAATCTCGCAATCTCAATTTTTATCTGAGATTGTTTATACTTTATAATTTACTGGGGAATATTTATCATCCACATCCATGTTTCCTCAATATGTAATATTATTTATATCCTCCTATAATTATTTAAATCCAATTTTAACCTTCGGTGAGTTTTAGTAAAAGATATGAATGGAATCTTTTGTCGTTTTTCGTACGAGGTACTTTTTGACTTTTCTGACATAAGTACAAGAAGAAAGTTTTTTTAACTTATACGAAATGAATGGGTTTTTAGAACATTATTTCCATGAAGATTCCTTTACAAGTTTTCATGTTTATTTTTAATCAACTTATTTTAGTTTAAAATTGTATGACATGTTAGGAAAAGAAAAATGTTTTTGAAGGAGAAAGGATATTTACCTCATGAATGGAGTTCAAGCATTTTATCAAAATTATTTTCCATCTAAGATAATATAGGGTTATGTTTTTATCCCTCTTTTTATATTGGCTTTATTATTTTATGATGTAATTATTTTTATTATGTCCTTTTATCTTATATAGATTATGTTATGATGGCATGATGTTTAAGATTCCCATTTTTATTACTTGGGTTATGCAATGACGTATGATTTTTTTTATTTTGTGGCACACATAAAAATGGTATCATTATGAGATGGGTGGGAACTATATC
Source organism: Viscum album (assembly GCA_963277665.1). Lineage (NCBI taxonomy): Eukaryota > Viridiplantae > Streptophyta > Magnoliopsida > Santalales > Viscaceae > Viscum > Viscum album. Next base: position 1,426,245,528 of record OY728122.1, on the reverse strand, counting down.
TCTATCAAATGAATTGGGTGAAGATTTATATATAATGAGATAGACATGGCTGGAACGGAAGGTTAAACCGGTTCAGTGAAACAGGACTGAAATGAGGAGTGAACTCGGTTCAGAAATGGACTTTGTCCGCTAAGATAGTCTTGAAAATGAGTCTTGACTAATAAGAAATGATTCTCTATGATTATGTGTGTATCCCAAAATGTTTCATGTTTTATGTTATGATTATTGGGATTACATTTCACTACTATGATTTATCCCATTTATTGAAATTATGATCTCTTTTGCAGGTTAATATTTCCAAAATGTTATGTTCTTATGAATATGATGTGATTGATATATCTTGTGTTTACCATTACTTAGCATTTTAGCTTGCCCCTTTTAGGTTTTCTTTTCCCCAGGATATAAATAAAGGATTTAGGTAAGAAAAAAAAGGGGAAGATCTTTATGGAAGATGTTGAAGATCTTTCACCACGATTAGAAGACTATATTCCAAGTTTCCAAAGACACTAAACTATTACTGTCTTTTTGTGTCTATTTTTGTTTTGTACTAAGTATTCCGCAAAAGTAATGTAATGTCCATGTACATCAAGCTTTGGGTCTTTACAAGGTATACAAAGTGCACTTAAAAAATTTCCCAATTATCTATTTTTCCTCAAAACAACCCAAAATATATATCCGTACATAAAAAGAAGATATGTGTTCTTTCAAACATCCCCCCTAAAATCAAATTGTCTCAAAATTTCCCATACAGGGGTGGAAAAGAGGAAAATTCAAACAAAAATGGCCACTATGATCGAACGTCGACCTCCCTCTTTAATGTATCGTCTTATACTCGCTCCTGATGTAATATCACCGATACTTGAGGAACACACCATCCATGGAGAACCATCGTGTTTTGATTTACAATCTAAATATGATTCTCCTATAAGGATGCATCCACCTCCAACTCCACTTCCTTAGGTTGAAAAAAATGATATGGGTTAGAAAAGTAATGCCACAGTTGAGAAACATTAAAGAAGGAATGCATAGATCAGTACCTTTGAGGTAAAATCAACTAATAGGCAACTGTTGTGACTCTTTCCAAAACCATAAATGGACTGACATATCTCGGTGAAATATTCCCTTTTCTCCTAAACCTCCAATGTCCCGACTTTGGTGTGAAACATAAGAAATCCTGATATACTAACTTGAACTCCAGAGGTTCTCTCCATTGATCAACATAAGATTTCTCTAGAGACTGTGCAGTATCCATCTTCTTTTGAATCAAATCCACCATCTCAATCGTCTCCTAGAGAAGACGAGATCCCATCAAATATGCCTCTCCTACCTCTAGCCAACATAGTGGTGATCATAATGGACAATCATAAAAATCATCATACAGTTCCATCTGATTTGTTTCCTGAAAACAACTATTGTAGGAAAAAAAGCACTATGGGTATGTGTCTCTCCAAAGAGCCACCAAAATCTAGGATGCATTCTCGATGAACACCCTCTGACTCCTAAATCTTGTGCTCGGACTGGACCTATATCTGGGTATAGTAAGTTTTACTGAAAATTATATGTGCACTCAAAGCCCTCTGTAATCCCTTATAGACATTAGAAGTAAAATTGGAATCCCTATTTAAAAAAATAGAGCGTGGAACCCCATGAAAATGCACAATCTCCCAGATTTACAACCTTCATATTTCATCAACACTGATGGTTTCCATATTCATCAAGAAATGTGAAACCATCATGGATTTTTAAACTACATCCATAACCACATCAATCCCTCGAGGAGACCTTTGTAAACCCATTACAAAATCCATCACAACATCATTCCACTTGAACTCTGGAATGGGAAACTGAGGAAAAATCATTACCAGACTATGATGATATTACATCACCTACTGACAGGTGAAACATCTCATAAAAAAACAAGATACATCCTTCTTCATACCTGGCCACCAATACTGACGGTGTAGATCTTGATACATCGTGGAAACACTTGGATGAGCTTCCCAAACTGAGGAATGAAAATCTTGCAACAAAATGTCACATATGTCTGGTGACACCAATACACATCTATAAAAATGAATGATCGCATTGTTGCCTATGGTCCACCTCAGAGTATGGTCCCTGTCTGACACACTCTCTCATATGACTAGTCTTTTGGAATCTGTTAGATTCCTCATTCAAGCTCGATCAAGTAGATAAGTGGTAATATCTATAGAAGAAAGAAATGTATTCCCATATCTCTTGATCACCCCAAAAATCATATTAGAGAATAGATCCATAAGCTACCACTCACTACTGGACTCCTGAACTACCTGTATCTGAGTCCTCATACTCAACGCATAATCCACTACATTTCCTTTCCCACGAATGCAGGCATGGTCAATGTAAAAAGAGTGAAGGTAGGCAACCCACCTTTAAAGATTCAAATTACTATCACGCTGAGTGAAGGTATAATTGAGACTAATATGGTCAGTGAAAACCACAAAATTCTCTCCCAAAGGATAATGTATCCAAATACATAAAGCATGTACTACTATAGATAACTCGATATCGTTCATCATGGTAATTCCAATCATGTATCCTTAACTGCCGAGAACCATACACAACAAATCCTCCCACTTGAATATTCACTTATCCTTGGTTGATATATGATACATGACATTAAATGGTGTAAATCATTCCCAAATCTGGAAAAACTACTAACGGTGCTGAAGTCAATCTCTATTTCCACTCTTGAAATGATGAATTGAAGAAATCTATCCACAAGTACTTTTCACCCCTCGTAGTCTGGCCCGTCAATGGTTCATATAAGCTTGAAATGATATGAATAATGTGACATTGGTAACAAGACAGGCCCAAAAAACTATGCACCTCAAATATATTCTTTGGATTCTCCCTAGAAACTACTAATATCTGTTTCACTGGCTATATGGAAACTCATGTTTCTAAGATAAAAAAACCCAAGAAGTGAATCTAGTCCATCTAAAAGTGGAATTTTGGGAGAATATCAAAAAAATATTTCACTATCAGTATATTCAATACCATCTCGTGATAGATGGAACAGTCAGGTCCATTGTGAGAGTACATAATGATATCATCCACAAATACTACCACAGAAGAATCCATGTAAGGATGGACCACTCGGTTCATCTATGTCCGGTAAACTGATGGCACGGTTGTCATATTGAACGACATAACCAAATAATCGTATAGACCATACCAACTATGAATGTCTATGAGTAGTATATCTATTGGTGAAACACACAACTGATGATAACTGGATATCAATTAAATCTTATAGAACTATGGGGATCCTCTAAGATGATCCAACAGATCATAAATAATAATTAAGGGATTTAGGTTCTTGAAAGTCGAATGGTTCAACTGCAGATTATACACACAATGTCGAAGGGTACCATCCAGATTCTTCACCAAAAGGATAGTTGAACCTCAAGGAGATGTATCGGGTTAGATGAACCCTTTATCTTGAAAATCCTCTAAATATTTCATGATCTCTAGTAACTCTAGTGTAGCAATCATATAAGGATGAATAGATACTAGTGACGGTCTTGTCACAAGATTAATAGATAAATCTACCTATCTCTGGAAGTAAACCTAAAAAGTAATATAGAAATACATACCTAAAATGATTCACCATTGGAGGAAAGTTCATATGTTAAGTCTCTTAGTCATCCAAATATTAACTTCGAATCCATGATGTAACTCTTTCAAACACATGATACTCGGGTCCAACTCTTCTTATCAGGATATCCCATTTACCCTTGGGTTGAAAAGAACATCCCTCTAGTTACATGATACTCACCATACTAGGATAAAAACCAACAATGTCATAAAATGGGACCATCCATTCCATTCCAAGAATGGAATGGATGCAGTTCATCTCTATGACATAGAGGTACCATAAGGCAAACCACCTTCCTACTGCAATAGTGAACACCTTGCACCAACGTACACTAGCCGTCCTAATCCCCCACTGAGTGTATATTGTCATAACATCCTAAGAAGTGATGATATAGTTACCAAGTCTCTTCTTAATAGAAATATATTTAAAACTATGGGATGCCCCTATATAAAAATGTAATAAGCTAAAACAGAGGAAACAAGAATCGTAACTTGAGTAGTACAGGGTTCGGGATGCTACCCCTACAGGGTCTGCTCCACTAAAAAAATATGACCTATACAAGGGCCCTGAAACCCTACCTTTCTAACCTTAGCTGATCCAACATGCAGTCGCTAAAAGCCTACTCTCTGGTGACCATGATGACGACCACCTCAATGGCCTGAACGTCCAGATGAACTCCAATTTCATTGCTGAGGAGAAACTGGTGGACCTAATCTTGAATGTGGAGTCATAAAATAACCCCTCTCACTAGTTACTATTGAGAAAGACAAGTAAAATCACCGAAGATGACCCATGATTCTACAAAATCTGCACTCAAATTGGTCTCTCGAGCACTTCAGTCTCATGTTTCCACTCATCCCGCACCGGTAACAACTAACCTGGATACATGTAAATATGTCCCTATTACTAAAATCACCACAAAACATACCTTTTGGTGCTTCATGATATCAAATTATCGATTTCCTTCTCTAGATGTTGAAGCATCCTAAATCGCAGCTCCTAACGTCCTCATATTACACATTGTAATCAACACCCAGTTCACTATACCTGTCATTGATGTCGTCCTAAAAACATTCACCAAAGATCAGATGTCATGCATGATACCATCCTCAAAACTCATAGCCAAGGATAACTTGTCACCTTATAAATAGGTTTGAAGTGTTGATGCTCTGTAAAATGAGATGAGTACTCCATAAACAAAAGATAACCCTACTCTAAATGAATGAACTCTCAGGCTCGATCCACCCTCAACATGTTGGAGTAGATGTAGTCATTGAAGGTCCCCTAAAACTCATCCCATAACATATCCTGTTGACAACCAACCTATGTTATAAAATCCAAACATATCATGGATGAATCATGAAGAATGTACATCCCAAGCCTAACCCTTCTATCTGGAGGTGTCTCAAGATGCAAAAAGATAGAAAGCATGGCCTCCAACCATGACTCTACAGCTCGTGGTCCTACATACCATAAAAAAGTGGGACTATGATGCTACTAGAAAACCCTCATCAACTCAACCATAGTTCGGTCATGATGTGGTGCTCCCCAAAAATTCTCCATCATCCCCATAAAGCCTTTATAGTTCTATCCATTAGCACCTATGTCTAGAATAACATTTGTTTCACGACATGCATAACGAGGGGTTCTGTTTGTAGTCCCTGATCTGCCATTTCTATTGTTTGATCATTGCCCCGTATGAGGAACACAACTAGAGGATGTCTTGGCATAATGAATTTGCAAGCTCAAGAGGATAAATCAGTACCAGATTATCAACGACAACAACATATATGTTCATTAAAGTAACAGGACAAGAAACATTCATGTATTACAAGATAGGGTTACATGGCATGTACAACCCCTACAAAGAGTGTTCCCTTATGCTTTTAACATGGTGTGTACCTCTTCCAAACCTGTTCATGTAACACCCATACACATGGAATGTTCCTCCCATGATATGGCATGAAATTAAATTCTCCATCCTTCCCAATTACATCTACATGGATCGAACCACACAGTTCTATCCTGGGTAACACTACATGCCATTTTCACCCTATACACAACTTGTAATACATAGATTATAACCACCCATGTTGTTAGTCACATGTTCAGATACACCTTTGACTCTACATGACATTCATAAATGAGACTAGAGATGTTCACCCTAAAATTCATCCAGCTTTGTCATTGGTTATATGACTAGATACGTGGTTCGTTACCACATGACATGTACAATCTCAACACGACATTTTATAAAAAATGTTTCCCATCCTTATGTCTCTGATCACACAGTCAGTCACATGGTCAAGCACTACATAGCATGTAATCCTAATATACAACATGTACTTAAGAAAAGTCCGTTCTCCCAGAATAGAATAACACATGGCATGTGTTCATAACATCACACCCCGTGTTGTCTGGGTTTCTGGACAGTAGGCCTTAGAAACTAATCTGGAACCCTTAAAACATAAATTTTTTTCCATGGTATGAAAAATTAAGACATGTGAGATCCCATACACCCACGAATCAATGCTTGGAACCCTTATTCATATCATAACTTGAAAATTTCAATTAATGTTCAAACCTGATTTTCCAAATTCTATACCAAGATGTCCCATAACCCCTCTGGGGAAAATTTTTGGCATCCATCAAAATAAAATATTACAATTTTCAATTCCCTATCTTAATAGATAGTATTCTATCGAGGAATCTATCACAACAGTGTATACATTTAGCAAAACATTTATCACAACATCATTCAACTAGTAATGCATCCTTAATGGCATGACAAGAATGCATGAAATTTGATCTCAACCATGTTCGTATATGATGCATGAGATGCCATAACATCATCTCATTCAGTTTCAATAGAAATTGAACCACAATATTATCAATGATAATAGCACCAAACAATATAATCAACAAAAAAGGAAATCAAATAAACTATAACAATTGAAAAACCAGAAAAAATTCCATATTTGAGGTAACTGGGATTTTCCCTGTACACGGGTTAGCTACTCCCAGGAACAGCTTATTACTGACCTCTCATTCCTTTATATCCTTGTTTATAGGCTCTAAATTGTAAGAAAATGAAAAAAAACCTCCTCTGATACAACTTTGTAAAATCCTGGTTCAGGATGCGGCCCAAAGGTTCCCTAAACATGGTTGGTCACATTACCACAAGCACATTTCTCTAAAATTATATGGAATAGTGACCTAAAGAAAGAGACACAGTGTGATAATGGTGAAGTTATTCCCTCATTTGTAGAGTATACATAGTGGAATGAAATATTTTAAATCGTAGAGGAAGTAGTAATACCACACAACAAAAGTAAACAATGGAAGACTGATAGTAACATAACTAATAGAAAATATACTAATAATGCATGTAAAATTTGTCTAAGAAAGAATTAAATCAATTCACAATGCTGGAAATATAATACTAAAACCAAAATATAGAAAAATAGTAAATTCCAATACCATCGCAAGCCTCAGCTTAGTCCTATGATCTCTAGCTCCAATAAAAATCATGTCCCGGATGAAGAAGGGAACTTTCCCTTATCTATACATAAAAACCTATAACCTATTTGGGTCTAAAAGCATGACCCAAATAGGGTGTGAGATGAATCCTAGTAGGAAACCACCACAAGATCTCTGCCTAACAGTCAGTGAACATATATAGGAGGTAATATCTTGAAATGATGAAATAAACTAGAAATTACTCAAAAGTAAACAATCCTATAGTTTTTAATTGCATTCATTTTATTTATTAATTATTAGACCCATTGGATAATAAGTCTCGGGATCTACCCTAAGCATTGTATCCCTCCGCACAATTGTAACAATAGACCTCTCAGAAGACCATCTATACCGCCATGTAAGACCGAGTTGATGCTTTTGTTTTTTGTTGGTGACTTGTCACAACAAAAATCAATCATTCATAACAACACTTTGGAAAACCTCTCACAGTTTAAAGAATTTTTTTTAAGAACAAACCAAAAAATTAAAAACAACCACTTGGGAAGCTCCCATGGTCAATACCCCTAGGTCCACATGGAATCAATTATTTATACACGACCTCTGGGTAGATATCACAGTAAATACCCCGAGGTTAAAATAGTATAAATAATCATAAATGGCATCCATGTAGATTTCATGGTCAATACCCCCTTGGTCAATGAATAACCAAGGATATCATGGTCCTATGTAAACAATCATCAGATCCCACAGAATTTTCCTAGTCTAAGATCTCATATTCCATTGGAAGATGATTGCACATAACATAACCAGGTAACTCCTATAATCTATAACTACTAAATGGATAAAATTATCAATAACGACACATGAAATTCATATAATGAATATATAATTTCCTAAAAAATCAAGGCATGGAAAACAAGGTATGCCTCATAGGCAACATAGGACAAATATCCCAAAACAGTCAAATTAGGGAACATAGCCATGGGGTGTCCCGTAAAGAAGGAATAAAAACTCACGCATATGATACATCCCCATTTTAATCTATTAAACCATTAGAGGTAGGAATATGGGTAAAAACAAAAATACACAATACCCCAATCATGGGTATTTGTCACTTTATGGACATATAATCCAAAAAAATCATACAGAGGCCAAAATCACCTAACCTGACGATGTAAGAAGATCACTCTGGAACGTTGGCCCTTGAATTGAACTAGAAGGTTGTAGATCTAAGAAAAGGTTAAAATTGTTCAACCATGTATAACCCATGAGAGATGAAAAATTAAGAGTAGAGGCTCTTAGGAATGTGAGAACTCAAGGGCGGGAATCCAATGTACCCATCAACATCCCAATTGGAGCTCAACTAGAGGAACACGAGGATCTCGATGTTATCAGACGTACATCGCTCTCCATTATGAAACACAGGGGGAATTAAGATGTTCTAAATGTGGGACATGACCCTGCATCATTATAAAAAATAAAAAGAAAAGTTCACACTGTGTTCATTTAATGTTCACGCCATGTACTAGCTTCAACCATCCCCCAAATTAGGCGGCCTACTAGGTCACCCACACAACCATGTATTCGGCCATTACATGGCCAGTACATGGCTACATATAGAAACTAGGTATACGACTTGTAATCAAATCACACAATACGTACGTAGAAAGTTTTAAAATTCATTCATTTCATAAAAAAGAACAAAAAATAAAAATCCATACGTAAAAATAAGATCTGAGTTCTTAAAAAACAAATTATGAAAAATATTTATATAAAATTTATATAATGAAAATGTTCTGGTTAAAATGTAATAATTAAGTACCCAATTTATAGAAAAGTATTTTTACTCATTAATGTATATTTTTAAAAAAATTGTTTTTATTTTATGAGTGAATATTATAATTAATTTCTAATATTTTTAGAAACAATATTGTTTTAAAATTATATAATATTTAAAATAATTTTATCAAAAATATTTTAGGATGATATTTTTTGATATTTATGAAAAGTTCAATTTTTTTAAAATTGGAAAATTATGAATTTTATAGAAAATATTTTTTTAAAGAATTTACAGTGTTCTATTTTTTAATGGGTATAATAGTTATATTAGAGCATTTATATTTAAAATAATCAAATTAGTTTACTTATAATATAATTTATGGTTTATTTTTTTATATAAAATTTTATTCATGTGATGTTATTCTTTACTGGAATAATGCTTTTCCTCACTTTTAATAGGATTAAAATTAAATTAAATTTTAGCACTTAAATGAATTCTATTAGTTAAAATTGATTACATATTCTGAATCATCATAATTAATATTTATTAAATAAGTTCCTTTTATTTTTTTCATTAAGAATAGTAACAATGGTAAATAGTTATATCTATAGTAAAGGGTAAATTAGGTTAATTATTGTTAAAACATTAACCAAAAGGCTTTTAAAATACACATAACAATTTACATTACCATATTTTATGATTTCGGTTCTTAAATAATCATATATATTTCAAATTATGTCTACATGGATCATTGTTTCTTTGAGGTTGTGAAATATAACTGTTTTATAAAATGAAATTACAAAATATCACTCTATTACTTATAAATTTATCATATATTTTCAGATATGGATAAAAAATATTTTTAATGATTATTAAATGTTTTTTTGAGAATAATTAAAAAAAATTGATGGATATTTATTTATAATTGTATATAATTGAAAATAAAATAGTTTTTATATGATTTTATTTTTATCTTGATGAATTAATGTTATGATAAATTGAATAGTTCTGAAATTGAAATTAATGATATTTTTTAATAAAAAATATTCTTTCAAATTATTTAAAAATAATATATATCTTATATTTGGAAATATGTATTGGATATGGTCTATAATATCAAACATTTACATTTTTTGGGTAACATATATATTTAGACTACATTTGTAAACACCTAATGAATAAAACACTTTGATATCAATGTAATAATAAAAAGGGTTAATAGTGGTTAAAAAATTGTCAATACAATTCAATTATATGAGATCATGTTGAACCATAATAATCCATGATTTTAAATATTTCAATTTGGTGCCATAAGACTATGGAAATTAATTTAATACATTAAGTAATTCCATGGTTTCCACTACCCTCATGTACAAAAGGCCACCCATCTCCTCTCCTCTCGACAATTAAATGTCCCTTTAGTTTGGACAAGCACACCCAAATACCTTCATAACATCTGTTTTAATGAAATATAGGAATTATTATATTTATAAATATAACCATAGAAGTATAAATGTGTAAAAAATAGAGGTTGTTTGAATAAAAATATATTAAGAACGCACATGATGAGTTAGAGTAAAGGTAAGACAAACATAATCATAAAAACCCATTCTGAAATTTTTGATGATTTTTTATCAATTTTTTTTATTCCATGTAAATTTTGTTAAAATTATTTAATTTATTTATACATGTGTAGAAGAATGAATAAAAAAGTTCAATTTGTTTTGTTCTACCTTATCTCAGACGTTTCAAATTGAATCCATTTACATATTTTATGAGGAACATTTTCAATTTAATATAAAACCATAAAATTAGTGATATATTTTAACATATATAAAATGAATGAATTTTTCAACAAATATAACCATTTTATATGTTTTTATTCATGTATCAACATCCATGTTTCCATAAAAGAAAATCCTTCCTTCAAAATTTTCAAGATATTTTAATTTTAAAATTTTTATATTAATGGAAATGGATATATAAATATAAAAAAATTCATATATTAATGGGTCCAAAATAATATTCTTGAGTTTTATATAATATAAATGAAATATATTATGTGTTTTATGAAAGTTATATTCATTTTAAAATGTTTATAATGATGGTTGAGCCCAATATATATCACCAATGCATTGGATAATGCTTATCTTCTTGGGTGAATAATATTGAAAGATGATCATATAGGTTATTCCAGTTGTTAAGGTTATTGTAAGGGTTTATATAAAGGATCTATGAATATGACGTTCTATGGTATCTACATTGCATATCTATGCCTCTATAGTCCAAATAATGGTATTAAAAGAAGATTACATTAGGGAAGACCCTCCTGCATTCAAGTAAGGTGTCTCGACTACCATTGATGAGATAAAGAATGTTAATATGTGAATATAAGAAAAGCCATGGCCAAAACACATTAGGGCCTTTATTCACCTATAATAAAAAGGGTTTCATATTTCATTTCAAGGGCATCACCGAAAAATGTGATCTTATAACTACACATAAATTTACTGTGTGAATCCCAAAGATGTAACACACCATTCTAGATTACCCAATGAGAATCTAGGCTTCAAGAAGTTAGCTAAGAGAATGCACCCCACTCATGCCACCTATGTAGAGGCATAATGTGAAAAAAAGATCAAATCCAGCATTGTTAACAATGTGAAATAAAAAATATGGATCATCATCATCATTCCCATCATAAAAAATAATTGGCAGATTTGGGTATGCATCGATTTTAGAGACATTAATCGTCACATCCTAAAGGGACAATTCCCAATTCTGATCATATAACATTTGATCGATGAAACCACTGGATTCTAATCCCTTTCTATCATGAACATTTATTATGGGTACAATCGGGTAAATATGGCCCTCAAAATAAAGAATCCCCTTCCATTAGATCACCTCACCAGATCATATGCTATCAGGTCATGGAATTTTTTGTTAAATGATGCTAACACATTATATAAACATTACAGTCATCATATCATTATGAAGATACTATGATGAATATCTAAATTTTATGTCGATGATCAGATGGTCAAATCTTGATAGCTGCGAGAGTACTTTATAAACCTCCTAACATTCTTTAATAAGCTAGGAAGAAATGGTATGAAGTTAAATACACTAAAATATTCTTTTGAGGGAACATCTAGGAACATGTTTGGCTTTGTGGAATGCCACAGTGGTATCAAGGATGAACCATAAAATGCCAGTGATATTATTGAAATTCCACCCACATAAATCTCAAATAATTCTGATGCTATAGTGGAACCTCACCTATATTTGGATTTTCATAGCCAAACTTGTCTTAAAATCACTCCCCTTCAGCAGTAAAATGAATAATGGAATCACCTATAAATGGGATTATTATTTCCAATAAGACATTGAATGTATCATGTACTGTTTTTTGCGAGAACCTATTATGATTCACCTATTGTAACGGGGACATTCATCTTATATGTGGTTTCTTTGCAATGCTCACTAGGATACCTCCTAAAACAAAAAATGATAAGGGGAGAAAGAACAATATCTATAACCTCATTCGAACAATTATATGCACTGAGACATGATACTATGATATCAAGAATGACTTCCTTGCAATCATTTTTATATTGAAAAGGCTTAGGTATTACTTGCAGCACCCCAAAGTCCATATAGTATATGCATTGATCCAATCATGTACATCCTCAGTCATCAACAATTAACTTGATAATTGTCCGGATGAGAGGACATTTTGTAATAATATGAAAGTTAGATCCTATAAAAAATATTTATTAAAGGTAATCCTAGGTTTATTTCGTCACAACGGATCCTTCCACATAGAATACACTGTTGAAAACAGAGATTCCATATTATGAGTCATTATATTCCCATTGAAATCCTTGTACATGAGAGATATATTTGGATTATTCCTCACTAGGTTCTACAATTAAAAGAATTGAAAATGTGTGACCCAATCAGTTGGATTTGGGATTACATTTTTCTCTCTAGAAAAATCAATTTTTATAAACTCTAACTCACTATACAATGTCTTCCTGAATAAAGTAAAAGAATTTGAATCCATCATAAACGGGTTGGAACTATCCCTATAGTTATAAATAGCCTACCTAAATATCATAGGATATTCAAAGAGAGTGGTAAATCAACGCATTAGTTAGTTTTCGATCAAAAAATAAGAACTATCCCATCTCACTAGCTAAGTTAGGGGACTAATGATAGTGTTCCCTTTTTCCCACATTACATCATGTTCTCCTAATCCTAAAATGATCAATCTTATGTATTGGATAATTTGTGCATGGTCTTAGTTGACCCTAATCATGATGATGCAATCTTCTATATCACGTATCAAAGAATGGCCTCATCAATAATCATCTATGATAAGAATGGACTAAATTAGGTCTACACTACCCCAAACAACGATGAACCAGAATCCTCCCCATGAGAGATGGATCCTATAATCAATTATCTCTAAAAAGAGACTCTCCTAAAAGACAATATCAGAATGTGACATATACAAAATAGTTAATTGAACATTACCCTATGGAGTGGTCCAAAGGAATAGAGTTCCCTCAATAATTTCTAATTTTATGGAGTCCTCCTCGAATGTATATCATAAATATCGATTCACAAAATCATTAATGACATCCATGAAGGCTGTTTCGATGCTCATCAGACTATGACCACACTCTCCCACTAAATAAATAGGCTGAATTCTTATTGGAAAACTATGATATATGGCTATGTTGAATTCACCATGAAGTTTCAGGAACTCTATATCCATGAAAACATTATCCCCCATCCCCCATACTTGTTTCATAAACCTATATATTCATGGTGACTTTCCATTTATGGAATTGATTTTGTCGGGCCATATCTCCCAACCCTAGAAAAGCATTTCAGGTACATCCAAACTACTACTGAAATCTTGTTTATTTTCGATGTTAAAATACCACTAAAAAAACAAAGGAGGAATAAAATCATAAATATTGTAGAGTCCCATATCATCACTAGGTTTAGAGTCCCTCACACATTATTGATGGGAAATAGTGGAAACTTCTATTCTATGTAGTTCAAAAATCCAAACTAGGTGTAAAAATTCTAGTGTAATCTATCATCTCTCTATCTTGTAGTATCAAATGAATAATAGAGGACTTCAATAAGACTCTACCAGATATACTCCAATTGATTGTGGACTAGGATAACAAGTCCTAACTGGGAAAAATATCCATGCTATATGCCCTTATAATACAACGAGGCATACTACTACATAAGAAACACCATATTCATTGGTTTATGAGGTCGAGGCAGTGTTGCCCACAAATGTCCAGATGGATTCAATCTGAATATCAATTTGTGAACAACTCTTAGATGAAGAGGGATTATAAAATTTTCTAGATGAACTGGAGATTCTCTATGAGAACATGTTGTGTACATTGGAAAACCATGAATTCCATCAGATTCGGAATGCACGAGCATTAAATAAAGATGTTATCCTCTGTTAATTCATCCAATGAAAATCGGTGTTGGATCTCAGGACCCTAATGATACCAGGAAAGAATCCTATGAATCTAGAGCCCAAATGGGATGGGCCTTACGTCATTAAATTTTTTTATAACAATGGATATTTATTACTAGACAAAATGGATGGGGAGCATGTCACACCCCAACTAACGAGATGTTTATAATGAATTACATTTCATAGATGTCATTAAGAACCTCTCATCTTGGTTTCATGATGTCAAATTACATCTAATTTTTATAGAAGGATTACATTAAAAAACAAAACTTCTCATTTTTGTATAGAAATATAGTAAATTGGACGTATTTCTTGAACTACATGTGCCATGATTCTTTCTATTACAGGATATGTACTGATGTACGAACCTATTGTCATGGGAATAACCATAATTGTTCATTTAATTAACATAGGGTGATCCTATTCCATACCAAATAATGATAATGTGAACTATAGAGGCCCTCACGGAATAATGTTACCCTACTCGAATCCCCTAATTTTTCGTCTTCAATCATGTTGGGTGACTAACATCCATACAATAGGAAATTAAACTGCATAGCTAATGTCCTTAATTTATTACATTTAACTACAAAAGTTTATAAAAATATACATGGATTTATTCTCATTTGTAATGAGAAACATAGGGAATCTGCAATTCTAAATATTATCCCAACCACCATATGATGAAAATTGACTACGTCCAATCCTTAACCTACTCTTCATTGTGAGAGGAACCCCATCCATTCATTGATTCTCCCTTAGATCATAACCGACATGAGATTAAGAATTCGTGTATGGGATTCCCAAAAATAACAAGGCATAAGTACTCAGGAAATTTTCATTATGGTCTTGAGTATAATACCATTAATGGAATACCATGAGTCCTCATTACATGAAATTAGTCTACATGCTTGATTCCGCTTCGCATTACATAACGTTTCATATTCTTTTGGACCACGCCTTAGAGGACCATTATTATTATTGATAGTCTACCACCACACATGTATTCATGAAATACATGTGACTTGATTCCTGACATCACAAGATAATATGTGACACCTGAATCCCCAACTTCTTCTCAATCAATGAAAAGTAAACATAAAATATCCCTCTTCTATGTGTAAATCACATAATTTTAAAGAAATATCTTATTTCACAAAATATATATCAATTAATTCCTATTACAATAGGATACTAATTGATTCCCATATTTACATCCATGGGTCCAGCGGCAATACCCATTATCAGATCGGGAGGGTTATATCCATTTTCATGATGTTATGATGCACAGTTTCTCTAGAATTACACATTGATTTAATCACATCATCACATGATACATAGTGATTCCAAGAAACTCCAATCTCAGGACCATTAATAACAATCAACAAAATTAATTATCACATCTTCAAATAGGTCAGACTTATGTAGCGATTTTCCTAACTATGAAATACATTTGGATTGATTTATTTCATCATAGGATACATTTTCATGCTGAATTGTCAGTCATGGGACAAGTTAAAACAATATAAAAAATAAAACCCAACATTATAGGGCTGATCCATACAATTCCATTTTTCTAAGTACAATTAAGATAGATATGTGGAATAATTGTGTATGTAATATATCCTTCATAATCATTCAAATCTATCCCCACATCCTCACTGCAAGTCGTTAAACTAACATCCAAACGTAATGGTATCATGACATTAAAATAGAATGAATAATATGTCCACTCTGTATGATGTTAAACTATATAGAAAAAATACTTACCAGATATGATTAAAATGTAAGTAATATAGTACGTTACTACCACATGATGTTAAAAATATTCATCACATTATCCACTATTTCACCTTTTTGAAGGACCATAAGAACAATAGCCTGGTAAACTAGAGTACGAGGCTCTTCCACCATCTTTTAAAAATGTTGATCCATATACCACATTTCTTAACTCGAGATATTCATGTTCCCACAATCAATTCACAGCACCTATAAAGGAAATGAGATATCACTCCACGACCATGCTATCGATTCAAAAAGTCTCAGACTGACTAATTAATGATATCAATGCTTTGTAAGAAGGGATTGTTAAACATTATGAGCCAGACATCGTTGTTTTTGAACATAGTGACAGAGGGGGTTTGGGTTCATCCCTAGTATGATTGTCCAGTATCATTACTCATGACATGATAACATCAATATGTGATTTAAAACATTTTCATCTTCCACTCAGAAGGAATTTTGGATACCCTTAACCCTGGGTATCCTGATTCGACTCTTGTGTATCACCACCCATATTATTTCTTTTTCAACCACAAAATTATAACTACATGTACTATAGTCAAAGTTCTATGACCTTATACTCTATCTTATAATTTTCATAATATGAGTCCATTAACTTCAAGTGAAAGGGACAAAAAACATGTTAGGTTAAAAACCAATTTCAGGAGGTTAGTGAAAAAATCAATTCTTCTCTCGCTAAATTCCCATTCTCTAGAGTCTAGGAAAAAATAGGGTTAAAAAATAAGAAGGAATAAATATCATAGGGCATACATTGTAGCCCTAGTAAAATCCAATCTATGGTCACTATACCCCCGGGTTTTGGAAAATTTTTGAGTAATTATTTTTCATATCCTCTTTCTGTAAGAATGTGATCACTAGGTGGTGATAACAGTCATTGTTTTCTCAAACCCTTTTTTGATATTACACTTTCCGAAAATCACACATCATTATTTAAGCACCTCAAATTGAGACAAAACTTATAAGGACATCGTAGAATTATACCTAGCTTCATGGGACCCTCTATTAACAATTCATGTATATTTATGGCTTCTTTATTTGTGCATATGGTTGTTAACCAAATACATCACACTACAAAAAGGTATTTCTTGATCATTGTGAGACCTAACATCACCATGAGAGATCTCATCTCCTTATTCTATTATGGTCCATTCCTAACATGATTTTCCCAAATCATCCTCATTTTTATAGAACTATAGAACATGATATACATTTCCCACAACTAGATTATTCATGTATATTTGATATCCATGTCATTAAATCACTATGTTTTTTACCCTTTTTCAAAGAATAAATTAAACAGAACATTCATGTACCTTTTTTTGTACCACACCTCATTATTCAAAACCATAGGGCATAGGGATCTTTAAAATGAGTATTCACTAACCATCCAAAGACCAATTATATGAGTTGTAATACCTCGGTTTGACCTTACTATCGACGTGTGCAAGTATTAGAACTACCAACCCGAGGTGTAACCTTCTTATAGGAATTGAGCAGCAATCTTAATGATCACTGGTGAATCCATATTTCAACTCATAACCTTAGGGTATCATGGGTCATATGTGGTATGTTTTCACTATTCTATTATCCAATGTTTATTTCTCCTTGGTAGATGATTTACATCACCCACATTCCATCTATCCATGTTGGCATAAATTTCCTATTATTTTTACATCTCCCTATACTATCCACAAGATTCTTCCTTGACACATGGAAAATAGTCGATACACCTCTAAATTACAATTATACTGATGAATAATGTCCTTGACATACCAATGAGATGAAACCCCTCCTTGTATGAATACAAATCTAATCATCACAAGCATCATCAACACCGTGGAATAACTCAATACCCAAGGAGGATCTCAGTAATTCCAATCATGTATGAACCATAAATTATGATCATATATATATTCAAGTAAAAATGTCTTCAAATTATATGGAATCCAACTGTTACCGAAAAGAATCTAAACTACAATGATATGTGGTACAAGATAAAATAACCCTAAAATAAAGCAATAAGAGTTCCCTGATAAAATATCTGTAACTACTACCATGGATGGTATTATCTAAAAGACCCTATACAACAATTATAGAAGGTCTAATATAGAGGAAGCTAAACTAATGTGATAGAAGGTCCAATCATAATGACCCAAAACTATAATGTTAAAAGGTCCTTGCTAAAAAACATAAACTACATCGATATGAGGTATTGGATAGAATACAATAATCTACATTGATAGAAGGTACAATTTAAAAGAACCTAAACTAAAATGATTGAAAGTACGAGATAAAAGGCCCTAAAATAAAGTGAAAGGGGCCCTCAGGTGAAAGAACCTAAACTAACGTGATAGAAAATCTGAGCTAAAAGACCATGCATTACATAAAAATAGATATTTTATCTACAAGAATAGAAAAATTTTTATGTCCCACCATATGAATGTGGAATAAAAATTAAGATACTACCTCTAAGACCATATAGTTTGAAAAAACAGAAAGCAATCTCCCACATTGATGTTTATTCTAAAAAATTATCCTTTTCTGAATCAGGTAATATCCACATCAGTGGAACAAATATATATGTAAGGAATATCATGTTAGTGGGAATCCATGAGTGCTTCTCGAGAAGAATCTATTATCATTTAAATATCAAGATCCAGGTATTTTGGTTTACTTTTTTTTCAAGTATGGTAATCGAAAATGGTCAATATAAAATTGGCCGATGAAATATTCATTCACATAATGAATGAAAAACAAACTGAAAAAAATAATAAAATTTAGAAAATCCATTCATTAATATCAGGTAAGAGGACGTATATGATCCTTTAAGAGTCTCTCCAGGAATCTCATCAAAAATAAAATGCATTCCAATAGCCTAACTAAACTAATATTCGATCAACTGAGTTGGCTATGTTCGTAAGTGTCCTTTATGAAGAATCAATTAAATGCAAGTGTGATACGCACACATAATCATCTTCTACTACTATAGGATGAAGATTATCTCCAATGTATTCATATCCTTGAGTCTCTTTTGTTCAGTTGCCAAAAAATATGGTGACTTGGAAAGTTAAGACCTCCGGAGAGAAATTATTTCCACATATATCCATATTTTCAAGGTCCATAAATATATTAGTGCTTATAATATTGACAAAATATGGCGAGTCTTCCCCACTATCTCCAAGGCCTCATTCATTTTTTGAACAAGGGGGCCCCTTCTGCATGATTGTGCAAGGCCCTCCCATTGGGGGAAATATATTATTGAGTCATGATAATTTTATTAACAATTTCATATAGTGGATATATGTAAAAACCCTATGCTTCAGGTCATTAAATAGATGTTGATGTTGTTCCTCGTGTTCATGAAATGTTTCCAATGGAGTCTGAGTAATCACGTAATGCATCCTCTCAACAATCGTCTTATGTTAATTCTAATCTCCGATGACTATCAGGACAAAAATTTCAAGTGGAGGAATAACTAGCTGAGCTAGGAATGAAAAAAGAGAGGAGGATCTATATATCCTTACCTAAATAGAGGCATCATCCATATCTTACGAAGGAGGTAAACCTTCTTTGATACATTCAGATAGTCTATTGGGATGGTTGTCCCTAGGTTGTGGGTGCTTCCTCAAAGTCTCACCAAACTCATGAATCTAGTACATCGTTTCCATGAATAGAGTGGTTGGTGAAAAAAATGACTACTCCACATGAAAAATAGTCGACATACCTCACTTCCTACATATGTTGTTACCCAATCATGGTCACAATCCTACCTAAGAATGGAATGAGCATCAGGGGATAAAAGAACGATCTTAGAATCGATGTCTTCACACTCCAACATCATCCAGAACTAGTGAATGATCCCAGGGTACCACACTATTCGCACACCAACTGGAGGAGTATGAGAGAATAATTATGTCCAGAATTACTGATTAGAAAACTGAAAAGGTGTATATAGGTCATATACGATCAACACATCCAACCTAGTTGTAAGCACCCCATCCTGATAAGCTCTCGTATATGAAATTTCTCCAAGAGAGTCACTAAAATTGTCAATGATTCGCCTAGTTAGTGTGGGATAAGGGGTGAAATAAAATCTATTAGCTCAAATAAATACATCTACAACCTCATTATATCTTAGTGGCATATACTCTACAATAGATATGTTCAGTATCCTATGACGAGATAAGGAATTTGGGATCCTGGTGGAATTTTAGAATTCTTAATAGTAGAAATGATCTCGTATCAAGTCAAAGAATAACTAAATAGGTCAACTTATCCTATAGGGACTATTTCCATCTTGAATGTGGCCTATGAAATGGTATAGGAGATCATGTGTTTGAAACACAAAATTAAGGTTTTGTCCCTCTGATAGCTGTGGAACCATTACCTGCGTACTAAATTGAAATCTAGAATGCACATCCCCATGTGGAAAAAACCACCCATTCCAGAACATGTCCCTAAATCCTACCAATATAAGGCTCAAATAAATCTATAACATCACATGATATCTCCATGAGGCGTTATCCAAAACTTCTAAAATTTCATAATTGGAGCCACCTATATTACAATCATTCTCAGAAGGGAACCAATGGGGTGTATAATAGTTGGCCTATCCTCACTATAATGACAAAAAATTTGGATCCATTATTTAAAGGAGATAAGGGATCACCTAGTCATCTGATTTCATAGATTATCCTTCCCAATGTTGAGCATGTATTTCACCATGATTGGAGTCTACAAAGGGTCATCTCAGATATCCGGGATAGGGATGAAGTCATCGTACATCTCTCAAAGAGGGCGGATCCCACCCAATTGGTAGATATCCCATAGTCTGATTCCCACCTAATCAAGGGGGTTGATGTATTGTGATGGTTCTAGGGCACCAACGTGTGTGTATTTCTCAAATAATATAAAGATTGTGATAGAATATAATTGGTAAATCCATACATATTCTTATTTATAGACCCTATATAACAAGTTAATGAACTCAATTATTCATTTATTGACCCATAATGGCCCTAACCATTAATCAAAAAAATTACAACCAGGGTGGATATCTTATTTTGAGCACCATCTAACACCTAGGTAATTCAGAGGTGAGAAAAATATACATGAGTGTCTCTAAAAAATAGTACGATAAGTGAAACTATAGCCATCAAAACCCACGATAGAGTTTTTAATCATATAATACAACTCCTAGGATTGAGATATGGCCAGACATACATCCTCAAATTTTTTTTATAAGCACGGTCAAGTGAAGTGGACACCAGAAAATGATGGTATATTAATTTTAGAAGGAGGAATGAAAACTTTTTTCCATAAGCTGAACCCAAATTGTCGAAACATGTGTAATAAATGGTAGTTTTGAATCCCAAATGGAATAATCCATTTCAGATTCTTGTAAGAAGAACTCACATGATATCGGGGGGTCAACATTGTGGTTTATAGGAATCTTGGATCATTGATTAGCCGCAAAAGAGGTACTTTAAAGAGATTCAAAATCCATATGAAAAAAATTAAGTGGAATACATAAGATAGATAAAACTAAAATCTTGTCAAAATAATGGCATAAAAATGGATGCATCATGCCCATCACATGAATCAGTTGGGACTTTTCAAATACCATAAAGGACTCACAAATCTCCTGATTCCAAAATATCCCAGGGATAATATAAACATACAAGGCATCACAAATATTCATGATCCCTCTAAATAGCCTCAATAATTTCACACTGAAAAGGTCACATGAGACACATAATAGTCAAATTATCTTACAATCAAGGTAAATATCCTGTGAAACCCTCAAGACAATCATGCATCCCTATATAAAAAAGTAAAAATAGTTACCAAAGATAAATTTGTGGACAAGTTAATGTTGGTTCATGGGAAAGGTAGCTCATGTGAAGTATTTCTCCAAGAATGGTCTCACAATTTGGTATCAAGATAGGATATTGTGGGAGGTTTTGGGATTAGGTTACATGATGAAAGAAATGCTCGTAAGATCTTGAGAATCAAGTATCTAGTAAATGAATAACTCTCTACACCCATATTTGTAGGGCATCCCTTGGAATATCATGATTCACCTAATATACTGATTGAATCATAAGATAATGATTAGATTTAAAAACACTACCTCGGGTAGACATTTATTTATTTTAGTAACTAATCTCGAGTCCCCATAGGTATTTCTCATGAGGGGAGGGGATTTATTGATTCTTGAAAAATGAGGATTGGAAAATCCAAAAATGTTGAATTCCCAGAATATGGCTATTGGTTTCCCTATATTGATATGGAAGAGGAATGAGACCATAATAACATGGAGTGCATGAACCTCATTGAAAAGCATGATTGTAGAACTACACAATGTCATGTGGATGACCATGAAAATCACAAATCTAATAGATGGTCCCATAATGTCCCTTTGACGAGTACTTATACTATTGTGAAGGCTACCATGACAATAAATTATCATGTAGTGGCAGCTTAATGAGATCCCACAGGCCAAAAAAACATTTCAGACAGCAGACATCAGATGGGCCATCCAAAATTTGGTGGAAAATGGGTGGAAAATGTACAAAATTTGAGGTCCTCTTGTGATTGTAAAACTCTCATGATGCATCACCAATGATTAGATGGATTTTCCTTAGAAGCACTCAAGAAAACACATGAAACCAAAAGGGCCTTTTTATAATAAAAATGTAAATAGAAGGGGGTATGGATCGATCCTATTATTGATGTAAACATCATATGGAACACCCCTTGCGATCCAGAAGAGACCTCAAAATCCAAATGGCATATTCTATCCTTCTAATGAAATCCCATCGGCATGTCATCCTTATCGCATGAAGGGAATTAGACATGTCATGTCAAACTATCACTCCCACTATGGATCCCTAAGGAAAAACATATAGAACTACCCATGAAATGTTTGGACATATCCACAAAACCATTTGTTTTTCATGTGATGCTTCACCGAGATGTAGAATGATGGTCTTATGAAACAATCATTTACCCTATTGAGATCCCCAATATTTTTAAAATAAATATAGGAAATAAAATAGGGACATGAATGGATCCTATATTGGTTATAAAACCCATGAGACATGAATAAGATGAAAAAACATGATCTTAACAAACGCTATGGCAAACAATTTTGATTTTGAAAAGGCCCCTGGGAAACCAATAATTGTCTTGTTAATGGATCCAGATAAGTATTATAGGATATGTTAAGGGATTTATATAGTCCCCCTTATCTCATGAGTGTCCATAGACGTGTTGATATTGCAATATGAAATTCCCTCGGCTTGTCTGCAAGATTCAGCAATACCCACATAATTTTAAATAATACAATAGAGAAGAAATTGATGGGATAATATCAATGTCACTAAACAATATATGACACTCGAAATATGACTTAATTCAAGAAATCTTGAATCAAATGATGTCAAATCCCACCACCGACTCTATCCAAAATTTTTTTTGATATGCATCGTGCAAAGTATTGAATAACAGGATTGGTGAGGCCCATAAATTAACCACCACATTATGAAAAAGGTTGAATTTGTAAGCATACTAAATTTTACTTGGGACATTGCATGAGTAAACCCAATAAGTAGATAATATTTTGGAGTGGTTGATATTGAGGATGAAAATTCACCCCTTCATTAAATATCTGGTGAAAAACTAGATCGATCACAGACCATGAATAAAAAATTTGAGTGATCACTCATAGATTCATTGAAGTACTTCTGAGGGACACATAATTAATATCATGTATATCATCTGGATCACAAGATTCTTAAATCCAGAAAATACTAAATAAATTTAAGGAATATGTAGTAATAGTATGGGGAAATGAGTTAAATATGTGACAATTATTTGATTAGTAAATACAAGGATCCTCATTCACATCATTCGAACCATCAATGGCTAGTGAAGGCACATGGACATGTCACGTAGGTATTGGGACACACCGATGGATTGATATATAAATAATGATAAATCCTCTTGACATGTCAAATAAAGAAATATTTTTCCCCAAGCATGCCACCCTAATATTAGGAATCCACTTGGGCTCTCCATCCCAAGGCTTGTGCTTGCCTTTATAAATTTCTCCCAACTAATATGGTAGCACCAGAACATGTCAGCTGAGTACATCTATATCAACCACATATGTCAATTGGATATCAAGAAACCCTCCAACCATGCTAGATAGATATCATAATGTCCCCCAGATAGGTCTTCCCAGATCACATGTCACCCTCCAGACATGTTGTAGAGACTCTCATGATTTCCATAAAAGCTAGTGGTCATGCCTTTCCGATGACACCAGGGGTAGTCAGCTGGGTCATGGGACTCCCTCTAGACATGTCAACTAAGAACATTTTATGTATTCCAAGATCAGCTGGCAAGGTCTCCTGATGTCCTCTGGATAATACATCCCTGATCACGCATATAGATGATGATATTCGTTCTAGGTTATACAACATCCCTTGGAAAAGTTAATAGGATCATTCCATTAAATATTGAACAATAAGACAAGTATTTTATGACATGTGATGAATAAAATCATGGAATGTCAAGAGGCTAATCGATGCATGTTAGGCAGTAAAATAGTCTATGTTAAATTGGAATCCCAGGTCCTAAAATTCTTGTCCATCCTTAGTGTGTATGCCCTGAAAAACTGAACTACGATGAATATTATTCCTTCTAAAACCATGGTACATAAGATGTGTCATCAATTTAATAGATATCTGTTAATAATAAAAAGGGAATTCCTATGACATAAGTCAAAAATATATATGTAATGATGTTGATTATTTTCCATCCATTTTTGTTCACCCCAAGCATAAATGACATGGGATTATTGTGCCACAATGATAATATCACTCATGTAACAAGTCTTTATAAACATAAAGGTAACATTAATTTGTAATCCATGATATGTCACATAACATAAAACGTCTTGTATATAAGGGAAATGTCAGTGTTTTATCACATGCGTGTAGATATGAGAGGATTATGATTCCTAACTTAACCAGGATACTTGTGACATGTTCTTAAGGCTCATGCTTGAGCTCAAATTAGAATCCACCATGGTGTTTGTTGCCCATGTCTAGGACATTTCAACCATCAGGACTCCATCACTCCCATGGAATAACTATTATATCTAATCCATCAGCAAACTGAAAATTTAATCAAATAATGAGAAATATTATTCATGTAATATATAAGATATATTGGACACCATAAGGAGGAATGATATCTTTAATAAATATCTCTGGGGAAGTCCCGGAACATAAACACCAAATCTAAATGTATAAATATGGATTACATTCAATACCTTGGTTATCACACCATTCATAGATCGAATGTGATTAGGGAGGTAAAATGGTCATATATTTTTATTTCATGAATCTCCACCAATAATGGAATTCTCAATATGTATGATCTGATGAGTGGCATGATATAAAAATCACAAATATAATGGATTCTACCTTAAATCTAGTCCCAAAGACATTAATGATCTTTGACAACTCTGATTCGTTCAATAACTAAGATGCGTGGGAATTCTCTTTGAGACTCAAGATCAAATATTTTGTTCCTAAATTTCCATACATATTTCATTTCCCTATGATGTTAAACTGTATGAGATTTAAAAACTACGCGGGTTTTGATTCCTTCCATAAACATGATATATAAGTCCCCTAATAATGGATCAATCCCCTCATCATAATATTAAATTCCTCCCTATGTGGTAGTAAATTATGATGCACTTAGTTATGAGACTTCAAAATATAAATATCCACTCCTTAATGGGAAATGGTTGAATAACCTCAGATATATAAAGATGAATTTACAAATGAGATAATCTTCTTCTGCCTAGATAAGTAGTTTTCCAATGATCATTTTATTAGGGTAATTAATCTTGTATCAGGATTTTTAAGTGATTAGAAAACATATCTTAAATAAATAATAGATTCCCTGGGTAGGTGAGAATTTTCCCCAATAGTGTGTGATGAGACTATCCTTCCATTATCTCGACTAATGCTAGTCCCTATGCGTAATTGTGAATGGAACTCCAATTGACCACCTACCTTTGGAAAGAAGGTTTGTACCTATTTATGATAGAGGAAACCATTGGTTTATTCTATTATGAATGAAAATGGTGACCTGATGGTCTTGATTTTTCATGAAATAAACCCCTCACATTCAATGATTAGGCCAAACTAGATTCAACTCATTAATGGTTCCCAATTATATATTCTCTGTCTAATCAAGGATATTCAATTAATTTCATGAAATCAAGAAAAAATCCCATTATAAATTACAAGAAAAATATTAAAATCCCAATAAATTAAATATACCCAACATTAATATTTAAAAGGAAATATTTATATTTACTAATATATTAATTTAAATCCAAACCAAAATTGAAACTGATATATAATAAAATCATATACAGGCACAAAGAGAAAAAAAGTGTGGATGTGGAATAATATAGAAAACCTATATATTCGATCATTAAATCCTTATAAATATCGTAGGGAACATAAAAAGGACAAAAGAATGAATTCTCTAATTAGTTTTCTGTTGAAACTAAATATCATGGGTAACTCTAAAGGACTCCAGTTACATGTACTATATATGGTGACTCAACTCCTAGGGTAGCCTCTGTGAACCCATATATTATATTGATATAATAACTTGACTATATATGTCACATAATCCTTTATATTAGTTCTAAACAAACATTAGCCATAATCAAACCCCAGAGCACCCAACATCAACTATCATAATCACCCAGATAGGTAAATCTATAAAAATGTAAAAAATATAGATTAGAAAATAAAACAAGTTATGAACCAATCCATTTCATTTACAAAAACCATAAGATCCTGATGTTATAAATAAAGGGATAGGAGATAAAAATCATGTCACATTATCATTACGTCAATTAATTTCAATGATTTTTCTGTAAAACACATCTCACCACTAGTTCCATCACAAGTAAAAACACATTTAAAAATTAATTATGATAACAAATATATAAAAAATCACGCTCGATAATAACCTATTACAGATTAATGATGTTGTTAAAATACAAAGGGCTCTATTAATAGTTTTTCACATTTTCTAGAAAACCCAATTAAAAGTGCTAAATGGTCATATATGTGAAAATGGATTCATGATTCCAATATACTTTAAATAATTTAAAATTCTACTTTCAAAAGAATTCTTTCAACACGAGACCAATAAAAACAAAATTTAAAAAGAACTTCAGGGAATAATAACCCTTTATATTCACACCATTTGAGAGTCCAATAAACAAATTTATTTTCTAAAAAAATCCATTAAAACAACTCATTCAATATATAATACTGTAATGTGGTCAAATTACCATTAGTCATGAAATTTAGTTTTAAATATACCAAAAAATTAGTTAGACAAAAACATGGAACTAAAAACATCACATATAAATTGGTAACCTATTAATAATCATTTATGAAAAGTGATAAAACATTTATAATATTTGGGAAATTAACATGAACAATCACATAAATTACTTATTTATAAATAAAACCATATGATGAACTTAATCACTGAGTGAAATTTTAATTAGATACTACCATAATATAACCAAATATAAATTTTCAATGAAACACCTTTGATTGAGAAGGACCAAATGAGAAATATATAATTGACTGTAATACCATGACACTCAAAATAACTATGTTACTACCACTATGAACTCTAAACATTGTAACCACATGGGTGTTTTGGAAATAGATTTTTTAAAATAAAATTATTTTCATCAATATCTTGTGTCACATGAACAACTGAGATTAAACGAAACCCAAAAAACATAAACAATATTATTATTTAATTTGAAATTTATAAACTATACAATAAGCATGTTGGAATAAATATAAATAAACACATTTCATAAAATAAAAATTATGTTTTTAAATAAGTAAAATATATTGGTACATAATAATTAATTTTTTGTAATGTCCTTATAATTCTCAAAAATATATTTTTATATAATATGTTATTTATTTATTATTGTGAATAAAAAATGAATTTAAAATTTTCCACCTGTAGGAAATTTATTTAATACATTAAACATAATTTATTGGAATAAACATGAAAAAATTACTGTATAAGGATATTATTAATAATTTTCTAAAATGAATAAATTGTTTTTGAATATTAAAAAATACTCATTTTTATTTGAATTTTTCATTTCATTTAATGAATTAAAAATACCATATTATATTAAAATGGATTAATAGATAAATTAAACAATTTATATTTTTTAATCTAATATAGATAATTAAAATCATTTTCATGCTTAAAATTGATATAAAAACTTTTTACACATAAGAGAACTTTTTCTTTTGAAAACTGTTTTTTTTTCATTTTTTGGGTTTAATTTTGTATAATATTCTACCACATATCTGAAATGTATTTGGTAAAATAGATTACATATTTTTAATTAGAGTTATTAATTATATTAATAATTTAGACATACTTTTTACATAGTTAATAGTGAAAATAATAGAAAATAATTAATGTGATTGTGGTTAAATTGTTTTACCAAGGGGTAAAACCAAATAAAGAAATATTATTCCAAATAATTTTTTTATCCATTTTCACGAAATATTTTTACCTTATACTATCCTATATTCAAATATATAGTTATCTAAAATCAGTTTTCTTGGAAATCACATTATTAATTTTTATTATTTTTGGAAATATTTTTGAAGGTCCCCTCCCCATTTATAAAGGGGAATCACTCTTATATTCCCATAAGACATAAAAAGACTTTTTGTTCCAAAAATACATACCAAAGTACCTTAATTATATCCCTCTATCATACCAACCATCCTTGGTTTTATTAGAATACCATATTAGGATTCCAGTTGGTATAAACTTAAAGTGGTTCGATGAAGAAGAGGTATAGAACATGACCATGCATATTGGTATTTTATATTCTTCATCCCATTAATTTTTTTTTGAATTTTTATGTCATATAAAAATACGTATCTTCCATATAAAAATGTTTTATTATGTTAGTTCCATAACCTAAATCCCTCTCAACATTCATCAAATGAGAACAAATTCGTTGATTGTGTGTACGACATACTACCACCTTGCGATCCAATGTAATTTTTTTACAATAACAACCTATCTAGAAAGGATATATTGATAGAAATAAAAAACAATGATGATATTTATAACATAATTATACTTTTATAATTATAATATTCCATATACCTTTATACCTTACTATCTATTGGGGAACAATAACATCCACTATTATAAAAATGGTCTTTCCATTCAACATTCTAACATAATTTCTTCATAACCAATGATAAAATTCCCAATAGATTAATACTCCTGTTGTTTATTTAGTAACCAATATTAAAACATTTATCCTCATTTCCTAAAAAACTGATCATTGAAAGTCCTCATAGAATAATTTCTATATCATTTTTTGGTAACTGAAATTAATATTCAACTTTTGATATCATTTTTCATTAATATGATGTGAAAACAGTTTATAATTTTTTATATAGTTTTAGAATTTTCTATATGACTATCTATTGAGCTAAAATTCATTTAAATATCAATATTTATGGATTTCTAATGTTGTACTTCTATAAGTAATGTCTTATTGAACTCAAAATTTTGATGTCCATAATATTTGATAGGTAAGTCTGTTTGAGCCCCACGACTAATCGAATCAAAGAATATGAAGGGTAATAAAAAATGGAAAATAATTATTAGATCCGTTTACATTAAAAATGTAAAAAGTTTACTTTTATCACCAATTCATTAAAATACCAACCTAAATATACTTTTATTAAGACTTGTCACATCAATTTTTTAGGTATTGATGTTAGAAGTGGGATATTAACATAGGTTACTGAATAATAACTTTCAAAATTCATGTATAAGAAAATTTTAAAATGGTTTATTTCTAAAAACAAACATTAAAATAATTTTATATATTATTTAAGATGATTATTTTTAAAAACCTACAACAGGTGTTTTTTTATAGTTGATGTCGGTTTTTTGTAAAACTGATGATAAAATTGTGATATTTTATCAATTATTTAATAAAAACAAAAAATTAGAACCCCTATACAAGTGGGTTTTACCTTCAGTTATATTTTTATGTAAATTGAAAAATAAAATTTCAAATACAAAGGTTTGTATTTCTAATATTTACAATGTGTGTTAAAAGTTTTAAAATCCCACCAAAATTTTAATACATCAGCACTTTAAATATTTTGGTTTATAATATATAAGTCCTCATTCACTTTATTTCAATAATTTTTACCTACTAGAGATAATAATGTTTTAAATAATTCTATAATTTTTTATTTAAATATGGTATATATTCTCATCATTTAACTTTTTTATTATTATTTTCCTTCAACACTAAATTCCATGATAATTTTTCTTATGATATATATTACTATTCAGATCAAGATATGGAGATAACATTTTTATAGGATATTGAACAACAAATATGTGAAATTTATTATCGATCAATTATTCCAAAGACACCTAAGTTCTTTGCTAAAAAAATGAAATAATAACAAATAAAATATTGATATGAAGAAGACAACCAAAAGCATTGATGTTTTTTTGAATAAATAATATTATTTTTCATTTTTTTTCAAATTTTTTCAATAATTTGACATTCATTTTTTACATTGTTTCATTTAAGCGTGTAGTAAATATCAAAACAATGATAATTATAACATAAAATGAAAATAAATGTTGATATCTAAGTTTATTCTACATCCACTACTAGTCAAATTTTATCCTATGAATCATACTATGTTATAGTATTAATAGATTAATTTATTTTACCAATGACCATTGATAAAATGGTTATAAAAATGTTTTTTATATTATATTGGTATTTTATAAAACCAATGTGAAAACATAAGTTTCATGTTGGTTTTTTTCAAAAACCAACATAAAAAATCATCTGGAATCATATATTCCATATTTTTTTCACAAACAATCAACACAAAAAGATCGATGGCTTACTTTTTTATCTCGATTTATAAAAAATGATACCAAAAATTACACTTAATTTTTTTGAAAATTATATTTGTTAATAAATTACATAAAAAATTTGAAAAAATCGATTTTAAAATACATTTTTCTTCTTGTGATGGCTTGTGAATACATGTGTGCTACACCTCTCCAACGCAACGTGATGAATTTTTATATTTATTAAATATGGATAGTAATATGTATATATTGAAAAATATATATATGATCAAATAAAAATTTTGGAAATATGAATTAATATTTACCTTTTCATCATTTCATCTGTCGACAAAATTGAAACAATGTACATGTGTGCATACGAATTACCATCTCCATGAACAATTTAATTCATTTTCTATATGTGAATTTTATTTTTTACTATAAATAAATTTATAATGAATATATATTATATTTATATAATTTTTAAAATTATTTATATGATTGAATAGTTATCAATATACAAGGATCTAAATTACTGAACCAAACATTATATGAAAAATGAAGAAATTATCACAGAAAATAATAATTTTTATAAATAATATTTAAAAAAATATGATAAAAGGATATAGTAAATTCACATATAGAAATATATTTTTGATTATCATCTTCGAAAATATTTATATAAAATATATACTGGTTTTAAATGTGGTTTTAACACATTTGGAGGAACACAATCCAAGGGTATCCAATTATCATCTCACATTTATTAACATGGAACTTGAGCAATATTAGTACTTGTTTCTTCTAGGTGGTGTATATATTATTCATGAATCTATTTTAGATTATTACCATAAAAATTAGGGTGTTTACATTCCATCTAATGTTACATAATTCATTGGCCGTAAGATTCAAATGTTACCCATGTGGTAAGGGTTTCATGATTCAATAACAAATTTTATTCTGATTACATATGATTATTGTTATGATGATAAAATATTATGATCTATAACTCAATAATTTGATATATTTTTTTTCTAAACTAGTTATTTCTATATATTATGTGTTTTCTTATCACTTTCCTATCTTTATTCACTCAAGAGAATAATATACAATTTTTAATTAAAATTGGTCTATTCTCACTATGATAAAAAAATCCATTTTCATCTATATCATTTTTTGGTAAAAATATTTTTGAATAATGTTTTCAATGAATATATTATGTCATTTTTACCAATTTTATACATTTTATGAAATGTTTTAAAAAGAATATTTAGGAAGTTTTTTGAATTAGGTACATTTGATTTTTTATAAAAAATATAAAAGTAATCATTGATTTAAAATACATGTATTGAAAGGAATTTCTTTCCATCATGACCACTCAGTTATTTGAAGATAACATTAAATGTTTCCAAGGTTCTTTTCAAAGGACTTTTTTTCCTTATTATTTTAAGAAATTTTTTATTTTAAATAATTCATTTAAAATTGAAAATTACATTTTCCACAAGATTTTTTATGATATTTTTTGGTATTTCTTTTCATTAATGGTAGTATCCTCAGATGTAGCTTTTGATTTAATGTGGATATTATATAATGATATTATCCTTATTTATTGCCTATATGGTTTGTTATTATGATATCATGATTTTTATGAATCCTGTTACTTTTTCATTGTTAATATAATCATGAATTGATTAAATTATTATGAATCCCATTTTATTTCCATATGTTATTATATAATCAAATTATTTTGAAACCCATTTCTTTTCATTAAGTTATACTAAAAAAATTTATGAAATTATTATGAAACCCATTATCATTTCTTGTGATATGATATGGTGAATGATTTATGATTTTGTGGTACATATCTGTATGATATTCATTATGTGATGGGTGGGCCCAAAATTATATATTCCTCCAATTCACTTGGTAATTATTGATGCCTTATTAGATAAAATGGTTTATAATTGGTACTGAATCCCATTAAATAAGATACTTAGTTTAAATAGATATCCAATGGAGTAAAAAATTACTACTATTATGGTTTTGGGATTGATCCTATTCCACTATGATTGCCTTGATAATAATCCTTGACTACTAAGTAAATTATTTTCTATACTTATATGCATGCCACAAATATATGTCTTATGAAAATGTTATGTTTTATTTTTTTTCATTTCCTTCCATTATAATTCATGCCTTATAATGTAGCATGATTAATATCAATACTCAGTTTTATAGTCCATTAGATATAGGATATGTTTTAAAAAAGTTATTCTAAATGTTTCAGACCCGTATTATCTTATTAGGTTGATATCTATATTGATTACTCTTAAGGGGAATATGACATAACACTTTATTATGTTTCCTTTTCCATGTACTTAATGAATATTGTTGTGTATGATATTTCAAAGAAGGGTTTCACCTAAGAAGAACATAGTAATAAATCATTAAGTTTACTTATGAAACAATTGTTTATGTGTCCATGTTTCCAAATATAATATACCTATATGATTCTTATGATGATAGTGATGTTATGTAATTAATATTCTTATATAAATATGAGATATCTACTTATGGAAATTGAGGGGTTCTATAGTTGGTATTAGAGCCAGGTCTAGTTAAAATTTTTAATCTAGGATGATATAACAAATGTGAGGACACTAGGGATAAGCCAAATACAGGAATATGTCTTATAACATTAGCAAAGGGTTGAGTAGGTGGTTTCTATTTAATTTCATCCATGTCTTGATACTACAGGTAGATATGCGTCTGGAATATTCGAACCTATGTGTAAAACTATAAAATAGTTCATTGGGATATTATTATATCTTTACATATTGAAAAATAACACGCCTTGCTGCAGATATGGTTTGGTACTCTCAGGGGTTATTTTTTCAAAATTCAGAAACCCTATTTGGAAAATCATGAAAAATTTGAATAAATGATAACAATGAATGAACTAGGATATGAAATAGGTATCATATATTGAAAATATTTTTTCATGATATATACATCCTATGAATGATCTTCTCATGATTTTTTGGACTGACACTATTATTAATATTGCTTGCACTACATTTTTTTTGGTTTTAGTCAATCGTTGGAACCTAAATAAATCATGTTAACATTGAATATGATGAATAATGAAGTGATTATACTCATGATAAATGTATTATTATTGGGTCTACAAGGAAAAATATAGATTATATTCCAAAACACCCTTATCATGTTATGAATATTTCTGTAATTAAAAATGGTAAAAATAGATAATAATATTGCATTGAGTCATTCATTATTCAATTGCAACATTCTTTTACTCGTTTTTATAAAACAATGGTTGAAAATTAATGGATATAAACCATGGATATGATATTTTCAATCCTCTAATATTTGGATCATGGAATAGTCATTTGGAAAATATATGATTTTTAAGGTGAATCTGATAAATGGTGGACTTTTGATAAAAATACGATAAAATAAGATAAAATTTACTCCATATAGTGGGATTAATTTATGAAAATATTTTTCAATTATTAATTCTCCCATATTATTCATAAAAAAATGGTGAATTAATTCCTTGAGGTAAATTTAAAGGATTATGAATCCATTTGTACCTATGAGGAATAATGTAAAAGACAATAAATGGAAGATTATGGTATTATCATCCTATAGGGTACATTAATAGGAATGATGAATTCATTAAATGAGTTATAAAAATGGACTAAAGTACTGATTATGCCACCAATATCATGATTTTGACAGAAAAATAAATAGGTAATTCAATGGAAATTATAAAAAATATGGAGAGAATAAGATAATATCTATTTATTCTGAAATACTGAAAAAAACATAGGGGAAATTTTCTTAAGGGGGTAATAAATTTGGTAAGTGTGCAAAGGATGAATATTGGGAATGTGAATGATAATGTGATGAGAATAAGTCAGTTAATGATTCAATTAGTAACTATTCTCAATATAATGAAGCACCAAGAATATAGTTTTTCAAGTTCATGGAGTTTAGTAATCATTATAAACAGTTCCCAAATATAATGTTTAAAGTTAACGGTTGACATAAGTAACCTCTTCAGATGAAAGATAATTGGGAATTTCATACGATCATTATTTATGATGAGGGGTAATATAATTTTGTTGTTAAATGTACACATAACATCTACTCTATAACTGATAATGTGGTATTTAACTATGGATGTAGCTAATCTTTTAAATTTTAATAATAATATAATTGCAATAAATTATCAGCCAAATGACAAGTTTTTTAATATGTATTGAAAAAACCAAATGGTATAATGATTCAATTCCAGGTCTACGATTCTTATTTTTTTTAGGAATGAGTTTCTTGAAAATCTTTTTATTCTCCATTTGGTTTAATTTGATTTTATCTAAGCAATGAATTTGATTTCTCTACTTAAATTCCATATCAATTTACATAGAACAGAAGTCATTTTGGATATTCTAATCAAACATATGATTATCTATTAGTGTGATAATAAATATGAAATTTCTATAGAAATAAAATACAATGTATGGGTCTTTATTCTTTTTGAAAATATGTGACTATATCATTTGGTTGGGAATATACACCACATCAACGATATTCTTATATTGTAGGATTCTTTTATTCCTCTTGAAAAAACATTCCATGTCTTCCATTGAATCTGGAATATGAGTTCTCAATAGAACTCATACACAGTTCGACACATATTTTAAATAATCCATATAGAATGACCCAAATTGATTTGCAATAATTGAAGATGAAAATCCAAGAGATTATTGAAAATGGATTTATTTACCCCATTTATGAATCCTTGGTTTCAACAAATTTAGTTTGTAAACAAAATATGGATCAATGTGACTTTTAATTGATTATTAAGAGCTAAAAAATCCCAATCTCAAAAAAGTATCCCTTAACTCATATTGATGACTTGTTTGATCATATACATGTCTCCTAATACTTATCCAGGACTGAAATGCATTTTTTAAATCATTAGTTAAAGGTTAAGAAAGAGTATATACCCTATACCACATTGATTTCATTTTATGCACACTGAATATATAGTGATTCCCTTTCGTTATACTAATTCCCCCATATTCTTCACGGAATTAATAAATTGATTCTTTAGATATTAACATGATCAATTTGTGGTAGTATATATAGAATATATTCTAACATATTCAATGATAAATAAAGAACATGAAGATCAATTTTTGTTTTTATAGTAGAACCCATTGAAGGAGAAGTTGTATGAAAAAAATTACAAATTGTGACTTTTGGGTAAAACATTTTCATTTTTTGAATTATGTAATATCAATAGAAGGCATCCTATTTGATATAGAAAATATGGGGGTTATTAAATGTTATACAGGACCAACCAATATGAATTTTATTTTAAATTTCTCTGTTTTTTTCAATATTATGGATTGTTTGTGGAGAATTTCTCATGAATATCTAATCCACTCACCACGATAACGCAAAATATATCAAAGTTGCATTTTAGAAATTACTGTAGAGATAATTTCAAGTAAAAGAAGATATTTTTAGTCATTTCACCTATTTTTATATTACCCTACCGTAGAGAAGGTTTTGAAACCTATAGTGACACATAAAAGAAGGGATTGGGAAACATTATCATGGAAAGTGACATGGTTATAGACTATGCCTCATGAAAATTTATTTTTCATGATAAAAAATGTACAAAACATTATTGAGATTAATCAATCAATTTTTTTCATCAAATATATTGTGGAATAAACTAGATAGAGAAAAATGGGATATATATAGTGATCATAAAATTTATAACTATATATTGACATATAAGGAGCTGTGTAAGAACTATAGAAGATGGTTGGAAATGATTTGTGAGTATTGATACTCAATACATTCCCACCATCATAAATTAAATAAGGTAGATGATACATTGTGTAAAAGGAAAATTATGTCTTATCTATATGAGGATATGAAAATTTCTAAAATTTCTATATTTTCAAAGCATGTATCTACAAATCATTAAGGGTACAAATATTATCATTCTCAAATATTAGTTCAATCATATTTACAAGTGAATATTAATGTGGTAAATAAGGAATATTTAGAGCTATAGAGGAATGGAATAATTTTAATTAAGGATAATCATGATTTTAATAGATTGATATGGTTTGGGAACCATTTATGTGTTCCATCCATACCATATCTAAATAAGGATATGTTGGATGATGTTCACAGTTCATCATTTTCTACTCATCATAGAAGTTTGAAATGTATACACACATAAAAGATAATTTATGGTGAGAGAAGATAGAAATATATATTTTGAGTATGTATCTCAATACGTGGTATATTAGAAAGGTAGAGAGAAGAATTTCTATGTGGATGTTACAAACATTACCCAAACTAGAGTGAAAATGGAAAACCCTCACCAAGGATAATGTTATTGGAATCTACATATATTTTAATGTCCAAAATTGTATATGGGTAAATGTGGACCACCCAAAAAATTCAACACACTTGATTTCTATAAAATCAGATTTATATTTGAATTTTCATTCAAATATATACACTACTAATGTTAGATAGTTTTATGATTTATCACATTCTATTATATCTAATTAGGATCTCAGGTTTACCAAGATGTTTTGGTGAAATATTCAAATATTACTTGATACATAGTTTTTTTAAACTGCATATCATCATCCAATAGATAAAGAATATTATTGAACCATTCAGTTCATAGATGATATGTTAATATCTTGTTCTGTTCATTTCCATTATATATGTCTTCAATATTATCCCCTAGTCAGGTTTTCTTATGATAATAACATTCATTCAACTATTATGATGGACCATTGTGAATCCCGCTAGAAAAATATGTGTAAAACTAATTTTTTTGAGATGAATGTAGATAATTAATGATATTGGGACCTGATATAGTAGAGGAAATGGTAGAAAAAAGGTTGATCCATTTAACAATACATCTATAGTGACCAAGGACTATTATAAAAAGATATTTCATTTTTTTATGAATATTCATTAAACTACACAAACACATTCTTATGGACTTTATTAGTTTAATGTATTTGGAAACATGATATCCCAATTATCTATTCCAGAGGTAAAAAACATCATCATTCACTATTATCATTAAAATTGTCACTCGTTTTAGACATATCATAGGTAATACATTTCTTCCTAACCATAAATCTAGACATCAATCCTAAGTGACCGATCCACCTTTATAATGAAAATAATTTTATTATACTTTAATTAAAGAAACAAAATTATATTTTTCATATAATATATGATTTAATTATTTCCTTTTAATACCCTCTTATTGATAATTCCTTGTTAAAATCATGATTATGGTATCAACTACATTGTTTTTCATATATGTTTTGATATGCTATTTTTTGAAACTTGTAACCTAATCATGGTTCCCTTAAACTCAGGATAATAATAATGAAATAATTATTTTATTTATAAATCAATTATACTTTTATTACCAATCATGAACGATGGTTTTGAGAAATTATGTACATTGAAATCATGGACATTATATGCCATACGTACACATGAGTAACATTTTATATTTTCAATGATTATAATTGAAATAAGTTAAGTAAATTATTATCATTACTGAATGACAAAAATATCATAAATAAAATTTTAATTAAGTAAATTTACTTAAAACTATCACAAATTTAGGGCGCTGACCAAAATTGTGACACATCACTACATGAAGGTGGTAGTCCACACATAAACGAACAATATTTTCACCTTTTAGTGAGTGAAAAGGTAAATATGAAATACTATCTTTTTGGAATTATCAATATTTCATTAACATAATAATTATTTCATTTATATCATATATATTTATAGAATTTTTCCTCAATGTCATCAATATAATGTGTTAGTGAAAAATAAATAACATCTCGTTGAGAGGTGGTAGTTCACTATACACCCAAGCGACGTCATAGTATCATTTACAAAATTTATCAGAAAAATGTATATATGATAAATTGAATCTGTAGGTATAATTATTATATAAATATCATATTTATTCTTTATATCAATCATCATACCCAATTGTGAACGTTGTAATGGAAAAATGAATTACACCAGTTCGTGAGGTTGTAGTTTGTCATACACATGGATGATGATTTTGTTTCCTAACTGAAAGACATGGATATGGTTGTAGGAAATTATCTTAACAAAACGAATTTTTATTTTATTGATGATATTGGGAATATTATATCATCTTTGGGTGATAAAAATTTAAGTATATATAGGACGAAGTAAAAAAATACATGTGGATAAACACTACCTCTTCCTTGAGTAACAACCTTAAGTTTTCACAAATATCCTTCCTTGGTTGGAATTATTCATAAAAAGGCTTTAGGATTAGAGTCTGGAATTTTTAATGTCACTTTTATAGATGTTTTCCAAAGAAAATATTTGATGGTGTGAATAAGAGAGGATTAGAGGAGTCATTTTATAAATGATGTGAGTGACACACAAGTAATTTTTTGGAAGAAATACTTCCACCCATGATTGTTTCATGTC
Source organism: Viscum album (assembly GCA_963277665.1). Taxonomy (NCBI): domain Eukaryota; kingdom Viridiplantae; phylum Streptophyta; class Magnoliopsida; order Santalales; family Viscaceae; genus Viscum; species Viscum album. The sequence continues at coordinate 1,426,205,712 of OY728122.1, read as the reverse complement.
ACAAGGATTTAATAATGGATAAATATTGATCATAAATGATATAGAGCAGAAATATGGGCATAATATGTGTGTTTGTAAATTTTTTTGGTTATTTATAAACCTAATCGTTTTAGGTTAACCACAGATAACTCCATTTATACCATACCCTTGATAAATTATTTTTATAGATTTTACAATTCATTTAGGTAAAAGATTATGTTGAAAATATTACATGATATAAATTATGGTGATTTAAATTTTGAATCTATTTTTCCAAATTTCATTCATATAGATAAAAAATATAATTTAAAATTAATCTCTCAGACATGACATGAATGAAGGGTTTTGAAGATAATAATGTTCAAAATAACTAATTTTTTTTACATAAAATTGATAAAACTAATTAAAATAATATTATCAGATATATAATTGAACTATTTTCCCAAAAAAAAATTAATATTTAATTTATCTTCATAAATAATTTAAATGAAAAAATAAATTCAATTAAAATATAGTATTTTTCAGTCTATCCACAAATTAATATTTTCATAAAATTATAAAAAATTCACTTGAAATTAATTTTTACTTAATGATTTAGAAATTAAGCTTATTTAGTAATTATTTTGATGTTTCAAAAATAAATTTTATTATTGTTTAGATCACTGAATAATAATAAAACATTCTTATTGAGAATGTACAATATTAAATATATATAAATAATTAAATGAAAATAAATTACATTTGAGTCTATATTTTATATACATATATTCATCATACAAAAAATTTAAACCATAGTTATTACTATTAATCAAAATAAGTTTAAAAACTAGGTTGTTATAGACACAAATGAAAAATAATATTATTAGTATTTCATGGTTTTGTAAAAACTCAAAGACATGTGTTACACAAGCAGACCAAGTGTTTATTGTAGTGCTAACAAAACTTTGTGTTGAGTGTAATTAAATATTAACATTCTGGTGCATTTATGACAAGAAATCTATGAAGTTTAATTTAATTGAAAAAATAATAATTCATAAAAACATTGTGTGTTATAATCTACCGCACTTAAAATAAATTTCTCCCTAGAAATTTATCACTGTAATACAATAAAATTAGGATAATTATACCTCCTAACATCCTCATGATCCCATAATGGTTTTTCAAAATCTTGTTTTTCCCAAAAAACATTTATAGGGTTACTCATCTTATTTCACAACACAGTATTTATAAGAGCATGAGTCCCTATAGATTGTTCCTCATAAAAGAATATCATTCCATATTGGTATTGTAACACCCTGAGATTTTATGAAATACATTCTTTTTAATTTTATTGATGTCTTGTGTTGTATGCTAGACCAAAAAGATCTTGAACTACATGCATCCCTGACTTGGCGTGCATTACACGCAATCACGACCATCCTCGATAGCGTGTGTTGTACGCAATACCGAGTTTCACTAAACAACAATATGTTATATAAACTAGCCATTATGAATAGTAATACCAACTTTTTGAAATTTTATAAGTTTTATCTTTTGAAATGGACTTCATTTTTGGATTAAAAATATTGAAATTATCCTAGGGTGAGTTTTTGGTATTTTTCTGAAAACATTCAATTTTGATGAATAGGGAAAACACTGGGTTACTATTTAAAAACCGAATTTTTATTTAAATAATTATTTAGTTTAATTAAATGTATTTTAGATCAAAATTGATACATAATACCAATATAGGTTCAATGTAATTCATTGGATTCATTTTATAATAATTTTAGTTATATAAAAAGTTTATTTAACTTTTCACCATCTTTTACCCACCTCCTAGAAAAATTTAGAAATTCAGAAAAAAAAAACATAATTATACAACTTCTTTCAACGTAATTTAAAAAATATGAGACACATAGTTAATATCAAGGACTAAAATTTGGTTCAATGAGATGAAAATAATTTTTGGTGAAAAGTATCGTTTTACTTTTATTTAACACGGTTAAAAGAAAATAGGGTAATTAAGGGTAAAAATGATATTATTATTTCTCTAAAACATGTCCCAATTCTATTGGATAAATGTAATTCTACCAAAAACAGCCTTAGGAATAAAATATGACCATTTAAGTCCACTTTGATTAGATTAAGACATTTATTATTAATTTATTTAATGGAGGGTTAAAATAGTTAAAATCAATGTTTAATAACTAATTCATTTTTAATATAGGGTTATACAAAAGATAAATTAGACTATAAATATACAATAAAAATCTAAAACGATTTCCTACCCAATGGTATTTTATTTATAATTTTTAGAAATTAAATAATTTAATTTATTTACGACACAATGATGATGCAGTAATTATCTTATTAATGAAATATTAACATAATTGATTTTATAAATTCTAAACTAAATGTAATTTTAGACTTTTTATAAATTACACTAATTTTATAGGTTAATATGACATGTTAGTATTGATTTAGTTAATATTTATAGAACTAATCATTCTGTTATGAGCTTTAAAAAAATCAATTACCAAATAGTGTCAAAATGGACATAAAATAGTTTTTTTTAATATTATATTATTAATTTTTATTTTATACCTAAAAATCCAAGGTTCGGCCAAATGACTTATATAAGGTTATATATATTAATAATAAACAACTTGGGTTCTTTTGACTTGTTATCGTATGTTTATTAACCTTATAGTGTAAGAAAACAAGAAGACACAATAAAAGTTAAATTGTCTAACTTAAAGTTAAATGTAAATGATAATGTTAAAATAGAAACCTAAAGTTGTCTAAATTCTATTTGATGAGATTATTTAGACCCATACCCACCTTATCTTTGATACAAATCAATTTAGAGCTATTAAAATCTGAATATGACTTTATAATAAAATAATATTTATAGTTTTTCCAAAGGTTCCCCTCTCCTCCCTTATAAAAGGGCACCTCCTTCATCTCCTCCTCACACCACATTGAGCCTTCAAGCTCGGACAACCCCAAAGAATTTATCTTCTACACTTCCCTTGAAACATCCTAGAGGTTCTGGTCTTCTTCAAATACCATCTTTATTGCCCAAAGAGGAGGTTAAGAAGAGGCACTTCAAAGAAGAGGTAATTTCTGTTTCCGATTCTTTCAACTTTAGTTCTTCTTATACTTATTCTTCATTAGTTGTTTCATTATGAAGTAATAACATCAGTATCACTCATATAGGGATATTTTATTATAAGTTTGAAAGAACCCTATTTCACAATCTATCCATCCTACATAAAACCAAAATCACCACGTGTGCGTACGTACGGAATATCGTCTCCACGCCGTGGTGTAATCTGTTTTCGACCACCACCTTATTTACATGGGTATAATGGTGTAAATAAATTACCATATATGATTATTTTAAATTGATATTGATTCTAAAATATTATACATACACTTCAATACAATTCCACGGTCATGGGAAAGATATCATCACTCATGTGTATGTACGGACTACCGTCTCCACGACGCGATGAGATTAATTGTCCATGATTAATCATTCAAGAATGATTATAAAGTATATATAATGAATAATAATGAAATATATGACATAATGAAGGTATGGGATATATATATATGTCATATACATACTTCCATTCAAGTCAATAAAGAACGTAAAACAGCATTCATGCGTACGTACGACCTACAGTCTCCATGAACGGTGTGTTTCATTTCATTTATCTATCTATAATATATATATATACTAAATATATATTATATACATAAAAAATGTTTTACATCCTGGAATTATTTAAATCATGATATAAGTAATAATAATATCAATGACAACAAGTCCAAACATGTAAGATAAATGAAACAATTTTACCCAAAACGCTACTTTAACATAGAATTTACAAAAGAACGGGTAATACAAAGTCATAAGTGAACAATTTATTAAATAATAACAATTAATATGATTCTATAATGAGTCAATGACATTATTTAAAACATTATACAGGAGGTTCAGATACGTACGAAGCTTATCGGACCTACGGTAAGGGAAAATCACGCAATCTCAATTTTTATACGAGATTGTTTATAATTCAGAATTTACTGAGGAATATTTACCATCTACATCCATTTTTCCTGAATATGTAATATTATTTATATCCTCCAACAATTTTCTAAATCCAATATTTCTCTTCGGTGAGTTTTTAGTAAAAGATATGAAAGGAATCCTTGGTCGTTTTTCATACAAGGTACTTTTTGACTTTTCCGGCCAAAGTACGAGAAGAATATGTTTTTAACTTATATGGCATGAATGGATTTTTAGAACATTATTTCCATGAATCTTACTTTACAAGTCGTCCTGTTTATTTTTAATCAACTTCTTTTAGTTTAAAATTATATGACATTTTAAGAAAGGAAATATGTTTTTGATGTAGAAAGGATATTTTCCTCATGAATGGAGTTCAAGTGTTTTATCAAAATTATTTTCCATCTAAAATAATATAGGGTTATGTTTCTATCCCTATTTTACATTATTTTGTTTATGTTATGATGGAATTATTTTTATTATGTCCTTTTACCTTATATTTCTTAAGTTATTATGACATGATGATTAAGAATCCCATTTTTATTACATGGGTTATGCTATGATGTATGATTTATTATTTTGTGGCACACATAAGAATGGTTTCATTATGAGATGGGTGGGACCTATATCTCCCTCCAATGCATTGGGTAAAGATTTATATCTCATGATATAGACATGGCTGGAATGGTAAGTTAATCCAGTTCAGTGATACAGGACTGGAATGAGGTGTGAACTCGATTCAGAAAGGGACTTTGTCCACTAAGATGGTCTTGGTAGCAATTCCTTGGCTACTATGGAAATCATAACAAGTACTGAATAGTTACTACAATTACATGATTTGTTCAAATGCTATTTTATCAAGATTGATGTTCCTTTATGACGTATGCCTTATGTACCTCCAATATTTATATCTTTGCTTAATATTTTGATGTTTAGATTTTATGTTCATGTTTTTGAATTCAAATGTTTATGGATTTTTTTATATTCTCTATGCTTACCCTTACTGAGCATTTGATCTCACCCTTTATATGTTTTATTTTCCCCTGGGTTTAAAGAATGGTTTTAGGTAAGAAAACCAAAAAGGAAAGATCTTTATGGGAGATGTTGAAGTTCTTTGACCACGATTAGAAGATTATTTTCCGAGTTTCCAAAGACACTAAACTATTATGGTCCTTGTGTGTCTATTTTAGTTATATATAAATTATTCCCCAAAAGTAATTTAATGTCCATTTACTTCATGCTTTGGGTCTCTACAGTTGGTATCAAAGGAAAGTATAGTTAACCTTTGGAAACTAGGATGCAAAAACATTAGTGAGATCCCTAGAGATATTTCTAAGGTATGTCTAGGGATGTCCCTAAGTTTAAGTATATGTATATGTTATAGTCCTAGAATTATGGTAACAATATTATAATTTAACCTAAGATGTTAGATATTAAAGGTAATCCCCCTTTATTATGTTGTTTTCCTAGCATGATTTTTCCCTCTCACACTGTTCTTTTTGGGTTTTAAACGATGGTTGTAACCCGAAGGAACCGTGTTGATCAATGTAATGGACAATGCAATGATTGTCCTCAGGAGCAACCAAATATGATGGGAGATGGAGTGAAAAATCTTATTTCTATACTTACACAATCTATGAATCATTCTGTATTTCCAAATGATCAGAGAAGGGAACAATATTATATTGATTCCTTCATGAGGAAACGTCCACTATCTTTCAATAGGTATTCGAATCAACTTGTTGCTGAACAATGGATCAAAACCATTGAAAAGATATTTTCCATACTTGGTTGTTCAGAACATGAAAATGTCATTTTAGCTGTTTACCGTTTAGAAGGTGAAGCAGACCAGTGGTGGACTCTAATTAAGAATACAAGGCCCCAAGGTGAAATTGAATCCGTGGAATGGGATGATTTCAAGAACGTGTTTTTTCAGAAAGTACATCCACCTTATTCTTTGAACAAAGATAGAAAGGGAGTTTCATGATCTTAAGAAGAAGGATGATGGATCTGTCGGTATATACGAAGCAAATTTTACAAGCCATTCAAGGTATGCATCTGGCTTTATCATCCAACCTGAAACTAAAGTTGATTGATTTTTCATCGGCTTAAAACCAAGTCTTCTAAGGGCATTAGCTATAAGAGAGTTCAGTAGATATGGAGAAATTGTGCGTTGTGCTATCAAGGTAGAACTTGAAGTTGGTGTAACATATCCATCTAATGGTTTTGACCAGAAACGAAAGATGGAGACCAAGGAGAAATCTCAGAATAATGGTGAAAAGAATATGAATGTTTCTCTATGCTTAAAGTGTGGAAAGAGTCATGGTGGAGATTGTCTTTAAGGGACTAGAAAATGTTTTTATGTGTGGAAAAGAAAGTCATCGAGCATCTGAGTGTATAAGTAATGGAAAAAGGTTTGCTAATGATGTGAATAAATAAAAGACTACAGAGAACGCACCACCAACACTTCAATGCTTCAAGTGCAAGGAAATGCGACATTATGCTAATCAATTCCCTAATCCAAGTGTTAATGATGATCAATGTGAGAAACCTCTTAAGGAAAATGATAATGGGAAGTCACGTGCGATCACTATTTGTGATGTTAAGTATGAAAATGATGTTGTGTAATGATTAAGTGTTAATGTAATGGGATTTCAAAATAGTATCATTGAATTTTGAAATATCTATGTATTGGTCCTTTGTGGTTTTCTATAATAATATGGTACCGGTAACAATGAAAATTGATTCAAATATTTTTGAAACCAGATGATATGCACATAATGAAAGGATAAGGATAAAATAAATTGTTTGATAGTATTCATGAGCTCATGATTGATATAAGGACTAAGTGATATCATGGTTTGAGTATATAGAATTTTTGGGATTTTGGTATGTGGAAAGATTTAACTTTTGACAGCATTTATGTTTTCACTAAGGTTCAATGGGTATTAATTTCCCAAGAGAATACATGATTAAGGTATTAACATGTTTGTAATGTGACCAACATGATATATCTTATGATATATGGGGTATAAATGATGGTATTCACATGCTTGTTATGTGACCTCTCAAGTAATCATTTTCTTTACACTATGTGATTGGACAAAAGTATTTTTGATAAGCCTAAATATTGGAATGGATTATATTGGACATAAGTAAGAATTGTTTAAAGCTAGATATTTTTTTCGATATTATTTATGGGATGTTATAATAATGTAGTTTTAGAAAAAGGACAACCTACAAGACATGTGACATCTCGTCGCGTCAGACATGGTTACATGAATCGAACCCACAACCAAAGTGCGACATGCATTTATTGCATACCACTAGCCTACAGGATGTCCCTGGTTAGTATAAATTAGTTTTAATTTATTAAATGTTATGATATATATAGTATAAGTCCATTTTAGGAACCATATATGATTAATCAACTTATGTGTATTTAATAACTTTTGCTAACCTTTTGTTTGAGACAGATGGAATGACCCATCATTCTATCACATTATCTGCTAACACTTCATGAATAACAAATTCAACTTAATTTCTTTAAGAGATGAAGTGTAAATTGTTCAAGGCATGAACAACAGTGAGATTGAACCAAAATCATGAAGGTATTTCTTTTAATTCATCATCTTTAGGGAAATGATCTTCAAAACAAAAGCTATTGTCCTAGTGACCTCATATCCGATGAATAAGATGGCACCATATGTCATCAAAAATTTATGGCTTTGTGATTGTTGGATTTTTCATAGCAATGTTCTCTACCACTCTCCATCATAACATGATGGTTATATTTCTCTTCCATGTCCATATTTTCACCTTTGTAATCCTATGTGGAAACCCAGTGATTAGTTACTTTTGGTAACCGTTATGTTTCATACCTTAGTTTTTAAAGATTGGTTTTTGTATTCCTTTTTTACGATGTGGGTTTCTATTAACGAATCTTTTGAGTAGTAAACCATTTATAACCCCGACGAATTTTGAGGGCGAAATTCATTTTAAGGGGGGTAGAATGTAACACCCTATGATTTTATGAAAAATATTATTTTTAATTTTATTGATGTCTTGTGTTGTACCCTACACCAAATGGAGCTTCCACTACATTCATCACTGACTTGTCTTGCATTACACGCAATCACACCCTTCCACGATAGCGTGTGTTGTACGCAATACCGAGTTTCACTAAACAACGATATGTTATATAAACTAGTTGTAATGAATAGTTATACCCACTTTTTAAAATTTTATAAATTTTATATTTTTAAATGGAATTCATTTTTGGATTTGGAATATGAAAATTATCCTAGGGTGAATTTTTGGTATTTTTCTGAAAACTTTCAATTTTTGATGAATAGTGAAAACACTGGGTTACTATTTAAATACCGACTTTTTATTTAAATAATTATTTATTTTACTTAAATTTATTTTAGGTAAAATTGATACATAATTCCTATATAAGTTCAATGTAATTCATTGGAGTCATTTTATAATAATTTTAGATATATAAATATTTAATTGATCATTTCACCGTCTTTTACCATCCTCCTAGGAGAATTTGGAAATTAACATAAGACATAATTTTACCACTTCTGTGAATGGAATTTTGAAAATCCGCGAGACATAGTTAATATTAAGGACTAAAATCTTGTTCAATGAGATGAAAATAATTTTTGGTTAATAATAACTTTTTACTTTTATTAACCATGGTTAAAAGTAAATAGGGTAATTAAGGGTAAAAATGATATTTTTATTACTATAACACATTTCCTAATTCTATCGGATAAGTGTAATTCGACCAAAAACAACCTTAGGAATAAAATATGTCAATTTAGGTCCACTTGGATTAGATTAGGACATTTATTATTAATTTATTTAATGATGGGTTAATATAGTTAAAATCAAAGTTTAATAAAAAATTCATTTTTAATATAGGGTTATATATAAGATAAATTCTACTATAAATATTCATTGGAAAGATAAAATTATATCCTACATAATTTAATTTTATTTATAATTTTTAGACATTATATAATATAATTTATTTATGTCACAATGATGATGCATTAATAATCTTATTAATGAAATATTAACAAAACCGATGTTATAAATACTAAAATAATTGTAATTTGAGACTTTTTTTGAATTACAATAATTTAATAGGTTAATATTACGTGTTGTTACTTATTTAATTAACTTTTATTCGAACTAATAATTCTTTTATGATTTTCACAAAAATCAATTAGAAAATAGTGTCAAAATTGATATAAAATAGTTCTTACAAAAAATATTATATTAATAATTTTTATTTTATTCCTAAAAATATAATTTTAGGCCAAATGACTTATATAAGGTTTTATATATTAATAATAAAAAACTTGGGGGTTCTTTTGTCTTTTTATAGTATGTTTATTAAGCTTATAGTGTATGAAAACAAGAAGACACGGTAAAAGTTAAATTATCTATCTTAAAGTTAAATCAAAATGATAAGGTTAAAATAGAAACCTAAACTTGTCTAAATTCTATTGGATGAGAGGATTTCGACCCATCCCCACCTTAGCATCTAAATAAATCAATTTGGAGCTATTAAAAACCGAATATGACTTTATAATAAAATAATATTTATAGTTATTCCAAAGGTTCCCCTCTCCTCCCTTATAAAATGGCACCTCCTCCCTCTGCTCCTCACACCACTTTCAGCGATCAAACTTGGCCAAACCCTGAAAATTTCACATCTCCACTTCCCTAGAAACATCCTAGAGGTTCTGGTATTCTTAAGAGATCATATTTAGTGCCCAAAGAGGAGGTTAGGAAGAGGCGCTTCGAAGAAGAGGTAGTGTCCGTTACCGATTGTTTCAACATTATTTCTTCTTCTACTTCTTCTTCTTTAGTTGTTTCATTATGAAGTAATAACATCAGTATCACTAATATACTCATATGTTATTATATGTATTAAAAAACCCTATTTCACCATCTATCCATCCTACGGAAAACAAAATCACCGCGCGTGCGTACGTACAAAATACCATCTCCACGTCGTGGGGTAATCTGTTTTTGACCACCACCTTACATAAATGGGTATAATGGTGTAAATAAATAACCAAAATGATTATTTTAAATTGATATTTATTTTTAAATATTATATATACACTTAAATACAATTCCATGATCCTGGGAATGATATAATCGCTCATGCGTACGTACGGACTACCGTCTCCACAACGCGATGAGATTCATTCTCCAAAATTAACCATACAATAATGATTATAAAGTATATATAATGAATAATAATGAATAATAATGAAATATATGACATATTTAAGCTACTGGATTTATGTATATATATATATATATATGTCATCTACTTACTTCCATTCAAGTCAATAAAGAAAGGAAAACAACGTTCATGCGTACGTACGACCTACCGTCTCAATGAACAGTGTGTTTCATTTCATTTATCTATATATTATATACATATATAATGAATATATATGATATATATAAATCATGTTTTACATTCTGCACATATGTAAATGATGATATATGTAATAATAAAATCAAGAACAACAAGTCCAAATACGTACGATAAATGAAACAATTTTACCCAAAACGCTACTTTAACATGGAATTTACAAAAGAACAAGTAATATAAACTCATAAGTGAACCATTTATGACATCATAAAAATGAATTTGATTCTGTAATAATTCAATGACATTATTTAAATCATTATACAAGAGGTTCGGATACGTAATAAGCATATCAGAAGTAAGGTAAGGGAGAATCTCGCAATCTCAATTTTTTTTCGAGATTATTTATAATTCAAAATTTACTTGGGAATATTTATCATACACATCCATGATTCCCCAATATGTAATATTATTTATATCCTCATATAATTTTTTAAATCCAATTTTACCCTTCGGTGAGTTTTTAGTAAAAGATACGAAACGAATCTTTTGTCGTTTTTTGTACGAAGTACTTTTTGACATTTCCGGCCAAAGTATGAGAAGAATGTTTTTTAACTTATACAGCATGAATGGATTTTTAGAACATTATTTCCATGAAGATTTCTTTACAAGTTTTCAGGTTTATTTTTAATCAACTTATTTTAATTTAAAATTACATGACATTTTAAGAAAGGGAAAATGTTTTTGAAGTAGAAAGGATATTTTCCTCAAGAATGGAGTTCATGTGTTTTATCAAAATTATTTTCCATTTAAGATAATATAGGGTTCTGTTTCTATCCGTATTTTTACATTGTTTTGTTTATGTTATGATGGAGTTATTTTAATGGTGTCCTTTTATCTTATATGGATTATTTTATGATGGAATTATGATTAAGAATCTCATTTTTATTACATAGGGTATGCTATGATGTATGATTTATTATTTTGTGGCACTCATTAGAATGGTTTCATTATGAGATGGGTGGGACCTATATCTTCCTCCAATGAATTGGGTAAAGATTTATATCTCATGATATAGAAATGGATGGAATGGTATTTTAATTCGGTTCAATGATATAGGACTGGAACAAGGAGTGAACTCAATTCAGAAAGGGACTTTGTCCACATAGATAGTCTTGGAAGCAGTTCCTTGGCTACAATGGAAATCATAACAAGTTCTGAATGGTTTCCACAATTACATGATTTATTTCCATTATATTTTGTCAAGATTGATGTTCATTTATGACATATGCCTTATGTACTTCCATGATTTATATCTTTTCTCAAGATTTTGATGTTTAGATTTTATGTTCATGTTTTTGCATTAGAATGTTTATGGTTTGTTTTATGTTCTCTATGCTTACCCTTACTGAGAATTTGAGCTCACCCTATATATGTTTTACTTTCCCCATGATTTAAATAAAGGTTTTAGGTATGAAAACAAAAAGGGGAAGATCTTTATGGGAGATGTTTAAGATCATTCCCCATGATTAGAAGATTATTTTCTGTGATTCCGAGGACACTAAACCATTACGGTCCTTATATGTCTATTTTCTTTATGTATTAAGTATTCTGAAAAAGTAATTTAATGTCCATGTATGTCAAGCTTTGGGTCTGTACAGGTATCCCATTTAAGTTTAGTACATATAAATGGCTAGGTATATACTTCCTCAATATAGATTCATGTAACACATATTATACATGAGATAGTGTATGTTGAATCTTCAAAAAATAAGCAATAGTCTTAACAGAATAAATAATTTTAGAGGGGCTGATATACATAAGTCTTATATTCCCTTTATTCTCAAATATGATGACCATATTACATGGGGAAATTTTTAGAAACACCTTGTCACCCATATCAAATTCTAGATTTCACTTTTGATTATCAACATTACTTTTTACCAACTCTGATCTTCTATTGATGTGTTTCTGAATGGATATAACCATATCTATTATTTATTTTTATATAATAGATCTCAATAGATTTCTTTCTACAAATTTATTTTTGTAAATATAAAGGGATTCATAAGTATATATATAAATTCCTGAGTAAATGATATTATTGTATGAAATCTAAACTAGATGATATTGTGATCCTAAACACCTTTTAAATCCATTTAACAATAACTGATAATATCTTCTAGAGTATGAATTATTAACACTCACAAACCATTTATCATAAGATGATTCACAGTTCTAAGACACAACTATATATGAAGAGCTTGTTGAGTACTTCTCCAAAAAATCAAAGTAGACATTAGATCCCTATCAGATACAATTTAATGTGGTACTACATGAAGCCCAACCACTTCAATATTGTTTATCCATGTGATGAATTTTTATGATGAACAACAAAAAAACAATATTTAATTATTACCTTTATATGTTTTGGGGAATTCAATCATAAATCCTATGGTGATGCATTTGTAATAAACATTATCTGATTGAGAATGGTAATTTCATAATTCTTGACCTTTATCTCATAACCTTGAACCATTTACTTACTATCACTGAGAAAAATTCTCCAAAATATCTATATTTATATTGAACCACCACAATTAATATTTTATATGTGATAGTGGTTGGAATTATTCTCTTTCCACCCTTCAATTTTGTGTTTAATCCTTGTAGACTTTTTGTATCAAACTACTTATCTGCCGTATTATAGATTATCCTTTTTCTAAAAAAAATTGAATAAAAATTTATGAAATTTCAAAAACATGGAATTAATTTAATATCAAATATTTTGTTTACCCTAAAATATACCAATAACATTAATCACATGTCCATTTAAAGGAATTATACCTCAAAACAAAATAGTTATATTGCTGTAAATGTCTCCTAAAATATCTTTACTCTTGATAACCTAAAATCAAATAATACCTCATGAGTGGAGTATATTAATTTTTATATATTATAAATCTAATAATTATAATCCCATGATAGAATATATACGTCCTTAATTAATATTTCATGAATACATATATACTCTTAACAATAACATAATCCATAGATGTTATGTGATTCTTACAACCCATATACCATGTGAAAAATACTTCAAAAAAATAATCATGGAATCCAAATATATAAATACTTAAATCCTTACACTTAAATGATTGAAATGGAATAGTTCTTTCCTTGGTTTATTATATAATTCTAAGGTTAGGGCATTGAGTTGAATAATTCCCATGTTCCCCAATCATATGAAATTGAAATTGATGATAATTTTTCACACTATAACCTTATATTATACATAGATAAAAACTACCCCCATTTTAGATATTCCTCACAATTCTTCTTCCCACATTCTTGATATATTGGAAGATGAATCATCATTCCTCTGTGTTTGTTGCCACATGAACATTCATAGATGTTCATCTTGCTCTTATTTTACTTTTTAGGAATATAACTCAAGTTTAATTATCTAATCATATATCTTGATATATGATTTGGAATAATCATAATATATATCTCTCCAAAAATCATCAATTGTGGATTCCCATGGACACTAAATTTTCTATCAGATTTTTTTTTCAACATTATTCCTTCTAGTTTTGTCGATTATCTAAAATAAAAAACCATAATTTCAGAATCTATAATCATATTTGGAAATCATATTAATCAATAAAAATAAATTATAGTGTTTATAAATCATGAAAACATATTTTTTATCTATTACACATTATGTATATCCAAGATCATTCATGATCATCATCTATTTTAATCATACATGATTGTTTGAAAAGTGTTTGTGAATTTCCAAGCATTTTACCTATGGGAGTCAAACTAGTTGTGTTGTAAGGAACATATTCATGCGTTAGGTGATGATTGAGTCCAATTAAATGAATGCTTTTCAGAATTATTACCACTAGGTACCTCTATGTTAGAGGAGAATCAACTAGTAGTGGTTTGATACTAGTGAAATTTCTTGGTAATCACATGGTCCATCCTTTTTCCAAATTCCATTGAATTTTCTTATATATTTACTCATAATTTCACATATACATAGATAAAAAATTATAAATATCAATAGAAATACTACTAGGGGAATAAAAATACCATTATCATACTTTATTTAAATGGTTAACAAATCCTTTCCACCAATACCATCAATAACAACCCAGACCTATCAAACATATATATTGCATCATTTTTTATGAATATTCATTAAATTACATAAACGAATTCCTAAGGACAATAATTTCTTTCTATATTTGTAAACATGTAAAAAAACAATTTTAACACGGGTAAACTACATCATCTCCCACAATGTTCTTTATAACTATCTATATTCTTAGACAAATCATGCGTAAGACATTTATTCATAATTATAAGTCATAACATCCTTTCAAAGTGATTGATCATACTATATAATAAATATAGTTTTACTAAAAATATATTCCATAGAAATAATTATATATATATAATATAATATATTAATTATGTATGTCCTTTTATTAACTTTTTATTAAGTTTTTTTGAAAATCATGTTTCGTGTAATAATTGTTTCGTTTTTCATGTATATTTAGATTAGTTGTTTTTTAGTCACCTAAAATTGAACATTGTTACATAATATTCATTAAAATAATCATGATAAAATTGTCATATCTATAAATAAATTATAATTATATTAAAAATCATTAAATTTGGCTTTGAGAAATAAAGTATATTATCATCTTAGTGATGGTAAGCCATACATACAGATGAGTAAAATTCTTATTTTTCAATTATAATTATGTAAAAAAGAAAAGTAAAATATTTTAATTTCCAAATGATCATAGTATCATAAATGAAATATTAGTTTTTTTAATATTGTAATACATATCATCGATGTGGTGTGGTGATTAAAAGATAGTCAAATTGCTTCACAAAGGTGGTAATCCACATGCACATGAATTCGATTATCTTCATTGGATTAGTAAAAAAGTTATAAAAGAAAATTATATATAATATTATCATAACTAATATCATAATTATTTAATTTATATCATATATATTTATTATATTTATCCGTAGTATCTTCCATGTAAATTGTTTGGAAAAAATGAATCACAAAGCTTCGTTAGGCGATAGTCCGCAGTACACCCGAGTGACATTAATGTACCCCCTATGGAATGAAATATAAAAAGGAATAAATGATATAATTAATATATAGATATAATTATATTATAAATATATTATATTTATTTTATATACATAATCTTATCCAAACACGATTGGTGGTAATGGAAAAATGAGTGACATCAGTTCAAGAGGTGGTAGTCTTTCGTACACATAAACAACTATTTCATAACCCATTTGATATTAGTGGAGGTGGTTTTAGGTAATTAAATTATCATAAAAACGTTTAATTGTATGGAATATACTATGGTTATTATATCATAATGGTATAATAACAATTGAAGGAGGTGTGGGATGATATAAAAAAATGCACATTAAATAATGTTACCTCTTATTAGGGTAACCCAATTAGTTTGACACAAAAATAAATTAGATGAAGGATTCATGTCCCAATTATGGAATATAAGATGATATTAAGGAATATAGGAAGTTATTGGGCTAGTAATTTTCACACAATAAATGATTTGAAGATTTGAATATGGGAGGAGAATGGGTGGCCATTTTTAAGTGAGGTGACTCGAACAATTGTAATTTCTTGAAAGAAAAAAATTACACCAACACTATTTTTTGGTCACAAGGAAAAAATAATACAAATTCATCTATATAATATTATATAAGGTTGAAATATTCCTGTAAAATGTGTTTTGTACAAGTTTTGGGATCCTTATAACCATTATATTTTTCATTTAACCTCCCGGTAAACCCATTTTTACATTCAACCCATCAAATAATTCTTACTATTTTTAGTATTACATTTTGGTGAAAAAAACTATGTTGATAATATAAAATAACATAATTTATGATTATAAAAAATATCTAATATATTTCTATAAATTAAATTCATATAATTGGGATATTTAATTTGAAATTAATCCAATAGACGCATTGAGAAAGCTATTTTTAAAGATAAAAAAGTCTTAATGTATGAAAATTTTTAATATCAAAATAAAATCTAAAATTGGTTATTTTTAGAAGTATTGGAGTAAGAAATATATAATTTAACTGATTTAAATTTATTACAACTCCAAAATAATTTATCCTTATGAAATAATTTAACGAAAAAATCTTTTCAATTATAGTTTAGTATTTTTCACTATTTATCAAAAAAATTATCATTTTAAGAAAAATATCCAAAACACAACATTTGATAATTTTGACATGATTATTTAAATAAATGAAGATAATTTTAAAAAATGAATATCATACATGTTTCCAAAAAATATTTTATTACTGATCACAAAATTGAATAATAAAAAATATTATTTTTATGAAAATGGTATTTTTGAAACATGTACAGATTTTTATGAAAATTAATTTCATTTTTGTCAATGTGTTATATATATATAATCCATTATACATAATATTTAAAAATTATTTATTACTATCCTTATTTATATGTTTACTAGATAGTGTATAATTTTCAAGTTTGAAAAATAATATTAATAGTTTATTTTGGTTTCGTTAAAACTCTGTGTTGTGTGTATCAAAAGAAAACACAAAGTTTTATGTAGAAGAACTATAAAAGTTTATTCTGTGTAATGTAATATTAAATAGGATTTTTTGTGTAACACATTATATCCAATAAATTTAATTTATTTTTTATAAATCAAACCATTAAAACTCATAGTATTACAACATCAAGGAAACTTAGAATGGATGGAAAAGTTATAATGATTCTTGTTACTCTGATATGGTGTTTAAATTTTTTAAGAATAATTTTCAGATAATTTATTAATGTAAAATGTTTTGTAAATTGGTGATGAAATTATGTTTTATCCCCTGGTAAATTTTCCTTTTTATGTCCAATAATAACCCGACCATAAACATTTCATAATCTAGAATTAAATGAATAATTCACATTGAGGATATTTTCAGGTTTAGAGTTGTTGGGAGTTAGGTCATTACTATTAAATTACATATCAAAAACTAAAAATTAGGCACTTTTACTTTGTTTCTATTTTTTCATAAAATAAAAACTCTTGAAAAAAATGAGAGACGTCTAGTTCCATGTTTTAGATTGCATGAATTTTCCTTGATCCAATCCTTGACCCTAATCTACTTTATGTCTAGTGAAAAACTTTTCAAAATAATGGTATGAGAATAAAAAGGCTCAGTAAGGATTAAACAAAGAATGAAAACTGTTAGTTCTTTTCAAAACAACAAGTAAAACATGTATAATTTATCACAAATAATACCATTCACCTTTAAGATGTATTAAATACTCTATATTGAATAAAAGATCATTGATTTCTCTTTTGTAACCAAAATATTATCATAAAACCCATATAAATAACACAGAACATATAATGGTAACATGGGACATAAAAATTCATAAGTGGAATGACCATACGGTCGACTTCCACACACATCACTAAATGGAGTATCCATAGGACCGACCTTTATACCCAATGCATTAGAGGTTATAACGTAACCATCCAACGAAGTTTATCACGGCCCCACCCGTCATATAGTTTATCACATAACCACACATCAAATTTCCAAGTAACATCATAACAAATAAAATATTTCCAATATAAACATTTCACTAATAACTTTTCATTTGCAATCAGAATAAGTAATTTCATGAAATTGAAATAACCAATTCATTTTCATAAACCATTTAAAAATGGATTTTTGAATCAATGTGTACCATACCAATTTGAGGATTTTAATGGAATTATAATTTTAAAACATTAATTTATATATAAATAACTATTCAAAACCATTTTCAAAACATGGAAATTAATGATAAATATTTAGAATAATAAATCATTAAAACATTTAAAATGATATTTTTGTTAAATAGTTTTTAACAAAATGAGAGACTCTAGAATAAAAATAATTGAGGAATAAAATTTAATGAGAACATTATAATATCATGAGAATAAATTTATTCATGATATAATATGAGAAGGGATAGTATATATACCATAGAAGAGTGAACCGGTGCATATAAACAATGTAGTCTCAATGGAAATGTAAATTGAGATGAAATCCCTTATAAAGACGGTATCCTTAAATTAAGGATAAATCAATCAAATAATTATGTGTAAAAAATATAAATACACCCAATATAAGTGGATATTAATTGTAAAACAATCATAGTACATTAACACATATTCATAGGATGATATATTCGAGAACCACAAGTTTAACCCAAAGAATTGAAATTGTGTTAAGAAGTTCCCTTGAAAAAATTAAAAATCCTAACGACGTTACTATAAAATTCAGAAAAATATATCATGAGATAAAAAGATTATATCATAACTTGGACATAAAATTTACATCAATAAGTATATAGAATAATATATCCCAACATAATAAGATGTAAATTAAAATATATAACCAGAAAAAGTTTTTTAAAAAGAAGAGGGTGAAGGGTTCCCTTATCGGTTTGGTAACAGACAAAATATACACCACATGAATGAAGGATCATACAATAAAGATGTAAATAATCATAAATCAATGTATATTACACAATGCGTACAATCATGGTCCGTAAATAAACCACACAAAAAGAAATCGTGGAAAATATAGCATGAATCTCATGGGAATAAAATGTGAGATGAAGTGCTTTACCAAGTTGTAATCGACTGAGTCGTTTGAACAAAAGTTAACAAACAAAAACTAAATCACATAATACCATTAATATAATGATAATGGCGATAATATATATCCAATGGGAGTCCACAATATGCCACATGAAATGAAGATGTGGCGAACAATAGAAATCTTAGAAAATTAAAAGTGAGATAAGAAATCCCTTACATCATTTTCCGACTTGACCTGTTCGTTTATTAGTCTCTAGAATAATAAGATGAAGTTAATTTCTACATTATTAAGAAAATTTTATAGTTTATTATTTTTTTATAACAATTATTACGATGTTATAAACATTATACAGTCATTTAAGTTAATAATGGACGTTTTGTCAATATTTGGTACTTGAGTCAAAAATGAACTTCTTATAATTAAAAATTGTTCATGTGGTGAAACATAAACTATCTCCTAAATGATATTAATGATTTATATATCACATATATGAAATATATCAAATATATCCAGTATATATATGTATTTATAATAATACATATCATTTATAGATAAGAATTTAAATGCAGCATTCATGGAGACAATAAGTCGTACGTACGCTTGAACGCTACTTTCATTTCAATTTATTATATTAATAGAATTAAAAAATAATGATAAATAGGTATATTATAATTCAAGTATAATATTATATATCATATCATTAACTATATCCTCTATACGTCCTACGTATGGCATGAACGAGTCATATCATTTTGAGGGGGCGGTAGTCCGCACATCTTCAAATGAAATTTTCATGTTTACCAATAATGGAAACCATAATGGTATGAAATAAATGATAAATACTTAACCATAAAGAAAACATAATCAAAATATATATCATATTTATATTCATTTCCATCTTAATGGCCTCCATTATAGTCAGTTGGAGATAATCGAATAGTCAACGTTTCATGAGACGTTAGTTTGTTATCCACAGAAACAGATTGTTTTTAAACCATTAGATGGAGGCGTGTAAGAATAGTTCGAATCCTTATCATAAATAAATCCTAGTATATTTTAAAAACTGGTGTTTTTATAAAATAAAGAAATAAAAATGTTTAGGGGGTTGGAAAAGTTAAATAAAACAAAATAAAACAAAAGAATTTAAGAGAAACAGTTACCTTTAATTAGGGGAAATTCCTTTGGTTTGAACGAAAAGGACTTCTTAAAGTTCCTTATGCCAAAGTTAAGTCTTATATGATGAGTTGAGGGATGTTGGTAGATTAATCAGGAAACGTTTTGATGGTAAAAAAGGCTTGAGAGGTGTCAGTAATTGGTTATAAGTGGTGTCCTTTTATAGGGAGAGGAGGGGCTCTTTAGGAATGTTTGAAACAATTATATTATTATAAAATTATATTCTGTTTCATAAGGTCAAAAAATCATTAAATTAGAATATATGATGACTAATTGTCTAAATAATGTCATCTACTAAGTATTGGATAGGTTTTGGATATTATTTTAATATTGAAAATCTGATTTATTTAAATCATTTATTAATGAGGTAAATATTGCATCCTTATTGTGTAATATATAATATAATTTATATTTTTTCTAAAAGTTATAATAAAAATAAAATTATTTATAAACATATTTATCTTTTCAATTAATATTTATAGTCGAAAATATGACTTATATATCCACATGTAAAAATTGATTTACTAAAATATATTTGTTTTATGATTTTTTCATTTACTTTAAGTTAACTAAATTAAAGTGTCATTATCATTCATAAGTGGCTCCATGGGGTCCCAAAATAGACCCAAGGATGCCCATGGTCGGTCATTACACATCTAATAAGGTTAGGAAATTTTTTAATGTAATTTGGTATTATTATGATATTATTTTTACCTTTAATTACCCTATTTACCTTTAACCCCGGTAAATAAAAGTCAAAAGTTACTATTCCCCAAAAATTATCTTCACCTTATTGAACCATATATTACTTAATTATAATAACCATGTAGGTCGTATCATTGGAATTCAATTCACAAGAGTAGTAAAACTTCATTTAAATGAAAAAGTCGGTTTTTGAACTACTACTAAGTGGTTTCACTATTCATCAAAAATTGATATTTTTCAAAAAAATAATAATACATCAGCCTAAGATATATTTGATATTAAAAAATCAAAAATTATGTCTATTTTACCAAATTAAATATATATATGTTGTATTACTTAATTTAAAATCAATTCATGTCGTCAAAACAAATTGTGTTTTTCAGAAACAATAACTATTAAAAGATTGACACTTGTTTATGTACAATTTCAAATTGAAATTAATTATATAGAACAACATTGGATTAATTGGTAAAAATATAATTTAATTAGAAATTAAAACCAATTAAAAAGATAATATAACCATATAAATACGTTAGATTAAAAATCAACTTTGAGTTAAAATGCATCATTTTTTACTATTCATAAAAAAAATTAACATTATCAAAAAAATACCAAAAATTTACCCAAAGTAAATTTTGATATCCTTATTCTTAAAAAGAATTTTATTTTGTCAAATAAATCATATTAATGTGGACAAAAAAATATATAAAGTGGATTTTCCATTAAAAGGATGTAAATCAACCTTTTAAAGAATAATAAATTATTCATGCTTAAAATTTGATTCATTCACATTTTAAGAAACTAACTTTTAATGGATAAATGATAAAACATTTAACAAAAACATATAATCATATTTTAGTTTTTTCTATCCATTCCTTCCAATACAACTGAAATGCGTTTACTAACATTTTAAATAATAATATTATATTATTAGTGTGGAACATATGATTTCAAAGAAACATGTTGTTTTATATCGTGTACGCCATCAAACATAGCATCCCCTATAATGTAAAATTAATATTTAATCAAAAAAATATTAGTAAATATGAAAATATCTTTTTTTATATTTACCTGGGATGTTACATCCTTTCCCCCTTTTGAAAATTGCGTCCCCAAAATTTTAAAATTGGGATCAGAAACATCATTTAATGTCTTACATTGGAAAAAAGTGTCAATAAAACTATCACATAAAAAGAATGAAAAAGATACAAAATGTTTACCCGAAATAAATTATACTTGGATTCCATGTAGGAAAACAAGAATATGTAAGAGAAAAAAAACCATCAAATTTGTTTGGAGATTGATAGAAATCATGATTAAGAGAATGTTAACCAATAGAAAATCAATAACATGTGATGTGTTAAGGGGACTTTGATTACCTAGTAGGTAACGTAAAATTACTAAGTTTTTTAGGTTTTAAGTTCCTTTTCATAATTTGGGGAATTCATTTACTACATAGAATAAGAATATAAGAAAATATACATACCTTCAAGTATATTTTTAGACTTTAATAAGTTTTTACCTTAAACTCATCTTTTCTCCAAACAAGGAGCATTTAAAAAGTCTATGTCACATCAAAAGAACAAGAATAAACTTCTAGAGAATCACATAATCCAAAACAAGATATATATATTTCCCCTGTAATTAGACATTAACCAAAACCAATAATGGTGAGTATGAGATCATATAATCCCCCAAAAGGATTATCCTTTATAAAAAGAAATACTTCTCTTAATGTCCAAAATTCAACAAAAAGTACCCAAAGTGGAATAAATACCATTCAATATACCATTGTCCCGAAATTTCTTAAAAATAACCCAAAATAAGATTTTAACCCAAAACACAGAAAGATTTAGTCACATATTCCTCCAATGAAAATCTTATTATATATCTCCAAATACAAATCGAATACTCTTAATGTCTCATACTGAAGCGTAATTAACCAAATCAGATATTCCCAATAACACGTTAATCATTTCCATAAAAAGCCCAAATCACTATATGTCTATAATATAAAAAAAATTCTCCCAAAAATAAAATTCCACCATTACTCATCAAATGAAAAGATAATTATTCCTATAATAACATTCTGATATATCAATCTTCAGGGTTAGAAACACTATAGAAAGTTTTCCAATATAATCCCATCATCAAAAGGGCCTTAATTCATTTAATTATTTCTTCATCTTAAAATCTACCATAACTCTTGAATCCCTTATATGTTGGCCACTTACTCATCCAAAATTCTTGATGATCCATTAACCATTCTTTTCTAACTTATTCTGAAATAATTCTTTCCAAAAAAATAAGGAATCATATACAATGATTCAATAATCTCAAAACATATGTTAAGAAATAACCAATACCTTTTATTGGTCATTGTATGTTTCTTCATCCTCTACTGTAATGGAATTAGGTGTTGGTAAATATATATTTGTACGATCCTGGTGATCCTATTCTAGAAACATCATCACAGGACATCTATTTGTATAATGACCATGCATACCACATTTAAAACATTCAATTGATCCATCACAAAGATCTTTTTTCCCTTTATAGAGTCAATTGGATTATTCCCTTTACCATGGTAGCTTCTTGCTTTATGACCTTCATTCCCACATCTATTTCATATTCATGTCTCTTTGAAGAATTTTCCTAGCTGCTTTTCTCAACATCCTTGACACATTGTTTTTTGAAAAAACATACCATTACGATTATTACCTAAACATCCTTAGGGATTTGTTTCTCACATATACAATGACTTATAAAAATCACCAAGGTTGAGGTTGTCAATCATGAACACAGATAGTTGGTTGATAATAACCATAGGAGTCTTCATTGTAGCTCCCATTTTATTTATTTGCTCATTCATAAAACCGTCACATTTTTCTTCACATCGACTGTTACTTTGGTGCCTACTAGATCTAGCAATTTACTAAATCCAAAAAGCTCAGCATGAGTATACCATCATATAATGTCTTATGATGAGGGTAAATACTAATATATACTTATTAATGTTATCTTAAACTCATTACAAATAACTATACCTATTTATAAAATGTTAACCATTATAAGTATGTAACTTATGCTTAGATAACACCATAACCACTAAAGTTATCTAAATCGACCTCTCATACCAACTATAAGGACCCGACCTTTAATATTTCATAATCATGTTTTAATTTAATAATTCAAATTGAGGATATTTTCAGGTTTAGAGTTTTATAGAGTTAGGTCATTACTATTACATTACATCTTATAAATGACAAAGTAGACAAATCAACTCAGTTTCCATTTTTTTCATAAAATAAAAACTCCTGAATAAAATGAGACATGTCTAGTTCCATGTTTTAGATAGAATGAATTTTCCATGATCCCATCCTAGACCCGATTCCACTTTATGTCCTGTGAAAAAACATTTCAAAAACATTGAATGAGAATAAAAAATCTCAGTAAGGGATGCACAAAGAAGGACAACAATTAGTTTTTTCAGAACAATAAGTAAACCATGAATACTTTATCATAAGTAATACTTTTCACCTTTAAGAAGTAGTAAATAATATTCACGGAATAAAAGATCATTTATTACACTTTTGTAACCAATAGATTACAATAAAACCCATATAAATAACTCTTAACATATAAAGGTAACTTGCGATATAAACATTCCTAAAAGGAATGACCATACGATCGACTTCCACACACATCACTAAATGGAATAGGTATACGACCATCTTCCATACACAATCCATTGAAAGTTATTACGTAACCACCCGTCCTATCTTATCCCAACACCACTCGTCATATGGTTTATCATGAAACCACTCTTCAAATGTATAATTACCATTATAACACAAAAATTATTTCAATTATAATCATTTCACTAATAACATTTCATTTGCAATCATTAGAAGTAATTTTAGGATATTGAAATAATCAATCCATTTTCATAAACCCTTTAAGAAGAGATATTTGAATCAATGTTTCCCATACCACTTAGAATATTTTATTGGAATTATAAATTTAAAACATTAATTTCCATATAAATAAAAACTCAAAACCATTTTTATAAAATTGAAATTAATGATAATGATTTAGATTAATAAATCATTAAAACATATAAAATGATATTTTAGTTAATGAATTTTTAACAAAATTATTGACACTTGAATACAAATAATTTGAAAATAACATTTAATCATAACTTTATAATATCATGAGAATAATGTTATTCATGATATAATATGGAAAATTATAGTATATATACCATATATAAGTGAATTGGTGGATACCAACAATGATGTCTTAACGGAAATATAAATTGAGATGAAGTCCCTTATAAAGATGGTATCCTTAAATTAAGGATAAATAAATAAAATAAATATGTGTGAAAAATATAATTAAACCAAATATATGAGGATATTATGTATAAACCAATAATTGGTCATTCACACATATTCATAGGATAACATATTGAAGAAGTTGAAGTTTAACCCAATGAATTGAAATTGGGATAAGAAGTTCCCTTGAAAAAATTCAAAAGGCCAACGACGTCACTTTAATATTCAAAAAATGATTTAATGAGATAAAAATGGAATCTCATCACTTGGATATAAAATTTTCATCAATAAGGATATATAAAAACATATCCCAAAATAATAAGATGTAAATTAAAAGACATAAAAAAAATATGGCTTTCAAAAAGAGAAGGGTGAAAGGTGTCCTTACTGATTTGGAAACATACAAAACATACACCATATGAATTAATGATGATACAATGAAGATTTAAATAATCATAAATGAAATTATATTACACAAAATGAAAAATAATGGGATGTACATACCCCACACAAAAGGTAATAGTGGCAAATATAGCATGAATCTCATGGGAATAAAAAGTGAGATGAAACCCTTTACCACGTTGTAATCAATAGAGTCATGTGACCAAAAGTTAATAACCACCCATTGAATCACAGAATACCATAAATATAATGAGAATACGGATAATATATAACAAATGGAAGTACAAAATACACCACATCCAATGAATAAGTGGAAAATAATGGAAATATCACGAAATTAAAAGTGAGATAATAAATCCCTTACCTCGTTGTCCGACATGACCCGTTCGTTCTTTAATATCCTGAATAATTTTATAAAGATAATTTCTAAATTATTAAGAACAATTTTCAAGTTTGTTATTTTTTTATCAAATATTACCATGTTATAAATATTATGTAATAATTTACGTTAATAATGGTCATTTTGTCGGTATTTGGTACTGGAGTCAAAAAGGAACTTCTTCTAATTACAAATTGTTAAGGTGGTCAAACATACATAATATCAAAAATAAAATTAATGATATAGATATCATATATATCAAATATATCCAGTATATATATGTATTTATAATAGTAAATAACATTTTGAGATAAGAAATGAAATGCATCGTTCATGGAGACGATATGTCAAACGTACGCATGAACGCTACTTTCATTTCTATTTCTTATTTTATTGGACTTAAAAAATTATGATACATAGTTATATTATAATTCTGGTATAATATCATATATAATATCATTAAATCTATCATTTATACATCCCACGCAAGGCATGAACAAGTCATATCACATTGAGGGGGTCGTAGTTCGCACTTCTTCAAATGAAATTATCATGTTTACCTATAATGGAAACCATAAAGGTATGCTAAAAATGAAAAATACAGAATCATAAAGAAAACATAAACATAATATATATCATATATAAATTAAATTCCATCTTAATGGACACCATGATAGGTGTTAGAAGATAATCAAACAATCATCTTTTCATGAGGCGTTAGTTTGCCATCCACAGAAACAGTATGTTCTTCACCCATTAGATGGAGGTCTGTAAGTGTTGTTAAAATCATTCTCATAAAAACATCTTAGTATATTTAGTAAACTGGTGTTGTTATAAAATAAAGGAATAAAATATTTTTAGGTGTTTGGAGAAGTAAAATAAAACAAAATTAAACATAAAAATTTAAGAGAAGCTATTACATTTAATTTGTGTAAAAATCATTGGTTTGAACCCAAAGGGCTTCTAAAAGTGCCTTATATCTATTGTAAGGCTTCTAGTAAGAGGATAGGGTTGTAGGGTGATTAATTGGTCAGAGGATGGATGAACCAAAAAGCTTTAGAGGTGTGAGGAATTGGTTAGAAGTGGTTTCCTTTTATAAGGGGGTGGATGGGCTCTTTAAAAATGTTTGAAACCATTATTTTATTATTAACATATCATTAGTTTCAAAAGGTTATAAAATCATTAAATTCAAAGATAAGATGACTAATGGTCGAAATAAAATCATCCAATTAGAATTTGATGGGTTTTGGGTGTTATTTTAATATTTATAATATTATTTATTTAATTAATTTTTTAACAAAGTAAATACTCTATCATTATTGTGTAATATATAATTTAATTTATTTGATGTCTAGAAATTTTAATAAGATATACCATGATGTAGTAAATATTTTTATATTTACAATTAATTTTAATAGTCAAAATGATGACTTATATAACCCCATGTAAAAAATAATTTACTAAAAGATATTTGTTCATGTTATTTTTTCCATTACGTTAATTAAATTAAAATAATGTGTCATTAACATTCAAAAGTGGCTCCATGTTGTCCCAAAATCGGCCCAAGGATGCCCATGGTCGGCCATTACTCATCCAATATGGTTAGGACATGTTTTATGGTAATTTTCTTTTATTATGATAATCTTTTTACCTTAAATTCACATATTTACCTTTAACCGCGGTAAATAAAAGCCAAAAGTTACTATTAACCAATTATTATATTCATGTTATTGAACCACATTTTACTTACTAATAATAACCATGTATGTTGGATTTTAAAAAATCAATTCAAATAATTAGTAAAATTTCATTTAAATTAAAAAGACATTTTTTGAACTACTACTAAGTGGTTTAATTATTCATCATAAATTGAAATTTTTCATAAAAATACCAAAAATTCATCCAAACCTATATTTGATATTCCAAATTAAAAAATGATGTATATTTTACCATATTAATTACATAGAATCTGAATTAATTAATTTAAATTTATTATCCATTGTTTAATCCAATAACGTGTTTTTAAGAAACAATAACTATCAAAAGATTGACACTTGTTTATGTCCTTTTTCAAAGTGAAATTAATTCCAATGACCAACATTGGATTAAATGTTAAAAACATAAATTATTTACACATTAAAACCAATTAAATAGATTATTTAACCATATAAATAAATTATATTAAAAGGCTATATTGAATTAAAATATAGCATTTTTCAATATTCATAAAAAAATAAACTTTATCAGAAAAAGACCATAAATTTACCAAATTTTTTTATATCTCAATTCTAAGAAATAATTTTATTTTTTCAAATAGATCATATAAATGTGACCACATCTAGACATAAAGAGGGTTATCCATTAAAAGCCGATAAATTGACCTTTTAAAGAATATTATATTATTTGTGCTTAAAATTTGATTAATGCACATTTTAAGCCACTGACTTTTATTGGATAAATGTAAAAAAAATTAAAAAAAATATATAATAATTTTTTCGTTAGATCTATCCATTTTCTCCAATACAATGTATATGTGTTAAATACCATTTAAAATAATAAAATTATATTATTAGTGTGCCATATAAGATTTCAATGAAACCCATTGTTGTGTATCAGGTACGCCATCAATCATAACATCCCTTTTAAAGTAAAATTAATATTTAATCCAAAAAAATATTAGTAAATATAAAAATTTCATGTTGTTTATTTTCCTGGGATGTTACAGGTTATGTATTGAGCAGTGCTGGTTTCTTACCTCCTAGCGCTTCTAATGAACCCCTCTCAAGTCTGTGATGTCTTCCACGGATCACTCTATAAGAAGTATATATCTAAAACTATAGACTGAATATACTTATATGTCAAAACTATAGATCCTTATAATTTTTATGAATAAAAATCTATATATATTTTTGGATTGTAGAGAGAAATTAGTATGAAACAATACCACTCAACTGGTAAAAGTGTTGTGTTGAAACCACTAACTTGAAAAAGTTACATAGGAAACATATTAAATAATTATGAAGAAGTATCATCAGGTTTTTATATCTATGTAATTGAATTTGAAAGAAGAAATTTATTTTATGGGGGTTGTATATAACATCTTCATATTTACATAAATATTATTTCAAAAAAATAAATTTAATCCATAGCCTATGTTTCATGCAACATCGTGTTTAATGAACCCTGAAATGCAATTATAATATTGTAAATTAATGTTATATTTATAAACTATATATTAAATTTACGAGTATTGATAAGAGTAAACAAAATTTTCAAATTAATGTTAAAATATTATGTAAATAAATTATATTGATAAAAAAATATACAATTTTAATTATAGACATCAATTTCTTCTAAAATGATATCTTAAAAAAAAATATTTTTATTGATTTTTAAGAAAAAAATAATATAAATTATTTTTTTAATTTTTAGAAAATATTGTTGAAATAATTATCTTAATTTTTAGGAATCATCATGTTATAATTGAATTAGATTTAATGTTTTATAATTTTCAAAAAAACATAATTTTTTAATGAATTGTGAAAGAATAAATATTTTTATTTAAAATTGCCTTTTTGGTTAAAGAATTTATAAACTAATATATTATTTCAAAATTTTTTATAACTAAAAAAATTTATATTATATTATTTTTAATTAAATATATTCATTTTTAATCAATTTCATATTATACATTGATATTAATCCATTTCACACTTTTGAAAACATTTTCTTTTGAAAATCACTTTTTCATCACATCTCCATCTTTAATTTTAAATTAAATTCATTTAATTATCAAAATTTTATTTGAAAAAATGGATACCATATTATGGTAAAAATTAAAATGTAATATTCAATATGGTAAACTTTATTTTTTGTTATAATGATAGTGAAAACATTAAAAAATTAATTGCCACGGTTAAGGTTAATTAATTTTACCTAGTGGTTAAACCAAAAGATATGTTTATAATATCAAATAAAAAATGTCTAAATAAAATTTTTTCAATATATTTCAATATTATAATATACCAAATTTTAATATAAGGTAATTTTTATTAATTGTTCTATGAAATTTTATTATCAATTTGTATTATCACAACTAGAATTCATGGTATTTGCGACGGGTTATTTGCCACGGGATCCCGTCACAAATAAGCTTTAGGGACGGGGCCCCATCGCAAATAACCCATTTCAGAATATGTCATTGCTAATAAGTCTCTAATTATATACTATATATATAATCTCTTTTGCGATGGGCCTATCACAAATAATTATTTGCGACGGGCCCATAATCATGTCACAAATGCTTTTTGAAAAACTATTTGCGATGGGCCCGTAATTATGTCGCAAATATCTATTTTAAGAAAAAATTATTTAGACTTTTTGTGACGGATCCCATCGCAACAGATCCCTTCAAAAATAAGAAAGAAATTTAAAAAAAAATTAATAAAATTATGATTATTGAAAAATTATTTTTAATATTATTTAAATAATTAAAAAATAAAAAATATTAAAATTCTAAATATTCATAAAAAAATATAAAAATATCGTAAAATATTATTATGGTTATTGAGAAATTAATTTTAATATTATTAAAATAAATAAAATAATATTAAAATTCTCAATATTCACAAAAAATATAAAAAAAATCGTAAAATAATAATAATAATATTATTATTATTAGAAAAATAAACCACTATTAAAAAACATAATACTGAAAAAATATATTTAATAAAATTATGATTAATGAAACTATAATATTAATATTAGTAAAATAGTAAAAAAATATTAAAATTCTCAATATTAATAAAAAAATCATAAAATATTATAAATTAACTTATATAATAATCACACTGATATCAAAGACAGAAACTGTAAATATTTCTTATTACAACAAAATTAAATTCAAATGTTTTTGACATAAAAAATCACTAGGGGGGTCGTCTTCTGGAGGAGGTGGAGGAGCTGAAGGAGCTGGTGGAGGAAACTCCATCCCTAAACTACAAGTCAAATGGCGCATGTACTCCATTTTCTCTTGATGATGCTCCTGCCATTGATGCATCTCCTTCTCTCGTTGCTGCTATTGTTGCTGTCATCGACGCATCTTCTCATCGTGCTATTGCTGCTGCTGACACATCTTTTCTTGCTGCTTCTACAAACTCTCTATAAGGTCTTTCTAAGCTCCAAACTGCTCCTAATACTATGATCTAGAAGATGATACCTCTCTACGAGTTCCTCTCGAGATGGAAAACGACATCACAACCGTTCTATAATAAGTACGAGGAGCCATATGAATACAGATACCAACTACCCGACCCTTGTCAATGCCATACTGAGTCGCTTGCATCCATGACGCCTCATAGAAATAGTGGGCACCGGTCAGATTAGTCACCTCATCCTAACCCTCAGCATGTGTCTGAGAAGTTGCAGCCTCATATGACTCCTTCAATTCCACTTTGAAATTAAAATTCTGAAAATATTATATGCAGTTAATTGTCAAACTTAAAAAAATAAGACTAACCAAAATCTGACGCTGACGATCACCTCTAATCTCTCCGTTGGCTAGATCACTATACATCATCTGATAAATATCGTACACTCTAATATCGGGATGCTCGACTACCTATATGAATAAAAAATAAACTATTTATAAATGAAGTTATATAAAATATTTAAAAAATTACTTAACAGATGATCTCTATGCATACTGAATGTATGGCTACCAGCTCAATGTGTCACCTCCTATCTCCCCCGGTTCTGCCAAACCAATGAAGACCTCATATGATATCCATCACCCAACTAGTATGCACATAATCCATCCCAAACCTCAGATGATATTTACTCTGGTCGGCGGGCTCTACACGTCTCATCAAATACTGTCGCTCCTGCTTTCTTTATGGTCGTCTTTCTCAAATTGTGAAAAACTGACGGAAACGCTCACACATAGCCACCTCCCATGGTGCATGGATATCGCCACACATGATATCATCAATGGGATACCATAAACCCTAAAAAATTTATAATATAAAGTTATTAATAAAACAAATTTCAAAATATATATTATTTATTTACGTACCAGCCAATGATTTTACATGTCGAGCTGCACATCAACTGGAATCTGTTCCCCTATGGTCGATGGCTTAGAAAAATAATTGTGCAATATAGCACTCCCCTTTCAAACAACTAAATTCACAAAAATGTGTAAAAATAATAAATAATCAAACAATTAGTATATAAATAAATAAATAAATGAAATCTAAAAAACATATACAAGTTACCATACCTTCGTATGCGTGGATCGAAGCCTATATATGGACGTCACTCAGGGATAGGGTCATGAATCATCAGTCACGAAAGACCACACCCCCTATGCGTTCCTTGTGAACCACCAGTAGGCTGAGGGTCAGATGATCCCACATCCCTCTCATCCAAAGGTAACTCAGCCTCCTGTAACTCACGTAATAGATCAGAGTCCATCTAAAACAAAAATTTATCGTTGTTAGAAGATAGTTGAATATAACTATTATATGTATCTATTAGTAATAATCACAACTATAATTTAACTATGCCAATGTTCACCTTCATCATCATCTTTATATCTAACGATGTCAATGTCTTCATATTCCTCCTCAACTTCATCAATATCCATATGAGTTTCACTTTAATCATACCTTTTCATTTCAATTTCATTTTTAACCTCATTAACATATTCGTCCCCACAGACCCTTAATTTTGGGGTGTCTGCATCAATATTCACATTTCATTATGAAAAAGATGGATTTTGAGTAGTCTTTTGAAAATTTTCAATTTCTTCCACTTCAGCAGAACCACATTCAGTTTGAGTAAATTAATTTCCCTGAGATTTCATTTTTATTATAATCCACCAATCACCGAAATTTGTTGAAGTAGAACATTACATTGAATAATAAATGAGATGTGCCTATTGAGCCAGTAAAAATTGATCATTTTATACAAGAAGTCTTTTATATTTAATATCGACGATTCCATGAGTTAGATGAACACACAAACCTCTCTCAGTATCCAGCCACCGACATTTAAACATTGTTATTTAATTTTTCCATGATAACATAGCTCAATAATTTCATCCAGAATGCTATAAAATTCAACATCAGTTTCTCTGTGATGCGATCCTCTCAATCAAAATCCATTGTTCATTGTTTTTTGTTTCCCATTAAACACGTGTATGAAATCAAAAACCATTCACCATATATGAATTATAAGATTTAACCATTCTGGATGGGGGGTTACTCAATATACACAGTCACTTATCAATTTTATCAACATGTTAAGACACCTAAAATTTTTTAAAACAATTATCAATATAATACATAGTAATCTGAATTGATATTAAAGCATCAATAATTTATGCTACCATATTTTGAAACCATTGAGAATTTTTTTTGCATTCTTCAAGAAAAACATCAGTAATTTGTGGAACATGTTTCTTGATATGATTATGATATAACTTATAAATAAAATATGTTTAAATACTATAACAAAAATTATAGAATAATTTATAGAAGAACTCATAGTATAAATGTTGTCATTTATTCATAGATGAGCGTAACATGTGTATGAGCACTATGATGTTCAATGTCTGAAAGCCATCATTCTTGAATTTCACTGAAGCCAAGATTTTGCTAACTAAAAACTAATAAATGATTATCCATTTAATCATTATCACTTCCCTCATTACATCCCATGCGGTTTTGTTTTGAGGGATATTCAGAATCAAAATAGCGAGAGCAGAAAATGCAATTTCCTCTTGAAAATAAGCTTCAACAATTGAGCCTTCAACTAATTATTTGTTACATACTTTCTTCTTCAATTTCTGTATGAATCTCTCGAATGGGTACATCCATTGAAATCTGTATTGGACCTCCATAATAAGCTTCATGTAGAAAATGTAATATCAGATGTTCCATTGAGGTCAAGAAAGTAGGTGGAAATATTTTTTCCATTTTACATATAATACACCAACATCTTCTTCCAGTTTTCTTAGTGTATCATAATTTTTTTTCACTACACAAATGTCTCGGAAAAATATGATATGTCTTTTATCAAATGAAAATCATAGAATTCAACAAACATCTGAATCTAATCGGCATAAGTCTTTCCAGTATAACATGATAATCATGACTTTTTAATCTAGAAATATGACCATTCTTAGCACATCTTCCCAAATTGGAAGAATAGCCATTTGGAATACTGAAATCTACAATCCACTGAAAAAATCAAAACAGTCTCCCTTTGGACAGTGTAAAAGCTACTTTTGGCTTCATTAACCTCTATGATCTGACATATTCAAATAGTTCATGTTCTGGTCGTCTATGAATTTGGGAAAGATCTAATCATGTTATTACTGAATCTTTGTTCTTACCTAGTGTATCCAAAACTATATGAAATAAATTATCATAATATTTCTTCACAATGTGCATGACATCCAATATGTGGTGGACCATCAAATTAGACCAATAAAAGAGATCCCAAAAAATGCTTCTTTTTATTCAATTATGTTCTTTCCCAATGCCATGAATTTTCTATTGGTTTACTATTGGCCCAAATGTGGTGGGAGGTAATAAAAATACAACTGATTTAACTTTGTACCTGAGATCATTTTTTGAAGTTCATCCCTTTTAATTGTTCCTTTTCTGAAATGAGATTTGTTCCTTCGAAAAGGATGATCGGTTGGATGAAATATGTGATGACAGTCAAAATGGAAAGGTTTTTTTTCCATTGACGATCATAAAAGAATTTTTGTCTTTATTATAGTAAGGACATGATTTCAGACCATGTGTAGTCCTTCCAGATAACTTGCCAAATGCTGGAAAGTCACTAATCGTCCATTCAATGCAGCTTTTAATGTGAAATTTTGTTTCACAAAAAACATCATATGTACTAACACCATTACTATATATTTCATTTAACTCATTAATCTATGGATTCAAATAAACAACAATATTCTTTTTCGGATGTCTTGGGATTAATAAATTCAAAAAGATATAGGGATCCTTCATCAACATCCATGGAGGTAGATTTTATGGAGTTATAAAGACAAGAAAACATGAATACTGACTACCATAAGAACCAAATGGACATAAACTGTCAGTAGAATGACCCAATCCCACGTTTCAGTCTTCTAAAGCAAAAGACGGAAGCAGATGGTCAAAATGTTTCCATGAATCACCATCAGATGGATGATTCAAGATTTTACTGGTTGAAATATTGGTTTTGTGCTATGACATCATTGATGCTATGTTATGAGACATAAATAAACGTTGCAGCCTGGGTGTAAGCGGGAATATCTCAACTATTTTACAAGAATCAATATATACATCCCTGGTGGAGCTTCTTTATACCTCGATTGTCCAAATGCTGGACATCTATCCAACGACTCATTTTCACTAGAATATAAGATGCAATCATTTCCACATGCATGAATCTTCTGATAACTAAGGAGGAGATTACGAACCAACATCATTACCTCATAGTGATTTGTAGGAAACACATTTCTTTCCGGTAACAATGTTTTAACCAAAGATAATATTTGATTAAAATAGTTGTTTGATATTGAATTATCAGATTTAATAGCCATAAATTTTGCAACCACTTCTATTTTTCTTATCTTGTACCCATGATATAATGCATCCTCAGCAGACCTCAACAACTCATAAAATTCAGATGGTGCCAACTGAGAAGTTAAATCAATATCATCGTGAGTTTCATTTTGTTGAACAGATGGACTTGCAACATCATGTTCTAAAATTTGGAACTATGATGGATCCAGAATCAAGTTATTAGTATCTTCTCTGGAACTGAATTCACCTTGTTGATACCAAAAAACATAATCTCGCAGAAAAAAAACTGATAGAGATTTCACCCATCCCTGTCAAATGTGTGAAACATTCTCAGAGCATATTTTTTACAAGGACACATAATTGTGCCTTCTGAAACATATTATCGTTTTGATGATGAAAATAACATGAAACGTTCAACACCCTCAATATATAAAGGATTTAAACTAGAATTGTTTGGATTTTTGGGCAGATTTATCCAACTACGATCATCAAATAATGATTGATGTCGATTTCCATGTTCCATATTTTTATAAAAAATATAAAATCATCACTATTTTTAAATAATTTTTAATTATAACAATACTATCTCAAAAAATAAGATAAATAATTACAAATACTTCATAATAATTACCATTAATTAAAGGCGACAAAATTTCCAGTGGATTGATGACTACTCTTTTGTCCGACGACTCATTAACATGCCCGAGAATGAATATACATATCTCCAACCAGATTCTTCATTGTGATTTGAGTGTGAGAAAGATGTAATTAAATAAGATGTCGGAAAAAAGTGCCCCATTTTCGTCTATGAATCGTCTTCTTCCAACGATCACCACCTAAAAACATTATAAAAAATATGATCCTACGAATGCATATCCAATATTGTGTATACAAGATTGAATATGCCTATGTATCAGCACATTTTTCATATTGTTTTGAGTTGGTGAGAGTTCAAAGGGGAAAAGTTATCGAGAAAAAGTAGTGTCGTTAATCCATTAGAAATTGTGCCAGGTTCTTGAAATTTTCTAATTTTTTTTAAAATTTCTTTTTAACTATTCCTTACTAATTATTACTATTTATTAGTAATTATTACTTTTTATTACTATTTATTACTAATGATTCCTATTTATTACTAATTATTCTTATTTATTACAAATTATTCTTATTTATAACTAATTATTCTATTAATTACTAACTATTACTATTTATTACTAACCATCACTATTTATTTATAAATATTACTATTTATTACTATTTATTAGTATTTATTAGTATTTATAACTATTTATTACTATTATTTACTATTTATTACTTATTATTACTAATTATTACAATTTATTCCTAATTATTAATAATTATTCTTATTTATAACTAATTTTTCATATTTATTACTAACTATTATAGTTTATTACTAACTATTACTATTTATTACTAATTATTACTAATTATTACAATTGATTACTAATTATTACAATTAATTCCTATTTATAACTAATTATTCATAATTATTGCTAATTATTCCTAATTATTCCTAAATATTGCTATGTATTTCTAATTATTTCTAATTAGTTCTAATTATTCCTAATTATTCCTAATTATTCCTATTTATTAAAATTTATTTCAATTTAATGCTAATTATTGCAAATTATTTCACTTTATTTCTAATTATTGTTATTTATAACTAATTATTGAAAATTATTGCTAATAATTGAAAATTATTGAAAATTATTGCTAATTATTGCAAATTATTGCTAAATATTGCTAATTATTGAAAATTATTACTAATTATTGCCAATTATTACTAATTTAGCAATACATAGCAATACTTTGCAAAATGAAAATTGCTTGAATAATGAATGGAAATTTGGTAATCATAGTTATGGAGATGATTACAAATTTTCCCTTCAGTATCCAATCAGTTTTCATTTACTAATTATAATTATATCTAATTATTACTAATAAAAAAATTATATTATTAACATTCATGAAAAAACAGTATTAATTTGATTAATATAATAAAAAATTTATAAATTATTAAAATTATCAATATTTGAAAAAGGATTTTCTCTATTCTTAAGATGTTCCAATCTAAAAGGGTCACCAATTGTTAGGTCATGCGCAATAAAAAGTTTGTGTCATCCATGTCCAATGTAAACTCTCTAATTGTCCATGCATGGTTGATCACCTCACAAGTCATGTTGCAATAGGACGACCGAAGTAATGTCGTTCTCATCTCTAATAATCATCTCACCCCGTTTAAATATATCATTATTCCTTAAAAAATTGAGGGGACATCAATATCCTTCCCTTAAATTTTCAAGGGAAAATGGTCTATGTAAAGGGTCATGTGACATAATTCTTTTAGATGAGAAGGGCATGACCTGGGTTGTCATATTGCAACGCTATTTGTAAGGTGATCAACCAAGAAAGGACAATTATATCAATTTATTACTAATTATTACTAATTATTACTAATTATTACTTATTATATCTGATTATATTTAAATATATCTAATTATAGCAATTTGTATCTAATTATTACCAATTATTACTAATTATTACTAATTATTACTAATTAATACAAATTAATACTAATTATTACCAATATTATCTAATTATATCTAATTATTACTAATTATTACAAATTATTACTAATTATTACTAATTATTACTAATTATTACTAATTGTTACTAATTATTACTAATTATTACAAATTATTACTAATTATTACTAATTATTACTTATTATTACTAATTATTTCTAATTATTAATAATTATAACTAATTATATCAAACTATATCTAATTATATATAATTATGTCTAATTATGTCTAATTAATACTAATTATTACTAATTATTACTAATTATTACTAATTAATACTAATTATTACTAATTATTTCTGATTATTACTAATTATATCTAATTATTACTAATAACTTCTAATTATATGTAATTACATCTAATTTATACTAATTTAATTACAACTAAGCAACAATAAAAAAATTAACATAAAAAATTGAAATAAATAATAAATTAAAAAAACATAAATACCTTTAAGACTGATTTTCTATTGATGCAGACGGCTTCACAACTTCTTCGTGAACATAAAAAATTAACTTAAAAAAATTCTATCTCTAAAATCCGAGTTTTGAGAGAAACATGATCTAAAATTTGAGAGGAATGAGAGGAAAATGGATGGGGGTATATATCGGTTAGATTATTTGCGACGAGAGTATTTGCGACGGGTATCTCATCCCAAATAGTATCTTTTACGACGGGACCCGCCGCAAATACCTACACCCGCATAAGTTACTATCGGTGGTTAAAATGTTATTTTCGATGTGTCCCATCGTAAATAGTCCCCGCTGACACACCTTTTTGTGACGGGATGATATCCCGTCGCAAAAATCTCTAAACAGTCGTATGTTATTTGTGACGGTGGGATCCCACCGTCCCAAATAACCTTCGCGTGGTTTGGCGCGCTATCCGCGCCAAACTATTTGCTATGGGAGACAAAATCCAGTCACAAAGAGTTGGATATTTGTTACGGGTCATCACCACCGTCGCAAATAACCTCTCGGATGAACCTTTTGTGATGAGATTTATTCCTCTCGCAAAAGACCTATCGCAAAAAGCACTTTCTCCCGTAGTTTATTTTATTAAATTTCAAAAAATGCCCCTTCACCATCATAAAAAATGTCACCACCTCTACTATCCTCTTCACACTTACATAGATTTTTTTCATTAAATTGATACCCAAATAATCTCCTTATATCCCTTTAATGAAATTTAATCCTTATAATTATCATAAAACAATCCTATGAAGGGTTTAGGTTTAAACATAAGGTGGTTCTCCAATGAAGAGTTATAGTTTTAAACCATGAATATACATATTATTTTTTCTTCTACCCCTTATAAATATACTCCAACTTTGATGAAATAATAACATAATTATATACCATATACAAATATTTTATTATGGTAGTGAAATAATGTAAAACCAATTACTATTCTATAAAAATAGAAGTGAAACTGTCGATTCTGTGTATAATGGGATACCGCCACACGAACCAATATAATTTGTTTTCCATCACCACATATCATGGATGGATATAATTATTTATTCAATATATATATATTTATGTATATGTAATTTATGAAATAAATAAAATTTTTAAAAATTAATATCACATCTACCTTCTCACCTTTATATCTGTGGGAAAACGACAACATCAATTGCTCGTACATGTGCTCTAGCACCTCCACTAAGAGATGTCTTATGTTTTTCATTTTATTTTTATAGAGATGATAATAAGGATATATATTTTAGAAATATATATCAAACAAATTATATGAAAATTTATTCTTCAAAGTTGAATTTATAGTTACTGTTATTTTATTCCATCCATTAAGAAAATGGGAACTGTGATCATGCGTTTGTAAGGCTAACCATCTACACAAATGATGTGATTTATTTTCGATCTATAAAATTTATGGATTCATATAAAAAAATATAATTATTATTATATGATATTATTTCATGATTAAATTTATAGAGATTATGGTAACATAATTAATGTACAAGGGCCAAAACTACTGAACCAAAACATATATGAAATACAAAGAAGTTATATGCTGAAACAATTATTTTAATAAATACTAGTTAATAAACTGGTATAAGATGTTTTAGGTAAGCCATGTGTAGTATGATATTTGTGCTTTTGGTTCTGTAATATATTTATAATAATTTTATATTTATTATACAGCTGGTTCAAACATGTATGAAGGACATCTGACCTAATGTAAGGGATTTTCATCCTGCTTTTATTTTTGTGGGCACATTCCATATTCACCACTAGTTTCCCCTATGTGGTATATATACTACCCAGAAATGTATTTTATGACTCATACCAAAAAAATTATGGGATTTACATATAAATATAATGTTATTTAATTAATGTAACTTATTATTTAGAAGTTACCAAAGTGGAAAGAGTTGTATGATATCATCTCATCGTTTGCCTAGATTGTCTGTGATTATGCTTATAATGGTGTAATATTATAGTCTATGATTAAATAAACTCTTGAATATTCATATCTAATTGTTATATATGGAAGATAAATTTATTCCTTTCATTATCCCCTCATCATTCACTCAATATAAATAATATTAGAATGAAAAATGGACCTATATTGCTTTGGTCGAAAATATATTTTCATCCATATCCATGATTTTTTAAAAAAAAACAAATATTTTATATTATTATTTTGATTAATTTTTAACACTGAATTTTTAATTATAAAATAGTTGAAAATGAATATTCCTGACATCTTATATATGAAATATATTTTACCCATTAACAAAAAATTTGAAAGGAATATTTTTTAAAACATATAGAAAATTAGAAAAATTCTCCACCATCTTTACCAAACAATTATGTGATGATTCACATAAAATTTTTCATGGTTCGTTTCAATGAAAATAGTTTATTTAATATTTAAGAAATTTTTATATTTCAATTAATTTATTTAATGATAAAAATGTAACACTATGAGATTTATAATTATCAAAATAATATTTGGTAGCTTGTTTGGCACACAACACTACGCATAAATGTTAATAAACCATCCTGATACATTACAGTATATATTTTGTTTAATAAATTTTATTTCATTAATAGTTTGTGACCCATGAAACACCAAGTTTAAATAAAAATACATTATTAAAATGCTATTTAAAACTGACTATTATAACCTAAACATTATGTTTGATGATATGATTAGTTATAAATAATTTTGAACGTTATGATTACCTATTGATTATAAATAAAATAAATACCAGTTAAACAATTTTTCTAAAAAATCAAGACATTTTCTACAGGACGATTTAGTCACACTCTATGAATAGAAATAAAATTTAACATTATAATATTTTACAAAATTTAATTCCAAATTTTATTTTTTTAAATCTTAACATAAAATGTATATAACTGTTATTTTTTTTATATTTTTTAAATGTTTCATTTTTTAGTGAATATTATAATATACTAATTTTTAAATGAAAGACACTTATTCATTTTACATATATATATATTTTAAATTGTTTTGATGTAAAAGTAACTAACTTATATATAAATTAATCCAGTTTAGGGCATTGGAATAATTTTAATATTTATTTTTTTATATAAATAGGTTTTATGATTTTAAATAGTTTTTATTTAAAAACCATTTCATCACATTTATAGGAATAATTTTAAAATAATCTTTTCCAATTATGTGAATTGAATTTAAGAACATGTATTTCATATCTGGATAATTTTAATTTATATTTTATAATAATTTTTTCTTTATTTTTGGAAAAAATGAATACTAAAAATTTTAAAAATTAATTACCATGGTATGGGTAAAAATGGATATATTAGGGATTAAACTGAAAACATAAGGCTTAGAATAACATTTTTTTAATAAAATCTATTTAATTTCCATAATATGATCTTGTCAATTATATGTTGTATAATTGACTATTATGGAGGATTTTTCATTTTAAAAATGTGTGTTTGATTGAATCTTTTATAAAATATACAACTCTACCATTCTCCTCACATATAAAAGGCCACCCTATATTCTTTCATCTACACACCATAAAACACTTATAGTTTTCCCAATAACCTCTCAAATTAGTTCCAAAACACCGTACAATCATCTTTGAATTATTATTATTTGGAATAAATAAAACTTATGCAATATTTCATACACACCAAACACCAAATGATAATACCCAAAGTTTAGGTAACCCTTTTCAGTGAGCATTTTATAAATTTTTTAATTTATCAACCACTTTACATTATTAATAAATTATGATTATATAGTTACCACAGTATATAGAATATAATTTTTTTTTCTTAATTTCATCACCTAAAACTACCTATAATTAAGTCAAATGTGTTACGAAATATTCCTTTCTTTGTACGGTGAACTAGGCCTCACAAACCAATATCGTTCATTTTTTCATTACATATTATCACGGTTTGGTATGATAGTTGATTTAGAGTATATATATCATATTCATAACATAATGATAACATATTATTCATTGAATAATAAAAATGTTTTTTATCTCCATTCCATAGGATATAAAATAATGCCTCTTGTATGTACGAAGTACTACCACCACTACCAGAAATTTATTCTTTACCAACGATTTCAAAACATTTGTAAATGATAGGCAACCTTTGGTATAAAATATTCCAATGGTTTTCCAAACTGTTGGTTTTGGAGCCACGAGGATATAAATATCCCAATAGTTCTATGAGTAGTGTTGGGATACAGAAAGAAAATCAATTATATACCAATAGTATAATGTAACTGTTTGTATAAATATTTACCAACAGTTTATAACCATTACATATATCAAACATCATGCCTATACCAATGGTTTTCAAACCATTGTTATTGAATTTTATGAACGTTTCCCCATAATCCATTTGTAAAAGTAATGTAAAATGTTACATACCAACTGTTTGTAAACTCTTGGTATATACTTTCTCAAATGATTTACATGAAAATGTTGGTATATTTTATTTTTAGAAACATATGAAAATGGTTTGAAATCAATGGAACATGCTTTATATAGCTTCATCAAGCATTTCTCCCCCCATTTGCACCAACATCACTTCCACCGGTAGGTCAGCCTCCCCCTATGTAGAATTCATACAGAATTCTCAATACCTGGAGAATACATACCGAATTATGTATGAATTAATACAGAATTTATAGAACATATAATTCTAAATACCACCAATTCTATATTTAATTACACAAATATATAATTCACAATTCACAATTCATAAGTTAATTAAAAATTAAAACATACAGAATTCAATACAAAATTCAGAAGTCAATTTCTCTATGAAATATAGAATTTTGAACTGAATACATACAATATTGAATTCCCTATAACACATACAGAATTGAATTCATAATTCAGAATGTAAGAACACCTATATATGAATGTCACATTTTAGGTTTTGAATATGGAATTTTTGTTCATAGGCATGGGACAATTTAGATGAGATTTCAATTGTTGGATAATGTGGTATGCCATGTTGTAGTTAGGGGTAATGTTACATGGGGGTGGGGGGTTTTCCCAGGGGTTGGGTTTGTCCCAGGGGGTAGGTTTTCCAGAGGGTGGGGGTTGTCCAAGTGTGTCTGTGGGGGGGGGGGGTTCATGGGTGGTGGGGAAATGGGTGGTGTCCAGGGGTTGCGGGGGGGGGGGGGGGGTGGGGTGGGGGGGCTATCTAAGGCGGTAGGGGGTCTCCCAGGGGTGGGAGTGGGGATGTCCGGGGGGATGGGGTGTCCATGGGGGAGGGGGATTTCTGGGGGGATGTGGGTGTCCAGGGGGTGCGGTGGCTATCCAGGGGGTGGGGACTATCCATGGGGGTGGGGGTGTTCAGGGGGTGGGGTGGTGTCTAGGGGTGGGATTTATGGGGGTTTGGGGGTGTCTGGGGTGTCCGGGGGGGGGGGGTGTCCAGTGGGTGGGGGTGTCCATGGTGGTGGGGGTGTTTGGGGGTGGGGTTTCTAGGGGTTGGTGGGGTGGTGTCTAGTTGAGGCTGGTTGGGTACTCCTATGGGTGGTGGGGGGGGGGGGGGGCTGTCCAAGAGGGTATGGGTCCGGGGGGGTCTAGGGTGAGGGGTTGTCCAAGGGTGGTGGGCTGTCTAGGGGGTGGGGGTGTTCCAAGGGTGGGGTTGTGTCCATGGGGGGGGGGTGATGTTAA
The DNA here is from genome assembly GCA_963277665.1 of Viscum album. Classification (NCBI taxonomy): domain Eukaryota; kingdom Viridiplantae; phylum Streptophyta; class Magnoliopsida; order Santalales; family Viscaceae; genus Viscum; species Viscum album. Next base: position 1,426,161,182 of record OY728122.1, on the reverse strand, counting down.
TGGGGGTATGTCAAGGGGGTATGGGGTATCTTGGTGGAGTCTAGGGGTGGGGGATGTCCATGGGGGGCGGGTGTGTCTAGGGGGTGGTGGTGGTGTCCTGGGGGTGGGGTGGTGCCCAGGGGGGATGGAGGGGCTTTACATGGGAGGGGGACATCCAAGGGTGTTTGGGGTGTTTGGGGGGGATACCATGGGTGGGGGATGTCTAGGGGGAGGTGGTGTTCATTGGGGGTGGGGGTGTCCAGGGGCGGGGTGGTCTCCATGGAGGTGGGGTTGTCGAAATGGGTTTGGGGGGGAGCTATCCAGGGTGGTTGTTGGGGTCCAGGGTGTGGGGGTGTCCTTGTAGGGTGGGTGGGATGTCTAAGGGGGTAGGGTTGTCCGGGGGGGGGGGGGTGTCCCGAGGGGGGGGGTGTCCATGTAGTGTGGGTGTCTAGGGTGGTGGTGTTGTCTTAGGGGTGCTATGTTGTTCGGGCGTGGGGTTGTCCAGGGGGTGGGGGCGTCGAAGTGATGAGGTGGTGTCCACGGTGTGGGGGGCTGTCTAGGGGGGTTGGGGGGTGGGGACTTGTCCATGGGAGTGGCAGTGTCTATGGGTTGGTGGTGCCAAGGGGGTGGGGTGGTGGCCAGGGGAGATGGAGGGGGTGGTCCAGCTGGTGGGGGGTGTCCAATGGATTAGGGTGTGTCCGGAGGGTGGGGTGGGGTGGGTGGGAGGGGGGGATACTAGGGGTGGGGTAGTGTCTAGGGGGTGGGGCTGTCCAGGGGATTGGGGGATTTCCAAGGGTGAAGGGGGGTGTCTGGGGGGTGAGGTCTAGGGGTGGGGGTGTCGGGGAGTGGGGGGGGGGGGGGGGCTATACCGTGGGGTGGGGTTGTCTGGGGTGTGGGTGGGGAGGGATGTATATAGGGTGAGGTTGTGTCCAAGGGGTGGATTGGAGACCCTGGGGGTGGGTGGGGTAGATTTTCTAAGGGTGGTATGGGTGTATGGGGGTGTTGTTTTCCAGGGGGTGTGGTGGTGTCCAGGGGGTGTGGGGGCTGTCCAGGGGTTGCCGGGCTGTACTAGGGGAAAGGTGATGTCCGAAGGGTGGGTGGTGTCTAGGGTGGGGAGGAGGCTGTCCATGGTGGTGGGGGTGTCCATGGGGGTTGGGGGCTATCCAAAGAGGGTAGATGTGTCCATGGGGTGGAGGTGTCTAAGGTGGTCGGGGGCTGTCTAGGGGGTTTTGGGGGAAATCCATGGTGGGGGGGGGGGTGTCCAGGTGGCATGGGGGTGTTGGCGTGGGGAAGTCTCCAAGGGAGGGGTGAATCAGTCACATAAAATAATCAAGTCTAGTTTTATTATTTATAGATAATGAAATAATGATAATGTGTCCTACCAAATCACATATACAGTCTGGAGCAACTAATCACCAAACATCAAATGTCTGTAATATTAGTCAAAAAAGCAATTGATTAATCTATACCTTATCAGCATCACTATCATCACAATCATCATCGGCCTCACCCCCATCCTAATCATTATCCCCATTATCATCCTAATATCCTCAACGCCCTCCTCCTCACCCTCATATTCGGCCTTTGCTTACTTCTAACCCTCCTCATCGCCTTCCTTATCCGCCACCTGGCCCTCCTCCTCAATAGCATCTCAAACACCACTAGAAAAGCCACATTGTGAACCATATATAGAACTCATCGACAACATGTATTCATCACAAGCTGTTCTAGCCTCTGGTGGATGTGTTTTATGGAAAACCATCCATTAGTTTCATAAAGGTAATGTTTTCCCATGCAGACTATTATGCCATCTCTGTGGCAATTTTTCAGCATATTTCTCATGTTTTTTAACTTGCTAGAATTTAGTTTCACTATAACTCATACCCAAGGAGGTCGAATACCACATTGACACTAAACTCTTCCTTGGTCTGCAGTATACTCATCCAGGTTTCTCATCTCCCAACACTTGATGTAAATGATTATTTGGGAAAAAGGTTTCAGGTTCCTGGCCATCAAGGGCCACTGATGTAGCCTAAGAACATTATAAATAGGTTATTAAGATACAAAATAGATATTAAATTTTGAAATCAACAAATTAAAACATAAAATCTACGGATGAGTTGGTTTATTAACCGCCCTTTCATCTTTCTTATTACTACTCAAGAAAAACAGTTTTTGTCGAGGCACACATCATTCAATATTAATTTTTTTTCCTCTAAAATGAAATTGAATGTAGGATACTAAAATTAAAAAGCAGTTACAAATAATTAATTTCATAAATGAAATTATATAAAATACTTTTATACCTACTTCCTCTCATGATCTAGCATCATAGTACATCCTAATGTTTGGGGGGATTTTAGGGATAAATGTTATTTTATTTCTTCTAGATGATTACAAAATAAAATCCAACAATAAATGAGATAGTATTTATGAAAAACATGAAATTGTTCATTTAAATACCTCAAATGTGATTAATACCATAAACTGGGTAGTCACCTAATGGGTAATCATTTGCCGATACTATTCTAATAGATAATCGTCAACGACAAGGAAAACCTATAACTCTATGCCAACTCTACCATGCCATCCAAAAACAAAATTGTTATTATAGTGTCTCCAATTTCCACTTAAATTATATAGACATGTTGGCCATGAACCCTCGCCATCAGGTAAATTAAATCCAAGATGAAACCATTATATCTATCCATATAGTTAAAAAAATAACATATTACATTAATTTATTATTATTTTATTACCAATATCTCTGCACAAGCATTATCCTTGAATTCATTTGGAAACTGTAACCATGAGAGTGGACTAACGGGAATGATGTTATAGTGTTTGGAATGAGTCGCCAAAAACACCATCATTACTTCCCTATTTCTTCAGTCATTAGACTTACTTTATTGTAGTCCAACATCAACTGCGTGCGGCGGTTCCACACTGCACACATGCATGTACACTCACAAATCTTCCTCCTATTAGTATATGTATATGTTATGAATGAAAAAAATCTAATTTTTCAATAAATCTTATAATGGAAATAAATAATGGTATAATAATTTGTTAGGGTTATATAAATATACATGTGGTAGTCTGATAAATGGGTGTCCTTGGATTAGAAGAAACAAAAAGAATGCCTTATATAGGTAGAGAGGGTCCAAATGTATTCTCTACAGGGACAAACACTAGAGGATCATGAGTTGAAAATAATAAATATAAAAGCGTGGAGATAAGAAATCTGATGTAAAAGAAGCTGACACGGATGGATGGACGTATACGGGATGTGGAGTGGGAATCATCATCCGATATGGTAAAGACGAGTGAGGAGGATCATCTGTAATGGGTAATGAAAACACGAGAGGAAAAAATATCATGTGTGTCCCTAATGACACACCGGGATCATAATGTGGGATAGATGGTATGTCAATGGGAGGGGTAGGGTCTAATCAGGTACAACGACAAGATCGACAAGCTCTCGTACCACCCCCTCATACGAACACCCTGAGTATTGGGACCACTACTAGGATGATCATCAAATAATTGTCTCCTAAGAGGTGGATCCTATAAAAATTTAGAAATCAAAATCAATCACATTAAAATATATATTATTTAAATATCTATATTTGAAATAGAAAACTAACTATAGGCACTAGTGGTCGAATTACCATCTCATTAGTGCCATGATTGTTTTCCATCATATTTTTATATTGCCTCTATTCAATTGGTTGTATTTAATTTTTTTGAAAACAAATATAGAAGTAATTATAAATGGATAACTAATGTTTAACCCAAACAAATCTGAGAGGGAATAGGTGGATTCATGGATAATTTATCTATCCATTGTTTTAGGTGATCTTGAATGGATATACAATGAATTCAATAAATTGTATAATATTTAATAATAAAATTTAATTTTGAGCTAGATGGGTATTTACTATGTGTCATATGTCTATAAATTATGAATTATTAAATACTTAAGATAGTTGGAAATTATTATATACACATATGAACATGGATAAAATATCTACCAGATTCAAATAATATTGAAACCAATAAAAATAAAAAATTCATATAACTGTCAAGTTGGATACAATATATTTTTGAGCAATATTAAATCAATTTCAATAGTACCATCCTTAACAACACATGTCAAGAGAAATCGAAAGAATTGAGTTCATGGATGGATGATTATATATATTTCTGACCACTATATCAGGTTCACTATCAACTAAAAAAATTAAGCTATTGGAGTCATAAAAATTAATAAATGGTTCATTTCCAACGACAATAAGGATGGTGGAAATTCAATTATCACCATCATAAAAAACATGTCTTGGGATTACCTCAATAATGAAATCAAATTTTGATTGAGAAATGGTCATTGACATAAAAAACTTCTTTCACCATTGATTCCAATATATATGGTTCATCAGAAGCAAGAGTGTGAGTCATATCAATTAATTGAAATCTGAAATCATCAATAGATGTACCCTTCCTCAACATAGAATCAAACCACATGAATTTCATCATTATTACTCATCCATGAGATTAATAATCCAATATTATTAATTTTTCAATGACTCCATAATAACCAAAATTTTAAAATCACAATCTACTCTACGACGCACTGGTATAATAATATGTTGTAGTAGTATCCATAACACCATTACATTGTTTTCTCATGTTCTTTTCTCTTTTATTGATAATAAATCAATATCCATAGATAATAATTTATTTAAAATCATGAACCACTGTATTAGGACAAAAATACACAACTCGTATTTCCTAAGAGATAGACTCACCTTGTTAACTCAATACCTGAAATATAAATGAATATTAAACATAATTAAAGAATTTTTAAATTATTTTAAATAGTAATATTATTACCATCAATTTTTACCATGGAGAAAACTCTTTTCTATGGAGTGTCTCCCTCCTTCTCAAGGATAAAGTGTGATGATTTCTATTAATCATCGCTTTATGTTCCATGTAAATAAAAATAAGAATAGTTAAATATATATATATATATAATATACATATTCAATTTACTTATAATATGTAGTCATTGAACAAATCTTAGATTAAATAAACTATGTGATGGGCCATCTCCCGCTCATCAAGGCATAATATCGTCAATATATATGATCTATGAATTACTCCTGTTTAAAGATGTGATGGAAAACTGGGTTCATTTAGCTCGTATTATTCTTATTTGTTTCTCATCGATCTTTTTATTCTTGAAATAAGATCAGAAAAATACATAGAGAATAAATCCATACATTCTTGATCCAATTAACCATTAATGATAGAACATTCGAGGTGATTCCTATTTCAGACATATGAATTTGATGTGTTTGTATTTTTTCGTTGGATACATCCAGTGAAAAGAAATAGGTCATCCGAGATGTACTTCAGTTTTAATGTGGATATTCAGATGCATCATGCATGTTAAAATTGATGGAGGATATATTTTCTCTAACTCACACAAAATCAGTGGGGCATCTACCACTATATTTTTTAAGAAATATTTTGAAGTCATTTTAGCACAAAGATCTCTAAACAAATGGAACAACCGAATAAAATCCACCCATACATTTTTTTGTGAAAAGATAAAATATTTCTATTGGAATAAACTCATGTAGTAGGATGTGATAATCAAGAGTCTTCAACGATTATTGCTTCAACCCTATTATATTGACCCGTTTAGATATGTTTCTTGAATAGCGATAATGATATTTAATATTCTCAAGTACATCTAGAAATTTCTTTTTTTCTATAAGTGTCATCACATAAAAATCACATGGAACAGTCCATTTATTTTCACTGATACACATAGGATGCAATTCTGGTCTGATGGCCTAATCCACCAAGTCACGCCAATAACATAAATCCTCTTTTGTCTTTACCATAACATTTTCATGAATTGAATGCAAAATTTAACACATATTTTTTTTCATTGTGAATTACGTCTAAGAAATTACGTAAAAGATTGGTTGACCAATAAGGTAAATAAAGAAGATACTTCTCTTCTTATAATTGTAAGAGGTTTCGGTGGAAACATGATTCCTCTTTCTAGATTTCATTTGACCCTTCTGGAATGAAAAATAGAGATCATTCATTTTATTAAGAACATCAGTTATAGAAAAACACTGAGTTGGATCATGGGTCTCCGAGGTATTTTCAAATCATCAATGATTATTTTTATATCGATGGTCTATAGGCAAGAATAATTGATGTCCCATAAAACTGAAATTGCTACATTTCTTTAGTCATTAAGAACGTGTATTCTTCCTACAAACTATTTATGATAATTTTCTCTTCGTGATCCATTTAGATATCATTTCATTTGCAATAAAATCACTGATCACCCATTCTTGCTCAAAACACTTCTGAAATATGTCTTTCAAACATGCATTGTATGTGCGCACACCCACATCCAAAAGAATATTCAAATCATTCTTTAAATGTAGCATATATTTGTCTATATCATTATCGGCATCAGAAGGGATAGATATGAGTATACTTATGAAAGTGAATGGATTTTTCATAAACAACCATGATGGAAGGTTATAAATGTGTTTAAAAATCATTCCTTTGTTGTGTGAAGTAATCATCTTCCCAAATGGATTAAAATCATCACATGAAAGACCCAACCTCACATTAGGAATGCCAGCTGCGAAAATCAAGATATTGAGAATCAAATCTCTGCCATTAAAATCCATCTGCAGGGTAAACCAAGTCATCACTCCTCTTTCTCTTGGTATCATGAAATTACATTTTGTTGTTGTTTCATTAGACATAAAATGATTCTAGTGTCTATGGATAAATGGAATGTGCCACACGAGATGGTGATTCATTAGCTTTTGGATTCCTACGGGATGTGCCACATTTTATACACTGATTTTGTTTAGCAGTTTCCTCCCAGAATAAACTACAATCATTCAGGCATGCATGAATCTTGTTTCTTAGAAATCAATGTTATTCAACTAAAATTAATGAAATATTGTTGTTTGAGGGAATATCTTCATCATCTCGAAGTAGTTCCTTCATGAAGGTAAAAATGAAATCAATGGTAGTTTTAGAAATCCCATACATTATTTTCCCATGAAATAATCAAATTAAAAAATCAAGCATTTTCATTTTACCGCATTTTTGATATATTGGAGTCTTGTAAGCATAATTCAATTTTTTCACAATGAAAACAACAACATTTTCATTAGACACATCATGTGTGTTCATATCAAAGACATCTTGGGTCAAGATCCTTTGCATTTCAGGATGAAAAATAAATAGGAACTTGTCATATAAAAAATTCTTCAATCCAATCCACTCATTTGTATCATCAGCAATTTGCGATTTATTTTTCTCCCCATTGTGAAACCACATATAGTAGTTTTCTAGAAAACAATATATGGGTATGTGGTAGATTACATCTTCCCAAATTAATCAAGGTCTTCCAATACAACTGTAATTGGGGATTCTTATATTACAACAATCTTAATCATTTTTAAATGAAAAATCTAAAAATATCTCCAAATAGTTTTGAAATTATCTTCAGATATGATCAGTTTAATACATCCAACTTCTATCTGTTATTTTAAAAAATAATAAGTAATTTCAACAAAATCAATTCAATAAGATTGAAATTTGATCGAAAATATATTTATGTAAATGATTATTATTCACTTTATATGAAACCACAACTAACACACTGCTCTATATGAGAAACAAAATATAAACAAAAAAATAATATATTTATAAAAAATTATCAACGATGGACTATACATGAGTTTACAAGATCATGTACACTTGTGGAATAGAATTTTTCAGGATTTGAGTAAATTATTAGTCGAAGTAATTTTATATTTAAGTATATTATTTGAGTGATCACATAAACTGCCCAAGGGGGTAGGGGGTGTCATGGGGGTGTCCAGAGGGGGCTATCCTGGGGGGTGGGGGCTGACCAGGGTGTGGTGGTATATAGGGTTTAGGGGTGTCCATGGGTGGGGTGGTGCCCAGTGGGGGATGTCCAGGGGTGGGGGTTGTCCATTGAGTGTGGGAGTTTTCCAAGGGGATGGGTCTACCTAGGAGGGGATACCCAGTGGGGGTGGTGGTTTCCCAAGGGGTATTGGGGTGGCCAGAAGTGGGGTGGTGTCTAGGTGGGTTGTCCAAGGGGGTGGGTGGGGTTGTCGAGGGAAGGTGGGGGTTGTCCAGGGGGATGGGGGATATCCTTGGGGTAGAGGGGTGTCCAAGGGTGGGGGTGTCCAGGGGGTGGGGGTGTCCACCCCAAAAAAGGGTCTTAGAATCCAATATCTATCAAATTAAACCATGATTTCAAGCCTATTATAGATTTGCTAGCAGACTATTGGTGTAAACAATGAATATCATACTTATAAATCACAACACACCTTATTTTAAATACACCTCTAAATATCATACATGGATTGAATTTTATTTTCCACACTAAATATCATACATTAATCCAAAAAAAAAATACTATTTCTAAACACACCTAAAACTTTTTGAGCTACGTATGTGGAATTCTAATGCTTTGAGAGGCTAGATGAGAGATAATTCCAGGTCTTGATATATGATGTATTTTTACCAAATTTTATGTATGTGTAAAATATGATTCTATGTATATTATTTTAGTTATATAATCCATGTTTCTATTTGACACTACTTGTGGAAGTGTGATTTTTTTTGTACAATGTGGTGATATGGAGTTGTACAAATTATAAATTTGTGTGTGATCAATATAGATTGTGGATATTTAACTGAGTGATATTTCTTTCCAGAGATCACTTCTTCTTATAAGGGTTATATTTAGTGTTGGAATGGAATATCATGAAAAGAATTAACATGTGAAAGAAACTATACATTGGTTATATGTGATTCCTATTTTTTATAGAGTATCCGAGTTGAAAACCCACCCCCTTCCTTGGACAGCCCACACCCCCACACCCCTAAAACCCCTACCCCCATATCCCCCCACTTGGATTGCCCCCCACCACATCGAGACAACACCCCCACCTATAGTGCCCACCCCCTCTACCATTGACATCCCACACCCCTCCCCCACCAAGATAGCCCACCCACCACCCCCCTGGACAACCCACCCCTCCCTAAAAATCCTACACCTCTCCCATGCATCCCCCTACCCCCCATCCCCAACTGGTTGGCCTCCCACCTAGAAACCCCCCTTCTGGGACTTCCTATACCCTCTCCCCCACCTGGATGGCCCACACACCACCCCCTAGAAAGACTAACCCCTCCATGGACAGCCAACACCCCCTCCCCTACAACCCCTACCCCCTACAACCCCCACATACAACCCTCCCCCCACCTGGACAACCCCCACCCCACCCCCAACTGGCCAGCCCCGTCACCACCACCTGAACATCCCCCACCCCACCTGGATAGCCCACCCACACCCCATTGATAGCCCTACACTTGGATATCCCACACACCCTCCCCCACCGGGACAACCCACCCCACCCCCTGGACAGCCTACCACACCAGGACAACTCATAACCCCTCCACCACTAGGACACCCCACCATGACCCCTGGACAGCCCACACCCTTCTTAGGAAGCCCATACCCCCTCCCCCACAACCATGTACCCCCATACCCCCCTACAACACCCCTACCCCTAGAAAACACACCCCCAACTTTGATATACCCCCACCCCTGGACAACCCCCTACTCCCACATCCCTCTTATGGGTAATTTTATTTAAAACAATTTTATATATTATGAAAGGAAAATCATCTTGTATTAGTCATTTCCTTCCAAACAACCCATTCTATTTTTCAAAACATGATAAATTAAATTTATCATAAAATGAAAATTTTAACCTATCAAAACATGTGAAATTCAATTAATAAGGATCTATGGGTCACTTAGGAAATTTCATTGGGGAAAGTGGAAATCACCTACTAGGTTAATTTCAATTTAAAAATTGGTCGAAGCACATAGGAGGTTCAGTGGTGTCCAGGAGGTGCAGTGGTGTCCAGGGGGACTTCTAGGGGGCTGGGGGATATGAAAGATGGTTGAGTGGGTCTGGGGGGGTGTCTAGGGGATTGGGGGGGCTGTACATAGGGGAGAGGGGTGTCCAGGGTGGTGGTGGTGGGGGTGTCTAGGACTAGAAATACCCATATAATTCCATAAAACTTACATATACCCAATCCAACCAACATAAAAATTCCAATACATCACACAACATACAACCAATTCATCTTCAATATAAATAACCTTTCCATTATTCATTTAACAGAACCTATAAATACAAAATCAAAATCCAATTTTTAAATCTACTAAAGTTCATAGAAACAATCATATCACCCCAACAAAAATTGGAAAACCACCTACAACACTATCATTAAAATCCCTAATCCCTTCACATGGACCATACTTATATCCATTACCCACCTCAAGACCATATGACTAAACAAGCCCTTTAATATCTTTGAAGTGTATAACGAAAAACAGAAAACAAATCAAAGTGTTCAGTATGCCAAAGACCATAGGAAGTCTAATTTAGGACAAATCAAAATAGATAATAAAGAAAAATAGATATAAAACAATAAAATTTAGGTAACACTTAATAATATGAATTTTAGAAATAAAAAACTCCTTTATTGAATATGTATCATTGGGTGAAAAGAGTATTGTAGCCGAGAGAAAAGAGAGACCTTCTGGAGGGGCATCAGATGAGGTTCTGCAATCAGGCAGAGTGAGAGCTAGGCTATTGTGTATTTGGGGGAAAACAATACATATAGTTTTTAAAAAACATCGGTAAATATTCTGTTTACCAATAGTTTTAATAAACCATTCAGAAAAATTCTCTTTAACAATGGGTTTAATAAACTGTTGGTATATATTAGATAAATTCTAGATTTCCCAATGGTTTGTGTAAACCATTGTGAAATCAGAATTATTAAAACGTATTGCCAATGGTTTGAACCAAATATTTGGAAATTCTACCTTTTTATAGTATACAAATTATTTCATTAATCCATTGGTATACAACATTAAGGAAAACCTCAGTTTCCAGTAGTGCACGTTGCAAAACAATGTGATTTGTATTTCATTAATGATTTAAATGGAATGATATAAGTATAATGATAATTAGTATATGACATACACACGATGTAATTGTGATATTAATTACACATTTATCATTCTTTTAAGAATATATAGATGATTTTATTTCTTTACTTTTCACTTAATGTATGATGATAACGTCATTCATGTACAGGTGGAATACCACCTTCACAAAACATTCTGACTCTCTATTAATAACCATAACATATGGTTGATATATAAAATTATAATTAATTAAATATTTTTGGATATAAAAAATTATGATCATTTTATAAATATAATATATTAATTTCCTTCTCTAACCAATGATCATTCGAAAATCGAAAGGTTACTCATGCGTACATACGACCTACTGTCCCACAATTATAATACACTATATTTTTTAAAATTTTCTTTCATGAATGGTATTAAAAATATAATGGATATATATATATACTAATCATTTCATGATTATTATTATGTATATGACTAAATAGTGTATTATGTGATATAATTGGATCATTAATGAAATCAATGCACGATAAAACTATCAAATTAACACCCAGAACAATGAGAATAATGAATTTTTTAATTATAGGGTCATAAAAAGTTAAAAAGGATCCTATATGATACTGTAAATATTAATATATTTCTATATTAAGTAAATTTCATGGTTAAAAACATTATATATAAGGATAAATATTATTTAATCAAATATAAGTGTGGGGTATGGTATTCTTTCAAAAATTAGTTTCACTAAGGAACATTGGTATGTTATGCACCAATTTATTTTGTATGTTGTGTATACATATTATATGAAATGTAATATCATGATTCATTAATACTTCCTGTTATTTTATTTATCACTTAGAATCATTTTGTCCAAGTAGATTTGACATAAAAAATTTCATGTGGTTAAATTTATTCAATAAAATCTCTTTATATATTGATTATTAACTTTATCTTGAAACAATCACTTTCTTATAATCATTTTTCATTAGAAATTACATTTAAATTATATATCAATATTATTTCTTAAACTATATAAAAATTTTATATATAGTGTTTATAAAAAAATATATTTTATTAACAAGTGAAATATTAATAAATCTGTATCATTTCCTCGATATAAATATTGGATGATAAGGAATATTTTACAAAAATTAAATAAATTATTCAATAATTTTTTTTAAATTTAGACATGGGTAGTGCCAATTTATATATACCCCTCAATTCATTGAGAGGTCTCATCATACCAAATATTTGGACAAACCCTATGAATTTGTTACCCATTTTTATTAATTGTTTTATGAAAGGTCTTGATAACAGAATTATAGTTGGACACACTATAATAGTTTGTACCTAGTATGTTTAATCCAAAATTTGAATGGTCTTGATTATTGAGGTATCACATCTATAATACATTAAATATTATAATTAATCATTTCTATAATAAAAAATTCAATTATTATTACCCATTATATTTTCAGAAATTTATTATCTCTGGATGCATTTCATCCTCAGTTTAATTATTTAATGACACGTGAATTCATGTTTTTTACCTCAACATGTTTAACATTACAAGCCCAGTTATGATAGTCATATTATTTAAATTTTACCTCTTTTAAATTATTCAATTTTACATATTGATTTTTCTTACTGATTCATTATAGGTTCGATTATAATTTATCCATAATGAGTATTTTAGATCACCATTATTTTCATTTCTTAACCAATTATATAATGAATAAATATATGAATGATTTTTCAAGGATGAAGCTTTTAATGTATTATGTTCTGTTTTTAATTCCTTACGTGAACTAGGTGTCATTTATTTATCCAGTTCTCTAAAATTAATAATCTTATTGAACGTTTGATATTTTATTCCTTTTATGTAAACCAATGAAATAATGGCACCCACTCTGGTCTACTTGGTCAGGATCATTATAGTTTTTATGAGGGAATGTTTAATAGAAATCATTGGAAGTATATTAAATAATACAAATATTAGGGAATAAAAACCTAATATTTAATTTGAGGATAAGAACAAAATAATATCGAAATGTTTTTTTATTGAAAATATTCTATCATTTTCTCGAGAAATACACGCATTTCTGGATTATAAAAGTAGACGTTGTTTTGAAATAGTGGTACATATTGGTAAGGAATATGAAAAGGATGCATTTTGTTGAAGTTGATCATCACCAAGTTCAAGACAATGATCCTTAATTTGCATATAATATGACATTCACAGAGGATATAATTCATACAAGTCATATTTTTTACAAAACATTATGGTCATTTTTTAAATAATGATATCCCAAAAGATAAAAATGTTTTTATTTTGATACTCACAATGTATTAATTTTTAATTTATTTTATGTGTTAAAGGATATTTATTATTATACATTATGACTTAAAATTAATAATTTTATTTGAATATAATGTATATACAGTAATTTCGAAATGGTTCATGGAAGTAAGTAGTGTTTCAATAGTTATAGCCAATGTATAAATTTCTCTTCTGAGGAATACAACACACAAGGTACTGGAACTGAGAAAATGATTGATATATTAGGGAACCATACTGAGGATATTAAAAATAACATTTCCTAAAAAGAGGTACCTATTCCAAAGTGGTATTATCCTTTGTTAGATCACATTCTGTGACATAATACCCCCTAATTTACTAGGAATACTAATCTAATGGATGCTAAGAATGCAATTATGTATATGCAGAAGATCTTTATGGCCTAAGAATGATGGGAAAAGGAAAAGATAAACTTTTTGTGTATTTTCTAATGTATGATGCTGCTCAATGATGATTATTTATCTTGAATAATGGGGAGAAAGTTTAAATATTACTCATGTAATGGAATGATTTTAATGATTAATTATTTAGAAAATATTTCCCTCATGATAAAAAAATATGAGATGAATAGAAAGTTGCTTATCATAAATACAAATGATGAAGAAAGTAGTGATGAGTATGAAGCTAACATTACAAGTTAAAATTGCTATTCTATGGATTTTATATACAATATGGAGTTCAATATTGACAATTTGTTTTTAGGGAATAAGACCATTCTCCTAAGGAAATTGGTCTCCCAAATTTTTATTTATATAATAAAATAGTTTTATATCCTATAAGGTAATATAATCAATTATAAATGTCTTATGTATTTTAGGGGAATAGAGGGAATATGTGGATTAAAGAGAAAAATTTTGATTAAGGGAAAAATAGAATGATTGATTTTCATACATGAGATTATTGTCGAAAAAACACCATGGTACTAGTTTAAAGGAAATGATAGTATTTGGAAAGTGTGGATATAAAGGCCACCATGGTCATGATTTAATGTTCAGGAAAAAATTTACAATGTTAAATGCTTACACTTTAAGAGTATGGAGAACTATAAAAAATGAATACCCCAAGTATCAGTTGAATATACCCAAGAATAAGTCAATGGATCATGTCAAAGAATATGTTATTGGTAAAAAAAGTAGAATGGTTAATATTATTGTTTATTCAAATACATGTTATATTTTGTAAAAGTATTTTATTTATTATATTATTTTCATATGTATAATTAAATATATATGGATTGTACTACAATTTCATTTCATTATGGATGTGACAATATATTATGAATGGACAAAAAGAGAAAAAAAACCCATTTAGTGGAATATTAAACATATTGGAATACAATTTATTTAGTGGAATATAACCCTTAATATGTTCCTGATGTTGAGAAAATGGTGTTGGGAAAAAAAGATGATTGAAATGGATAATGTAAATTGGATATTACTTACCACCTTCCAAATGATTAGTAATTTTTTATTAAAGTAATATATCCTATTATTTAAGGAATTAACAATGTTTTTTATGAAAGAGATACATTAAATTATATGTGTCTTATTTTAGTAATAATGATTTATACTTGTTAGGAATATGGATTAATGGTAATTCAACTCATTACCATTTTTTGAGAGAATTAATGATGAATATATTCTCATTTTTTGTATTTGATGAATAAGAGACGCTTTATTTTTTGGGGGTATATAATATTGATTTAGTGACATTACATTTAAATTTGGACATACCTATTTTGGGTGAGACATAATTTAAATGATTTATTGAATGGACTATATTGATCTTTTGGTGTTATTGGATTTATTTTTCTTACCAATTTAGTTTTAGTAAATATAAGAAGAATATATTTTTACTCTATTATGGATCATATGATATAATAAAAGTTAATTTTAGTGCTTCGGGCATAAAAAATTAATTTTTGGATATTTATTTATTATTTTCAGAGAAGATGTGTAAATTTATCAATATACAATTAATCAGTTATATTCTTCATATGAAATAAGAAACATTTCATGGAAATATATTTCATTATACTCTTATATAGATAACTAATTCCACAAATTTTGGAAAAGGATCCTGAAAGAAATTATTTTACCTATTATCAATGTTTTTATGAATTCAATTACATTTTTAAATATTATAGATTATGGATTTGGGGTATTTAAATATCATTTTATCTCCCACATTCATGTGATGAATTTTCTCAATCACAATTTGGTATTAGGGTTTTAGATGTCTCTTATATTTCCGTATTTTCTATACCCTCCTATTTTATCATATTTTGGAGACCTATTATGTTTTATTACAGATGATTTTTCACATATATTTTACTTTTAAAAGGTGATTTTTTATTAACCATTCTAGTGACGTGGAATTCCATTAAATGTATTTCAAAATGGAAATTACATGATTAGCAAGATCATGACTATATTGTGAGTATGAAATTTATTTTAGGGGGATGAATGTAACAACTTGGTATTTTAAAATTTGACCATAATATTCAATATCATTTATGAAATGTAACACCCCAAATAGAAGGTAACGTAACATTCTGATACATTACAATATATTTCTCTGAGAATTGATTTAATTTTGATAATAATTTTTGATTCATGAAACATAATGTTTAAACTAAGATACTATATTATCATATTATTTAAACATGATCCTTATAACATAGAGGTTATGTTTGTTGGTATGAATAATACTAACTAATTATTAATTTGTATTACGTATTTATTAGAAATAAAATAAGAATCATTCAAAATAAAAAGAAATTTTTTCTAAAACAATATTTTTTCTAGTGGTTGGTTTAGTGGCACATTGCACACATAATTTTTTTTAAAAAAATTTAGAAAGTTAACATGAAATTATAAACATTATTTTTGAAATTATTATATTAATATTTTAATTAGGTGGTTTTTTTTTATTTTTCACAAATGATTCAATTTTCGATGAATAATGAAAAATATTGAATTTTAAATAAAAGACACATTTTCATTTCAATTATTTATAAAGTTAAATAATATTTTTAATTGGTTCTAAATAATAATGTCTGAAAATTAATACCAATAAATCAAATTTAGGTCATTGGAATAATTTTCAAAATGAATTTTTAAAAAAAATCTTTGTAAACTTTTGACTATTTCCTCTTTAAAATTATATTTTCCTCATTGCGTTAGCTGTATTAATTTTAAATTAATTTTTCCTACTTATATAAATTGAAATTTTTAAATAGAGTAAATATTTGAAATTAGAATAATTTATTGTGTATAATATTTTCAAATTGATTTTGGACCATATATAATAGTGAAATATTATAAAAATTAATTATTGCGGTTAAGATTATAACAGATTTAAGGGGTATTAATCTAAAAATATAAGGGCTAAAATAACTAAAAAAATCGTCTAAAATTTATTGGATGGGAATTTTATGAATTCATATATTCTAGGTTCAATAAGGGATGAAATTTTAGGCTTGTGTTCTGATAATGGCATCGATATGAATGAATATTTTCATAAAATTAAAAGTGTGCCAATCACCTCACTAATTAAATGGAACATCGTCTCCTTTCTTCTTCAGAACTTCACCATAACACCCTAAGACTTTGTGAATTTACTTTTTAAATTTAATTTAATATTTTTTATATTTTTCATTACATGAAAAAATAATTTTATCTTATGCATCATGAAATAATGAATATAGCCTTTGATATATGACACACTGAATTTATTTTTTGTTACATCCAATAATGATAGTGTGTATAACATGTGAAAACAAGACATTACAAAGAATGAAAAAGTATTATTTTCAATATTACCATTATAAAATATATATTAAATATATGGTTATGAATAGAATAATGTTTTTTATGAAATATATATATAAATTTCTAACTCAAAATAAATTTATTTTTTAATTCATAATAAATCATCAATAAAGTATTAGTAAATTAATTATATTCATCAACAATTTGTTCTCATTAGAATTTTTTATTTTTTTTAAAATATTATAATTAATTTATAAAATGAATTTAATAAACCATAATTAATTTTTAAATTAATCATTCAAATATTTTATTCTACTCGATTTCGTAAAATTTTAAAGAAAATATTCTTTCTTCGATAAACAATTAAAATAATAAATTATAATTAAAAAAATTGTTCTGATTTAATAATATAGTTAAATTATATTTTAAATTTATGTTGATGTTATAATATTTCATATAATAATAAATTAATCCAATTATGGAAATTTTAATCAATTCATACTATATAATTATATTATAACTATGTGAACATTTGGATATTTTCTCATTAAAAAACCATTTTCCCAGCTCGTGTGTGGGATTAATTTTAAAATAAAATGTTCAAATTATATGAGTGGGATTTAGAAAAATGGATTTTATATTTTGATTAATAATAATTTATATTATCATACAATGTCAATTTAATTTTAGACCAATATGAATAGGGAAAACTGTATAAAATAATTACAATAATACATGAAAAATGGGTTTACTAGGCGGTTGAACTAAAATAATAAGGGTAAAAATTTAATATTTACTTGTTTGAAAAAAATATGATGGGAATATATATACCAATAAAACTATGATAATATATAATTTTTCGTTTATTTCCATTTTCATATTGAAAATGTGGAAGCACTCAATTCATTTCCAAAATACCATGTGTGCCCTCTCCCCAACTTATTGAAGGCCACCCCCTCATCTCTACTTAAATAATTAAAAAACCTTTTCCAAGAATATTTTGAAATAATAACTTAAAAATTATCTTAACTAATCATATAAACGTTATTTTTTATATAAATCCTTCATAGGAATCCTTTTAGAGAAAATCTAAGGAGGATATCTAAAGAACATTTGATTTTCAACAATAAACAATTTTATTCTATTTCTTCATCTAGATCCTTCTATAATTGTAATTCCATGATTATATAATAACCAAATTACCTTAAATATATTTTGATATCTCAATATTATGTTAATTACGTACAAAAATATATTCTTACATCCAATGGGTTATGAAATCATCATTCATGTGTACTACATATTATCACATCGTGAAACAATGTCATTCTTCTTTCCATTACAACATATCATGGTTGGAAATAATGATTTATTATTTGTTTATATATAATATCAATGGTATTATTATATTAATTTAATTATCATATCACATATTTATTATTATTTACATTTTTTCAGTATATAGTTACGCTGATCGTGTGTACTACGGACTACCACCACATAAAGTGATGCGATTCATTCATAAATTATAGATACTGTATTAACAAAGAATTTAATGAATATATGTGATATATAAGAAATAAAAACATTTATTTTATGATAATATATTATTTAATATTAAATATTTTTCTCTATCAAGAATATGTAATTACCGTTCATGTTTACGTATAACCTACCCTCGACATGCATAATGGTCTTCCATTTTCATTCACTAAATTCTATAAATTACAATAAATACATATATATTGTTTATTTATGATATTTATATCATTTTTTAAATTGATATATTAATAATCCATGATAAAATTAATAGGACTATGAAAATATCAAATCAAAACGTATACGAAAAACAAATATGTTATTACTCAAAACATAATATTAACATTTAATTATTAATAAATAGGAAATAAATTGTCAAAAAAATATCATATTTGGTATTGTATATATGACTTTATTTACATTAATATATTTCTAAAAAACATTATTTATTATTTAATACATTTGATTCCGTGAAATGGAAGTCGAGACTTACAGTAAGGGATTTATGTCTCACTTTTTTCATCTGAGAGACACATTCTATATTTACCAAATATTTATTTTATGTGGTGTATTAAATCAACATGAATATAATTTATGATGAATTACCTTAAAATTATGTGGGTTTAAATATCCACTTTAGGATATCTCATTCAGTGGGATTATAGTTCAACAGTTTACAAATCGATAATGGATATTTTCCTCAATTTTCCTTCTTCGGGACAATGGATTTGTTATAGACCTATTGAATTCAATGAGTTGTATATACAGAAACATTAAAATGATATATAATGAATATAATATTGTAATTATACTTTATTTTTCATTTAATGGTATTATTTCATGGTGATTACAATTTGACGTTACAAATATGGTAAGAGTTTTATGTTTTAATCCCACTGATTATTGAGATTGTTTAGAATTCTTATTCCAATTATGAAATATTATTATATATATTAATACACTCATTAATTGGATTCCCGTATATTTATATCATTATAATACAAGTTATTCCATATTTTTTCTCTATTTATGTAATTAAGAGTTCACGAGATTTTTATTATAAAAAACAGTTTGTTCAGTCGAAAAATCCTTTTCTAGAAAACATTCTGTATATTTTAAATATAATCTAGGTTTTTGTAATGAGAATTTGGATCATTTTTTAATTCATATAATATTTTTAAAGGAACATTCTTTCCTTTTTCCAAACAATTCCAATTTAAATTTTTCCAAAAATTGAAATGAAATATTCTTTTTAATGTGTATGAGATGAACATAATATTCAAATATTAGGACAAATATTTTTTTAAAGATTATTTTTTAATTTTTTCAGTTCAATTATGAAGAAAAATTATTTCATTTTTTCAATTTTTATTAAAAACATTAAATTTTATTTTCCTCAAGAACGGTTTTAAATTAATTTTAAATCTTCCTTTATATGTTTTGAACCTTATTTACAAAGATTAGGATTTTAATGTTTTCTTCTCTTTTAAAAAGTGTTTTCAATAAAGGAAAGTAATTTTGATAAAAAATGTTTATTTTGTATTTCAAAATTTATTTTCAATATAAAATTACTCCTTTGATGTTACTAATACTTTATTGAGGATAAGACTAAATTATATCATCCTTAGTTTCCTCAAGATGGTTGATATTTATATTGAATAAATATTTTGGAAGACCATTTATTTTTCAAGGATTATGCAATGGTGATTTGATGGGAATATTTATGAAACCCAATTTGTTTACATGGTTTATGATTTGATGATATATAGAATATTTTATGATAACATAGAACAAAAAAGTATTTATTTAATTGTGATATGGGTCTGACAAATATACCCCTTAAAGAAATTGGGTAAAGATTTATATAATATTAATAAATAATATATAACAAGTAAATGAACATGATCCACTATGTTAAATATGTGAGTCCTAATACACTACGTGAAGTAGGTGTTTTATGAAAAATTATGGGAAATATGTGAATCTATATCCACTATCAAAAATAGGTGTATCCTGATCCACTCAGTGAAACATGTTTTTCTAGACCCACATTTGGAAAAAGGGGATATGTATTGATCCACTATATTAATGGCCTTGGTATGTTAACATTTAATATGATTTTTTTCTATATATATAATGGTGCCACTCAATTAAGACATGAGATTTTGGTTTATGATAAATTTATAATGATTTATCACCCTTATAGCCAATTTTTTCTCAAATGTGAAAGTATTATTACTAGAATCCACTTTATGTTCCATGGAAAGTTAAATATGATCATTATATGTCTTCTATATGATCACATAACCTTTTTATTATATTACTATTTCAACGGATAATATAACATTATCTCTTATGATTAAATATTCTGAGAATCTGAGATCACCCATTCTTAGGGTTCTTTTAGCTATGTTGAGAAGAAAGGTTTTAAGTAAGTTTTGTGTGTAAAGAGTACATAAAGGGAATATATTTTGGGATAAATTTTATATATTTCATTATATTAGAGTATTTTGTTCCAAGATACTATATGAACTAAACTACTATGGTCCTAATGCATGATTTTTTTTAATGTAATGAGTAATCATCTAAAAAATGTAATATCGTTGAATGAGAAACCTGTGTCATTGTAGTTGGTAACAAATGCATATTTTAGATATGATATTTAAAATTGGATGAGAAAATTGTGGGGAGATCCCAAATTATATTTATAATTATAAGTCTATAGATGATTAAATATATTAGAAAATCTCCTGGAACATTAGTAAAGGATAGAGCAAGTTGTTTCCAAGAAATAAATAATTCTCTTGATATTACAAGTTGATGTGGATCTAAAATATAAGTAACTACATGTAAAAAACCTAAAATAAACATATTTAGTTAGACTATGTTGTGAAATGGTGCATTAAAATAATTTTTTTTTTAATGAGGGTTGACACTCTAGTGGGTAATTCTTTGGAATCTCAAACACTCTTTATGAACAATAATTAAGGATTTAAATAGATGAAAAATATGAATGACCTAGGATAAAACTATGATTTCCTCTATTAAATAATAAATTCCCATGAATTAGATCTCATATATGTGATATTAATTACTATTTGGCTTTCCATTATGATTAGTGTTTATCACACTATGTTTTTTTGTTTTTGAAAATGGTTGAGACCAGAAGGAATAAAGTTTACATTTAGTGTGATGGAGATTCATTGAATATGAGCAATCCAATTATATTATTACTAGAGAGAAATAAATTATAATTATTCTTTGTCATATATCATAAAATATGATTTATAATTTCAAATTGGTGAGATAAATGAAAAAATAAAATAAGAGGAATATTGACTTCTATGATATTTTATTTGGTAATGAACATATATGAAACAAGATTCAGTTTCCTACATGTCATGAAGGTGGAATGATAAAACTGAAAGAATACATCAAATTGAGGGTAAGATTTTATCAATGTGGAAAATATAGTCATATACTAAAAAATTATTGAAGAGTTAAATGTATTTTCTATGGAGAAAATTATAATTATGCAACTCATTTCCCAGTCCCAAGAATTCACTTAGAGACCACGGATGGAACAATTTCATACTAATCATTGATGTAGAGGGATTTATGTATTTATATATTTGGATTCAATAATTAAGAATTGTGAAAAATATAAGTATTTTTCATTAAATGTTTTTTATTATGGATTTTAAATAGTATTTTGAAAGACGATGATGAACTTGGAAATTGATTAAATGGTAAGGGGATATTCTATCAGGGGAAGGATAAACCGTAATATGTTCCCATTGTTGAGATAATGGTTTTGGGATAAGGGAATAATTTATATGGATAAGTTAAATTGAATAGTATTGATGACCTAGGAACTAATTAATGATTCATATACAATGTTTCATATTCTATCATTGAGTGATTTTACAAAATTTCTAGATTTAAGGAATATATCAAAAAATAAGTTGTTTTATTTAAGTAATAAAGATTTATGACTATTTTAAAAATTATTTTAATGTAATTGTGTTTATTACTTCGTTACATTGAAATATAAAATGAAGGTATTAACATGGTTTTTATGTGACAGTTAAGATAAACTTTATTTTTAGGGACTAATTGTGTTACCATATTTGAGATTAAGGGGAATTATTTATAATATTTTGGATTTAAATATTTTGGAAGGTTAATAAGATTTACCATTTCTTAAATTGTTTAAGTTAAAATTTTGTTTAGGTTTTAATGATTAATTTTTTACTTCATAATATAAATAATAATAAAGATATATGATAAATTGTTTTTGTAATAATTACTGGATATAGAAAGAACAACTTATCATTTTTTATGGATCTTATTTACTGATTCAGACATGAAAAATTCATTTCATGTAGTAAGTTATGTTATAGAAATTGATCAATGTGAAACCAAATTATGAAATGATGACTATTAGAAATAAATATATCAACAATTGAAATTTTTATGAACTCCCAATCTAGATGGTAAATTAATTCATCGAATTTGGGAAAAGTACCCTGAAGAAAAAATGTTATCCTAGTACCTTAATTTCCAATGAATTAAATGTTACCTTAAATCATAAAAAATTTATGGTTTTGTTATGTTTAGAATTTTCAGGATCAAAGAAATAAATGTGATAAAAAATCTCTATCACCCTCTATAATTATTAACACATTTATTCAATGTTCAAATCTACACTTCCCAGTTATGTTCTCATATGTGGATACCTGGTTAAGAGTTGAAATTGGTAATCATTATGTTAACATATTTTCATTTTTAATGGGAGATTTATTATTTAGTTGAAAAATATGGTTTTCTATGAAAGAATTATAAAATTGTAAAACATTGATGTGTGAGGTTAATTTTGAGGATAAAATTAATTTTATTGGGTTGGGGGTCGAATGTAACTCCTAGAGATTTGTTAAATTTCTTGAATAAAATTATTTTTCTGATATATTTAAATACAAAAAATAGATTTTATCTTGTGATACATGTAATAATGTGTATATCATTTATTATAGAAAATACTATGTGTAGTTTTTGTTACACACAAAAACAATAGTGTTAAATACATGTGATCCTGAACTTCTCTGAACTACAAAATTGTATCTTTTTTAAAATGACCCATATAACCAAATTTTGAAATAGGTGGGATCTAATTTTATAAAATAATTTATGCATTAAATATTGAAATATCATTAAAAATATATATTAACTGAAAATTTATTATTAAACAATAACTAAATTTTAATTAATTTGATTATATTCATCAAAAATATTTTTTCTTGAAAAATGATATTTTTTCATTTATATGAGAAAAAATTATAATTAATTCATAGAAATTTTATAAAATTATTTTAATAAAAATGAAATAACATTATTAATAATAATATAAAAATTATATTATAGTGAATTCATAAATTTTGTAAAAACAATTAATGATATGTTAGCAAATAGTGAAATAAGGACTTATATAAAACAATAATTATTTTTAAAAATTATGAAATTTAAATGAACCATCAGATTTTAAAGTAATATTTTTATTATAATTTATATGTAATATACTTATTTAATATTTAATCCACATTATATCAGATGTTTTTATATGTTTATTTTTTTGTATAAAAGACGTGTTTTCTAAAAACTATTTTAATGTGCATAATGTCACTCCATATTAATTAATTAAAAATATACCTAATGTGGAATGTTAATAATTAAATTTATATGTTATATATCAGTAAATAATAATTTATATCAATTAAATTATTATTATTATACATATATATAATATAAAACATCTATGTGCTTGAAAAATACACTTCTTGAAAAGACAATATTTTATCATATCCGCGAGTTCTATTTTAAATTTATTTTTTCGATCTTTTGTGAAAATAATTTTATAAAGGAAAATTATTTTGTTATATAATCATTTTGAATTTATATTAGTGTGAATATTTTTAATTTTTACTAAAATGTTTTATTTTTTTGATGAAATGTGAAAATCACAAAATTTTAATTGGAAAATGGATTTTCATTTAATTTGTTTATTATGTATAAATACTTTTTAAATTTATTTGTAAGTTTAATTAGATAGTTTATATATAAATTAATACAATTTATGTCATTTTAATAAATTTAAGACTCTATTTGAATATAGTGACATTGAAAAAATTTGAACATTTTCTTTTTACATATCTATTTTCTTATTGTGACTATGAGATTAATTATATATTAATATTTTACAAATAAATATTTGTAATCAGAAAAATTTATTCCATTTTTGGAATTATAAAAATTTATATTATATTATATCTTAAAATTAATTTATTACTAAAATTAGTATTGAATGTGGTAAAAATTAATTATTGTGATTAAGGTAAAAATGGGATTACAAGTGGTTAGCTTAAAATGGTAAGCATAAAATAGTACTATAGAAATTTATAAAAACTATTGGATGGAAATATTTTGGCCATTAAACCTATATTAACTAATTATTTACAATATTTCACCCTTTTTACATATGAAAAAGATTAGAGCGCTGAATTGTTTTAAAAAATACAATGTTTTTCATCTCACCCACATATAGAAAAAGACCCCTTTCCTCTCTTCTTCACACATTCAATCCATTTTGACTTCTAAAATACCTACCAAAATCACTTCTGAAATTGACTTCCATAACTTTTTAATCCTTATTTTTAAAATAAATCCTTCCTAGAAGGTATTTAGGGAAACCCTAATGAAGATATTAGAAGAAGATGCAACGTTCATCAATGAGCGCCTTTATTTTATTTATTCCTTCATCTCATTAAATTAATATAATATCATTAATATATAATATACTTATTATCTATTATATATTAATATGTTTTTATTTTAGGATAAGGACTTAAATTTCTCCAGTCATCTAATAGATTATGAAATCATCATTTGTCTGTACAGTGGAGTACCGCCTCACAAATGGATGTCACTCGTATTACTTTACCACCTATCAATATGGGACATAATAATGGATTTATTGTTTATGTATGATATTATAGTGATTATTTAATTAATATATCACACATACAATAATGATTTTCATTTTTTGGGAATACGATATGGTCGCTTGTGTGTACGGTGGACTACTGCCCCGCGCAACGATGTGACTCATTCACACGTTACAAGGAAGGTATTAAGGATGGATTTAATGAAAATATTTTATATATATTGCATAAAAATGATCCAAAAATGATAATATACCATTTAAATTTTTTTATTTCACTAAATAAAATAAATGAAAATAGTAGTTATGTGTACATATGACCTATTATCTCCATAAAGAATGTATTTTAATATCAATCAATAATATTTTCAGATTATTATGAATCTATTTATATTGAATATATGTGAAATTTATATCATATTTATAATTTATAGTCATTATGGAACTAATATAAATTTAATAGAACTGAAAATATATCATCTCAAAACATATATAAAAAACAATGCGGTTATTACCTGAAACATAAAATTAACACATAATTATTAACAAATTGATAATAAAATGTCATAAAAATCATATATTGTATAATATATATGAATTATTTTCTTAAATATATTTATAATAAATATATATTTATTATAAATGAGTTTTAAACATGAAATAAGAAAATAGGGACTTATTGTAATGGATTTCCTTCTCACTTATTATACCTATGATACACATACCATATTCATAATTTTTTTCTTTTTTTGTGTTTTGTGTACCAAATTATAATTTATATCAGGATTATTTATCATAAAATAATTTGTATTCACCCAATCAGTTTTTTATCTCTCTTTTCAGGGAGTATTGTTCAAAAGATAACAAATCGACCGGGGATTTTTCCGTAATTTTCCTTTAATGGGAAATAAGTTGTATTATAAATATATAATAGTCTATTATGTGTATATAATTCCTTATCGAGATGTTATATCAGAAATATATCTATTTTTAGGATATTTTATGCATCATTTAATGATATTATTTCTTGGGTTTTATGATTAAATGTTATCGAAGTGATATGAGTTTAAATTTATAATCTCATTGTTTATTGGGATTCCTTTTGAATATGATCCCAATGAAGAAAAATTATTTTATATACATAATAAATCTATGTAATTTTATTCAAAAATTTAATGTCAGGATATTACATGTTATAACTTCTTTTCCTCTCTTTATGTACGCAAAACATTTTCTTGTGAAAAATCATCTTTTTTATCAAAAAATATTTTCCATAAAAAATACTAGTTTTTAAATATGTTTTTAAAGATGATTAATTATTATAATAATTTTCTTAATGTCATTTATTTTAAATTTTTTCATATTTCAATTTTTTTAATGTAATATTCATTTTTTCCCAAAAAACACTTCGTTTGACTTTAACCAATAATTGTGAAACTAATATTCATTTTAACCTGTAAGGAACACAAAATGTTTTATGGTTTCATGACCATTATGTTGTAATTATATTTTTTATATGTTTTATTTTAAATTATCATTGAATAAAATTTTCATTTTTTTTAAAAAGTAATTTTTTTAAACATAAAGGATATTTTCTTATTAATTTTTTTAATTAATTTTTATGATTAATTTATAAGTATTAAATTGTATTTTAAATGAAAAATATTTAAAAATGATTGATTTTTTAAAATATGAATTGATATTTTATTAAATAAATGTTGCATATATCCTTTAAAAATTAGTTTCCATCTAAAATGACATCTTATGAAGCCACTTATGCTTTACCAGGGATAAGATTGAATGATACAATTTTATTATTTATCTGGATGGTTTATATTTTTTATAAAACCATTTTAAACCAATTTATTTTTCATGGGGTAATATATAGAGAATTGATGAAATATTTTTCAAAAATATTTTATTTACAATGGTTATGATTTGATGATATGTAAAATGTATTTTGATATTATGTCACAGTTTTGTATAGTTTTTATTATGAGATAGGTGGGAGCTATATCTCTATCCAATGAATTGGGAAATGATTTATATCACATGATATAATGTTAGGAAACAATTATATGGAATCTATACACTATGGGAAATATGTGTGTCTGATCCACTATGGTAAATTGGTGCATCCTTATCCACTATGTGAAACAGGTGTGTCCAGATCCATTTTGGGAAACAAGTGTGTCCTGATTCGCAATGAGAAATAGATAATAAGTCAGGATCCACTATACTGATGTTATATGTATTTTAATAGATCATTTTAAATGGTTTTATATATTTGTTATGATTGAACACATTTATGGCATGATGTTTTGGGTCATGATTACTTTGTGATGATTTCTCAATATTATCGCCCATGGTTTCTAAAATGGTAATGTTTTTCAATAAACATAGTTTAGGATACACGATAGGTTGGTTATGAAATTTTTAAACTATATCAATATGCACATAAACTTATTATTATCTTATCATTTCATATGATCATATGTTGATATCTCTTATTTTTATCCTTGTTTAGCATTTGAGCTCACCCTTTTTGATGTTTTCTATCCCAATGTTATGAAGAATGGTTTATGTATGGTAATTCTGTTAATATTAAAAAAGAGGACGATATTTTTGGGAATAGTTTATTATATATAAATATATAAGTGTATTATATTCCATTTTACAGAATGAAGTATCCTATTACACTACTCAAAAATTTGTTTGTGTAATTTAATGAATATTTATCTTAAAATATATTTTTCCCTTATATGAGAAGACTGCGTCACTATATTCAAAACCTTTTGGTTCATCCTAGGCATTCCCAAATAAATTCCAAAATTCCCTCCAATTATCCTTGATGAACTATTTTGGGATAATTGAAACCTTGAAATGATTTAGTGAAAACAAAATGAGAATTCCTGAAGTTGAGGTAGCATTATTCAATGATCATTTTTATTTCATTTATTACCATACCCCCTTGAAATCTTATTAATCCAAGATGATATCATAAACCTAGTATATAAAATTACTTTTTATACTTTCATATTCATTTAATGACTTACAACCACCTAAATTTATTTAAAATGGGTTACTAAATCATCATTCATGAGTACGGTGGAGTACAGCCATGTGAACTGAAGTCATTCGTTTTTCTATTTCTGTATATCACTGTTCGGTATGATGATGGATATACATTATATAAATTATATTTAAAACATTATTTTACCTCTATAGTCATTAAATCATATATACATTTTTTTTAATTTCTATTCCATAGGTGATTAGTTAATTCCACTCATGCATACAGTAGACCACTGGCTCGTGAAGCGATTTGAATCATATTTCACCAAGGTTTTACATAGAAGGTGATAAGGATACACTTAATTATAATAAATTATATAAAGGAAATAATTATGATATTAATGAAATATTTTTCATTCTAATATGTTAATATATACCATTTTTTAACTTTAACTCAATAAAGGATGATAATGACATTTCTATACGTGTAGAGTACAACCTTCACAAAGTGATGTGACTCTCCTTTCATAACCACCACACATTGATGGGATATTAATATATAATTAAATAAATAATATTTTATATATGAAATTATGATCATTTTTTATGATAATATATTACTTACATTCTTTCCACAATGATAATTAGAAAAAAGAAACATTACTCTTGTATAAGTATGGCCTACCCTCCCAATGATCATAACTTACATAATTTGTAAAATTTGACTTTTTTATGGTCTTTAAATTTTATATGATGAATAATTGTAAATATTATTTTATGATTATTATTCTTTAGATTAAGGAAAAATGTCATATGTTCATGAATGATATCTTTAATGAGAAAACCTGTAAGAGAAAACAAAGCAATTAACACCAAAAATAATGAAAATAATGAAAAAATATTAATGAATGAGTTTCAAGGTGTCATTAAAAAGGATAATACATGATATTATAAAAATTAATATGGTATATTTATAAGTTAATATCTATATTGAAACCCATATAAAAATGCTTAAAGAATAATCAATCAAAAGAAATCTTGAGATGGGAGATTCTATATTAATTTCCCATAATTGAGACACATTTGTTTGTTATGAACCAATTTATTTTATATGATGTATAAAATTACGTTTAATCTTTTAATATATTTATTAATTCATAATTAATGGTATTTTATGTTTAACTTTTAGTCTTTTTTACATGATGATATTTGAGCAGAAAATTATCAAGTGGTAAAAGTTATTGAAAAATATCACTTTATGTCTAGAATGTTATCCTTCTCTTAAAACAATCAAATTATTGTAATGATTTTACATTTTAAATTAAATTTATATTTAATATATATATATATATGTATATATATATATATTATTTTATAATTGATATGATAATTTCCTAAAACATAAACAATTTTTTACATATGGTGTTTACTTTTAAAGTAATTCGATTAGCTGGTGAAATAATAATAAATATGTATAATTCACTAAATTTAGATATACAATGATAAGGAATATTATCAAAAATTAAATTTATTGTTAGATATATGAACAATGATTTGGATATGTATACATGGTTGGGAACTGATTATAGAAATCTGTTATATTCTTCTACATGTCTCTTGACACAAATTGGTTGGAAAAACACATAGAGTTTTTACCTAGTAGTTTTGAACTGTCTAATTAAAGTTATTAATAAAATATGTAATATTGGAAGCCAGATCAGTTTGTACCCATTAATTTTTAGCCATATTTTGAATGGTATTGATTGTATAGGCATCATATTCTTGACACATGGCATCCAATAAAAATTTATTTTATTCACACAGAAGTCTGTTATTAGTATCCACACGATCTCTACAACGGTATTATTTTGATATGAATTTAAATATCATTTTGTTAATTAAATGGATTGTGTGTCATGTTGTATTTATCATTCCATATTTATTATTTCATATCTCATTATCATGTTCTAGTCATTTAAATGGTCTATGTCTTTAATTATTTATCATTCCTTATTGATTATGCTTACTGATTCATTATAAATTCTTTTGTACTTATCCCTTATTGAAAATTTTAGTACAACATTATTTTTATTCATTACCATAGGATATTAAGAAGAAATATTTGCGTGAGTTTTAAATTATTTATATTGTATTCCTTTGTTATTTATTACGTCTCATTTTCTATTTCTAAAATAAAATATTTATCATGTGCATATCTAGTTCTCCAGCACTACTAAACTGAATGGTCCTACATGATTTGTTTCACTATATCTATGATTATGTAATAATTTAATACATTAGATTTGGGACACCGGGGCTGAAATCATTACAAAAATATATTTTCATAAATCTTGTTTTATTGATTTTTTTCAATTCATTAATGAAAATTACCTTGAATGTTTCTTATTATTTACTAAGTATGTGATCAAATTATACCATCCTTATCAATTGTATAGATGATTTATGAAAATGGTGACAATATTTTCATGAAACTGATTCCTTTAACATTGGTTATTTAGTCATCAATGGATGAAATTATTTTGAAACACATTTCTTTTCGATAGGTTATTCCATGGTGAAATATTTATTAAACCAATTCCATTTTCCATGGGCTATTCTATCATAAAGTGATGGAAGGATAATAAAAACAATTTCCTTTTCCTGTGCTATGTTAGGATTAATAATTTATGATCTTATAAAACACATCCTTAGGATTTTTAGTATATTTCTGGTGGGGCCAGAATAATGTATTCATCCAATGCATTGGTTAATGATTGATATCTCATGAGAAAAATTTGATTGGAATTGGTAGTTAACATCGTCCAATAAGGTATGTTGTTTAATATAGTACAAATGGTTGTGAAATTTTTCAAATTAAATTTTGTGGGGGAGGGAAACCATTATACTATGATTGCCAAGGAATGAACTCTTGATAAATAAGGAAATTAATTTCAATGCTTATTAGAATGAAAAAATCGACGTCTTATGAAAATGTTCTGTTATCTTGTCTTATGTACTTTTATTCATTTACAATTCAGTTATGAGAAATTATTAATATTTATTCCATGAATCAATTATATGAATTATCATATGTATGGTATGGTTTTGAGATTCTATTCTCATGTTCCCATAACTTTATGATAATGTCGTGTTGATATATCCCTTTTTTACCCTTACTGAGCATCTAGGAAAACCATATATTATATTTACAATTAATAGGTTATGAATAAAGTTATAATGTATATTATATATACAAAGGGTTTTACTTGTGAAGAAATTAGGTGGAGATAATGTAGTTCACTTATGATCTAGTTGATTATTTGTCCATGTTTTCAATGATAAAAGATCTATAAGATTATAGAATTGATTATTATGTTATGTAATAAATATTAATCTATTAGTTTTTGATATCCATGTATGAAACGTGAGGGTAACTATAAACCTACCCATAACATACCTAATGGTTCATAGGATGCTACCATATAAAAATGAAATAGGAATACTGAAAAAATAGAGTAGTATAAGAAGAGAAAAAAATTAATAATATATTAATTTTTTATAAATATACATAGAGGAGTTAAAAGGTGTCATAGAGAGGGAGGTAGAATTTTAATTTTTCCAGAATAATCAGGGTGAAATGAGATGTATTGGTATAAGGGTCCCAAAACAATAATACTGATTTCTGGAAATGTTAAAAAAAACTTTTAAAAGTTTTTAGGAACCTTGCACAATATAGTCCCTTAGTTACTAAACCACAAACCAAATACCTAATATCTACTGAAAGTAACATAAAAGACTCACATTGTTTAGATGAACATATTATCCATATAAATTCACTAACCATTTGGGACCCTAACACACACACAACATTACCACATAGTTTCCCCTAACATCATTCACTACTTGATAAGTCATGTGTCAATTATGGAGATCCAACTATTAAAAAATAATGAACAATAAATGATAAAATTATGTGGTTTATATTTACCATGTACAAGTAATTATCTTGAGATAAATAAATATATATTTTAAATTTCATGTCTAAATAATCAAAAAACATTAAATTTCACCAAAATCATCAAAAATAAAACACAATTTTTAAATGATGTTGTTATGGGAAACCTACCAAAAAACATATCGATCCATAAATTAAATTCGAAATAACGAAAATATTCTACAACTTTATAGATTTATGAATCCTAAATGAAATGCATTTAGGTATTTTTTTCATTTTAATGAATTATAAGGATACTAGGAATAATGTGGAATTATAAAATGTTACCTTAATAAAAGTTATCCCATATATTAACCTAATGGATAAATGGATCATGAATGATATAGTATTAATATTATAGATGGAGATGAAGGAGTAAAGAGTGAATATGATAGATTTATCAAATTTCTAGAACATAAAAATAGATAATTGTAATTAAAATGAGGGTTATAATTTTTTAAAAATAACAAAATTTCTTATTATTTTTAAAAAATCATGTTTGATGTATATCATGAACCTAGTGATGGAAAACTATTTACCTAGTGATAATGGATACCCTTTAGTATGAAATAAAATAAAATTGAATTTCCAATGTTGTTTCTTAAATTTCACAAGGTTCAATGAGATACCCAATATATTATCATAATGTCCCCAATTCCCCAGCAACACTAACACATCATTTATTTTCCCTACAATATACTTCAATTTATCATCCAAATATTCTTTAACTATATTTTTTTAAAAATATATATATATTAATTAGCTTTAATATACAATTATCACTAGTATACAATGTTTCAATATATTAGTATTGGATTAGAATCCAAAAATTATGCACAACAATGTGTGAAATAGTGTCGAGTACACAAAATAACCTACATAATAGGCCTTATATAATGTGTATATAGATTCTTATTTGTGGTTATAATATGTAATATTTTCAATTAACATTGATTCATTGTAATATCCATGATAGGAAACATTAGTAACGACCCTTTCTTATATATGGATAAAAAAATATCAATATTATTGGTTTACACATTCATGTACATATTCATTGATCCAAATAGGGTAAATGTAAATATAGTTCATATTAATGGTCATGATCTTTTCTTGCATCTAAAAATAAATTGTTACAATGGAATAATTATAGGTAGTTGGTAAGTTCTCTTTGAAAAATAATTCATCATCACATTTTATAATAAAACAATACCATTTATTTTCTGGAAAAATCCAATTAGACCACCAAGGATCATACACAACAAAAATATTTTTTTTTCAAACATCTTAAATAAGTAAACATCTATTCACCACATGAAATATTAGAGTTTTTTTAATTTTAATTAGTCAATTTTCAACATTAAATCCACTAAATTCTATTTTTATATATATTCTACACCAAGAAAAATACATTTGTGGTAAACTGATAATTGTTTTATGGGATTATTGAAATTATATCCTAATTTTTAATTAGTAAAAAAATAATTACATTTTTAAATTTGGGGTTATTTTTAATGAACAAAATGGATTATATTATTTTGAAAATCCCAAATGATCTTAAATAAAACAATATTTACATTAGACTACATATATAATATGGTTCTATTATGAGTGATATATATGGATTTTTGTTATGTATGAATTAGATAGTTTTAAGAGAATATCACTAAAAATATATTGGATAGTAACACAAACTCATAATTTATCTAATCTATCTAAACATGTTACAATACCTCATCTCAATGAAAACATTACACTATGGAATTACTATAGGAGTCACATAAGATATGATTCCACAATATATCAAATTATTTGTGAATATTTTTAAATTGTATTCACGACCAAGATCTTATCAAAGTAGCTTATTTCATTAACATAGTTGATTCTATAAATTTTCTTCAACACCATAGTCATTTAAATGTTTTCTATCTATAAACAGAATGATGTACCAATACCCATCATATTATTGAGTACTCATTTATCAACACACATCCCATTTTATAAGATCCAACAATCCACACTCCCAATCCCATTACTTATTAAATGATATATTTTTTATTTTATCAAATAAATATGAATTTCATTTTTCAAATGATCATAAAATAAATGAGTTTTTTATATCTCTATGGAGTCTTTGGATTCATTTATCATTTATATTAAAAGTGAAGAATTCCCATAAAAATGGAATATTAGAATAATATACACTAAAAATATTAGCTTAAATTTTATTATCTATATTACCTAAATCTTATATATAAAAACCATTAAAATTTTTTCCAATATAAAAAATCAAATTAATTGTTTCTATATGTCATATCTATTATTATTTATTATAAATAAAATTCATTACCACAAATAAATAATTTAAAAAATTAATACTTATTCATGGGTCATATGAATTGAAATTATAGAATGATTTTACTAGTTAGAATTAGATCATAAATACCCATTAAAAACATTCTCCATATTCATGAAATATATATTCTTCTCCTCTCATGAATTATATTATAATTAATTTTTTATATATATCTAAACAAATATTTGATTCATGTCCAATATCATATATGATTGAATTGAAATTAGATAAATTGATTTCTCTAAGAGTCTCATTCTTATGAACTGAATATATCACTTCCAAAAAAGTTCTAATTATAATATAAAAATATAGGAAATTGTAAGTACAACTAATAAAAGGTGTAAAAACTATGTTCATGAAAAATGACATTGTCAGCAAGGAAAATCATTAGTTGATCATCATAGTTTATATCTATTCAATAAAGGATTTTATTTTTTATAATATGACAAAAATGTTGAACACATAAATTATATATATGTATTCATTGAGATATATACATTAGAGAATACTAAGTTTCATTGGTATTTCTCCTAATATTATTCATTTTATAAATGATATCAGTCAATTAATATATGTTATCACTCTACGATGTTTATATGAAAAAATATTTTCCAAATTAACCATTTGAATATTACAAACTCTATTTATCAAGAATATAAATCTAATTAGGTACATAGAGATAATTGTATCCTAAATCATATAATTAGATATGGGATCATATTAATATTAGGTACACCCATACCAAAAATTCCTTATAAAACAAAATCCCTAGCTACCTAACTTTGGAATGGCCTACCCATTTAGATGTTTCGGGCCTTAAAATGTGCTTTCATTGAAAGGAATATTGCATTATGAATTACCATGGATTTATTAGTCTATAAATTACAACTAAAATCATATTAATTTAATATGTAATTACTATATGTCATGATTTTTTATATCTATTTCATTCAGATTATGTATAAAATCATCTGATAATTTATTTTTAAATGTTATTCAATTGAAAAAATTAATAATTAAAAAACCTGGTGAAACTAATCATTTGTATGACATAAAAAATAATAAACCTATTAATATCCCCACATATTTAAATTTACCACATGCACAATGAATTTGAATCCATAACATGTGATGTTTTAAAATAAAAACCAAAACCCCCATGAGAATGCATGAAGTGACATGTCACAAAGCCGCTTTTTTTCAGATTGATCCAAATATCCTAGTAATGATATATGTTCACTATTAAATACAATTATTCATATATCAATTCAAAATAGATCCATTAATTAAAATAAATTTATAATACCAAATATATATAAATCATAATCAACATTTATTATTAAATTTATAAATAATACACAAAATCATATAGTTTGTGAGATAATATTAAATCATTATGTGATACCTAGTATATGACATTTATGTACATGTAAATTTTTTATAAAATTAATTTAGAATTTAAAATAATAATAAAATCATTTATAGTATAAATATTTACTCACATGAATATTAAATTTGGAATTCTCAAATAAATAAACATTTGAAATATTTTATATTTGACATATTTTCTTCATATAATTATAAATATTATCATGATAGATTTTTATATGATCTACTTTCACATAGATTAAAAAAACCATTAGTAAATCCTTGGTAAAGCTATTTAGTATAATTTTTCTACTAATAAATATATCTATATTCAACAACCATGACCGATTTTACATCATAAGCCTTTATAGGTAGAGAATTTTTAAAATTCAAACCTTGAAAAAAATATAAATGTTTGAAAGTGAAATAAATTTTCATTTTAATATTATACCTTTTACCAAAAGTTTTATAATTTTTCATACAACTAATTTTACTCATAAAAATATAATATTATTAAACAGTAAACATATTTTCTAAAAAATGGTTTTAAAATGTTTTCATTATGATGGTATAATTATTTAAGAAAATGTATCACCCTTAGTTTTTATGAATTTTTTTTGAAATAAATTAAATTAAATTTATAGCATTAAATATAGCTAGCACAGAGTTAAGATTTCCATACATGAAACCTTGGGTTGATCATGTGTTATACACAAGACTAGGTTTTAACAAAAAAGAGTTATATTATTAATATTATTCAAATGAGGTATTTTTGACCAGGTCTTACAAATTAGTTATATGGCTAGTAATAAATAATTTTTAAATGTTTTTTATAATTTTTTAGTCAGATATATAATATTTAAAAATATTAATTTATTTTATGATAAATTTCATATATATTTGGTAAATAATATTTTCCAAAAAATGATTTTTTGTGATAAAAATAATTATAAAATTGTACACATTCATAAAATGAATT
Organism: Viscum album; assembly: GCA_963277665.1. NCBI lineage: Eukaryota > Viridiplantae > Streptophyta > Magnoliopsida > Santalales > Viscaceae > Viscum > Viscum album. Next base: position 1,426,123,722 of record OY728122.1, on the reverse strand, counting down.
AAATAATGTAAATGTAAATATTTAAATATTAATATCCAAGATATCTTTGGTTTTGATTTGTATAAGTTTATGAAATGCTTAATTTTCATGATTAATCGTAAAAAATTATTAATTTTTAGTAAAAATTGAAAATTAACATAAAATATTTATCAATAAAATAAAATTTTGATTTGGGTTTAATGTAAAATTAGATCAATTATAGTTAAATTATTTAAATTATATAAATTGAATAAATTTTCATTTTTATGATTGGCATAAAAATATTATAAACGTTTAATTTTTTTTGTTTGAAAACTTTCTTTCTCGTTGCCTCGATAGGATTAATATAAAATATAAATTTGTACTATTTTGGAATTAAATGTTCAAAAATGGGTTCTCTATTTTGGAATGAGAATAATATTAATTTTATAAAATTTTAAACTGAAATTTTTACTAGAATTAATAGTTAAAAAAAATTAATTATCATGGTCAAGGAAAAAACTTGTTTACTAGGGGTTCAACTAAATATATTATTGTTATTAGTGACCTAAAACATGTCGAAAAATAGTTTTACGGAGATATTAAACCCTATAGTGTAATAATATTGATAATTCACTATTTTTAACCATTTATCATCGTGAACAAGGCCAGTACACCTTTTTGTAATTAGAAAGTACAAGTGTGCCACTCATCTCACTTTTAAAATTCCACCCCTCTTCTATCCTCTTGAAACCATAATACCATTTTTGGTTTGGAATCATACAAACCAAATCACAAAACAAATTTCATATTATCCTCATAGTATCAATTTTTTTTTTCAAAAATCCCAAATATGATGGATTTTGGTGGAATCATAATGAGGTTTTGTAATGAAGTTGTAACATTATTGAACTATAAATTTTATTTTATTTATTTCATATAATACATAAATTATTATTAAAACATTATTATATAATAACCATATTATATTCTATATATTGGTATATTTTTATGTAAAGGTTATTTTTTACAACCATATCCACTACCATTGAATAGGTAATAGAATTATTACTCACGTGTACGCCAGACTACCACTTTGTGAATAGATGTCATTTGTTTTTCAATTTTCAAATCTAAAAACTATTTTTAGTAATGGATTAAAATTTTAAATATCATATATATGATATTTTTATACTTATAGAAATATTATACGTCATATAAATTCCAAATTTACATTATGTTGGAGTACAATAACATCACTCCTGTGTACAGAAGAATAATTCCTTATAAAGTGATGTTTTTTCTTCATCATATATATGGAAAATAATAATGATGAATTTAATGAAAATTATTTTAAATATATGAAATAAAAATTATTATATAATGTACATATATTATTTACCTTTATTTATATAAATCTGCTAATAAAATGGAATCATATTCATGCGTATGTATGACATGTCGTCTTAATGAATGGAGTATTTCATAGTTTATCTCTAACTATTATAGACTACTCTAAAAAAATATACACTGAATATATAATAATTTTTATATAATGTTTATAATTATAGATATTTTGTATCTATGATAAAAGTTAGAAAACCAAAAGAAGAAAATCCAAATTTACATGAAATACAAAATAGTTATTGGCAGAAATGTGACATTAAACTTGTATTGTAAAAAAATGAGAAATAAAAGATAATATGAGTTTCATATATTTCATGATATATTTGATTATTAGTCTTTTATAGATTTATCATAAAAATATATTATTTAAAAATGATTTTATAACATGTATGATTTATATTGATACCTAAAGTAAACTATTTTTATCTCAATTGGGTTTCCTTGAGATATATGTTTTGTTAAGGACCTATCTTATTTTATGAGGTGTATATAAAGAACCATTAATATTTAATATAATGAATTTATCTATTATCATGAAATTCTAATATTCATTTAGTATTATTCCATTATGGCGCTTACAGTTTATGGTTACCAATGTAATAAAGATCATATGTTATAATCTCATCATTTATTTGTGTTGTTGGTGATCGTATTTATGACGAGGAAGATTTATGATCAATTTCTCAAGAAACTAATGAGTTTTATTATGATGTTTTAATATCATAGTAATATATTTTCACCTTTACTTTTAATCTATTTATGTACTCAGCTCTTCAATAAATTATTTAAAGATGAAAACATTTTTATTTATATCCCAGGTCGAAAAACCATTTTAATCTGAATACATTATTTGTAAAATGTTTTTGAAAATGTTTATAAATTTATTAAAATGTTGTATTAAACATATTTTTCCCATTTTCTACTTTTAAATGTTATTTAAATTATTCTTAATGTCTTTTTCAAAACAAATCATGTTTTGATTTTACTGAAAATCTCAATGTTATATATGTTTTAACATGTATGGAAGGATTGAAGTTACTTTCTTTCATGACCAATAATTTACATGAAGCACCACAAAATGTTTTTAGGGTTTATTTAAAAAAATTCCATAATATTTATATAAACCCTCAACATTATAAAATAACAAAATCTGGAGATAAATCAATAATTTGATATTAATTTATATCGAGAATTTTTTCATGTATACTGTTATATAGAATTAATCCATTAAAAATGGATATCATTACATGATCATAGAAGATGATACTAAATAAAAAATCTTTTTTTACACTAAAGGAACCTGTTTTAAAAATTAAAGATTATTTCCTTTCTTGTATAAAATCTTCATGACTTATTTCTTTCTCTCACTCAACCTTATATCATGTGAAAAAATTAATCAATCATGTTATGAGCATAAAAACTAATTAAGGTATCAAATAAGGAAGGAAAAAAATTTGAGCATGAATATTTATAAACCCATGAATTAATATGAATCATAACCACTTCATAGAAATCATTGATCATAAAGTTAACTTGTGGCATATATATCAAACATACATTGTATCTTTTATAGCTACATATTCAGTAACCTTTATGGTTATGTTTGGAAAACCCATCATAGTGTATTACCTAAATCTTTAAGGAGAAACCAAAATGTTTACCTCCATCACATTGCCCAATTTAATGGAGAACTATAATGGGATCACCCAACCTCATTTTATCATGGAACCAACTGTATTACTAAGAAAATCATAAGAACCATAACACATAAACCTTGCATAATGGAAAAATATAAGTCTACATAGTAATCATATGATATAATTTAAAAATGTTTATTATAATCAATCCATTATAAAAATTATTTTCAATAAGAAAAATTCAAAAAAGTAATATGGTATTTACATTTCTTTTTATTATCAATAGGCTTGTTCATGAAGACAAATACCAAATAATATTCATGGAGGCGGAAAGGTCGTCTCACAAAATATTTTAGAAAAACATTCCTATTTTATTTTATTAAATAATTTCATATAAAAAAATTATATTTTAAAACCATTGAATAAAATTAAATGTAAAAGTGGTTTATTATACAATATATAAGAAATTTTTTATTTTATCAAAATACTTCAGAATAAAAAATGATTAAGATGAAGACCCTTACCTTGAGTCTCACTCAACACGTTAAATCATTATGTTCATGAATAGTAAAATTATGGTAATTAATATTTCTTGAATACATTATTCATGATTATTATTTCTATTCTATCACTTATTACAATTTTATAATATTTAGATAATTGTTGATGTTCATATCGATGGTTTTGTCGATATTTGGTACTTGAGTCGAAAATGAACATGATTTTGATGATACTAGTCCATGTGGTAATATTTCCATAATATCAAGAATAGAATAAATGAAATAATATTAAATTTAATAAATCTACTATACTATTTAAATAAAACAAATAATTTATGGTATGAAAAATGAATAATTTTATAAAAATTGAGATAGTAATATGTAGGTATACATATGTAACGTTCCCATTTTTAGTTGACCTTTATAGAAATTGGGTAATTTTCATTATGTCTTTTAGAATTATCATGATATTATTAACATAATAATAATAATTAAATTATACATATATATATCATATATGTTTTGTGGAGACTAAAAACGATTCATACTGCTTTGTGGAGGTTCTAGTTGACACACACGCACGAACAAGATTATTCTTTTTATGAAAATGGAAGTTTAGAATATTATTGCAACATTATTACTTTAAAATTGTAAATATATCATGAATATCACATATAAATATTAATAACATCATCAAAACCAATCTTGATATACTGTAATGGAAAACGAACTAAATTGTTTCGTGAAGGTGATAATTCACACGTACATAAAAACAATTATTTATTATACCATTTTATAGATGTAGATTTTGATTTAGGGGATGCTATTAACATAATAAAATAATATTATTTTTAGGATACTAGATTTATTATTTCATCATGGTTGGAAAAGACTTTAAGAACATGTAAGAAGAAATAAAATAGAAAAACATGAAGAAAACGATACTTCTTCTTTGGTTTATTTCTATTAAAGAACATAATAACACCTCCATGAAAGGTGTAATACCTAAAATAAGATCTTAATAAAGTATGGAGGGATTATAGAAATATTTTTGGGCGGATCATGTCCAAATAAAATGGACTTGGATGTGTGAGTATTAGAGAATTGATGTAGCCTTTTTATAGGAGAGGGGAGGGTCACTTTAGGAATTTCTTATAATATTAATTTACTATAAATTGATTTTTGGTTTTCAATAGTCCCAAACTCAATAATTACAAATATTAGATAATTTTGGGTCTTATACCCATTACGTAATTTAAATTAGACACCTTTTGAATATTTTGTAATCCTTATCTTTAAGGGTTGACCCTTATTTTATCTATTTTAATCTAACCATGATGTCATAGTTTTTCTACATTCTATTAATGTAATAACAATAACATGTCGTATGCCCAGAAAAAGTGTTATTAATGACATATTGAAAATAATCCTAACCATTTTTTCAAATATTATAATTTTTTGACATTTTATTACGTTTAATAAACCATTTTAAAATTTAAGTTAGGAATTAAGTCAAATTTGACACTATTCATACAAAAAAAATTTAAACATTCATAACAAATAGATTACCTATAAAAAATACATAAACTCAATCCTAAAATTTCCTATTCACCCAAAAAATTCTTTTATAGAATAAAATATTTCAAATAATATTTATTTTAAAATTTATAATATCATGTATTTGATTCCTTCATTAATAAAGCAACCACTACATCATCATTGTGTCACAAAAAATTTAATTATTTATCATCTAAACAATATAAATAAAATACCATGATGTTGGAAATATTTTTATTCTTATAACTACCATTGATTGTTAATGATATAAATTATATAAACAAATATTAAAATTGCTTTAGTTAGAAGATATATGTTTATTAAATATATTCCTTTACATTAATTTAAAAGATATAACTGTCATAATCACTTTAAAGTGAATGAAAAGGTGAAATTTTCATCCAATGTGTTGCCTTGGTCAGACATATCTCATCCAAAAAAATTAATACAAGTGTTTTGGTAGATATATATTATTATAATTGTATTGTTACTATTATTTAACTAATTTACCATTTAACCGTGATATATAAAAATAATTACCAAAGTTACAATTCATCTTTTTCAAAAATAAAAGGATCATATTTACATAATTTGGACCTTTTGATTCCAAATATGGAAAATTGTTTTTCTAAATTCAAACCACAAAATTTTTAGTAATTAGTTTAAAATTAATTATTATTTTCAAAACGAGAAAACTAGTTTTTTAAAAGTACAAACCCTTAAAAAAATGACATGTGTTTATATTAAATTTCAAGGTGAAATTACATCCAAAGACCAATAATAGATTAAATGATAAAATAGTATTCAAATTAGACTTTAAAAACAATTAATAAGATAACCAATCTATATAAATTAATTAGACAAAAATATAGTTTTCAATGAAAATATAGTATTAATAAATATTCATCAAAATATTAATTTCATTAGGAAAAAAACAAAATTTCAACCAAGGTAAATTAGGATGCCCTTATTCCAAATAATATGTTTATTTTTTATAATAAAACATCTAATAGTGAAAAAAACTATATTTAAAAGGGGTTATCTATCAAAAGATTGTAAAACACCTTTTTAAAAATATTATAGTATTTTATGCTTAAAATTGGATTAATTATCAATTTAAGTCTCTAAAATCTACTGGATAAATGTAAAAATATTTAACAAACCCGTGTAATCATATTTTAGTCAGTAATTTTAATTTACACTTATACAACTACTAGTGGTTATGTTCCAATTAAAATACTAATAATATTATTTTGTTATTTTATTTTATAACTCAATGATACATGTAATAAAATATTTCTGAGAAATCCATTATTGTGTGGTAATTACGCTATCAGAAAAATTTTCCCCTTTAACATAAATTTATTATCTAATTCATAACTATTAATAGATATTAAAAAAAATTATTCATAAAATAATTAGGATGTTACATCCATCCCTCCTTTTGAAAAGTGCGTCATCACAATTTTTTCACCTTTAAAATAATTGCAGGTATTTATCCCCAATAGAATTTTTAGATTCTCATGTAGTATCTTCCACAATATGCGTCTTCAAGAAAATCATCACTTAAGATATCATCTTATTCTACAACACCTACTATCCAAAGTAAGGAATTTGGAATGGTTGTTCCCTATAAGAAATTTTCTCTTACAACCGAACTAATTCTAGACTCAAAACTAGTGGTGTATCCCAAATAATACTTTATCAACTTTGAAACATTTCATTCTTTATGTACCTCAGATAAAATATGAGGTAAAAACATTATGTTAGAAAATGATCCAACATTATCCTAGATTTAATAGGGTCCAAGGAATCATTTACTCGACTTCTCCTTCTTATCAAGACACACCACACATTTCCAATATGAAACCATGAGAATGACATGATCATCTTTCTCAAAGTAAATATCCGTTAGTAATATCCATACTTTTATTTCTTGCATTGGGTTGTCCCCATGTGTTTCTAAATCAACTGGCATTTTTCCGCCAATTCATCTACATGTTCTTGTCCCACCAACTTCCATTCACTAACTTCATAATAAATATCAGGAGTTTGACACCTCATTTTATATTATGTATCAAATTTTGCCATAGGTATAGTGGTATGAAAATTATTATAATAAGAAAAATCATGTGAAAATATATGTTGATCCCAACATCATTGGTAATCCAATGAACAATCAATTATCATATCCTCCCATGTATGAATGGTTTTTTCTGATTTCCCATATGATTAAGGATAAAACGTTTTACAGAAATTTAATTTAGTTTCTTATCACATGATATGAGATTTTTAAATTTTATAAGATAACCTTGGTTCACAATTAGATTTAATAGTGATATTAACCCCGTTTAACCTAACTATCTCTTTATGATACACCAATGATAGTTAATCAGAGACAGTGTATCTATAATAGGAATAAAATGAGATGATTTAGTAAATCTACCAATACTAAATCACATAGAATTTTTACCTCGAGATGTTTTTGGTATTTCCATTATAAATTACATGGATATATTTTCCTATTTGTACTCTAGTACTGGAAAATACTAAATAATCCATTTCATTAAATTCCATCATACTATCACGTATGACAATTCCTAAACTTCATAGTAATGTCAGCAATATCTCATTTCATTCCATCCCACTAGTAATAGTCCAAAATATCTCTATACATCATTGTATTTCTAGGATGAACTAAAAAATGAGATCAACGAGCCTCACATAACAACTCTTTCTTCAATGGTGAATCATAAAGAAAACATAATCTCTTTCCACACATTATAAAAAAATCTTTATCAATGATAAATTTTGGTAACATACCCTTTTGAACCAAATCTAGTTTTTTCATCAACTCATTATCTTCCTTATGTGATTTCTTATTTCTGTCTAGCACAGACTATTGGACTGAAACATAAAACAAAATAGAGTAAGTTTATACACCGAAAACATCTACTCCAATGATCATCAAATCATTAATTAATGGTTCACGTTCCAAATGTAACAATGTTAATGTTGGATTATTTTTCCAACTCAAACTAGCATACAATATATTATATTTTCTAGGATATTAATGAAATGCGGAATCAGGATCCTAGATTAATTCTAGCTATCTTCTCTATCTCATGTTAATTTAATTCTATGTAAATATATACATCAAACATTTCTGGTAATTATTTATTTTACATTTTAATCCTGACGCATGATGTCTGAAAAAATTTAATGTAAATAAACATTTTCTAATTCCAGATCAGGTGTTGGAAAATTTCTCTCATGATGTTTCAACTTTTATGACGCATATGGAATTACTTGATCATTTTTCATTAGTACACATCCACATCCATTCAACAAACCAACACTATTGATAAAAAATTATCAATTTTATAAGGGTGTGAAAAACTAGAGAATTCACCAATCTACTTTTTAATTCTTGAAAACATTCAACAAATTATTTTGTCTAGATGAACATAACACCTATTTGAGTTAACATAGTTAGTCGTCTAGATAATAGTAAAAATTGTTCAACATACTTCCATAATAAACCAACTAAACCAAGAAAACATCGAATCTCATTTATATTTTTCAGGATTTTCTCGTCGTTAACAACTTTTGTTTACTAGGAGCACTAGGTATGCCATATCTAGATAAAATTGGACCATGGAATGAGATTTTTTTAACTAAAATAAAACTTTCTAAATTAATAATAATTTTTATTTTCATTTAATGTTTCCAAGACAACAATTAAATAACTTCTAATATCCTTTTTTAATTTTAGAATAAACCAAATTATGATAAAAAATTACGACCAAAATCTTCTTCAAGAAGTCATGGAATATTCTATTGATAAGGTCCATGAACATAGATGGTGAACTTTTTAAACCAAAAAACATAACTAAGAATTAATAATGGCCATATATAGTAGAATGAAAGTTCTTCGAAATTTCTGCTTCCATTACATTCAACTAATGGTACTCTGAAATCATGTCAACCTTAAAAAATTATAGAGTTACCTAGATATGTTCAATCAAATCGTCAATATAAGGAAAATGATACATGTTCTTAATAGTGATATTGTTCTAGGAACTTTAATCAATGAAATGTCTCATTGAACCATATTAATTTTCAAAAACAAGATAAGTGAACCACATAGTGATGTTCTATGTTGAATGAATCATTTATCTATTAACTCATACAATTGATTCTTCAATACTAAAAGTTAAATTTGGGATATTTTATAATGGGGTTTTGAAATTGGATTATCATCAGGAACCAAGTCAATAGATAATTTATCTTCTCGATCATGTATAATACTAGGAAAAGAATCAGTAAAAACATAAAGATACTAATTTACCAATGGCACTAAATTAATCTGATCAATTTCATTGTTTTCTACAATATATGAAAGGTAACATTCATTTACATATTTTAATGATTTATCAGCTTCTTTGTATGTTATTAATTATAAGGGTTCATTCTTGTACACTAACTAAAAGTCTTTCATAACGGAATCTTCGTTAGCTCTACAGTCTATCCTGGAATGGAAAACAGAAATCCAATCCACGCCTGGAATAATAGAGAACTAACTATAGTCAAAAAAATGATGTTTGTAGATATATTCCTTCAACAAAAAATGATAATAAGATACATATTATTTCTTTTTGTCTCACTATTTCCCCCATGTGTTTTAGCATATGTTTTGTATTTATTTGTCATGTAATTCATAATCTACTAGAAAATTTCCATGAAATGAAATAATGTGTAGATCTAGAATCAAAAAACACATTGGAATAACTTGAATAAACAAAAAATTTACCTTATATGACTTCATTTGATGGCCCAAAATTTTATGAAGTAGTTGTAAAGGATTTTAGCACACCATCCTTCTTATAGTTCAATATAATCCAGTCATTGAAATTCTTCATTAGACACTCATTATCATAATGACCCATCTCATTATATGTAATACATTTCACTTAATATATATAATTTTATTCTTACCATTATCTTTTTCATTGAAGTCAGGAGACTTATGCCCCATTTTACCACATTAGAAGCACATACCATAATTCAAAATTCATTCCACTGTGTTAAATTTATCACAATTGTTACAAATTCTAAACATAATTTTATTACAATTATAATTTTTTGAAGAATTTTTCCCTTTGATCTTCCATATTGACCTCTTATTCTAATTGTTTTCAATGAACACTTTATCATTGAAAAACTCTATTTCCACATTATCCTCACATAGAACAATTTTTTCATAACTATTGAACTCACGAGAATCCAATTCCCTTCTATAAATTGAATTTATTCCTATGTAAAAAGACTAATTTTACTATGACAATCTTGTTTGAAATTTGGAGCATACATTTCCAGATAAGGGAATTTTGCTTCACAAGTAGCCAATATGTAATCCTCCAACCTAAATTCCCAAATTTGGTTTTCCATCCTAGATAGAACTACCTTATTACAATATTTCTAATGAAACATACCATTGAATTCATCCCTATCAAGAGCATAAATCTCCAAAATTTCAGTAATATTCATGACCATCGACCACCACTGATCGACTTCAACTTCCAAATATTAATAAAAAAATCCATATTTTGATTTTCTAAACACCCCATGTCAATGAAAATATTTTCTAGGGATTTTATCTACTATTCAATGAGGAAAGGTTCGGATGATCCTCTGAATGATGGAGGAAATTGCCTCTTGAAATCATCTTACAGAGACATGTGTTACATTGGATGATCTTTCTAGTATCGCTCATGGATAACAAAATAACTTATATCCTGATTCAATTTTTCCATCACTATAAAAAACTATTCAGTTCCAATTTAGATGATCTCAAGTTACTTATTTGGATTTTTTTCCCCTATGGATGTAGTCATAGTATAGCTCCCATATTTCCTCAGCATAAATCCTTTCTAAACAGAAATATCATAGATAAAGCGACATGGTAATATTCAAATGCTATTTAATTTTACCATAATTTAAAAATAACGTATGGATATTCTACTAAAATCATAATAACACTTAATTTTTTCTAAAACATCATTTGATACCAACTATAAGGCCCAATCCATAAAAAATTACCTAATCATGAGATAAGTTAACAATTTGACTTTATTTTACATCAGTGAACTTTTTAGGTTTACAATTTTATAGAATTAGGCAATTAATAATAAATATCATACCATAATCATACAAGCGGATAATTTCAAAGCAATATCCATATCTTCTACTAAAGTAATCCATTTTAAAAATAAAACAGGATATCTTTTCCTTATAAAAATCATTCATGACTTCTTCTTTTCTATTACTTTACTCTAAACCATGTGAAATCATTTTAAAAACATGGGATGAGATTAAAAAATAAGTAATGTATAAAACAATTAATGTAAATGGAATTTCATAAAAATTTATAAACCCATGAATTCTTAAAAATCATGAAAACATTATTGAAATCTTAAATAAAAAAGGTCACATGTGGAAACCATATCATACTTACGATGTAGATTCCAATGCTACATAGGGAGTAACCTTAATGGTTACATTTAAAATAACCATAAATGTATATTCCAAAAATCTCATTGGATAAGCCTTCATGTTTAACTCTGTCTCATTACCGAATTCTGTGGAGATCAATCATGAGCTCACCCATCCCCATTTTATCATGGAACTACCTGTATATAAAATCCTTTCCCAAGAACCATAACACATAAACCATGTAAAAATGAAAATAACACTTCTACCTTGCAATCGATAGATTTAATTTCAAGATATTGATATAATAATTCGAATATCAAAACCTTTTTCTATACCATATTACTTAAAAAAGGAATATGGTATTTACTTTTCTTTTTAATAACATTACGACTTGTAGAGGAATTCAAATACCATATATTGGTTATGATGGAGAAAAGGTCATTGTCACGGCATATTAAAAAAAATTATTTTCTCATTTACTAAAATGAATCATATAAAAAGGATTCCTTTTTAAAACAATTTAATAAAATTAAATGTTTAATTGGTTTATTATACATCATATAATAAAATTATGTACATTATCAAAATATTCCTTACTCAAAGGAGATTGAGATGAATTCCTATACCTTGATTCCAAATTGTCAGATAAAATTGTTATGTTCTAGAATAATTATCATAGGTAAATTTATAAGTTCATTATAACCACATTCATGTTTATTATTTATTTTATATCACATATTTCCATGTTCAAAAATTTTATATAATTATTTGAGGTCATAGTAGATGTTTTGTCAATATTTCGTACATGAGTAAGAAATTAACATGGGTTTGATGATACTAGTCCACGTGGTCATAAGTACATCATATATTGAATTGTATTCATAACATTATAATAACATTAATAAATAAATTATATCATTTAAATCAAATCAATCATTTATGGAATGAAAATTGAACAATGTTATAATAATGGAGATGGTAGGTCGTATGTACCCATGGGTAACATTTCCATTTATCAGCGATCATTATGGAAATAAGGTAATTATTATTATATATTTACGCAATGACCTTGTTATAACTAACATAATAATATTAATTAAAATATAATTATATATATATATATATCATATATGTGTTTTGGTGAATAAAAATGATTCACATCTCTTGATGGATGTGACGGTTCACACGTACACACAGACGACATTATTATTTTTCATGTTCATGGAAGGTACGAACATAATTGAAATATTATTATTTTAAAATAATTAATATTTCACTAATATCACATATGAATATAAATTCCATCATTATAACCAATTTGGACATACAATAGTGGAAAAGAACTTAATCGGTTCGTTGAGGTGATAATTCACACTTAGGAACGTATAATTAATTCCATTACCATTCGATGGAAGTAGAGATGGACTTAAAGGATGATATTAACATAATAAAATTCCATTATATTGATGATATATGATTTATTATTTAATCATGGTAGGAGGATATTTTATGTAGTCAAAGAATAAATAAGATATAAACACTTAATGAAAACAATATGTGTTCTTCAGTTGGTCGCCTTTGAAGAACACTATAAGACCCCAATGAAAGGTGTTATGACTAAAATAAGGCTTCAAGAATGTGGGGAGGGACTCTAGGAAGAGTTTTGGGATGATACTTTTAGAACCAAAATTTATTTGATGTGTAATTATTAGATAATAGTGGGACCGTTTTATAGGATAGGGGATAACATTAGGAAATTCATGAAATATTAATTTATTATAAATAAATATTTCTATTATAATGGTCATAATCTCATTTATATAAAATATAAGATGTTTTTTGGTTGTATATTATATATTCAATTAAAATTAGAGTGGTTTTGAATATTTTATAATCATTATCAATTTTTAACCCTTATTTTACCCATTTTAATCTTAACATAATATCATGTTATTAACACCTTTTGTGTTAATGTAATTACCATAACATGTAAAATGATGAAAGAATTTTCATTTATAAAATATTAGTAACTATCATAAATATTTGTTGGAATATTATATTTTAGGAATTTTATAACATTTAATGATCTATTTTATATATTATGTTATGAAATATTTAAAATTTTACACTATGGATACTTGACATTTTCCAAAAGTCATACAAACATGATTCCTGAAACAAAATGCATTAACTCAATTATAATATTTCATATTCATCCAGAAAACTATTGGATGGAATCAAATTTTTCAAATATATATATATTTTAATATATATAATATCATTTATTTGATATCTTCCATAATAAAGCAATCACTGCATCATCATTGTTTCCTATATAAATTAATTTATTTACTGTGTAAAACATATAAACCAAATTCCAGGATATAGAAAATATTTTTTTCTTAATTATTATTATCTATAGTATAATATATAAATTATATAACAAACTATTTAAATTATTTAATAAAGAATATATATATTTATAACATACTTTCCTTTAATTTAAAAGTTATAGGTGATATAATAACACCCAAGATGATTAGAAAGGAAAACATTTCATTGCATGGGTTGAAACGGTTGAAAATACCTTGTCCAAAAAGATTATGGAATGTGTTAGGGTAGTTATATATTATTATAATATTATTTTTACCCTAATATTCATGATTTACCATTTAACCATCATAAATAAAAATAATTAAATTATTACTATTCACAATGTAGAAAAATAATAAAGGCTTGTTTACATAATGTACACCTTCTGATTCCAAATATTAAAACAATTTTTCTAAATTAAAAAAACAAAATTCGTAGTAATTAATTTAAAATTAATTCCTATTGTTAAAATTTGAAAATGAGTTTTTTAAATGTATAAACCATTACAAGATTGAATTGTGTTTACATCAAATTTGAAAATAAATTACATCCAATGAACAATTATATATTAAAAAAATCAACATAAACTTTAAACCCTGTTATAATGATAACTTTACCCTATATATTAATTTTATGAACAGACTATATTGAATAAAAATAAAGTATTTTCACTGTTAATTAAAATAGAAATTTTATTAGAAAAATACCAAAATTTAAACAACGGTAAATTTTGATGTCCTACTTCCAAATAAAAAAGATTATTTTGTCAAATATAACATATAAAAAATGAAAAAAAATCTTCTAAATTATTATCCATTAAAAAATGGTAAAACGACCTTTCAATATTATTAGAGCATATAATGCTTATAATTGGATTCACTCTCATTTTATGGTACTAGAACATTTTAGAAAAATTTAAAAATATTGAAAAAACATGTGTAATAAAATTATTGTTAGTTATATTCATTTATAACACTAAAACATTTAGGAATTATGTAACATTTTAAAAAATAATAGTATTATTGTATTATTTTTTTGTATAACTCAATGTTATGTGCAACATAAGATTTTAGAAAAACCCATTGTTCTATGTCGAGTATGATATCTAAAAATGAATCATGTCAATGAAAAAAAATAATATCTATTATATAACTATTAATAGATATGAAAAATTATTATTCTATAAATAACTGCACTGTTACATTTTATGCAATTTTAGTTTTTAAAAAGGCATTTTTAAAGAAATGTTATATAACCCAAGAACCATTTTCGTTGATTTATCATTCAAAATAATTATTCACATAAGATGTAATCCCGTGTTGTAATTTTTGAATTTATAGGGATATGAACCATGGAATCCTTTTTTCATTTAACTGGTTATGATGAAAGTATGATTATGAAAAACTTTTCTCTTCCACATGTTGTACGATGATACAATTATTATAAAAATTGGTTTTTTATCTTCGAGTTATGAAACGATGAAAATATAAAATTGTTTTGAAACCTATATATTTTTTTCATATTATTTTATGATTCATTTATATTGAAGGTAGTTTCATCTCATGGGTTATGATATGATGAACATATTATGATTTCATGGCCCACATATATTCTATTTTCATTAAGTGATTTGTGGGACCTGTTTCTCCTTCAAATACATTTGGCAAGGATTAATATCTCATAAGATAGACATGAATAGATTTTGGTGTAAACATATTTCAGTAAAGTACATAATCCCTTATGATAGGCTTTGTAGTGATCCTTGACTACTAGGATAGTTTATTGAGTGAACCCATTCAACTGTGATATTGTTAGTAGTGATCGTTGACTATTGTGATATTTATTATCTTCGCTAATGTGTAATGTACATATATGTCTTATTAATGTGTTATGGTTGTATGAATCATGGTCATTTTTTCTTTTCTAATTTATTTATTATGAAAATTAAATCTTTATTCCATGTATCAATATTATGATCTTTCATATGCAACATATTATTTTCAAAATATTATCTTAAGTACACATACCCTTATGTTCATGTCATGCATACGTATCTCCATTTACTACCATTAATGAAAATATTTTATAACCCATTCTAATTTATCATTTCCCTAGATTATAACGAAATGTATTAGTTATGATATTTATAATAAGGGTTCTAGTTTTGAATAACATAGTGGGAGAATATGTAGTTTAATTATGATCCATTTTTTTGTGTTTTCCATGATTCGAAAGGAAATATACCATCAGGATCCTTAGGAATCTATTTGTTAAATAATATATATATATATATATATATTATTTAATATTTATGTATCATAATCTAGGATTTCTATTGTTCATATTAGGGGAATTTGTTTGTTAACATTAATAAACTAGGATGATAAATATTTTGTGATATCCCTTATACCATGACTATTAATAAGATTATGGAAGTGCCAATGTATCGTAAAATGTCCATGAATTTTGTTAAATGATAGATTGAGTTGTTTCAAATAAATTACATCACTTTGTGGATAATTCAAGTTGAGTTGGATAATTTATAATAGTTCCTAGGGGTAATATCAATAAATGGGAACATTGAAAAGGAAACTATTTCAACCGAGGGCAATACAATGGGCCTTGCTGCACACCAGGTTTGAGACTAATAGTGTATATTATCTACAAATTCACATACTCTTTACCAACTATCATTATGATTTTGAATAATGATAATGAATG
Organism: Viscum album; assembly: GCA_963277665.1. Taxonomy (NCBI): domain Eukaryota; kingdom Viridiplantae; phylum Streptophyta; class Magnoliopsida; order Santalales; family Viscaceae; genus Viscum; species Viscum album. The sequence goes on along the minus strand of OY728122.1, from coordinate 1,426,107,074 downwards.
ACCTATGTTAAGCCTAATGTTTCATAGAGGTTTCATGAAATCTACATAATATATGTAATTTTTCATGATTATGTGCATCCCTGCTATGATTATTAGTCTATTAAATATTCTTTTTGGTTTTAGAAACTCTTTAGAACATGAAGTAATCGTATTGATATTGAATTAAATGGATTAAGAATTAATTTTCACCCTGATAAAACAAATGTTACGGTAGATAGAATAAAAAATATTATTGTGATTATCACAAAACTATCTCAATCATCGAATCTTGTAGGACATCCAAATGAAAAGGTAGGGAATAAAATAATATTGAGACTTTCACGAGGCATCTTACAACATCATTCAATCTGTATTCTGATCATCTAGTTTCTAAAAATATGATCAAGAATACTAAAATAGTATTTTCCATTCTACAGAGTTCAGAATATGAAAATTTCATTTTGGTTGTCTACCATTTGGAAGTTGATGTGGATCAATGGTGGATTTTTATAATGAATATGATGTAATAAGAAGAAATTGACTCCATGATTTAGGATGAGTTCATTAACATATTTTTCAATAATAATTTTCTCTTATTAATCATTCAATGATAGATACATTCATACCTTAGCTAAATTAAAAGGATAAGTAATCTTTTGGTACCTACAATGAAAATTTTACATGACTTACGACATGAAATTTTGGTATTATCAACCAACCTAAATGTAAGGTTGATCGATTATTCAGTTGAATAAAATAAATTATCTAAAGAGAGTTATCCATAAGATACTTTAGTAGATATAATGATTTGTCTCAATTTGATATTAAGGTGTAGATGTTGGTTTGAGTTATGAATGAATATCATGGTTTTGAAATGAATAAAATAGAGAATTCAAAGAGAAAATATAAAAATATTGAATAGAAGAATATGATATCTCCATTATTCTCAATGTTTAAAATAAAAATTGAGGAAAATATGATAATGGGACAAGATATTTTTTAAGTGTGGATGGTTAAGGTCATCGACCAATTTATGGTCGATGTGATTTGAAGAAGTTAGGAAATGATATTAATAGAGTGAATATTCCCAAAAATGCACCACCACTACTCCTGTATTTAAAATGCAAGTATTATGGAAACAATGATAACTTGTGAAAAAATATGAATGTATATGAGAATGATTAATGTCATTAACATCTTATGTTTATAGTAAAATGTAAATCTCATGCTATCATAATTTTTGTTGAGGGTGATGACAATAAAGTGGTGATAGGTGAACCTATCATTCAATCTTGAAATGATAATATATTATTTGACTATGGATATAACCATTCCATATTATCTAATTTGTTTTATAAGGGTATCATGATTCCACTGAAAAAATTATATTTATAATTGGTATTGAAAACCACTATGGGTAAGATGATCACATCGGAATTCTATAATTCCTATTTGTTAGGCATTTATTGGAATTTTCTTCCTTTAAATCTTTTCAATATTCCTTAGCTAAAATTTGAGGTTATCTTCGGCATGGATTGGATTTATTTACCGAACCACACATAAATTTATAAGTATGGGAAGTCACATTTGATATTCCAAACCAAATTATGTTCTTCAATCAGTGAGAGGATAAATATAAATAGATGAAGGAATACACTTCCTTTGTATGGTTTTTGATTCCTATTCAAGAGGATTGTTTATATCAGATGGTTGGGGTGAGACTCATCATAGATGATATTCCTATTGTGAGTGTGTGTGTGTGTGGTGGGGGGTTACTATGTTATCATAATAGTTTCCTAGAAACTCACCAAAACATGAGTTTCAGGTCAAAATTGAACCCATAAATAATGCCCCATCAATTTTAAGGACCCCCTTCAGAATAACCTAGAACATGTTGTGGGAATTGAAAATAAAACTCTAGGAGAAACTTGATAAGGGATTCATTCAACAATTTGTTTCATATTGGGATTCACCTATTTTTATGTTAAAAAAATTATTCAACGGGACTCTGTATTGATTACCAGAAGCTACATAAGATCTCAGTCAAAAAAAAGTTTCCTCTACCACACATTGATGGCCTATTTGGTCAAATTCTCAGAGCTCAGTACTTTTCCATGACTAAAATTAATTGTAGATATCATCAATTGTGGGTCCAGAATAATGATATATAAAATAAAATTCTATTAAAGGTATAAGATCAATGAATATATAGTTATTCCATTTAATAATAGTACTGCCGTTATTATCTTCATGGATTTGACAAATTGAGTCATTAGAAATTACATTTATCATTTTCGGGTAGTATTTATTGACAATATTATTTTCTATAAAAATAGAATGGGAGAGAATAATGATCAATTGAAATTGTACAAAATACCCTATATAAGGGGAAAATATATGAAAAATTAACAAAATGTTTATTTTGGCTGAAAATGATTCATTTTTTTGTTATATTATCTCAAGAGAGGGTATATTGGTAGATCCACTAATGATGGAGGGTTTTAGTGTTTCCCGAGACCAAGAATGGATATGGATATCTATATTATTCCTGTTATAGTTGTATATTATTGATGGGTTGTTGGTAATTTTTCAATACTATCTAATCCAATCACCCAATTAACTTAATAGGGATCCATAATCCCTAGATGGATGAATGTGAGAAAAATTTCAATGAACTAATGAGTATATTATTCAACACCAATTTTATCACAATACTCTATAGTGGAGAATATTTTTTAATATATAATGATGTATTCAAGTAGGTATTGGGATTTTTTCTCAAGGAGAGTGACCTGAATATAGTTTATAATTCATGAAAATTGATGGTGAATGTGAAAAATTTCCCAATTACTTATTTGGGGTTAGTTGTGGTAATGTTTTCATTAATTATGTTAGAGGGTTTATATTTTTGGACAAAAACTGTGATATGTATATCAATCAAAAAAGTTTAAAATATATATTCACATAGAAGGATTTGAGTATGAATCCGAGAATATGGTTGGAGGTAAGAAAAGATTATGACCACAAAATACATTACCACCATATGAATGAAAATAATCTGGCCAATTCCTTGAGAAAAAAGGATCTTTCTGTATATCCATGATGAAGATAACAAAATATTTAATATTTATTGATATTGAAATAATGAATATGGACATCCTAAATATTGATTCTAAATATTATCTTTTTCAATTTAATGTTCATCCATATATCCTAGTGAATAATAAGTTGGCATTGATATAATATTTTGAGATGAAAAATAAGGTTATAAAGTATTATGAGTTTAACCTTGATCATGAGTGAATGATATGATTCAGGAACCATGTATGAATTCTGTCCATAACGTTTTTTAATATGGGGTTTTTAGTTGAAGCTCATTTTTTAATATGGAGTTTTTAGTTGATGCTCATAGATCACCATTTTTAAGGGGATATTCCATCCATTAACTACAATATTATAGAAATGGGAAAAAACACCTTTTATTTTTTTTCATTGGACTCCAAAAAAATATATAAATGGATTAGTGTGAAATGGGTTCTAGTTGATCAAGTGAAAAATTCATCACACTTTATTATTATATGATAAGTTTTCTCTTTGAATTATAATTACATTATAGTCATTAGGCATGTGTTATGTTTCAATGGAGTTCCACCTTCCATTGTCTCTAATCAAGATCTATGTTTTACCTAAATGTCCTATTGAAGCCTTCAGAATGATTTTGATATGAACATGAGCTTCAAAATATTGTGTCTTTCTTTGATAAAACTATCAATATGAGGAAAAAATTCAAACAATATAATGTATTATATATATTAATCATTGGAGATCAAGGGTGTTTGGGATCAATACATTCTTCTATTTTTGTTTTTTTTACTATAATAACATTCATACAACCACTTATATTTCACATTTTTAAGGCCTATAAGAAATGAAATGTAAATATCCAATGTGATAGAATGAATATGGAAAATTAAAATATATTTAGTCATGAGATAGATAATGAAGTGGAAAAGAAGCGGAGAGAAATTGAATAAAACATCAAATCTTCTTAGAGTAATCGAAAATGATATACTAACAAACACTGGTGTGATCTAGAATTAGGTTTGGTGATAAGGTATTTCTATTAGTTTCTCTATGGAAAAGGTTACTAGATTTGTGAAGAATGAGAATCCAAGCCCTAGGTATATTAGTACCTTTGAAATCCATGATCCCATCTAGAAGTTAGCTTATCAGTTGGTACTTTAACATAACCCCTTTCAAGTCCCTAATGTGTTTTATTTTTATATTCTATGAATGAATATACATATCCCTACAAATTTACTAAATGTCAGGTTCATACCATTGGAGAAAGATAGTTCATATTTTGAAAATTTAGTCAACATTTTTTATTTTAAAATGATTGTTCTATGATACAAGATCACTATGCCAGTCAATGTTTATAGGGGAATCCACTATTTTGAGGAATCTTTGTGGGAACTTAATGAAAATATGAGGCAAAAGAATCCTCATATGTTTTTAACAGAGTAACGAATTTCAAGGGTGAAATTTAATTTAAGGGTGGTAAATGTAACACCCATAGTTTTTTCTTTTGTTTAAAAGGGAATATAATTTCATTGATATCTTTTCATATACACAACACATTGTCATGAACATAACCATGGGTTTAGCATGTGTTACACACGACAAAAAGTATTAACAGAACTGTGATATATTATTAATATTGTTATAATTATACAATTATTACCTAGAAGAGTGATATTTATATTAAAATATATATTTTTAATATTTACTATTTATTGTTATATGTTGTGAAAGCATTTTGACCAAAAATTACATTATTTTGTCATAAATTCATTATATGTTTCCAAAATACTATTTTCAAAAAAATTGAACAATAATAAAAAATAATTTTTGACAATTTTATAAAATGTATTTGAGAAAATAGGATTAATTATTGAAATATGAATATAAAAATAATTTCTTTAACAATGTTAATAGTGAAAATAATAAAAATTAATTATCATGACTAAGGATAAAATAGATATTCCGAGGGGGTTAAAATAAAAATATTAGGGTTTAAAATGACCCAGAAATTTTCCAATATGAAATTTCTAGAAATATATGGACCCTATAATGTCTAATTCTTATTTATAAACAATTTTACCTTTTTTCATGTGAAATATGTGGATACACCTTGTTCTTTTCAAAAAAATCCAAGTGTACCACTAATAGAAATCATAAAAGGACAACCCTCTCCTATCCACTTCACACTATCACCACTTTTGGTTTGTCCAAGGCCTACCCAAATAACTTATTAACACACCTAATATCTTTCAAGAATCCTTATTTTTTTCATAAATCGAAACTAGAATGGAATTTGGTGAAAACCTAAGGAGGATACATGAAGAAGTATCATTTTTCAACACGTGGTTTTATTTATGTATTACAATTACTAATTAAATATTAATTAAAAAATGATTATTTAATACAATGTTTAACTTAATAATATTGGGATATTTTTTATGTTAATTTCATGACCTAAAACCCCCACCACTTCTATCTAATATTTTTTGAATTCATCATTTGTGTATGCAGCTAACTACCACCTCGTGAACCGATGTCATTAATTTTTCAATTACCATATATCACAAATGGTTACCATGATGTATTAAATTTATATATAAAATATTTATTATATTATTATGCTACTTTATTTATTGTATCATACATTCATTCATTATTTCCATTCAATTGGAATACGATAATTGTGCTCATGTGTACGGCAGACAACCACCTCATAAAGTGATGTGATTTATTCACCCTTTACATGTAAGGTAATAATGTTGATTTTAATGAAAATATGGGATAAATGTGAAAAAAGAAATCTGTAATGTTAATTTATCATTCATATTTCATTCTCTATATCCAACTTAAAAAATGGAAACAATATCCATGTGTATGTATGACCCATCCTCTCCAATAACTATGTACATAATTTTCTATCTCTAAATCTATGGAATACTCAAAAAATAAATATACTAAATAAATACTATTTTTTAATCATGGTTATAATTATTTATAATACATATATTTTATCAAATTAAGAGTAACTGAAATAAAAAAGAAAAAGATACATGAAAAACAAAACACTTATTGCACGAAACACGAATTTTACATTGAATTGGTAAATAAATATTAATAAAAGGTACCAATAAAGTCATATATGTTATAAGATTTATGATAATGTTTCTAAAATATATTTATAAGTAATTTATATTTATTATATTGGAGGATAAAATGTGTACGATGGATGTTGAGGCTTAATGTGGGGAATATTTTCTTAATTTTCTTTCCTTGAGACATATATTATATTTTGAACCTATCATCTTTTATGAAGTTTATATACATACTCTTTTACATGTATTGTCCTGAATATAATTATTCTCATGAGATTTTAGGTTGAATATAATGTTAATCTATCATGGGTCTTATAATTCAATGTTTCTAATGTGGAACAAATTTTATGTTAAAATATCATCATTTATCGATATATTTTTTATTTTTCTGATAAATAAATATTATGATCCATTTATAATGATACACAATAATATTATTCTCCTCTATTTTTTCATGATTGTATTTTTCCCTTTATTTACCTATCTTGATTTATTAAATATTAAAAAATAAAATTTTTAAAACTAAAATCTTCTATATTAATTAATAATGTCAGAAGACCATTTCTATTCAAAATCCATGTTCTCTAAACATGTTTTATTTTTTATATATATTATTTAAATGATTTATTAAATCAATTTTTACCCAAGTTTATTTTTTTTAAATGATTGGGATATTCTTGCCTATTTCTAATAAAAATGCATGTTCATATTTTACGTAAAATGTGAAGGGAATTTCTATTTTAACATGTATGAAATGAAATATATTCACCCCTATAATTATCATTAAATTCCTTGAATATTAACTTACATATTTTAAAACATATTTTCAATTAAAATTATTTCAAACATTTTTTATTATCATTAATTTATAACAAGTGATTTACAAAGAAAATATGTATTCCTCAAGAAACAATCCATGTTATTAATCATTGAAAATCATTCTCCATATAAGATGAAATTAATTGATATAATTTTTTATATTTAGGGTATATCAACTAGGGATACCATTATTATAATTTATTTTAATTGATTATCGTGAAATGGGGTTTATAAAAGTATTTTGTATTCCATAGATTATACAATTACAAAAACATTATGAAACATGCTTATTTATAGATGGTTTATGAAATTATTAATTGATGAAATGATTATGAATCATTTCTATTTTTTACATGTCATGTTATGTTGAAATTTTTCTAAAGATCATTTCATTTCATAGTTCATGATATGATGAATGTTTTTATGATCTTATGGAACACATATATATGATTTTTATTATGTGGAAATTGGGACTTATATTTCCCACAAATGCATTGGGTAATGATTTAAATCTTATCCGATAGAAATCTTTGGAATAGGGAGAGAACATGTTTAAATAGGGGACTTATACCATTATGATGGTCTTGGGAGTTAACCTTCACTATTATGATTGTTTTGAGAGTGAACCCATTCCACTATGATAGAAATGTAAGTAATCATTGAATACTATGAAAATGATTCTATATTCTAATATATATGTTAAAAATCTATGTTTGATTCCAATTAACGGCCTCACTACTCGGGTTCCTTGTTTATATTATTATTCATGTCTTATTAACAACCAATATTTATTCCATGACTTAATATTATGATCTTAGGTATGGAGGTATTATTTTTAAAATATTATTCTCATGTTCTAATACCCCTATGTTCATGTTATTCTGATATTTCCCACGTTTTTACCATTAATATCTATTTGATCTCATCCTTTCTACTGTTTACTTACCTCAGGCCACAACGAATTGCATTCCATATTATATTTCAATAAAGGGAAATAGGTATGAATAAAATAGTTGTATATGATGTAGTTTACCTTGAAACTAATTATTTGTGATTCTATGATTCCAATGGAGATATACAATTACGCTCCATAGGAGAATGTTTGTGTAATTCAATAAATGTTCCTAAAAGAATATGGAATAACAGTAGCTGATAATCCTAGTTCACCATTAAAAACTGTATTATTTCCTATAATATAATTTTATAAAAAAATATTCAATACCTAAACCTGGTTATATATTCCATTGTTGTTTTTTCAAGAAAATTTTCAAAAATGTTTACATTTTTCAATATTTATCTAATAAATTGTTAATCAGAACATGAATTTTCTACAACTAAAGGTGTTTTTAGATAAGTTTATACTTTAATTATAATAAATAAATAAATAAAACAATTCTAAAACATCTACCAAGAGAGGAAGTGAAAAAATGAACATAACCATTTTTAATCAATGAATATCCTAACATTTATACTAAATCATCTACAATAGTGAGTTTTATAGAGATCCAAAAATAATTATTAATTGGATCATAAATAAAACGTTATAATGAAGATGATATGGATTAACTCAATTCTCTGGGAAGATTTAATACCCTCTAATGGTGTGCGAGTACCTCTACTATAAAATAATTTTATGAAAATAAAGAAAAATAACTTATATTTTTGTGTGAATAATCTTCAATATTAAAGATAGATTTAAATTATATCTATTATATAGAAAACATTATTTGATTCAAGGATCATATTATGTAATATTTTTAAATTTATTTTGATTTATGAACTATTGGGCCGCCATACTAATAATTATAGTTTCTAATTTTTTTGGAAATGATATTGAAAAAATGTTATATTTAAATAAAACATCCACAATCCACCATGTAATGTTTCACAGTCCTGGTATATTAAGCTAAATAATGTAATTATTGTGGTTTATTAATATAAAATAGCATTCGTCATTGGTAATCAGAGATATATTTAAGAACCACACCACAATAACAACCATGAAATGATGGCTTTAACAACATATTCATTTAATATTTAGTGTGTATGTTCCACATGATGATCCAATTTATAGAATTAATAATTGTAAAGACTATGTTTTCAAACCAAAGGGCATAAATATTTTTTTAAACATATTTTTGGCACTGGAAACTACATCCGCATGGGATTCCAAGGCTCGGGTGGCCTCAGTACGATGATATTAAAAGTATTAAATATATTTTTTCACGTGTGCATAGTTTTTTTTGAAATGTAAATATCTTCTATTTAGGGTATTAGATCAGAAATATGGGACTACTGTTGAGTCCCGAACATCGTTCATACCCTATGTGTAAACTATGGATTTCCCCTACAGGGGTTTGGTTTAGAATCCATTTTGGATGATGATTCATTGAGAGGGGAATTAATTGGTATAATTTTATTAAACCTAATTCACTCCCTATAACCCTCATATGTGCATCCCGCCAACCAAGAAGAGACACACATATTATCCTCTCCCTTTGGTGATGATGAACCACAACTGAATCATCAAATAATGGTGTCGTTTATCCACAATTTAGATGCATGTCATCATCTAATTGAGATCCATAGTGATTTGGCCAATGTTCTTCAACCGAAGCATCTGCATTTCACCCAATAGGTAGTCATTTTTATATTGTGAACCTAATCCCCTATAGTTTGTTTCTTTTAAAAGGTTTTATAGCCACGTTGCAATTAATATTGATCCCTAGTAAGCATATCTGTGTGTTTTGGGGAAGAACGAGGTGAATGAGAGAGTTTTGTAGGTGTTTCACTACTAGAATCAAAATCTAATTACATGTACTTTAGTTACACGTTCCATGTAGTTATTCCTATTTAAGGGAGATGAACATCTGTGTCTACATGTAGTGAATTCCCTTAAACATTGTGACAACGGGATATGGCTAGGGATTTCCATGTGGAAACATATGCTTTTGTTCATACACACAACCAAGCTACACAAACATGAGGTCTGGTAAATGGACATAGGGAAACTACATGGGAATGAGGCCATATATCCGAACACACTATATAGTATGGGATAAATGGAATGTGAGGGACATGATTGACTGATTCATTTAAAAGTGGAACACAACCACATGTTGAGAGATGATGAACACAACCCGTACCACCGCAACACATTGTGTACCCCTACATTGGTTGGAAACCATGTGGACTATATACATGGGCAGGATAATGTGGGGCGTACACGCTGTGTGTGCCCTGGTGCCCCCGTGTACAATTCAGAGATCATCCGAGGATCTTCTTCCATATATATCTCTTCCTCTAGGAATCAGATTCACGTGCATGAATAGTTTATACTAAGGGTTATTCCATGTAGGACATGATGTAACAACAATTATGGATTAGAATATATGAGGTGGAGGGAATCAAGAAACATACATGTGGAGTAGCACTGATCCAGTGATTGAGATCAGTAGAGTTCATATATTGGGACTCTAGAACTATTACTCCCATGTTTGACTAGGTCATGGGTTTTCCATGCCTCTATTCTTAAGTAGATATGGGAATCCCCTAATCATGGGCACATTGTCGTTAGCTTTGGGTAGTTTACATTGATGATGTTACACACCTAATGTACTAGGGTGTGGGTTTTCCCATGATGTTGGTAATGGTAGAATATGTACCCCACCATTGGACCTGGAAGCATGTCCTCTCTCTGTGTAGTCAGTACTCACCTATTAGATTGGGGAATGGGTCTTCCATCAATGAAGTGTTGATAATATGGGTACTCCCCTATTGGGTGGGGTGATGGTCCTCTATTATTGGAGTCAATACAACCCTATCATTCTAGGGTGCAGTTCCTCCATGCCCATTGTTATGAAAGAGTTAGTACAACCCTTCTATGTTAAGAAGTGGGTCATGAAGCCTAGGTTTCATACTCCATTACTATTTCATGGTGTCAAAATTCCCTAATTAATGAGTTGGCAGATTTGGTACTCCCTTTTCATTCCAAGATGCAGTTCCTTTAGCCATTAAGTTGTACACCCCTAATGGGTAAGGGTGTTGTTCCTTGATTTACGAAGTGGTAGTACCTAGTCATATTAGTTTTCATGTCCTTAATTTGTATTACTCCCAGATTGTATCATGGTGTGGTTCCTCGAATACATAGTAGTACCCCCCCCCCCCAACTCTGAGTTGCAATGCGGAGTGGGTCCTTCATTGTATTTGGAGAATCCTTAGCAATTTAAAATAGTTACAAGGAGCAGTACCTTCCACATGATGATAATGGTACCCAGATAGGGGTTAGTGCTCCCATAAATTACTGAGATACAAGACACTAATTACAGCAGTGACAATGGCTTCAAGGGTCAGTTAGGAGTAGTACTCCATCATTTGTGGGGTAGTGTTGATGCATGACTCCGTTTTCTCTCTCCTATTAGACAGGATGAACGCGATGCACATTTTAGAGTAGTTCTCCCTCAACTTTGTGTAATGGTGAAGGGAAGAACACATGAGTTGGGTTTCTTTATCTTTCTCTAGGTGTGAGGTACTAATGAAAAGACCTATTGTTATTGGAACTTTAGAGGGACCTAGTATCATGTTCTGTATGGATCATGTTCTCTCAGATGTACCATTTAGAATGGTAGAGTTATTCCCGGTGGAGTGTATCTCTCAAACGGGTTCCACACGGAAAGACTATGATCATGGAGTGTGTTCTCATGGTTTTATTTTATGGAAAGAGATTATGAAGATAATTCTATTTCACACTATGAGTTTGGATCCTCGTGACACATAGTGTCTATAATAAGTATTCCATGGTTATGTCTAGGTGACCCTATCGTGTTGTCTCATGTTGGTGTTTAAACCCATTATAAACCAAGATGAATTTTCATGTACATATGAGGATATTTTGAGATGGATTTTCTATCTATATTGGGTTTCACTCTGGCTAGGTTGAGAGGAATGTTGTGCTTTTGTTTCTTCATTTTTCTTTTGGGTTTGTTGAGGTTCCAATTGAGATTTTTTGTAGTCACCCCTACACTGGATTTTCCCAAAATTGTTTTGTGTCTTTTTTAGACCTCATGCATTTAAATGGAGTCCATGTAGGACCTAGAATAGTAAAAACATAGTGATCTAGACATACTAAAGTCATTACTGAATCTTGGATATGGAGCTTTCTGGAAGATAAAGTTGATAGAGATCCCCTCATTCTTAGTAGGATGAGAATGTTAATTGTTTTTATTGGTTGGAATTATTTTATCCTTTTATTCTTTTAGTACTTATTTTGTATACTAGTTGTGGGATATAGATGCATGCATACATTTTTTACCTTTTTCATTTTACATTTCAATATTTTTTGACCTTGGAGATGTGTGTTTGCATACAAGTACATAGGAAAATCCTCCAATGTTAGTGATATGTCTTTGTGGGTCTCTTCTTTAGTTCCTGGATTATTAGAGGCATGCTTGGAGAGATTTGTCCCCATCCATGTTGAGACAGGTCATGATGGAGTGTTATCAGAGCTTGGTTGGATTCCTATTTGGAATGTAGTGTCATGATCATGGTATGAGTTATATAAAGATAGATTTAAGATGTTCCAAGATTGGATCTCAGACCAGAGGTCCAAGTGTTGGTGCAATGACCAATGTATCCTTTCCCTATGAATCAATTAACCTGCTTTTCAACTCAGTTCATTATGATGTTATTATATGTGAAAATAGTACATGCATCATATAGGGTTGTGTTTTAGTTTTTAATTTCTTTTGTTTCATATCTCCAAATAATCTCTTTTTATCATGGTATGTCTTGATTATATTATAGTATTCCTCCACAAATGAATCAAGAAAAAATTCTAATACAAGATAATGATGGAAATACAACCTGTGACGAGGCTTCAGTTTAGGGAACTGATTTTGATGCATTACCTCTGGGTGGTCTACTGGTGGTTCCATCGCCTATAGAGAAGAATGTTTTAGGGAATGTTCAATATTTGGATGCATGTATGTTGAGTTCTCGACATGTGTTTTAGAGGTAGTGACCGATTAGTTACTGGGACTTCTTTTGGGTTTATCTTAGTGATGGTGAATTCTAATGATATAGAAAAATGATGAGGCAACAGTCACTTGGGAGGAGTTTGGGTGACTATTTGTGGAAGAGTATTACACATCCAAGTTGATGTCATTTCATATTTAGGAGATTCTACAGCATCGACATGGAATCATGACATTGGAATTTTTTTTTTTGAGGTTTACAAACTTGTCGTGATACTCCAGGGATATAGTTCATGATATGTTCTTTCGAGAATTGACCGTAGATAATGTCTTTCATTGGGAGATAAAGGCATATTTGAATTTTTTATGTATTCCAACCTACAATGGAGTGATGAAGTGAGATCTACTGGTTGAAAGTTTTCAAGATGTAGAAGAGGTGGTTTTGACGCACAGCAGTGGTCACAAGGCTAAGGCATCAGCAGGAGTTGGAAGAGGATATGTTATAGGATTGTGGTGTATGAGGAATAACCATGCGTAGACATAGATGTGTGGTTATATAGTGTAAGATAATCCCTTAGGATCATATCATCCATAAGAGAGGTGATGTTATGCTTTTGATGTTCGTGGATATTTCACTATTGATTGTTCGACCAACCATGTTGTTGAGAGGTAGATGGTTGAAAATACTATTAGGTGGATAAATTGATTAGATATAGGACTTATACAATGTAGATGATGATGTGGAGGAGCTAGAGGATTGGTATGTAGTAGTAGGTAGTTTGAGGTGTCTTCACCACCACCCATAGGTTGTCCACGCTAGGCTCAGGGAGTGTGAGGACATGGGAATGGACAATTTTAGGCCATTATGGTCATTAACCCAGAATCTCTAAGGATTAATAGATGCATTATTTGTGTTATTTATAATTTCCATAGTATCAATTATTAGATAGTGTTGTGGGTGATAGTTTATTTCTAGTCATGCTTGAGGTTTAAAAAAGGTGAAGTGGGGCATTGGTAGAACCCCATGTTGGTAGTTGCGATAGAGGGTCTCATAAGACACAATCCATGATTGGAAAATGATTTCTTTTTCATGAATACCCTTATGTTATTGGCCTCATCATTGATCAAGATACACATTATGGGAAATTGTGCAGTTGGATGTATATTTGAACTCATGAGGAAGGGGGTGCTTTCCCCATTGATATGTGTTCTTGTGGTGCAATCAGAAGAGTGTGGGAAACTCATTTCCTCCCAAAGAAGAAAATATTTAGGGGTGATGGAAGTGTTTCTTATAACTCCATGTTTAAGGTGATGTTACAAAATGATGTGTCTGAGGAGGTCTTGTACTTTCTATAATAGTTTTCTATCTTGACCACATTATTACGGAATCCCTCAGAGAGGGATATCTGTTGTTATAATTGTTTCATAGTGGCAGAGATAGACCCTATTATTTTTCTACAGTATAGTTTGGTTTCCTACCATCCATACACATCTCAATTTCGATTAGTGGGTGTCAATGTTTTTTTGTTTTGGTGAGATATGTTACAACTAGAGACTTGTGAATGAATGGTCTGGTATGGCCCCTTGTTTACTATTGGGTAGCCCTACTTTGTTCAAGAATACCATTTCATGTTCAGTGTCTACCCTGAATGAAAAAAATAATTTAGAAGGATATTTTACAGTCCTTCCCATGGTGGATGAGAACTGTGGGGTTCTATCAGTATCACTATCAAGTTAGTGAGGTGGTATACTGCTATACCCCATGACTGTAGACGTACAACAGGGCCTGGGTTTTCCCACACGTCATATCTAAAGAGATATGTGCCTATTGTTTCATCATGTTGGTGTGGTAGAAGCTGGACATATGTTTTGTTTCATCTTGGTGTTACCTATGTGTGCATTATTGTTAGAAGAGCATGAGCCCTTGATCAGATCACTGGTGTGATAGAAGCTGGACAAAATAGTAGTGTGGGTTTCTCCAGGACATTTTTAAAGTTAGAGGAGGTACACCCCTATAGGACTTGGGAGTGGGTCCTCTATATATGGATTAAATGATCTTTTATTGGATTAGGTAATGGTTCCTCCATAAAATAAGAATATATAGAGTGTGAAATCCCCTAATAGGTAGTGGTTGGATCCTCTATTATAGGATTCCTCATTCTCTTGTCGTTCTAGAGCATGGGTCCTGCATACATGTGGTTATGGTAGAGTCGATACACCCCACAAATGTCATAGAGTAGGTACTCGAGCATGGGTTGGTACTCCATATCCATGTTAGTGTGTGGGTCTCCCATAGTGAATGAGTTGGTAGAGTCATTACTACCATATCGTTCCAGGGTGCAGGTCCTCTATAGATAGAGTATTACTCCCCTATCAAGATAGGATATGGGTCTCCAATTTATGAAGTGGTACTCCCCTACCATATATAGATATGACCACTTCATGAGTTGTACTCCCATGTTGGATCAGAGAGCCAATCCCCACATTACGGGAATGTACTTACCAGTCCCTGAGTAGAATCGAGGTGTGGGTACTCCAATGGAGTTAGATCTCCCACTACAGTTTACTACCGATAAGAGGAGATGTTCCATCCCCTTGATGTGAAAGATACCTAGATAGTGATTAGTTATCCCTCGATTGAATGAGGTGTGTGAGAATCGTTACAGGAGGGACATAAGTTACCCATGTTAGTTCGGAGCAATACTCCATCGACTGTGGGGCAGTGGCGAGGCACGAGTCCCTCCATTATCACTACATAGAGAGGATGCACGTAGTGCATAGTCTATAATATTATTCTCTCAAATGTGAATAGTGGTGAAAGGATGACCACTTCACTAGAGTTTCTATATCTTTCACTTGGTGTGAGGTATCAATGACATGATGTATGGTGCATGGAACTACAACAAGACCTAGTATGATGTTCCCAATAGATCATGTTCTCTCGTGCATAATATTTAGAATGTTAGAGTTTTTCCTGATGGATTGCATCTCTCTGAATGTTTTCATCTAGGATGGATGACATCAAGGAGTGTGTTCTCATTGTTTTTTTTATGGTAGATACATCGAAGAGAATCTTTCTTCTAGCTATAAGGTTGGAACCACTTGAGACATAGTGTCTAATATGTGCATATCTAGGTGATTTCTTGGAGTCATTTGGTTGTTGTCACTTGTCCAAGTTGACTCCCCTTGTAGAACAAGATGACTTATCTAATATAATTGAGGATTTTTTGAGATGATGGTTTTGTCTCAATTGGGTTTCCATATAGATATTTCGAGAAAACTATTCCCTTTCAGTTACTCCATTTCCCTTTTGGGGTTTTGGGTTCCTACTATGTATTTTTATACTCACCCCTACACGAGATTTTCAATCACATGTTTTATTTATTGTGCATACCACATGCCTTTCGATGGAGTCCATGATGGACCTATGACAGGCGAGGCTTATTCAACTAGATAGATTGATATGTTTACCAAAGCTCAGCCTTGGACATTTTTGGGAGTTGCAGATGACATTGATCCCCACTTATAGATCATGTTGGAATCTTTTATAGTTTTCTTTGGTGGGAATTGTTTTCCACTTTTATGAATTCAGTACTTATGTTTTACACTGGTTGTGGGATATAGTTGCAATCATACATTGTTTCCTTTATTTTTTTTACATTTCATCATTTTGTGAGATTAGATATGCGTGTGTTCGTACATGTACATAAGAAACTCCTCCCATGTTAGTTATACTCTTTATTTGTGCTAGTCTCTATCTTGTGGCCTATTAGAGGTGGGAATATGTATTTGTGGTTGGGTCCCCATCAGTTCGGGTCATGGAAATAATAATATTTTATTTTCAAATATAATCATATTACACAGATATCATTAAAGGATGGTGTGGGTTCAATATATTTATAAAAACATTTTTAAATACATTATGTGATATATGAATATTTTTTATTATCATTAGAGGTCACCAAATCACCTATTGTCTCAATAAAATTAATTAATCTTTTATTTTATAAATATCATTTATTACTTATTTTTGTGTTTGGGGAATGTTTCTTGAATACTTTAATATTTAAATAATTCCATTAATGAAAAATAAATGTAATTTTTTAGACTCCCTAAGAACAGATAATGTAATATATTCGAAAAAAATCATTTTTTTGAAGAAAAGATAATTTCCATTTTGATTTTTCTTTGAAAAGTAAATTTTTTTGAACGAATATAATTAATTTATTGATTTTTTAGGAAATTTCCCTGAATTTTTTTGATTCATAGATTTTACAAGGAATGGTGGTTATAATTTTTATTTTATATATGAATTTTTAACATTAAATTTTGATTTAAAATCTTGGATATTGAATAGTGTAATGTTTTATTTGATTATATAGTATATGTAACATATTTATTTATTGAAAGGAATAAATAACTCAGTTATGGTATTGATATTTCTTAAATAGGGAAACAATTATATTTTTTGTAATTCATATAATGATTTACATGGATGTGTCATTATGTAGTTTGATAATATAGAAGCTTATTTGGGCAGAATGTTTTGAAAAATGAGATTAAGTACCTTCCTATGGAATGGTTTTTCTCTACATGATTTAATGGGATTGATACACAATGTATTTTGTGCGAATATTATTGGGTATTCATTCAGTTGGTGTTTTAGAAGGTATTTCTCTTATTGGAATTTGAATTGGGTAAAAAAATATTTCATTAGTAACACAAAATATATTATTTGGAAATATTAAATATATGGGGAAAATGATAGCATCCCAAAATATTGTAATCCATAGTGCATGTATCATTATTATATGGAAAAATAATATATATGTTTTTATAAATATATTCTAAATTTTTGTAGTTATTATAAAATCCATTGCAAATTAGTACATTACATTTACATTATAAAAAATTAAAATAAATTATACCAAAATAATTTTTTAAATATCATTATTACATAACATATTACATCATTAGTATATCATTAAAATATTATTGTTAATTAATTCATGAAATTGGAAATAATAAGAATGGGGTTTGTGGAAGTTCCCACAAAGGGATAGTGATTCAAAGAAACCACAAACATCACGATTGTGAAAAACATGATATAATAAAAAAAATTATCCCAAATATTTTTGAATGAATACCTGGTAAAAACGTCATCAATAATATATCATTGAAAACAAAAGAATGTAATGTAAAATTAAGAACAAATTAAATATACAATCGTGATATTTATCAAAGATATCATATGCTGAGGACTAGGATACTCCCATTACCCTAACATAGTTGTCACCTGAGACCGAACAAACAACAAGTGGATATATAATTTGAAACTCCAACCATCACATATGAATTCCAATAAAATTTAATAATATGTCAAAAATATATTTTGAAATATATTTTATAAGATCAACAATGAATAGATTTCATATACATAGAGTGGTTTATAAAAAATATTTTCTAACACTATTTTTCAATGTATAATATATGAATATATGAACCTATAAATTGTTTTTTATTGTTAATAAAATGGTTTAGATATATTGGTTACAACCATGTAATCAAATATTAATGTATATGGTATTTTGTATAAATTTTTTTTGATAGAATTAAAACCAATATTACTTATTCAAAAGAATGATCAAATTATTATAATTATAGTAGATGAATTTATCATTTTATATATATAAATGTTTATATGTTTTTACATCATGAAATAAAAAATAAAGTATTTATAAATCCCTTATAATAATTTATATATTCCATTCTCTTTAAGAATACAAAATTAATAAATAGAGAACTCCAAATATGGGTGGAATATATACTAACGATTCATGAATAAAAATATAATGACTGACCACATTCATAGACCCTGTAAATAATGATATATATATATAAATTATATTCATAATACTAAAATTGCATTACATTTTAAGGATATATTTAAAAAGGTTTTTTCAAAATGAAATCAGATAATTTATCTATATTAATTTTCATGTGAATAGAGTATAATGAATGAATAGTGTATGATTATATGTATACTATATAAATTGGATAGTAAAATAATGTATATGAAACAATTATAGAATATTATAATTAAATTTAATGTTTTTTTACAATGTGAATCTAAATAGAATAGAGTGATAGATGAATGAAACTCATAAATTACTTCCCTTTCTACAATATAATTCATCCGTTTAGAACATATAATTTTCAATAAATTATAAAGACATATAATACAGAATATTTTAGAGAAAAATCATTATTTAAATACAATTTCCAATGGGGTATTATGTTATGATTGGGTAAGTGTAACACCCAAAGACATTATAATATTTTACTTTAGAATAAATTTAATATTCATTCCCAGACCACATTATAAGAAACACTACATTAATTATATGTTCATTTAAGAAAAAGTTGAATATAACAGAAATGTTTTTTAAAAAATATTTTTATGCTCAAAAAGTCATTTGATTATTATAAATTTATTTAAAAAAATATTGGGAAATAAATTATATTAATAAATAAATTATATAATTAATAAAAAAAATTAAACTCATCTAAAATATTTTATCAGTATAAGATAAGAACTGACCCCATATTATGCATAAAAACCTATATTCATATTAATGTAATTTTATCACCTTTTAATGATGCACATAAATTAAATATGAATTTTAAAAATATAATGAATTAATTATGACAAAATATACCTAATTCATTAAATTTATACATAAAATTAAATTAATGGTGAATTTCTTATACTTTTTCGTGAAGTTGCCTTTATTGATGAATATTGAACATTAATGAATTTTAATTCCAAACTTATTTATCATAAAATTTATTTATAATGATAAATTGTATTTCATATTGGTTTTGTTTTTTAATTTGATTAATTTAATATCAATAATTCAATTTTGTTTCATTAGAATCATTTTAACATTGAATTTGACATGAAAACATAGCAATCTTTGGAATGTTTTTACATTAAAAATGTGTTTTGTCATCAAATCTATAGGATAAAATTAAAATTAATTTATACCAATTATCTGATTGTAACTTCTAAAAATGGATTAAATATTATAAATCAAAAAAAATTATAATTTCTATTATGTTAAACATCATTTTTGACAAAAATATTATTAAAAGTGGTTAAAATTAATTCCAATTACTAAGAGATAAATTAGATAAACAGGTTACTAAAACATAAAAATAAGAACCAAAATAACAAAGAAACATTTCAAAAAGACATTGAATATTAAAATTTCGACCATATACTTTATTTTTAGAATTTAGATCATTATTGGGGCCATATTTCATTGAAAAAATGTTGGTGGAATTCCAATTTCATAAATTTTCAAGAATGCCACTCGTCCTCCACTACAAAAAGGCACTAACCACTCCCACTTATTCACACATATCAAGTAAATTTTATCACCAAATAATCTACAATAGTCTCAAAACATCCATGAAAAAAACATAGAATCACCACCATGGAAATTAATCTAACCAGGGATGTGTTTTTGGAATAATCCAAAAGGGGTTTTCCAAAGAAGAAGTAAAATCCTTACTCATGCTCTTTCGATTTATTTTTATTATTCAACCTTAAAATATTCTTATTAAATTCATAAAAAATTAAATCAATATACTCAAAAAATGAATTTTTTTATTTATTTTATGTTCTACCTATACTAGAAAAGTATTTCCAAAAATGGCTAATAAACATACCTCTTGTGTACGGTGAACAAAAACCTCACAAAATGATTATTGTTCATTTTTTCAATTAAGACCTATCCCGGCTGAGAACAATGATATGATTTTTTTATTAATTTATATATATGATATTTATAAATTCTATATTTGTTTTGTAATTTTTAAATGAAACATACCCCTTTTAAGTCCAATCGGCATAAGGATGATTACATTGTTTGTGGACTTGTAGATTACCGCCTAATCAATGTGAAGTGATATGTTCACACATAACATGGAATGTATTAAGGATAAGTTTAATAAATAATATTTAACATAAAATAGATATATATAAATATATATATATATATATATATTATATTCCTAAAATAATTAAATTTATGTAAATATAATATTCTATTTTCTTTATTACCCTTTTCACACAATAAAAAGTGATAAAGTCAGTAATGATTATGTAGACTACAACTTCCTAGACACGATGTGATTCCTTTCTCACCACAATAATTATTTGATTTAATTTATATTATTAAATGAAATTGTATTTTTGATATACATATCATTAAGTAACGATATAATTTTACTTATGTTCTTTCCCTAACTATCACTGAAAAATTGGAACCATACTCATGCCTGTGTAACACTAACTGTCTCCATGATTGTAACCCTGGTTCATTTTTCCTACCCATAACCCATGCTTTTTATTGAATATATAATTTATGTAAAAATATTATAATGATGTTAGGTTCATTGTTATGGAGATAATTATATATTGACCCTATTGACCATAAGTTGACCCACCAAATTCATTATGGACACATAATCTAAAAATGGTCAAAACACAAAATGTAAACATAATTGTTTCTGTGGTTGTATATAAAATTGTAATAGGTGAAGTAAAATTATTTATAAATCTGAAAATAGTCTTTATTCATGTAAATAATTAAAATTAGTATATGATTTAGGAATTAGAAGACACTTTTGACTAGTGATATTTTAGGACAGGGATTTTGTCTAAATATAATTTCATAGAGGTATATTTTAAAGTTATGAACCTAGTTTCATATTTATGGTTTACACAATATCATTTGACGTGTAATATTATTAATCCACTTACTCTAATGATATTATATGTTTCAGATATTGTTATTCGTTCATTGGGATTATGATTCAAATGTTTCAATGTGGTATGTGACATTTTGAAATGTTTAATGATTATTTTCCTCAAAAGTGTTTTAATGATATTTAATTGGTATATAAATTCACCAACATCAATAACCTTTGTTGATAATTATCCATTATAGAGTAATTTTCAATAAATCTATATTGACTATTCAATATTTTTATTTTATGATAAAGAAATTTGATTGTTAATTAAATTTATTCTTCAATAAATGGGGAATACATTGGACTGGTACTACATAGGTGGGGCTCAGTTATATAAAGCCTCTTGATTATTTAATAGTCTCATGAGAAGAATATGTTAAAAAAACGAGAATGGTTTTTACCTAATGTGATAATATATCTTGTGAATGGTCTTTAAAATAAAGGTAAAATATATATAGGAAACATAGTATTCAATAATTAAGAATATTCCACATTTAGATTCAAGTATTATATATCCATGAATTTTTCCTTTGACATATCAATGAATGAATTTTATTCTCATTTTTCTAATTTAATGGAATTTGTTTCTATTTCATACCATACCAAATTGATTGTTCCTTACCTTGTTATTTTTTAATAAGTGTTCTTAGTAATTTTTCAGTCCATTAAGCTTGTTGATGGATTATTTCATTCACTGTACTTACCTTTACTGATCATCTGAGCTCACCCTTATTTTGTCTCCTTTCTCCCAAATAACGAAGGGGAGTCATTTGAATGATTTTCAAGGATGAATTTTATTAGATTTTGTTATGTATTATGAAACATTTTACATTTCCCATTGTAAATTGGTATCATATATATAATATAATTTTCCAAAAAATTAAACTTTATGTTCTTCAAGATCAGATTTCCTTATAAACATTTCAATATAATAATAAAATGCATTGGCTAATGGATTATGGGTTTGGGGAATTATATTTGGGACTGGAGGAGGTTTAATAGATTACATGGAAATTGGATTTATGAAACCTATATATGGGATCATTACCCTAAGATAGACATTGGTGGTAAGTACAGATGAACATCTAAGAATTTTGGTGTTGTTGAGATTATGGGGTTCTTCCTATAAATACATCCATGTATTGATATTACAAGTGGACATGGTTTGGATAGAAATAAACATCGGGTTTACAACTCAGATAAGGTGCATTAGGCTCAACATGAACGTAATTGAGTATACAACATCATGCATTACTATACACCTGGGTTGACACTCTTGTGGGATAAACTTATGATAATTCTCATTTCCTTTACAAACTATTATGAATAATTTGAAAGTAATGATATCCCCAAATAATTTTATTATTATAATGATATTAGTCATTGAAAACATTTTCCAATTATGATATGTGTATAAGTTATTTTGGTATTATATATTTTGTTACATATTTTTATTTTATAATACAACATATTTAATTGTTTCAAATTGGAACTGAGAAGGATGAATAATATCAACACCCATGGAAGATGAAGTGGTTTCCCAACTACGAAATCTAATATAGCATGTATTATAAATAATAATGTTATGGATATATTAAGGAAAATTAATAATATTGTAAAACATAACCTTTATTCAATGGAGAGACCTATTCCACAATGAAATTCTATGATGTTAAATCGTATTATGCATCAGGGGACCCAAAATTTAGTAGGACATGTAACCCAATGGTGTAAGGGCATTGGATTAAGTCTATAGAGATGATATTAATGGAATTAGTATGTGGTGAATAAGATAAATAATCAACTGTACTGATTTTTCTAAATAGTGAAGTAGATCAATGGTGGTCACTGATCCTAAATACCAGGGAGGAAGAGGATATAGAATTCATGGAATTTTGAACATTCAAGGACACATTCTTAGATAAATACTTCCGTCGTTATCCAAAAAATGTGATGAAGTAAATATTCATTATCTTAAATGAAAATAAATTAGAGACTGGTGTAGATTATGAAGCAACATTTATAAGGTTATATAGGTACAGTAAAGATTAAAGATTAAATATTAAGTGCAATATTGAGCACTTATCTTAGGGTATTATGCCAAATATATGAATGATGTTGGTTTCTCATAGTTTTTCATCATATAAATAGATCGTTTTTTTGGAAATAAAAATAGGGAAGTAATTCTCATGGATTAATATACTGAGGGTAAAAAACAGAATATGATGTCATCTAAACAACAAGATAAAGAGAGTTCATCAATAAAATGGTGGAGGAATTTCCCTCAAGTGATAAATATGGAATGAATCTCTATTATAAATATGGAATCCCGCCTTTTTATAACATAACATTTCATTACATTGTACAAACAGAACGTCTTTAAAGTCAAGTGTTTTGGAAATTAGAATCATAACACATTAAGAAAACATAAAAAATTCTTCTAAACCACTCATAAGTGTTCATCAGAGTTTCATCCTTTGTTAAATTTATGAATCTCATATCCTGGGGAAATACATCAATGAAAAGGGTGAGCAGAAGGCATAGTAAGGAAAACAAGTGAAACAGTTTACATGTGATCTTGAGAAATATTAATAAGAATGTGAAAAAAGACATAAAGGTGTGATCAAAGGAATAACATGAATATCATAATAAAAATAACTTATATCAAAACTTTAATATGTGGATAAAACATTTCATTCAGATATTCATGAAAATATCACCAAGGTTTATCCCAATGATGTCATAAAAATTACCAAGGTTTTTCACCAAGGTATCGTGAAACATGTCATCTCTATAGATTAATTCTTTACCCAATGCATTTGAGCACTATCAGGGAGAACCCTTAATATTAATTCATTTTCATGTGATCCACCTAGATCACAATCAGATATTTCATAAATAACCCAATGAGAGAAAAAGAAATGGGTTTCACATCGAAATCGTGACGTTTTAAAAGTGCTTAAAATTGAAATCATTATATCATTTATAACGTGTAGAAAGGGAGTGAGGGTTATATGTATGTCAATTAAAGAATAAAATATATCATCATTATAGATTTCCGAACACAAATAAAAAATAAATATGTCTAGGTATTCACATAAATAAAATAAGAGAATTTCTTGAGAGAAAGAGATAGAAATTTTGAGACAAAATTTCTACAGCAAGACGGCTATATAACATGGTTTTCGAAAACATTGAAAAGATAGCAGAAAAGGGTCACCCACTCATAAATAATTCATAATATTGTATGGGTACGTAGTAAGATCATGGTATGGATATTTCAAAGAAATACCACGTTAATATGAAACATGAAAGGAAAAAGATGATGCGATTACTTTTACGGGAAATTCTACAGCATAACAGCATCACATAAAAATTCAGAAAACAAATTGATGAGAGTGGAAAGAGTATCTTGACAGTTATACATGAAATGGATAGTAATGAGAACATATAAGAACATACCCTCAACATAAATAGATGAAGACTATAAGACATAACATAAAGGAAGTCATGACTCAAAAGAGGAGGTTGAAAGGATCCATTACCTTGAAGAGTTACTTCGAAATATTGAAGTTCGTGACCTTGGGAGGATTTAGGGAACCTTGGGAGGACTCATGTGGAGGTAAGGAGATCCGAACATTATTTAGAATGATTTTGGAAGAAAATAAATGCAGGAAATGGCTTTGTATTTATAGGAAAAGTGAGTGAATAAATTATTAATTTCCAAGGGACACCTCATCGGTGGTATTTGTGAAACTATGGGCATTACCATGGTATTTTTCCATGGTATTGGCCACATGGGACACCTCATAAAATATATCCCTATTCATAAGTCGACCAGTTATCTTATATCATTATTACATCATTAATGATGTTATTAAACACTAGAAACTCAAAACTGCAATTTTATTATTCACTGATAATTCAACTGTTTCAGAAAAATCCCAAAAATTAACCGTATCATAATATTGATTCTTTGACTTAGAAAATTATTTACAATTTATAAAAATAATTTTATATATATTTTTAATTTATTTTTTATATAAAATCATTATGTATTCCAAATATACAACTTTAAAACTATAAATCATTTTGTAACACCTTAAAAAAGTAATCAAGGTCCCATAAAAATATCGTATACCTATAAGACAATAAAGTAACAATTTATGATTAAATTTTATGAAAATAAATTTCCAATTTAAATTATTAAATTAATTATTAAATTGTAAATAAAATATTTATGGTGTACAAAATTACTAAAACATAAACTATGATCGTTTTTTCACTTTTAAGATGTCTAAAATTTATCTATACAATCATGGGTGATGTTTCCATTATTTTGGTCATATTACTATTCATTAGTATTCATATGGGTATGTTACTATTCCTACTTTACTATTCACTAAAAACCAAGTTGATCTTATAAGACTCTAAATTTCTCACTGATCACAACTATAGAAGACCATTTTTTGAAAATCATTTCACATTATTAATTATTTAATTAATACAACAGTATATTAAAATACACATTTTTTCTAAATTCATCAATAATACACATCCTATATTTATCTGGATATTTTAAATTCACAAACATTTCCATAAGTAGAAATAACAATTTTATTTGTATATCAGGATTACACAAAGTAGCTAAGGTATCGTTACATAGCCCCTTATAATTCCAGCATATGACCTAATTGTAACGTGAGTTATGGTGATAGAATCTTGGGGTGGCTCAGACAACATTGCTCGAGTGGTGATTTCTGTCAGCTTGAACTTCTCCCTTAGGTGATTTTTTTCATGCTTCATATATTAAAGTTCAGTTTGGGATTTGTCCAGAGCAAAGGTCAGTGATGCTACCTGCTTCCCAAGCTCTGACAGATGGGCTTCATATGGGTCGAGTCTTCTGGATGAGGCCATTCAATCTTCTTTCTGTATTAATTAAACAAGATAACTGTATTTATAAAAACACAATATTAGGATTATAGTTTTTAACGGTTCTATTGACCAATAGTCATATAACAGTCGAATCCCAAGGGTATCATTTTAGTTATACCCCCTTAATTAATTAAAGGATATAGTTTGGTTGAGTATAAAATAAAATAACCCACAACATTAGGAAAAAAATAAAATTAAAAAGTTCGGGTCGTTACATTATTCCCCCCATAAGAAATTTCTTCACAGAAATTTCATCTCGTACCCTCTGATGGGAAAAGGTTTGTGTACTTCAATCTCATGGACTCCTCTGGTTCCCATGTGGCTTCTTAAAATTTTTGGTTTCTCCACAACACATTAACTAGTGTGTAGTCTTGTTGCATAGAACCATGTCTCTACGATCCATGATCTCCACCGGTTTCTCCTCATAAGAGAGGTCATGTTCTAGATGTACCACATCTGGATTTAGTACATGTGAAGTGTTAGGTACGACTTCCTCAAGAGGGATATGTGGATGAAATCATGAACTTGTGATAGATTTTGAAGAAGTTCTAGCCGATAGACCACTGCTCCTACATGATCAATGATTTCATAGGGGCCAATGTACCTAGAGCTGAGCATCCCTTTCTTCCCAAACCTCATGACTCTCTTCCAAGGAGAAATATGAAGAAAGGATTTGTCACCAAAATAAGTCTACAAGTCCCTTAGATGGTTGTTGGCGTAGCTCATTTGCCGAATTTGAGTAGCCTTAATGTGTTGTTGGATGGCATAGTCATTTTTTGTAATCTATTTCATAAGATCAGGCCCAAGAAGCATTCTATCACCAGCGTCATCCCAACAATTAAGAGTTCTACATCAATTCCCGTATAGAGATTCATAGGCTGTCATTTGAATGTTCGAGTGGAATTTGTTGTTATAAGAGAACTCATCTAAAGAGAGATGTTGATCCCATCCACCTTTAAATTCAATTGGCCACGTTCTCAACGTGTCCTAGAGTGTTTGAATAGTCCGTTATAATTGGCCATCTGTTTGGGGGTGATATGCTATACTAAAATTCAATTCAGAGCTTAGAGAATGATGAAGGCATCTCCAAGATTTTGATGTGATCCTTGGATCATGATCAGATATGATAGAAAGTGTAACTCCATGCAACCTAACCACATCATTCACATAAATCCTGGAATTTTGATGAAGATAGAAATATTTACGAATGGAGATTAAATTGGTAGTCTTGGTGAGATAGTCCACAATAACCCATATCACATTATATTCTTTTGGATGTTCCTGGTAGACACGTGACGAAGTCCATATTGATATTTTACATCTTCTATGCTGGTATGGGTAGTGGTTTCAATAACCCTTATGGAAGTTGTCGCATTTCCTTCACTTGCAGACATATCGGGCACCATGATGTGTGGTCAACAATCTCCCATTTCATATTATCCCACCAATAATGATCATGAAGGTCCTATACGTTTTCATGATACCAGGATGTATAGATAAAGTAGAGAAATGAGATACATCCATCTGCACCTTCTTTATTTCTAGAATAGATGGAACATATATTCTTGTACAAAATTTCAGTACTCCTTCTAAATCAGTATTTAACTCAAGAAACATCCCATCCTTGACAACTTCAATCTTCTTTTGTAATAAAGGATCTTGTTTTTGAGATTTCATGATCTTCTCTAGTAGTGAAGGGTGAGAAATAATTTGGGTTAGGGTTGATGATTTCTCTTCTTTTATAATTCCTATGTACAGTTTTACTTGATCATTGATCAAATTATCTCTTTTAATCCTAATAATGGTCTGAACAACTGGGTTTTCCCTCCTTAATGCATCGGCGGATTTTTTTCCCTTACAATATGATAATGAATTGAACAATCATTGTATTTAAAGAGTTACAACCATCTCCTTTGTGTCATGTTCAATTCCTTTGGTGTGAAAATATATTTCAGACTCTGATGGTCTGTGTATATATCACATTTCTCCCCAAAAAGATACCACCTCCATATCTTCTGAGAAAAAACGACCGCAACCAGCTCCAGATCATGCGTAGGATAATTCTTATAATGAGTCTTCAATGGTCAAGATGCATATGAAATGACCTCATAATTTTTCATGAGGATGCACCCAATCCCTTTCAGAGATGAATCACAAAAAATAATGAATCATTCTCCCCTTGAGGCAAGAGTTAGCATAGGTTTAGTAACCAATATCTTCTTCAACTCTTGGAATCCTTCCTCACACTCCTTTTTTCCCGATGAACCTGACTCATTTTCTAGATAACTTGGTTAATGGATTATAATGTCGTGAAATGTTTTTCACAAACATTTTATAATAACCCACTAATCAAAGGAAACTACGAATCTCAGATATTATTGTAGGGTGAGGCCACTCCTCTACAAATTTTGTCTTTACAGGGAAAACTATGAATCCTTCATTGGTAACAATGTGCCTCAAGAAAGAAACATGTTGTAACTAGAATTCCCATTTTCTGAAAATTCCAAAATGTCTCTTATACTATAGTGTTTGAAAAATATCTGTTAGATGATTCTCATGATCCCCATGAATTTTGGAATATATCATAATATCATCAATAAAAACGACCACACCGTTATCAATGTTGTCTTTAATGACTCAATTCATCAGAACCATAAAAATAACATGTGTATTGGTCATTCTAAAAGCTATAACAGAAAAATCATAATGACCATATTTTGATCGAAAGGCAATTTTTGGAATATCATCTTTCCTTAGCCTCAATTGATGATAACCAGATCAAAGATCAATCATAGAGAATAATTGAGCCCACCGATGTTGGTCAAAAAATTCATTAATTATTGGAAGAGGGTATTGTTATTTATTGTGCTCCCGTTCAGGTCACTATAATCAATGCATAGCCACATCAATCAATCCTTATTTTTCACAAAGTGAACTGGTGATCACCAAGGATACACCCTCTGTCAAATAAACCCCTTCTCCAAAAGAACATGGAGTTCTTTCTATAATTCATCCAGCACCATATTTTCCATCCTATATAGGGTCATTGATATTGGATGAGATCCAGGTATGAGTTCAACAGAGAACTCTACCTCTTTTTCTGGGAGAGGTTGAGGAAACTCCTCAGGAAATATGTCAATGTAATCCTGTATGATGGATACTTTTTCTATCCTCAAACTCTCATTTATTTCTTCTTATTTAATGATCAATTCCACAAATATGGATATATTAGGTTTTTTGAGACAAAAATTGGGTATAGATATCTCTCCTTGGAAGATAACTATTGGTTTTCCATTCAATACTACTATGATTTCCTTACTTCTGCATTTGATCTTAGCATTATATGTTGAGTTCCTGTACATCCCTAGTATAATGTCGAAATTCATCATGGGAATGACTACTAGATTTACGATAAGAATTTTCTCACCAATGTAAATACTAGAGTTTCTAAACACTGATGATGCTGGGATAATCCCACCTGAAGTCTTGATTGATAACTATACTTTTATCTGGTCGGGGGTTGATTCTAAATTCTTTTCAAACTAGGAGGAAATAAATGAATGCATAGAACCATAATAAAACAACGTACTTTCTATCTTTGATAGAACAACAAGAGTACCTAGTATTACATCATTTTGAGCATCAACTTTAGGTATCAATATAACAAAAGTAAGACCTTGCTCCTTTGGCCTTTGTTGACGCTGATGGATGTTCCCCTCCACTGCCCTCTGATTTGGACAGTGATTGGAAATGTTCCAAAGATGTCCAAACATAATGCACTTGACATCAGGTAGGGCCTATACTATCTTCCCCTGTCATTAGTCTTTGGAAGTTGAGGTATCATCTCACTATAACAATTCCTCACAATATGGCCATCTCTTCCAAACATGTAGAAAAATTCACTACCGAAAAGGTAGTTCCCCGAATGATTCATCCCAAATATGTTAAATTTGGGACATTGAACTTTCTTTCCCCCTCTTCCTTGATTAAAGATCATCCATAATCATGGATCCATTGATATCTTTTGGTCGTTCGATTTATGAGACCACTGTGTCTCACCAAACTCTAGTTCAACTTTCATCGCACTTCGCAAGATCTCTGCATAGCTTTCATAATCTCAGTTTGCAAGATTCTTATGTAGATGAGGTATCAGTCCACCGAAGAATCTATCAACCTTTCCATTTGTATCCATGAAAAATATAGAGGTGTAGCATTAAATCTTTTCAAAGTTCATCTCGTAGCATCCAACAAATCCATTCCCCTTCTACCTCAGCTCGAGAAACTCATTCTCCATTCCTGTTCTCATGGAATTAGGGAAATAATTAGGGTAAAAGATCGCCTTGAACTCCTCCCACTCCATAGATTCAACCTCCACTCTTTTACTAATGTTTTTAATCATCTCCCACCACTGATCAGCTTCTCCTTCTATGTGATAGACAGCCAGAGTGACCTTCTCTTACACTGAATAGTGGAGCACAGAAAAGATCTTCTTAATAGTGCTGATCCACTGCTCAGAAATCAATGGGTCAGTCGATCCACTAAAGTTTGGTGGTCTTTGATGCATAATGGAAACAAGAAAATGTTGTTCCCATCGTATTGATATCTTTATCTCATCTTGATTCATGTTATTTCCCATAACTTGAGTCAGTTTGTTCATCATTTTCATGAATTTTTCCATTCCGGCTTTCATCGGAAGGGTCGTCCCTGCATGTTCCATTCTGATCAGCATTTTCACGGATCCTCCTATTGCCCTCCATTTCTAAAAGAATAAAACCTTATTGAGAAACATATTTCATTTATGAATCTTTTAGCTATAAAGGACTTATGTCTTAAAACTTCATTAAACAATTACATTTATCTATAAATCATTCATAATGATTCCTAAAAAGATTATGATTAACCAAACATATTCCCTGTGAGTGTCATAACCCAGAGTGCATGTTGGCCCATTTTAATGTACCAGGATACCCAGGTCAAGCACAAAACACCTTGATAGGGTTTTCACTATTAGGTACCTCTCTTCCAGAGCCGCATCTACCTACTCGTATTCAGATAGGGATGTCTTTTCATGATAGACCACTTACTTAATATTCACCTAAACATCAGGAAGATTTACTATATTTAAACCTTTATATAGGATTATTATTAAAAATTTCACAACAAAATTTCCACAAATATCCCAACTATCCTTTGATACCAACTATGGCATCCTTCTTTTTTATTACATAACATTTTATTACATTTTACAAACATATTATCTTTAAAGTCTAGTGTCTTGGAAATCAGGAACATAATACCTGAAAACAGCATAAAAAATTCTTTTAAACCACACGTAAGCTATAATCATAGGCTCAACCTTTTTATAATTACTACATCTCATATCCAAGAGACATACTTCAATGAAAAGGGCGAGCAGAAGGCTTAGTGTGTAAAACAAATGAAATAGTTGACATTTGATTATGAGTAATATTAATAAGAACATGATAAAAGACATAAAGGTGTGAGAAAAGGAAAAATAGGAATATAATAATAAAAATAATGTGAATCATAACTTTATTATGTGGCTACAACATTTCATTTAAACATTCATGAACATATCACCAAGATTTATTCCTGAGGTGTCAAAAAATTTACCAAGGTTATTCACCAAGGTATTGTAAATTTTTTTAATCTCTAGAGATTAATTATTTATCCAATGCATTGGAGATCTATAAGGGAACACCATTAAAATGTATTTATTTTCATGTCATCCACATAGATCAAAATAGAAAATTTCATATATCAACCAATGATAGTAAAAGAAATGGGTTTCACTTCAAAATCCTGACGTTTTAAAAGTGCATAAAAATAAGATCATTATATCATTTATAACCCATGGAAAGGGAGTGAGGGTTATATTTATTTCAATTCCAGAATCAAATATATCATCTTTTTATAATTATGAATACACATTAAAAATAAATAGTTCTGGGTGTTCACATAAATAAAACAAGAGAATTTATTGATGGAAAGAGATAGAAATTTTGAGACGAAATTTCTACACCATAACGGCTATATAACATGGTTTTAGAAAAAATTGAAAAGAGAGGGGAAAAGGGTCACCCACTCATAAATAATTCATAAGACAGTAAGGGTACATAATAAGATATTTTTATGGATATATCAAAGACATAACACACGAAATAGAAACATGGAAGGATAGAGAGGATGTGATTTCTTTCACGAGAAATTCGACAGCCTAACGACATCACATAAAAATTTAGAAAACAAATTGATGAGAGCAGAAAGGGTATATCAAAAATTAGACATGAAATTTACAGTAATTAGAATATATAAGAACATAACCTCAACATAATTATATGAAAACCAGAAGACACAACATAAAGGAATTCATGACTTAAAAGAGGTGGGTGAAAGGATCCATTACCATGGAGAGTGAATTCAAAACCATAAAGGTTGGGACCTTGGGAGTATTTAGGGCACATTGGGAGGACTACATGGGAGGTAAGGAGTCCAGAACATCATTTAGGATTATTTTGGAATGAAATGAATGAGGGAAATGGCTTGGTAATTATACGAGAAATAGTAAATAAATTATTAATTTCCAAGAGACACCTTGTTTGTGGTATTTACGAAAACATAGACATTCCCATGGTATTGGACACTTCGGACACCACGTAGAATATCAAACTATTCATAAGTCTACCAGAAATCTTACATCATAATTAGATCATTAATGATGTCATTAAACACCCAAAACTCAAAACTGCATTTTTACAATTCATCGATAATTCAACTGTTTCAGAAAAACCCCAAAAATTCACCTACCCCAATACTGATGCTCTGAATTCAAAAAGGAAGTCCATTTTAGGAAAATAATTTTCTACATATTTTTAATTTAATTTTTAAAGAAAATAATTATTTATTCCAAAAATACATCTTTGAAACTATAACTCATTTTGTAACACCATAAAAATGTAATCAAGGTCCCATAAAAATATCGTATACCAATTAGACAATAAAGTAAAAATTTATTATTGAATTTTATGAAAATACATTTAAATTTTAAATTATTAAATTAATTGAAAAATTGTAAATTAAATATTTATGATGTACAAAAATACCAAAACATAAACTATAATAATTATTTCACTTTTAAGATGTCTCAAATGTATTTATACATTCATTGGTGAAGTTTCTATTTTTTGGTCAAATTACTATTCATTACTCTTAATATGGGTATGTCACTATTCCTACTTTATTATTCACTAAAAACCAATTTTATCTTAATAGGCTCTAAATTTTTCACTGATCACAATCGTAGAAGACCATTTTCCGAAAATCATTTCACATTATTAATTATTTAATGTATACGAAAAAATTTTAAAATATCCTTTTTTTATAAATTCATCACTAATACACATCCTGTATTTATCCAGATTTTTGAAGTTCACAAAAATTTCAATAAGAAGAAATACAAATTTTATTTATATTAATGGATTACAAAAAGTAGTTAAGGTCTCTTTACATAGCCCTTATAAGAACATCATAGGGCCAACGTGTAAGTTTTGTTATGGTGATAGTATATTGGGGTGGCTCGGACAACATCGCCTGAGTGGTGATTTCTATCATCTTGAACTTCTCCCTTAGGAGATTTTGTTCGTGCATATTATGTTGAAGTTCGGCATGGTCATGGTCCAAGGAAAAGTCCAGTGATGCTACCTACTTTCCAAGCTCTGACAAATGGGCTTCATTTGGCTTTAGTCGACTGAATGAGGCCCTTCAATCTTCTTTTAGTATTAATTAATAACAAAACCCATATTTATAAAAACACAATGTTATGATTATAGTTTCCAACAGTCATACAATAGTCAAAACCCAACAGTCTAATTTTAATTATACCCATCTCATTAATTATAGGATATAGTTTTTTTCAGTATAAAATAAAATAACACACAAAATTTGGAAACAAATATAATTAAAAAGTTCCAGTCATTACAATAAACGAGGGAAAGGAATGAGAGTTTGTTATATGTTTATAAAAAAGGGTAACCTGAAAAAAAAATGAAAATGAAATTATAAAAATGTTAATATTTAGTATTACAACTACATTGATATGGGGCACCATTCATATGAATTAACCAAGTATCTAGAGAATATACCACTTCATAATATAAGGGAACAAAATCATGATTATGTTATTGATAAAATCTCGGTGGAATGATTGATGGTCTTGTATTGGGATTAAATAAATATGTTATTTCAGTATTTTATCAATGATGTAATATTTATAGGAATTTTGAAATATGAATGTAATATATAATAGTACTATTTCACTGAGGATTTCAGATGACATATTAAATGTTACCAAGAAAAGTAACTAACTAGCATGTTAATCATTTTGTAAAACACATTGTTACTTGAATGACAATCATTAATATGATTATATTGGTTTGAACATATTATTTGGGTAAATAAATTATTGGGTAGGATAACCTAAATTAGACATTAACTAAATACCATGGAACTCTGAAAAGATTTATTGACAAAGTGGTCCATGCTATCATTTATGGAGTTTACATCATTATTGGATTTAAAGAATATATCAAATAATCATTGTTCTATTTAATAAATAATGAAAATTCTTGTTATAAATAACGTATTAGGGAAATTAATGTTATTAACTTATTCACATGTTAGGTATATGATGAATAAAATCAAAATCATGTTATTTTAAATGTACATTTTTGAAATTTGGTGACCTACCATAAAATTTGCTGAATCATGATCTTTTGAAAGGTTATCCATTTATGAAATAGATTCATTTGATATTTGTACAAGGCGTGGGAGGTAAATTTATTCCATCACCATATGATACATCATGTGTTATGATATGATGTATAAATAGTTAACAGAACATCCAAATGATAGGATTGTTTTTATAAAATTGAAACATATATTTAGTTATATTTATATAGAGTAAAATAATGTCAAGACTATATGAAAAATAGTCTTCAATGAAATATATTTTCTTATTATCATCATTTCTGATGATATCAATAACCATGTTCATAATAATGGTTTAAGGATATGTGGTCATCAACATTCACCTGTTGATGTTCAATATCACATTCTATCAAAACATTATTGTTATATTTTTCATCCATATCCATGTTCTCATTTCCCACATATGTTCTCATAATAGTGACCTAATTACATGACCATTGTACTTACTTTCTCTATTATAAATAAGACGTGTTGTTAACCCTGTTCGTGATGTTTGTTTTTCAACAATAGTTTATTTTTTAACATAAATACCTTTATTACTGAGTTCAATTTTGAACTGTCAGGAAAAAAATTTATTAATGGTGTGGAGAATGTAATTACCCACATAATTTACAACATTTTCCATTTATAATAAATATAGTTTTTGTTCATAGATTCATTTATATGAAACACCATGTTTTGATTAAGTAATATGTAACATAATATTTAGATTTCGTTTCATGAAAAATAGATGTTAGCTTGCATTATACACAATTATGACATTCCTTGATGGCTTCTGTTACATGCAAGATCGTGTTTTAAGGAACCTAAATATATTATTACAAATATAATTATTTAAAAAAAATTATTTTTAAACTCTTCATTAAATTAATAGTTATGAAAATGATTAAATATAATGGGGAATTTTTTTTAATTCATTGGTTACCAGTTAATTTAAAATGAATATAAGAACCAATTGAATATAATTGGAATGTTTCTATAATGATCTATTTTAATTATCACAATGGATTTTGATCATAATAAATTTAATTAATTATAATTAGTGAGTGATATTAGAAGAAATATATTTATTAAATTTTAAATTAAATTCTTTTGACATTCATCCAATACATTTCATACGCATAATATAAGAACGAACACAATATTATGCAAGAAACTAATATTTTTATATATGGATATTTAAAAACATGTAGTGTAGAGCCAATATTAAATATGAATTTTGAAACTTTTATCAATTAAATATTAAATAATAATATTTATTTTTAAATTATAAATGTCAAAATTAGGTTTGGGTGATTTTTTTTATTTTTATGATGTTTCATTTTTATGATAAATAGTGAGAAATATTGTTTTTTAATTCAAAAATGGGTTTTATTCTAATTTATTTGTGTTGTAATGTTATATTATTGATTGGTTTTAATGTTTATTTATATTAATATCATATAAATTAACCAATTTCTTCATTGGAATCGATTTCACATTGAAATTGGACACAAAAACTGTGTATACTATTGAAAAATATAACATTTTTAACTAGCTTTTTCATGCTATCAATGGGATTACATTTTAATTAATTTCGTCCGCATATTTGATTTGAATTTCAAGAAATGTACTAAATATTTGTAATCATAATAATTTTTTATTTATAATATTTTTAACATTGTTTTTTACAAATTATTTTTGAAAATGATTATAAAAAATCAAAGCGATTAAGAGGTAAATTAGATTAATAAAGACTAAACCATAACCATAATGGAAAAAATGAAATATAAACACATAATAAGAAATTTAATATAAATATATAAATCATATCATATATGTTCGATATTTTTAACATCATCGTGTCCATATTTCATAAGAAAAACATTTGTGGGATTCCTTTTTCAAATAATAAATATAATTCGACACCTCCTCCACTATAAAAAGTCAATGACCCCTCCCACTTATTCACACCTCTAAATCCCATTATATCTCCAAAAATATACTCATGTATGATCCCAAAATCCCTCCCCAAACCATATATTTCTAAACATTTAACTAAATAAAACCATGCAAGTGTTCTGGGATAAAAAAGGAGTTACCCAAAAAAGATTTAACACCTTTCCTCGAGCTATTTTTATTTATTTTCATTCTACACCCCAAAAAATATAATTATTAAATTATAAAATAATAACCTCAATATCATAAATATAAATAAATTTAGAAATTTTTAGGTTTCAATTGAATGATATAGACACTTCCTTTAAATGGGTAATGAAATTATAGTTCGCCTTCGGTGAACTACTGCCTCTAGAAATGATAAATGATAATTTTTCAATTACCTCATCTCATAGATCGGAATTTTGATGAGAATAATATTTTTATTATACATATGTATTAAATATATATATATATAAGTTATATATATATAAATATACTATATATATAATTTATTTATTATTATGTAATATTTATATTAGACATACATTTATGTGGTCAATTTGGTGTAATTATGATAAGAGAGTTCGCAAATGTGTTGACCACACCCTCCTAAAGGCGATATGATACAATCGAGACTTTACATGGAATTTATTAATGATAGTATTAATTAAAAATATTACACATGAAAGAAATAAAAATTATATCCATGAAATAATTACAATTATTTAAATATAATATATCATTTTCTTTATTATCTTTTTTTCACACTAAAAAGTAATAATATTGGTTGTGGATATGTGGACTACCGCCTCCTCGACACATTATGATTCCTTTTTTAAACCAATAATTATACATATAGTTATATATGTATATATAAAATTTGATTTATGATATAATTATATATATGGAGATATATAATTTTAGATTCCTTCTTTCCATAATGATAACTGGAAAATGGTATTCTTACTCAGGCGTATGTACGATATACCATCTCCGTGATTGTAATGCAGGTTTTTTTTCATCACCATAATTAATTATTGGTTTAAAAAAGAAAATTTATGTATAAATATGAAAATTATTTCATTTATTTTTTTTGAGATGTGTATATAACAACACCATAGATCATAATTTGGCCTACCAATGTAATTTTTTATATATAATTCGAATATAGTCCAAACACTCGATGTAGAAATAATTTTATGAGTAATTTTTAAATAATTATAAAACGAGATATAAAATTAGTTATAAACATGAAAATGGTTCTTAAGAATGTAAATAATTGACATAAGTTGATCATTTAGGAATAAAAATGTACACATGACAAGTCATACTCAAGGTAAGGGATTTAATCTCCATATCATTTCATTAAGGCATATTATAATGTTATGCACCTATTTTAATTTATATGATGTATTTAATACCCTTCGACATGTTATATCATGAATATACTTATTCTAATGATATTAAAAATCTCATTTAATTGTATTCATTCATGGGGATATGATTCAAATGATTCATTATTGTATAAGGTACATTGGATTGTTTAAAATTTATTTTCATAAAAAAAATTAATGACCTTTCATATTTTTTCCATTGATCATAATCAAAAAAAAATGTTGTTACATATTATAAATTAGATAATTATTTACAATTCTGTAATATTTAGTCAATACAGATATTTGATGATAGGTTACATTGTTTATTAGTTATATATATTGTTCAATATATAAGGAATGATTTAGAATGGTGCAAAACTGGTGGGAACCAGTTTTAGATATCCCTTTGATGCATTGGTAGACTCATGAGATAAATTTGTTAGCCAAATATTATGGACATTTTCCTAACATTATATAACATAATATGAATGTCCTTGATAGTTAATGTCTAATGTACCTAGGAAACATTAAATCCAATAATTATTCATTTTCCTCATTTAGAATCAATTATTATTTATCCATGATATTTTTATTTTATACAATGGAATTTAATTCTCTATATATTGATTATATGCCTTTTGTTTTATGTTTCATACCTTCCCATATTGATTTTTTCATATTCTTTTTTTGAGTGGAATATTTTCTTAATTATTTATCATTCATTTATTTTTATTGATTATGTATTTCTTCTATTGTATTTACCCTTAATCATTATTTAAGATCACTAGTTTTTCTTTTACCCATGTTATAAATAGGAATCATTTGAATTTGTTTCATGGATTTATTTTATTAGATTGTTTATGTATTATTTTTTATTTTCTATTTCCCAATTTAAAATTAGAATTTTATATTTAATTGGATTTTCCAAATATGATAAAATTTATGTATTTTGTGATTTAATTTCCTTTTAATCATGCCAATGTAATAATGATATGTAAAAGATTCAGGTTTCTAGGGATGGGGCATAACAGTTTTTACTAGGGGAGGTCAATCATCATCCTTACAAATTAGATTCAGAAAGCATTGACTAGGTAACATAACTCAAATATATACTTTGAGGATAAGTATATATGAACATCCAAGAATATTTATAATTTAGAGATTATGATGGTATTAATATAAATACATCTATGTCTAGATACTACATGTGAATTTCATTATGGAACTTATTTACCTAATGTTATAAACATTTATAAGGTAGATTCCACCTGACATGAGTGTAACCTAGTAAAAAAAGAGCCTTACTACATACCTGGTTTGACACTCCTAGGGTATACACTTCAGATAAATCTAATTTTAATAAAAAAAATATTATGATGGATTTTAAAGTAATTATATCCCAAAATAAACCTTGTTTATGATTATGACACTTAACTTTTCCTCAATTGTGTAACAAATTTCCTAATGAGATTGTGAGATGTTTTATATATTTATGCAAAAAAAATTACACATCATTTAGTGGGACTACTGACCCAATGGGGGATGATCAATGGAATAATTCATTGGAGAAGATATATATTTAACTGGAATATGGTTAAATGGTAAATGAAACTTTTTTATTGTGTTTTCTAAATGTTGATGCTGACCAATGATGGTTTATGATCAAGAATACTATGTGGGAATAAAAAATATAACTCATGTAATGGAAACCTTTTATAGACACATTGTTTTATAAATAATTTCTTATTTATCCAAAAATTGAGATGAACGTATTGTTTATTAGATTGAAGATAATATAATAAGAGAGTGTTAAAGATTATTAAGCCACTTATATATGGTAAGCTAGGTATTCTATAGATTTCATATGCAACACGAAGTGAAATATTGAACACTTATTTCGTGGTCTTAAGAAAAATCTATGAAGGTTGATGAATTCTACAAATATTCATCATACATAGAAATAGTTATATGTTCCATAAATATAGAAAAGGTGTTTTCTATGGTCAATATCTTCATGTGGGCTCAAAATAAGAAAAGTTCACCAGAACACAAAGAGAAAGAGTCTGGATAAAAAAAGATGACAAGGAAATTTCCCTAATGTGGGAACTTTGGAATGTATCACCCTCATTTATTTTTTAGTGGAATGGTTGTTTATTATATTTGTACAAAAGAGGTTCTTCGGGAAAAAATGAAAAGGGATTAGTAAAAAGGTTAAAATTTAGTGTACAACCTATAAGGAGGTGAGGCACTAAACAAACCAATTCCACAAGTATCAATAGAATATACCTCCAAAAAAGATAAGTGCTGAAATTCAATCTTATATTATTGATAAAACCAATGTGGAATTATTAATGAGACATTAATTTGATTCAATAGTTATGTAATATCGATATTTTATATATTATTTACTAGTTATAAGATTTTTGAAATGCGTAAAAATTGTTCTCTAGTACTATTTAATTATGTATTTGAGAACACATGTTGAATGGTGCCAGGAAAAGTGATTTTGTTACATGTTCATATTTTTGGAAAACATATGGATATGGGAATGATTACCATTAATATTTTCATAATTTTACAAAAATTATGGTTGGATAAATAAATTATTGGTTTGGATAATGTAAATAATATATGTAATTAAAATCGTAGAAATATGAAATGGTTTTATGAAAAATTGTTATATTCTATCATTGATGGAGCTTAAATTAATTTTGGATTCAAGTACTATTTCCAATATACTCTTTTTTATTTACGGAATAAGAATCATAATTGTTTTAAGTAAGGATATATATTTATTCAAGATAATAACATATTCATATGTTGTTTGTGTGATGATTAAAATTCACATCATGTTATTTAACATGTTCATTTTTTGAAATTCAGCTCACTTCCTTTAATATCATTGGATTCTATTATTTTGGTCAAGTTATCCATTTATGAAATGGTTTATGTTGATCTTTAGATGTCGTTTTAGATATAAATGAATTAATTCACTATAAGATGCATCACGTGAAAAAAATGATCTAGAAATAGATTAAGTCACAAACGAAGGATAATAATGGGTTTTATGAAAAATAAATATATATTTACTTATATTATTAAAATGTGAAAGATTTAATCAACTATATTGAAAATGGTCTTGAAGAAAAATTGTTGTCCAATTGTCAACACTTTTTATTATATCAATGGATATTTTCATTACATTGGTTTATGGTTTCATGATTATCAACATTATGCTATAAATTTTATATATCACTCCCCATCAAAATATTATTGTTATATTTTTCTTCAATATCGATGTTTTCATTTCCCACAATGTTCTCCAACTATAAAATATAAATATGTGTCCATTTTAAATCCATTTATCCCTTGTAAAAATGATTTTTTATTAACTCTATTAATGATTTGGGATTTTGAAAAATATTTTAATTTCAAACATCAATACCTTTATTACCAGGTTCAATTTTGAATTAGGAGGACATAGTTTTTTTATGGTGGGGAGAATGTAACACCAAAAGAAATTACATTATTATCCATTTAGAATAAATTTAATTTTTATTTATATATTAAATTATATGATACCAAATTATGATTAGGTTACATTAAACATAAATTTTATATTTATCTGCACAGAACATCGGGGTTATCTAATGTTATATGCAAGACTGACTTTCCCCGAAGGCTTCCATAAGAAGCAAAATCGAGATTTACAAAAAAAAATTGATTATTAAAAATTTTATTATTTAATATACTATGATTTGAAGTAGCTATTAAATTGATTTTTATTGATAATATAAACTATATTATTAAAATATACCGTTTAATTAATTACATAAAACTTAATTATATTTGCATTTAAAAACCTATTGAATATAAAGGGAATGTGTTTATACAAAAAAATTTATAGTCAAAAATTTGTTTGATCACAATAAATTAAATTAATTTTAATTAGTGAGTGGAATTAATTTAACATATATAAATTATTTTCAATCCAATAATTTTTATAGACATCCGATAAATTTGATAATCATAAGATATTAATAAGCCCAATATTACCTATAAAAATGTACATGTTTATAAAAGCCAGTTTTAACACATGTTAAGGGAACACCTAATCTAAAAATGGATTTGGAAACATTTTATGAATTTAATATGAAAATGTAATCTTTATTTTTGTAATAAATATTTCAAAATTATGTTCTGGTGATGTTTTGGTACTTCTCTTTGAAATTTCATTAGTTTATGAATAGTGAAATGTAACAAAATTTTAATTCAACACAGATTTTTGTCTCATTTTTTTAAATGATTAAATTAATTTTTTTATTCAGATTAATTATTAATTAAATTATTTTTATAAAAATATATATAATATGGTTCATTTTAATAAATTTATATTTAAATTGGACATAAAAACATCGAAATCTTTTGAACATATTTGTTTTGAAAACCCTTTTGTCCTCCCGTCAATGGGACTGAATTTAAATTAATTTATTCTATTTATCTTTGTAGAATTTAGAAAAAAATATTACATATTTTTAGTTAGAATAATTTATAATTTCTAAAAATTTCATCTGATTTTTTAAAAAAAACTCAAGTGAATGTGATTAACATTAACTACAACGATCATGAAGAAAATTAGATTCACAAGTGACAAAACCATTATCTTTTATTGTAAAATTACCTAATTGTTTTTACAAAAGACTAATTTTGTTCATATTTTGAAATTATAATTATTTTTATTGTATTTTTAATATTATTTTGGATAATTTTAATAAAAAAATCATGGGTGTAATTCTATTTTTAGAGATATACAATAATCTCAATCCTCCTCGACTATAAAAAATCACTCACCCCTCCCACTTATTCGCACCTATAAACCCCTTTGGATAAAGAAAACTTGTTAAATAACCTGTAATTATTCCAATACTCATATTATATGCCTCACCTTGTGTATAAATTCAACCAAGGATGTTTTTTGGTA
Source organism: Viscum album (assembly GCA_963277665.1). Taxonomy (NCBI): domain Eukaryota; kingdom Viridiplantae; phylum Streptophyta; class Magnoliopsida; order Santalales; family Viscaceae; genus Viscum; species Viscum album. Next base: position 1,426,063,309 of record OY728122.1, on the reverse strand, counting down.
TAAAAAGAAAAAGTTTTTCCCAAAAGTAGAGGTAACATATTTCCTCAGGCTCTTCTATTTTATTTTCATTCTACACCACTAAAATATTATTATTAAATTAATAAATAATAATCCTATTATCATAAATACACATACATGTTATTATATTAATTTTTCTACCTATACATACACAAAATTCCATCAAATTAGAATTGAACATAACATTCACGTATAATGAACTACCACCTCGTAAAATGATAATTATTGGTTTTTCCTCTTCCGCCTCTCTTGGTTGGTTATTAAAATGTAAAAAAAGATTATATATATATATATATATATGATATTTATTATTTATTTACTATTTTTATATTTTTATATAAAACAGACATTTATGCGTTCCATTTTTTTAAATATGATATCATCGTTTGTGGATATGTTGACTAGTTTCTCCTCATAGCGATGTGATACATTCAAAAAATACATGGGATGATTAAAGAATATGCTTAATTTAAAATATGTAACATAATCTTAACATATATGAATTTTAGGACATAATAAAAATTCTAGAAATTTATTATATAATTTTCCTTATTACACTTCTCACACACTAAAAAGTGATAACATCGATCGTGGACATTTGGACTACCACCTACTCAACATGATGTGATTCCATTCAGATAATAATTATAAAATATATAAGTATATATGATTAAATTACATGTTATTTATCACATTTTAATATTTATGTAAATATGTAATGTTAGTTACCTTCATTCTATAACAATCACTAAAAATGGGAATGTTACTCATTCGTAGATACGACCTACCGTATCCATGATTGTAATGTTGGTTCATTTTTCCTAACCATCTAACATCAGGGTTTTAAATTTATAAATAATTTATAAATATGATAATTATATTAGGGGTTTTATTCTTTATTGTTTTATATAATGAACCCTTTGACCATAAGTTGACCATCCAATATCAATTTTGACACATAATCTGAAAATGTAATAAAAAGATGACCTAAACATAATTATTTAAATGGTTGTTTGAAACATAGTATTAGGTGAAATAAAAATAATTTTAAACTTCAAAAATATTCTTGAGGAAGTAGATAATTAATGAATTTTTATTTTTTCGGTTGAATAATACAAAAGTGATGTGTTAGACTCATGGTAATGGATATCATCACATTTTTATTTAATTTAGATATATTGTAATTGTTTCCTCTACATTTCATTAATATTTGGTATATAATTACATTTTACATGTATATCATGAATATCCTTAGTTTCAAGATATAATAGTTTTCATTTTATGTTATTTCTTTATCAGTATTATAATTCAAATGATAATTTTAAGGGACACATGAATTTTTAATGATTATATTTCATAATATGTTTTAATGATATTTCAATGGTATTTCCATTCATAAACATCTACAACCATTGTTTTTACTTTTTCTACACATGTAATGTTTTTAAACATCCTTATTATTTATAAAATATGGATATTTGATGATAAGGAACACTATTTATTAATAACATCGATTATTTGATATAATTGGAATGCATTGGACAAGTACGACATTGGTGGGTTCGGTTATAGATGGACCCCTAATGCATCAATAGTCTCATGAGATGAATCATCTTGACAAATTAGATGGGTTTTTACCGAATAATTAAAATTGTATTTTGAAAGGTCATTATTATTAAATTACGATGTACCTAGGAATCATGGTGTCCAATAATTAATCACTTCCCTAATCTAGACTCAGTTAACATTTATCCAAGAGGTATTTCTTTTTCATATCTCTAGAGTCCTTTCATTATCACATTATTAATTTAATGACATGTCTTTTAAGTTTCATACCATTCCATATTGATTATTCCTTATCCATTTTTTTGAGCAGTATGTGTTCTCAATTATTAAGCATACTATATTACATATTGATTCATTATTTCTTCTATAATATTTACCCTTACTAATCTTTTGGGATCCCCCTTATTTTCTTCTTTCTCCAGGTTATTAAGATGAATCCTTTGAATAAGATTTAAGGATATAGTTTGTCTGAATATTTTGCATCATGTTTCATTTTCTATTCTCCAAGGTAAATTGGGTTACATATATATAATTTGGTTTTCCAAAACTATTAAAATATTAGTCCATATAGATTTTATTTCCTTTTAATCATGGTAATGTAATATTTTAAGGCACCATCTCTAGGATTTTGGGGTTAGGGCGTCATGGTAGGTATTGAGATGTTATATTTTAGGGGAATTCCCAGGTATTGTGTGATTATTTCAGTGAATTTATAGATCATTTCAATTTTTCGAGGTGTAATAATAAAAAATTTTAAAGGGAAATTTATATTAAAATATTATATTATTAAAAATATGAATTCCAAATTAATGAAATAAGAAATCTAGAAAATCTATTTACATAAAATTAATCATATTGTTATTTAATACACTATATATAAATATCATATTTCGATGTACAGTGGTATGTTTTTTTTATTATTTAACAATTTGGTAGCTCAATAATTTGAATTTCATGTGGTAAAATCTGAAGTCAATTTTTAAAATTTTCAAATGAAAATATAAAATTTAAATACAAAATAAAATCAATTTATTATATAAAATTTCATGTTTTGGTTTTTTGAGGTATTTATTGTTTTATCACTAAAAAAATTCTTATATTATTATATATAAATTTATATATTCTATTTATGTATAAAAATAAATTTTACTTAATTTTTATATGATATTGTTAATTGTTCTGTTATTATTATTTATAAATCCAAAATATTTCTAATATAGCTACAATAATCTTATCACTACATTTCAAATAATAAATTTTTTGAAAATTTCGACTTTTGACATAATAGATTTAAAATTCTATTTGATCATTATAAAAAATATTTTTTATCATAATACCGCAAAAATAAGACATAAAATAATTTAACGTATTCACCCAAAATATATTTCAATATTGAAACATCACGTTTCTAGAATCCACCCTAGGGTTCCCCATACCCGGTTGGTCACATGGCCTTATGCAAATTTCCCCAAACACGAGAGGTTGCTGACTAGCAGTGACAGCCTTGGGTGTGATAGCGGGGAAATTATGCCCTCATTTGTAGAGTAACACAATGGAAGAGAAACAACTTATACAATATCAGAAGCAGTAATAACACCAAACAATAGTAACATCAAAAGACTGATAAAGAAACAACTAGAGCATATATATATATATATATGAATGATGCATGATACATATATGTCTAGGAAAGTAGCCAAGTAACTCATAATTCTAAATTGAACTAGTACTAGACCAAAGCCCAAAAGAAGCAGATAAATAGCTCTATATCATCGCTTTCCAAAGATTAGTCCTATGCTCTCCATCTCCTCAACAAATCATGTACCAGAAGTAGAAGGGTGCTTACCCTTGTCTATACCTGTAACAATATAATCTGTTTGGGCCCATAAGCATGTCCCAAATATGGTTTGAGATGAATCCTAGTAGGCAACCACCACAAGACCTATGCCTAGCAGTCAGTGAATATATGGAAGGTAAAAGTCCAAAAAGTTGTAAACATGGAAGTACATAACAATAAACAGTCCACAGTTTCAGTATCAATCAACAACTATCCAAGTAGATAAACACAACAGGTAACCCTCTAGGAAGTGCCCATAGCCTGTCCCCTCTGTTCATACCTAGCAACACAAGAAACTAGCTAACAAATAGGTGACCCTCTGGGAAGTGCCACAAACTATTCCCTATTGTAATACCTATCATGTACAAGAAACCCTCTGGGCAGCACACTCAGTCTAAACCCTCTTTTTTAGCTTATGCATAGACTCTCTAAGGAAGCACTCATAATAAATTCCCCTTATATTCTAAGGTAAAGCAAGACTCTCTGAGGATTCTTATATAGTCTATTCCATATATAGTATTGGGTAGTCAATGACTCTCTAAGGAAGCTCTTACAGTAATTCCCCTTATATCCCCTAGGTCTAGGACTCTCTGAGGAAGCTCACTCGATCAATATGCCTTATAGCCTTGGTCGTTCATAGACAATCTGAGGATGCACTCACCGTCAATTCCCCTTATAGTCTAAATAGTTCCATATTAAAAACAAAGACTCTCTGCAGCAGCTCACGTGGACAATCCCCTTATAGTCTAAAGAAATCAAGAAATATATGAGGAAGCTCACTCGATAAATTCCTCTTATATCCCCATGTGGTTCTAGGAACTATGAGGATGCTCACATAGTCAATACAACATATAGACAAATGTGATCCAATACTCTCTGAGGAAGCTCACTCAGTCAATTCCCCTTACAGTCTACTACACCTGGTTCTCACGACCCTGTGTAGGTCAACGAGCTTAGCAGTGTAATATGGCCAGATAAACGTATAGAACTACATGGATAGTATTCTACAGTATATCAGCATGTCAAATAATCAAGATCAATATATCCAACAATACTAGGCATGGGAAACAAACAAAGCAGCCGAACATTCTAAGTAGAACCAAATGGTCATAAATAGAACATGCATGGGCAACACCTCTAAAGCATAATAATCAAACCTATTAACATAAAATATCCTCTACTCACACGCACCCACAATGCATGAAATTAACCGGGTTAAAAATGATAAACGCAAAATACCCCATTCATGGGTAATGATGATTTTCCAAATACAATTCAGAGACCTTAAATTGGAAGGCATAAATTACATACCTCTTAGGGTCTGGAAAAATTGACCTCATTGACCAAAATTGCTCCAATTCGGGTGAACGCCTCCTTGAAACCACCTCAATAATGTTTCCCTAACATCAACAAGGTCAATAATTAACACACAATGGCAACACAACCCTAGATCTACAAGAAACCCTTGTAGATATAGGAAACTAATAGAAGAAGAGAGATAACCCTAACCAAAACCTCAAAGAACCAATATAGGGACTTAATGGAGTAGAACCACCATTGATTCACCAAGAAACCACTTTAATTCGCATCTAAAACGATCCAAGGATCTCCCCCATCCTCTGAAAATCGCAACTCCCATGCGAGACACAATAATATGAAAAAATGGTGGATGAATGAGAAATATCGAGTGGCCCATGACTTAAAAACACAACCTTTAAGTTGCCGCAAGGATACCCCGCATGGTTTGAAAAACCGTGCGCCAACCATGTGGTTGCTACTGTTTCATTTAGGGACATCGCACGGTTTTCCAGCATGGTCATGACAAACCGTTTGCAGCCTACGCAGAGCCCACTTTCTAACCCAGGGACATCACACGACTTTCCTGCATGGTCTGACCAACCATGCGTCGCCCGTGCTGAGCCCACTATCAAGGGTGCATGGTTTTCTGGGCTGGACAAATGGTTTGTTCAAACTGTGTGACAATAGTGTGCCCCTACAAAACCTCCACAACATTAATGGTTTTTCGTAGAAATTATTCTTTTTTTTAATACTACCAGGAAAGTGAAACATACCTGAAAGAAAGATCAGAGTTCTTACAAACGTCCCCGTTTAATGAAATTTTTCTAGGGATTTCCCTTTTAAGGATTAAAAGATTAAAACCTAAAAATCTTCGGCCACTGTGCATGTACATCATCCTCCCTATCCCAAGTCTCGTCATGCACCCGCCCATGCTTCCATGGCACTCGTATGTTGGGAACATACCGACCATGGAGAACCTTCATACTGGGATCCACAATCTAGATAGGTTTATTCTCAAATGATTCATCCACATCGAGATCAACCACATTAGGATGAATGAAATGAGATGAGTCTGAAAAATAACATCAAAGCTGTGATACATGGAAGACTTCATGCATAGCCTAATACCTCTGAGATAACTAAAACTGATAGGAAACTGGCCCAAATCTCTCCAATACCTCAAACAGCCCGATGTTCCATGGAGAAAGAATACCATGTTTCCGAATCCTCTTGTGTTCTAACAATGGTGTGACATGCACAAAAAACATGATCCCTGACCACGAACTCCAGAAGTCTTCTCTGCTGATCAGCATATGACTTCTGTCGAGACTGTGCAGTAGTCTTCCACATCCGAATCAACTTTATCTACTCTGTGGTCTTCTGAACAAGATGAGGTCCCAGCAAAGCAGCCTCTCCAACTTCCATCAAATATAAGGGTGATCGGCATGGCCACCGTACAAAGCCTCAAAAGGTTCCATTTGTATAGTTTCGTGAGAACAATTTTTTTTGGAAAATTATACAAGACTTATATGCTTCCCCCAAAAACCTGCAAAATCCCGGATGCTTTCTCGAAGAATGTCTTCAAGCCCCTGAATCGTACACACAGACTGGCCATCTGTCTAGGGGTGGTAAGTTATAATAAAAAGTAACTGTGTACCAAACACCTTCTAAAGCCCCTACCAGACCCAAGAAGTAAAACATACATCCCTATCTGAATCGATGGAGTGTGGAACTCCATGAAAACAAACAATCTCATGGATGTACAACCGTCCCAGCTCACCAACAGTGAAGGTCTCCTTTATCAGAAATAAGTGAAAAAATATTGTAAGCTTATCAATGAAAACCCAAAACACGTCATTCCCTCGAGGCGACGTCACCAAACCAGTCACAAAATCCATCATGACATCATTCCACGTTAACTCAGGAATGGGTAACTACTGTAAAATCCCTATTGGTCGCTCATGCTCTTCCATCACTTACTGGAAAGTGGAACAGCTCATGATGAAACCAGGAATATACCTCTTCATACATGCCCACCAATAATAATGGTTTAGTTCACCATACATCTGGGTCACACTAGGAAGAACTGCCCAAACTGAGGAATGAAAATCCCGCATCAGCTAATCGCATATATCTTATGGTACCCATAAACATCTTTGGAAATAAAAGATCTCATACTCTGCTATGGTCCATCTAGGAATAGGGTCCTCTCTTGACACACTTTCCCTTAGGATTAGTCCTTCAGAATCTGATAGCTTCCATATTCGTACATGGTCCAGAAGAGTAGAGGTAAAAACTACAGAAGAAAGAAACGTCGGCCCCTGACTGTTGTGAACCTCCAAATGCATCTCAAGGAACAGAGCGATTAACTACCACTCACTGATGGACTCATAAACTCCATGTATCCGAGTCCTCTTACACAACACATCAGCCACTTCGTTGTCTGTCCTAGACATATAAGAAATCTCAAAGTCAAATGACTGTAGCTACTCAACCCAAATGCATAGTCTCAAATTCATATCACACTGAGTGAAGATGTACTTGAGACTATTGTGGTTTGTGAAAACCAAACAATGCTCTCACAGAATATAATTTGTCCAACAACATAGGCCATGAACAATAGCTGCCAACTCCAGATCGTGTGTCAGGTAATTCCTCTAATGTGGCCTCAACTTCCAAGACCCATATGCAACGACTCCATCTCCTTGCTTAAGAACAGATCCTAGCCTGATACCTGACGCATCACAGTAAACAGTATATCTCTTTCTCAGCTCTAGAAATACTAGTATCAATCCTGATGTCAACCACCCTTTCAACTCCTTAATAAACGAATCACAAGAATAAGACCATATGAACTTCTCTCCTACTTTATTAGGCCCATCAGTAGTACTACATTGCGTGAAAAGTCCTGTATAAAACATTTTTAGTATCCAGCCGTCCCTAGAAAGCTCTTCCGCTCAAAGACATCTATCTACTACTCACAAGAAACTACAACCCTCAATTTATCTGGGTCTACTGATACTCCTACCTCTGAAATAACATGACCCAAAAAGTGAATATGATCCATCAAAAGTGGATCCTTGAGAGATTAAAATATAATTGATGCTCTCTCAGTGTACTCAAAATGATCTCAATATGGTTAGCATGGTCGTGTCGAGTGTGAGAGTACACAATGTTATCATCCACGAAGATGACCACGAAGGAATCCTAGTATGGTTGGAACACTTAGTTAATCTGTTCCATGAAAACTACATGTGCATTAATGAGACCGAATTACATATCCATATACTCATATAGACCATACCTATATCAGAAGGTTGTAATAGGTATATCAGATGGTCTAATGTGCAACTGATGATAACCGAATCTCACGTAAATATTTAAGAACACATGGGCTCCTCAAAAGTTGATCAATGAGATCATCAATGCTAGGAAAGGGATATTGGTTCTTGACCATCAACTAGTTCAACATACGATAATCCACAAAAAGCCTGAGGGTACCGTCCACCTTCTTTGAAAACAGGACTGGTAAACCCCAATGAGAAGTATTGGGTCAGAGAACCCTATGACTGCAATTCCTCTAACTGCATTTTGAGCTCGTGCAACTTAGGAGTATACATCCTATAAGGAGGAATGGACACCGGTGATTCTCCTGGAAGAAGCTTAATCGAAATGTACACCTCGCACTCCTTAGGCAAACCTGAAAATTCCTCTGGAAAGGCATCTCTGAAACGATCCACCGTTGGTGGAAAGTCTTACAGTTAGGTCCCCTAGTCATTCAGATATAGACTAGAAATTTGGGATATAACTCCTCCAATCCCAAGATGCTCTGGACCCACTCTGCTAGCCTAGACATCCCATTCGATGCAATGATGAAAAGATCTACCCTCTGGTCATATGAAACTCTCCCTGTAGCAATAAAAGTCGATGACTGCCTGGAAGAGAACTAACCAGTCCATCCCGAGAATGAAATCATTGCATATCATCTCTAGGACATAGATTTCCCACAGAAAGTTACATCCACCAACCAGTAGAGGGAACTCTCTACACAGACGTACACTAGCCATTCTAGTCCCCATCAGAGTTTCTAGCATAATGATATCAGTAGAAGAAAGGTTGCAGAACCCATGGATCTCCATGACAGTAACAAAGATAAAGCTATGGGAAGCCCAACTATCTAAAAGATATGACGATAATCTTTAGGAAACTTGGATTGTGCCTCAAACTGTAAAAGGTCCAAGATCATGCTCTGACTGGGTCTGATCCACTAAAAATTTCAGGCCAACACCGTGCCCCAGTGACCCTACCTGACCACTCTGAGTTGATCCACCCTCATATTGCTGAAAACCAGGCGACTGGATAGCATGGACATGACTTCCACCTCAGCCCAAATGGCCATAAGAACTACAGTTCCATGACTGGTGGGAAACGGGGGTGCTGCACCTGAACGGGGAGTCATAGAAGAACACCTATCACCAGTTGCGAGTGAAAAGAACTGAGAAAAGCTCTGAAGGTGACCCGTATTTCTGCAAGATCAGCACTCCTTTGGGACTCTTGGGTAGCGGGGCCTTGTAGGACTACTTCTTACACACTGTTAGAAAACCACATGTATACCAGAAGATTCATCCGGCCTGCTCTAATATCCTCATGTAACCTCCCTATGTCGCTTCCAACTATTAGTTGGTGGAGCACTATCTCTGGATATCGAACCTTCTTGGCTCACAGATCTAGAATCCCTCAGACTGCACTATGTGACCACTACCTAGTTGACAATAAAATATATTGAAGTGAACCTAATGATGTTCACCTATGACTGGCTATCATGCCTTATACCATTCTCAAACTTCCATTTAGGGAACACCTCATCACCTCCATGAATAGGAGTGAAATGATGCAACTTTGTGAAGAGAGATGAATACTCAATAATAGTATGATTTCCCTGCTCCAAAATCATAATTTTATGGGATCAATCATCCCTCAAGGTCTCCGGATAGAAGTAATTGTAGAAGATGTGCTCAAACACTTCCCAAGACATATTATACCAGTGGTCTTTCTATGAGATCAAATCCCACCACCTCTTCGAGGAGTCTTGAATCATATAGGTTGCAAGCTTCACCCTCTTCTCTGGAGATATCTGCAGATTCTAGTAGATCGTAAGCATGGCTTCTAGCCTTGTCTTTATAGCCTGGGGTCTCCCATCCCATCAAAAAGTGGGAGGATGTTGTTGCTGAAAGACCTGAATCAAATCTGCCATCGACAGGGATGGAGGCGGTGCTCCCTAAAAGGTCTGCATCATCCTCAGAAAGCCTTCCCTGAACGGTGCATCAAAACCTGGGTCAGGTATAACTGATGGTCCCAAGACTAGCATAGCTGGAGGATCTTCAAGAAGTCCCTAATCGGTCATATGTGGTGTCTGATCACAACCTTGTGGCTGGTGTAAAAACGTAGGACGTCTCGGTGGCATGACTCTGCAAAGTTAAATGCACACCTCAGAACAAGATTAACAGGGACTGAAACACAGGATTACCGGTTGTGTACCGAGTATACACGACGTGTACTTAAGAAATACTATTTCTTGCCAAACAGAAGAACACATGTCATGTATTCAAAACTACATGGCGTTCATTATTTGTTTTTCCAGACAGTAAGCCTAAAAAACAACTCAGGGACCTACAAGTACTGAAATGAACATTTATGGTGACAAATTACGATCCCTGGGGCCTATACATCCCATGAATCAAAGCATGAAATCACTAAAATGATATAAACAAGAAAGGACAATGTTATGATCCACCATGTTCTGGTCAATGAGGGCCCATAACACCATAGGAACCAAAATTTGGTGTTCATTCATGAAAAACATTGCACAAAACAATGCCTTATCAAACAAAAGGTATTTTATCAAGGAAACTATTACAACGACATGCATATTTTACACAACAACTATCACAACAACATGTAATCATTAATTCATCCTATATGGTATAGAAAAAATGAATGAAATGTGATTTATAGAAAGTTACTACTTGATGAATGAGATGGAATACCCTCATCTAATAGGGATTCAATAGAAATAGAACCTCAATAATATCAACAAAAACTTCAGAATTCATGTGAATCACTCAAGGTGAAATCGGATCAACTGTAATAATTGTAAAACAAGAAAAATTTTAATTAACAATGTATATTGGCTTTTCCATGTACACTGGTTAGCTTCTCCTGGGATCAACTTATTACCATGTACATATTCCTTCCAATCCCTAGCTAAAGGTTCCAAAAAATATTTACAGAGAACTGAATCCCTTTGATACCAGTTTGTACCATCCCAGTTCCGAAATCCACCCAGGGGCACACCGTACCCGGTCGGTCACATGGCCTTAAGCTCATTTCCACAAATGCCTGAGGCTGCTGACTAGTAGCGAGGGCCTTGTGTGTGATAGCAGGGAAACTATTTCCTTAGTGGCGGAGTAACATAGCGGAGAAAAAAATATACAATAGTGGAAGCAGTAATAACACCAAACATTAGTTACAATGGAAGACTATTATAGAAACAACTGGAGAATATATATATATATATATATATATGAATTATGCTTGATACATATATGTCTAGAAAAGCTTCCAAGAAAGTCTCAATTATGAATACAACCTGTACCAAACCAAAGTACAAAATAAATAGATAAAAAATTCCTCATCATCGCTAACCTAATCATGGTATCGTGCTCTTTAGCTCCATAGAAAATCATGTACCTAAAGTAGAAGAGTGCTTCTACTTGTCTATACCTGCAACAATATAATCTGCTTTGGCCAAAAGCAAGGCCCAAACTGGGTGTGAGAAGAATCCTATTAGGAAAACACCACAAAATCTATACCTAACAGTCAGGGAATATATGGCTAGTAAAAGTGAAGAATGTGGTAAACATGAAAGTACTTAATAGTAAACAATTCAATGTTTCAAAATCAAGAAACAACTATCCATGTGGATAAACACAACAGGTAACCCTCTGGGAAGTACCCACAACCTATCCCCTCTAGTCATACGTAGAAACACAAGAATGAAGCTAACAAATAGGTGACTGTCTAGGAAGTTCCCAGAGACTATCCCCTCTGGTCCAACCTATCAAGTACATGCAACCCTCTAGGCAACACACTCAGTCGAACCCCTATAGTTCAGCTTAAGTATAGAATCTCTAAGAAAGAACTCAAAGTCAATTCCACTAATATTATAAGGTAATGAAAAACTCTCTGAGGAAGCTCACATGGTCCATTATCGTATAGTCTGGTGTAGTCAAGGACTCTTTGAGAAAGCTAGCATAATCAATTACCCTTATAGCCCCAACATCATGGACTCCCTGAGGAAGGTGACTCCGTCAATTCCCCTTATAGCCCAGGTCGTTCATAGACTCTCAAAGGAAGCAGTCACCATCAATTCACCTTATTGTCTAAATGATTCATGATTAAAAACAAAGGCTCTCTGAGAAAGCTCATGCGGTCAATCCCCTTATAGTGTAAAGAAATCTAGGACTCTCGGAGGAAGCTCACTTGGTCAATTCCTCTTATAGACCCAAGTGGTTCTAGGATCTCTGAGGATGCTCACTCGGTCAATCCCACATACAGCCAAATGTGCTCAAAGAATGTCTGAGGAAGCTCACTATGTCAATTCACTTAACAGTGTACCACACCATGTTCTCATGAACCTATGTAGGTAAACAAACATAGTAGTTTAATATGTCCATGTAAACATATAGAACTATTTGGCTAGCATTTTACATTATATCATTAGGTATGATAAAAAAGATCTCTCCATCCTACAATACTAGTCATGGGAAACCAACAATGTAGCCTAACATGATAACCATAACCAAACAGTCATTAATAGAACATTCTTGGGAAACACCTCTAAAGCATAGCAATCAAACCATTTCACATACATATAACCTCTACTCACACACACCTACAATGCAGGAAATTAATCGGGTTAAAAACGGTTAACGCACAATTCCCCATTCATTGGTATTAGTGATTATGCACATACAATTCCAAGACCTTAAATCGGAAGGCACAATCAACAGTCCTCTTAGGGTTTGGTGAAATCGACCTCTTCTCCCAAACACGCTCTATACCGGGTGAATGCCTCCATGAAACCACCTCAATAACTCTTCCCTAACATCAATAAGGTCAATCTTTAACACACAAAGGAAACACAACCCTAGATCAACACGAAATCTTTTTAGATCTAGGAAACCAAGGGAGGAAATTAGTTTTATGGTCATAGATCTCAGACCAGAATGTAAAGTATCAAGGGAGACACATGGTGTAGATATTGAAAAACCCGACTTGAATGATGATAGTATGAATCTGTATCACACCATGTGCTCCCAGGGGATAATTTAGGCTGAGGGACCAAAAATGAAAGTTAGGTTGGTCCCAAAGAAAAGTGCCCAAGCATTCGTATGTACCCCATTATGATAGGAATCAAGATGTACATATTCTTTGAAAATGTCATGGTAGAGTACCAACACTGTGGGAAATAATATCATGCACTTCTGGACCATGTACCAATAGAAGCAGCATTTGATGGATTTTTTTTGGGAGAGTGTGTTTTTTTAGAAGAAAAAAACCTAGGATGGATAATATATGCGTAGCTATAGAATTCAATCCATATAAAAGAATTGAAAAATTTCATGGTGATTGACTGATACCAAACATGATGTTCCCTCAAATGAGGACATCACAATGCGGTGCCGTTTTTCGTCAAGTTGCCAGGAAGATAGTGCCATTGTTTTGGGTTGTATGATAGGACTATCCCACATATTTTAATGTCATGAATCAAAGAAAAAATAGTTTATAGTCATGTGGGACGACATACATCCATAATTCCTTAATTCTACTCCCAAACATTAAGAGTTTTGGAAAGGAATCATCCAATTATCAACCCATTACCAAGAGGAATAAAAAAAATTCAAATTTCCACAATCCTCGACCAATCACTTATTACTCATGGTATGTCCATAAAAAAGATATCACATCATAAAAACCTATACCTTATATTACAGTCCTCGATCCATTCCCAATCACCATGGAGGTCCACTAACCTGACCCAATCCTACTCAGGGAAAGTTCATAATAGGATGCACCATGACTTATCACTAAATGAATGGTATGTCCCTATCACCCCTCTACCCATCCATGCACATATCCAATAAATACATGTTGAAGAACACACATAGGGTCCACATATGATCACATAGTTCACTGGATCATTGCTAGCTATCTAGTCCTTGGGGACCAATTCCTGTTTTTCGAACACATCAAAATTTTATTATGAAACATCCTGAGATTTAATGAATGACCATATTTATAATTATTTTTAATAATATTATATCTTTTTTTTTGAAAACAATCCTCATTTTATCTTGATTTATGGATTATATCATGTTTATCATTCAAAACATGTAACATTGAATTTGTTTCATAACTTATTTTACATTCACGGCCAACTCTGACCAGACAAAATATACAATTAATATAATTTTTAACATAATATTACAAAAATAGCCATTGAAATTGTTGTAAGTAATGATATTAACTAAATTATGATAAATTCTTTTATACATCAATATATAATTAATTCAATCGTTACTAATTAAATATATGTTAATATAAAATCCAATTGAATATAAATGATTTGTTTATTTAAATAATGATTTGTATGCCAAAAAATTAATTTTATAAAAAAATAAATTATTCAGCGTTAGTTAAAAATACTGTTGCAACATATATTGATTTTTTTATTTTTCTAAGATTTTTCATGTTATGATTAATTATGAAAAACACTACATTTTAATTTAAAACAACATTATTTTATAAAAAATTTATAGTGAAATTTTATATTTTAAATTGGGTTTAAATAATAATTATTTCTATTATATATAATTAAATAAAATTTAGAAAATTTAATTAAATGTCCTTTTGAAATTGCATTAAAAAATATTTCTAGCTTTTGAAATTTTTACTTTAAAAACCTGTTTTGTCTTCTAGTCTGTATGACTAATTTTATATTAAATTCGGATTCCTCTAATATTGGAAAATGGAAAAATCGATTCCATATTGGGAATAATAAAAAATTATAATTTGTATTAATATCATCTTCATTTTTAACTAAAAAAATTTGTGAAATTAAATATAAATAATTATGGGGATTAAGGTAAAAAGAGTACACATATCGATTAAACATAAAACTTTAGGTCTGAAATGACCCTAAACTTGTTTAAAATTCATTACTGGATATATTTATACGAGTATATATATTAATATATATATTAATATATATAATTTTCTATCTTAGACTCCTGGGGGGGGGGAATAAAACATGGGTCGTACTCAATGATTTTCTATAATACCACGTGTGTCCCCTCCTTGCCATATAAATGGCCACCACACTTCCCCCTCTATTCACACATTCCAATCCCGTTTAGATTATCCTAACCATACCAAAAAATTCCAAAATATCTTCTATCAATATAGAAGCCTCACATTTTTCATAAATCCAACTAAGGATATCATTCAGTTCAAATGAAAAGGAGTTACTTGAAAAGGGGGCCACTTTCATTAACGAATTTTTTGTTTTATTTCATTCTCCCACAATAAATTTAATATTATTACATTTTTATATAATAAAATAAGCATCCAAATATTACTAATATATTTTTATTTTAATGTTTTTGACCACATTTAAGGAATCTTCTATCAAATGGGTAATGAAATCACCATTCATATATAAGGGGGAATACCACCTCATGAAATGATGTCGTTCATTTTTCATTTACCACCGATTTTGGAATAGAATTATGAAGGAAATTATTTTTATTGTATTTGAGATGCTAATAATTTATTCATACTTCTGTAATTAATTCATAACACATACCATTATGATATCTATTTTTTGGAATATGAGAATTCCATTGTGGACATATGGACTACCACCACCTCAACGTGATGTGATACATTCATAAATTAGATGGAATATATTCAAGACATGTTAAAAAAATATCATATAAATGAATTATATATTATACTAATAAAAGTATTATCTATATGTACATATAAAATATCATTTTATTCTTTTTATTCTATATATTGAAAATGTGACAACATCGTTCATTGACATATTAGTAAGTATCTCCTTGAGGTAATCTTATTCTCCATTTTTCAAAACCAGTTATCTAGAATGGAATATATAACAATATATAATTAAATACAATGATATTTAAGATATAAGTTTCTTAATGTAAATATGAAAATTACTTACCTTATTTTTATAATGATCATGGTAAAACTGTATCATTATTAATACGCACATATGATCTATCATCTGCATGATCAAAACACTGGTTTATTTTTCATAACCCTATTTCATTTTTGATTTTAGAAGTGCAATTGATATAAAAAATTTATCATTATTTCATGGTTATTATTCTCTATAGGATTAAATAAATACCTCAATGAATTTAGTCGACCTATCAGTGATGGTTTTGAAAAATAAGTCGAATATGGAGAAAACATCTGATAAAAATATTATTAACTAAATAATTGTGTATAACATGTATATAATTGAAATAAAATTAATGATAAACTTTTAAATTTTTTATGTAATTAAATAATAAACATATTCTTACCATTCATGATTTTAGGGTATAAACATGGAAAACCAGACTCAATGTAATGGATTTCTTAACACAATTTCCATTCATTTGGTTAATCATCTATGGAATTGTTTATGTTTTTCCAAGAATATTTTCAAAATTTCCGAAGATTGTTTTGTAATTAATTTCTTCTTTAATTACATGAATTCAAATTTTCCATAAATAATTATTTCAATCATTTACTTTAACACCAATAAAATGAACTTTATAGGGTTTTAATATAACTTTTCACATCTGCGAGATAAATGTCGTAATCACAAATTATTTTTTTGGTGTATCTACTGACCCTTATGATATATTATATCATGAATTATTTTATATTCGTATAATTTAAGTTTTTCGTTGGGTGATTAATAATTTTGGGTCTTTTTATTTTTATACTACCATATTTTTAAGGGGTTTTGAATAAATTTCCATTCTATTGAGAAATATCAGTTTGTGTACACAAAATTATTTTTATAAGGTGTATATAATATTCTGTTAACCTATTATATCAGAAATATAATTTTTCTCATTATATAATTAGTTTCATTTAATTTTGTTCAATTCATAGGGTTGATGATTCAAATGTCTCAAATTCGTATGTTACATTTTGAAATGTTTAACGATTATTTCCCTCCAAGACATTTATAATGATATTTTAAAGGTATTTAAATTCATCAATGCAGACAACCATTTTTGTTACATATCATCCATAAGAGATATTCCTTTTTGGTACCATCATCATTATTTCTTTGGATAGATTATGAATTGGTTTGAAGATATTAATAAGGATCCTATTTGTTCTCCCTAAATTAATCTTGTTTAAAATTGATGTTTATTGAACACTTTTATTTTCCATTAATTAATAATTTTTCAATGAGGTTGTAATGTAACCCATATATTTATAACTATGTATCCATGATTCATGTATATTATTATGGAAATAGTTTTTTTCCGTATAATTACCATGCTTCATAGGGATTTTTATAGAATCCATTTCTTTTCAATGAGTTAATTATGTTTCAAAAAACATTTTTTGGGAACCTATTTCATTTCCATGGGATTACCATGTTTCAAAGATATTTTTAGGGAAAAAATTTAATTTTTAAATAAAAAAAATGTCTCAATAATATTTTTTTGAAAAACATTTCTATTCCATAGGTTAATAATGTTACTAAGATATTGACAAGATACCCATTTTCTATTTGTGTTAACTCATTAGTAGAAAGAATAATAAATATTTATAAGACATTCAGTCATGTTTCAGTTCATGGAAATTAAAAATTACTAGTGTTTATAGATTGAAATAGTAAATTCCTTAAGTAAATTGTTAGGTGTGGACTAGATAACAATGGGTCCACACATTACCACTGAATATTTGATGTCCCTGATAATGTCAGGTAAGCCTGTCACAGATTAACATTGGGTGGACCTGATAGTTATTGGTAATATTATTACAGCATAACATAGGGTGGCCTAGATTGTTCTAGGTGAGAACTTCATATATCTAAAATTCATTGGGTACTGATCTATTGGGAGTAGAATGTATGGTTATTCCAATCAAAAGGGTTTTGAAAGGGTCTTATGAATGTGATCCTTCATGTTACCAAAAAGAGGTTGAATTGAATATAATGAGTTTATGATGTTTCTAATAAAAGGGATAAATATATCTTGGTTTTTTATTATAGATTTTGAAACCACATTCCTTTTATTTTTTTTATATAGATGACCTAGGTATTGATGGGGTGGAGTCTTTTATGATTCACCCATGCACTTTGATTATGTCATCATACCCTTATGCATTCTTATTGTAACTGATGAAAATCATTTATTAATGATTATGTTTCCCCATATTGAAATTTTTGTCTCACCCTTATCATATTTCATTTTCCTCAAGTTTAAGGAATGATGTGGAGGTATTTATGTCCATAAATTATTTCACATGGATGACGTTGATGACCTGTTGTGAAATAAGAAAAGCTGTGTTAAATGGGAGTAATCTACTTTTTGAAACTTGTGAATTATTTATGTAGGAGTTCTTACTACTTCTCTTAAACTGAAAATGTAAATTTATTTTTATAATATCAGTGATCCATGATTTTCTTTTTTTGTTTGATGGTTTAATGTAAAAAAATGGGTCATAATTATCACCATAAAACCCAAAAAATTAATTTTATGGATTTTGGGATAAAATACTAAAGTGTATGTCCAAGGATATTATAGTTAGTTTCAAATTTATTTTTATATAACATTGGAAATTAGGATGATTTAATGTGATTTTATCTAAATATTTATAAATTAAATTTTATGTTTATATGATTATGGATGATAATAAATTAAATTAGTTATACAACTTATTGGATCATTTTATATACTAATTTATTTTTTAGATCACTACTAACACATTAGGTGAAATTTTATTCATTTATATTTATATGTAAAACATCAGTTTAATGTGAATTATTCATTTAATTTTTTTACGAAATATGTTTTTAGGTATTGATATCCTTTAGATTTTATATGATTCTAGATATTGAGGTAATTAACGGAGAAAAATTATTATTATATAGATAAACACAGGGCTGAAATGTGATTTGGCAACATAGTGAATAATGTTACTTCAAAATAATATTTCCTTATTTTGGGCTTGAAATCCATTAGGTATGAGATATAATTTGATGTTAAAACAATATATAATTTTTATGTTATTGAATATATTTGGGAATAAGGTTATGGAATAATTTAGTTAAATATTTTGGTATTACTTTTAAATTTTTGATGTTGTTTTATCTTATGAAGATTTATTCATTTCGGGAATTATCTTACCATGTATAGGCCATTTTGGTTTTAGTTAATGTCGAATGTCTAGTGGAATATATAGATTATCCATTTTATGGTTATGTTTCTTTAAAAATCATATATTATTTATTTGGGAATTAGAAAATCATCATGAATACTTATAATTTTGAAAAAATGATGTTATTTTGGTGGAAATGTATTAAACATTGAAATTCAACACATCAAGTACAATTATTTCCATTTTACTACATTCTAGATTGTAAGATAATTATTTTTATCAAGGAAAATGATCTTGAAACAAAAGTATTATCTTAGTACATTCATTTCTGATGAACATATGTTATTTTATATCTTCAAATATTTATGTTTTAAAGAGACTTAAGTATCCATTGATCATTCAATTGTTTCTAATCAATGACCTCAATCATACTCTATATTTATTTATAGTATTCCTTCTTTTCCACATATGTTATCTGTATGTGGAATTCCAGTTATGTGTATCTTTCAATGACCACAATGTTTCAGAATTTCATTTTCAATGTATGTTTTTTTACAATGTGGGTTTCAATAAATGAATCATAAAAATATTTTGATATCCAAGAATACATTTGAGGTAAAATTGTTTTAAGTGGGTCGTATGTGACATCCCATAATTTAGGGAAATATATTCTTTCAAATTAATTTAACTGCATTGATATCATAAATTATACGGAATGTATAGTTTAGCCAAAATTATACACAACCCCATTTTATCTTTCATTGTACGTAACTTTGAGTTTCCTTGAGAACTTTTGATACATGCAAGGTTTAGTATTACCAGACAATATTATAATATTAATATTGTTTATTTGATATAATACTTATAACATAGTTTTTGGAATAGTTGTAATAAATGTGATTAACTGAATAACGAATATGTAGTCTATACATGTATATATAATTAATCAACTTGTTTCTAATTAATTATAATTGAATATAGAAACAATAGAATAAAAACGATGTGTTTCTTTTTGAAAAGTTTTTTTTATTCCCAATGAAATTTTATATTAATAAATTAAATTAATAACTATTAGTGAACAATATTAATGATATTTAAATTTTTTATATTCAACCAATAATTTTCAATTCTTTCAATAATTTTTATAAGAATATATTAATAATAAATACAATTTTATGTATAGATATTTATTAAAACTAAATTCTAAAAATTTTAAAATTTCAAATTTTAAAAATAAGCATTATTTTAGAATTTTGAATATAAAAATATACTTTGGGAGAAAATGTAGTATCATTTTGATAAGTTTTATGTTTTTATATGAATATTAAATGAAAAATTATTTTTTCAAAATAATTTATTTTAGTAAATTATATTTTAAATATATTTTATACTATAATTAATTAAATAAACGTAATAAATATAATTCAGGAAATGGAATTGAATTTCATAAAGAAATTGGATATAAAACATTTTAATCTTTTGATGATTTTACTTTAAAAACCCTTTCTCTCGTCTCATCAACGTGATTAACATTAAATCAAATTCTATGAGTTATATGATTAAAATTAGAAAAATTGATTCCCTAAGTGAAATGACCATAATTTATATTTTCTAGTGATTCCAAAATAGTTTTTTAACTACAAAAATTATTGAATTTATTTAAAATTAGTTAATGTGAGTAAGGTAAAAATGGTTTTACATAAATATTAAACATAGAATTTAATGTCTACAAATGACCTTAAACATGTATAAAGATTATTTTATGGCTGTATTTATAGAATTAAACATATGATTATCTATAATACTCCACTTTGAACCTTTTAGGGATAAGTTAAACGTGGGGAGAACTCAAATATTTTAAATAATACAAACTGTGACCTCTCATTACCTTATAAAAGGCCACCACCGCTACCCCTCTCTTTAAAACAACCAACACCTTTTGGATCATAAAAAACGAACAAAAATAAAATCACAATATCCATAAAATCTTCATAGAATCCTCAAATTCAGAATAAAGTAATCTATGGTTGTCCTTTGATACAGGAAAAAAGTGTTTCCCTGGATAAGATATACATTCTTTAATAATCTTGTTTATTATAATTAATTATCACCCTTTAAATTATTATTATTACTTTTTTATCAACTAATATCATAATAATAAATAGTATATTTTTTATTAATTGATTTATTATGCCTAAAGTGGTACACACTTCTATCAAATGATAAAACAACCATCGTTCTTGTCTAAAGAGGACTACCATCTCGCAAAATGATGTCCTTCATTTTTTTACTCCCTATTATTTCTAGGAATAAGGATTAAAATTATATTTTTATATGATATAAATTTTATTTCTAATTTCCTTATATATCTTTTTTTATTATAAAACATATACCTTTATAGTTCACTTTTTTGGAATATGATATCATCGTTTATGGACGTGTGATCTATCATGTCCTCAATGCACTGTGATACATTAACACTATACATGAAATGTAATAAGGATGTGTTTAAAAAAATATATGATATAAATCAAATATTTATGACATGAATGATATAATAATATAAATTTACATATAAAATATCATTTTCTTCTTTACATTTCACACACCGAAAAAGTGATATGATCGTCCACAGACATGTGGACTACCGCCTTCACAAAGAGATGTGATTCACAATATTCCATCACTACATCACATGAATGATATACATAAGTATATATAGTTTAATAATATTCTATCAATTATAAAATTTTATGTATATATAGGTAAATATTATTTATCTTATTTCCAAAATGATCATTGAAAATTGGTAATGTTACTCATGCGTTTGCACACACTACTTCCTCCATGATCCGAATGGTGTTTCATTTTTATTAACCGTATCTAATACATGATTTAAAAAATATAATATATTTAAAAATTATATAATTATTCCATTTTTATTATTATGGTTGTTTTTAAATAAATTCCTCATTTACTATAGTCGACCCATCAATGTCAGTTTTGAAAAATACACCAAGTATTGTCAAAACATCCCATATAGAAATTATTGATTAAGTAGTTTTATAAAAAATGATTATAAGTGAAATAAATGTAATAGTAAGTATTTAATGTTTTATATAACAAGTAAATAATTAACATATGTTTATTATTCCTTAATATAGGTGGAAATCATGAAAAATAAGACTTAATGTAAGGGTTTTCTTAACTCAATTTTTATTCATTGTGTTAAACTCATATGTAGTTGGATCTGTTATTAAAATAATATGTGTGAAATGAAATATTATCATTTTATATTGTATATAATTTTTTTATGGATTTAAATTTTTCACACCCAATTCTTTCATTGATTTATTCTTAATCCAATTATACAATCTTTGTAAGTGATTTTCATCTCAATTATTATATTTGTAAGATAAATGTCATATTTACAAATTAATTATCTTTTGTTGTGTTTCTAATTCACCTACTTATATATTATACCAACAATTATTTTATATTCATTTTATTTAAATGTCTAATGTTATGTCTTTTTGGGATTTAGATTCATATGTTACCACTATTGTTATGTATTTCATCTCAATTTATTTTCCATCAAGGCTTATTTATTTTTATGCACATAATTGTTTTTATTAGGTGTATGTACTACTACTTTGAAATGATATATCATTAATCTATGTATTA
Source organism: Viscum album (assembly GCA_963277665.1). Classification (NCBI taxonomy): domain Eukaryota; kingdom Viridiplantae; phylum Streptophyta; class Magnoliopsida; order Santalales; family Viscaceae; genus Viscum; species Viscum album. The sequence goes on along the minus strand of OY728122.1, from coordinate 1,426,040,421 downwards.
TTTTTATATTATATGTTTATTTTTTTTAAACAATTCATGGGATAAATGATTCAAATTTTTTTATGTTGGTATGGGACACTTTGGAATGTTTAATGATTATTTTCCTCAATAACATTTCTACTAATATTTTAATTGAATTTAGAGTCATAAACACCAAAACATTTGTTTTTACTTATCCTAAGTTGGGAATATATATTATTGATTCAAGGGAGATTATTTATTATTAGGGATTATAATTTTTTCAATGATATTTTTAAATAACCCATTTCTTTTCCTCAGGATAATCTTGTTTACAAAGAGATTTTTTTGGAACCCAGTTATTTTCCATGGGTTAATAATGATTCAATTAGTTTTTAATGGAAACCATACCTTTTAAATAGTATAAACATATTTAAATTACATTTTTTTGGAACTATTTTCATTTATTTGTGATGAAAATATTTTAAAGAGATTTGTATGGAACACATTTCCTTTACATGGGTAAATAATATTTCAATGTGATTGTTTTGGAACCTGTTTCTTTTCAATGGGATGACCATTTTTCAATGAGATTTTTTTGGAATCAATTTATTTTCCATTTTATAACAATGCTTAATGGTGATTTTTGTTGACTGTATTTCATTTCCATGGGTTACTCATGTAACAATGAAATTGTAAGGATACCCATTTCTCTAACCTGGGATAACCGAGTTAAAAAGGGAATGATTATTTTTCTATCTGAGTCTTATTCATGTTCCAGTTCATGGACATAATTAATGAAGGGTTCAGCAAGATAGTAATGGAAAATAACACTATATATTAATATGGGTTGGCCTAGATATAGTCAGGTAAACCCATTACACTTATACTGGGGGTGTCCTAGATAGCACAGGGTAATCCTGTTAGAGATTAATTGTGTGTGGCCCATATAGAATTAGGTAAGTATATTATTTCATAACATGTGGTGGAATAGATAACATTTTATGAGACCATTATATTTCATGAATGCATTGGGAAATTATATATTGCATGTCGACCATATGTATATTTTAATTAAAATGTTTTTGAAAGGGTTCTATGAATTTTATACTCTAAGGTTCCACAATGAGTTTTAATTTCAAATTACACATTTATAGTAGTATAAATAATATTGATTTATATCTCATGTATTTTTGTTATTTATTTTTATGAATCTTTAATTTACTATGTTTTTATACATTAGGATCCAGGTATTTATGGCTTTGAGTTCCATTTTTGTTTTCTCATGCCTTTTGATAATGTCATCATAACTTCTTGAACTCTTATCCCCATTAATGACATTAATTTGTTAATGATTACATTTTACCATACATAGTTCTTTATATCACTCTTATTATGGTTTATTTTCCGACGGTTTCAAAAAATAATTTTAAATGATTTATATATATAATGGTTTTCACAATGATGATATTGATGACCTATTGTGAAATAAGAAAATATGGATTAAATAGGAGAAATGATATTTTTATTAGTTTTTAATTTGTTATGTAGTATTTTTTCCTAATTCTATAAAACTATAAACCCCGATGTTCCTGCATAATTTATGTGATATATGTTTTCATTCTGATGTTGAGAGGTTTGAGTGATAAAAATCAAGTCCCAATTTTCAGAATCAGTTTAAAAGATGTCAAGTTATGGATCTCATTACGTTATCTAGGTGTGTGTGTCCTGGGATATTATACCATATCCACCCTAAAAGTTTTCTATTTATTCTAAAGGGTCTAGTCCATTTCTTATATTTCATGGAAAATCTATCAAAGGCCCAATAATACAACAAACATCATTATATAACAAAATACACACCAGGAAACCAAAATAAATAAGTACAAAAGCTTAATTAATTAGAAAATACCTATCATGATGTTAGGTGGAATATAAAATAAAACCAATCCCTTCCACGTTTACATTGGAAAAAAGGTAAAAACTCACTAGATGAATCATTTCATAAATCAATCACATTCCATTTTACCCATGCTATGACCTTCCAAAATCATGTAAAACTTTATTTTAAAATACCATTTCAATTTTAATTTGAATTAAAAACCCATTATCTAAAATACCCAATTTTCATTAAAATTATCCATTAATAAAATACACATTTTAAAATAAAATTGTAAATGTGAAATAATTTTCTCTTTGAATTCCAACACATGACACTAAAAAAACTATAATATGGGATACCAACACTCTTTCAACCAAAGTTCCACCAACAAATAATTTGAAAATTTATATGATACATGGAATGCATTTGGATGTTATGGTGCTTTCAAAACCTTGTGAATAGATCTCACAAGACACATAATTTGTAAAATACAAAAATAATTCTTTAAAAAAATATAAATTCACTGATAGAACAATGTACCAATTAATGTATATTATAATTACCTCAACCGATGTTCATAAATCCATTACAATATCATAATTATATCCTTAAAATTATGACTACCTATCACACATATAAAAAATATTTATTAATAAATATTATAATTTTTTTCCCAAAATATAATAAATAATGCATTAGTTCTTAGAAAACACAATGAAGTTAAAATAATGAGTTTTGAGGTGCATTCAACTCTAAAAAAATACCCAATACACAATCAGAAAAAATAAATAGTTAAATTACCAATATCTAGGACCAATTTCCTCCAATAACAAAATAATTAATAAATAAATATGTGAGAAAACATTTCTCTAGGAAAACAATTTATGTCAGCTTTAATATTTCATTTAGGAACATCCTTTATTATCCTCATAAAAATTCCTATAAATCACTATGATTTTACCATGCTTCGTTGAAATCATCCCCCTAAATCATGGCATCCCAAATAAAACATTAGGGTGAAACAAGGTTGAAGGAAAATATAGACGATAAGAGGAATGTTACCTCGAGTCTATGTGACGAAATGATCCTAAAAAACATCGATCAAAGGATTTATAGCATGGATGTAAAATATTGACATGAGGGGATTCCCCCCATAATTAAAGTGGCTATAACCAAGGATTCTTGAGTGGGGGTCTTATGATGGATCCCATATAAATAACCCAAAGACCCCAACAAAATAGGGCACTTATTATGATTCATGAAGTTAATTGGGGGTTTATAAAATGAGTCCCCTACCAGGAAAAGGGGAACCCCATTTCAATGATAAATTTATGGTTCAATCCATAGTTTAACTCTTAAATCCATATAGGTTGTATCCCAAATCCTGGATACCCCATTTAGGGATTAAAAGAAAACCCAAGATCAAACATTAATGATATGAATGGTGGTTGTCAAATACTGAATAGTATGAAGCTGTAATTTTTTAGTGTCACATCCACCTACCAATTTGTCAACTACAATATGAATGTTTAATACTACCACCTAGTCACAAATCACATATAAAATAGTTTCTTAGAGATTGACCATTTCATGCAATTCAAATATGATTCCCTATTTAAAAAAACCACCTCACTATACTAATAAATAAAATTCCCTTAGTAATTCACAATGTATATTGATGAAGGTAACTAAAAACTCACCATTATAATAGGTATCATCATTGATAAGTCATGTAATTCCTCAAAAAATGATCTTGAGATACCTTGATTATGATTTAATGATTAAATCATCACGAGTCACCCCTCGAGTGCAGAATGTGGATATTTTGTGAAACTCTATCTACAAAAACTAAAAATATTGACATCCTTCTAAAAACTTATTTCTATCCTCGAACCACCTCAACCACATCTTGAATGATTCCATGAATTTGGTTTCTATCTCACCACATATACATCCATAACTACACCAAAAAACATTTTCTCCATCCACTGGCTAACATCTTCCTAAAATTATTATCCTCATATACTGAGTACTATCACTTTCTCAAATGAGTACCCAAAACCACGGAGGAATTAATGAACTACCAAAACAGCTTCATTATAGTTTAAACATGACCCTTAGAATAATTATAATTTTAGTTCCCTAATCAATATAATCATAATCTATATACAATGGAAGGAGCCATCACCCCTGCAATCTAAATCACCCTCAGATCAAGTAATTCCATCATGATCCTACCATAGACATAAAAACACATCATGAAATAAAATATTAATTAATAATATTTGATTTTTATAGGACCATATCAATCATATACTCATGTATAAATGATTTTTTACTAAACCATGAAATTCCACCAACCAGTCTCACTCAATCACGACGCTTCAAAAATGAGGCTTGTGGACCCATGATTAAATTGATGCCTCTATCATAGGAGCATCCCTAAAATTACCACACTGAATTCAGAAACCCAATATTCAAAACCCCTATCCTATCAATTACCACATGTATGCACTGATCATTAACACCTCAAACACACCTAATTTCTAATCATGAAACACTAATCACCTTGTTCCAAGAGTGTTACATACCACATCTATTGATCCCAAACATTAATGTTTAAATAATATATTCATTGAGAGTATTAGGGTGATCCCCAAAATAATAAATTTCTTCCTAAGGTTTATCCTAACTAATGGTACTCCCCATCATCATAATCATACACATAATGAATAGAAAAATCAATTTGACATATGAAATCCTCAAAGAGCACAACTGTGGGTCCAATCTCAAAACCCACCAAATCATCTCTAGTTTCTCAATCACAATTCCATTAACCATATCAAGTGATTTAAACAATAACTATCATGAATAAATTATATAATACTAGAAGATTTAATTTCAAAATACCATTTTCACTCTTAATCAACTTCAAAAAATCAAGAAACTGCAGTCTACATTGGAACTTGTGTCTTTTTATCGTCATCCTGGAAAATTAAGTGCACACCTTAAAATAATATATGTTCACCCCAAATAATTTCAATAAATAATCTATAAATACAAATTTATTAAATTATTTAATTCCCAAAAATATTTAACCAATATATATATAGGGATGATCTACATAGGTATCAATTTTCTGTTTAAAAAATACCATTATATATTTTAAACATACTAATGCTCAATTGAGTTTTAAAAACCCCTAATAATTTAATGGTTTTAACTAAAACCAAAATGAATTAAATCCCTAGCCTAGTCAAACATCATCCAGGAAACAAATTGAATTTCCAACAGTATTGTTGAAACTAAATATAAAACTAAAATTTTCTCAAATATTCTCAAAACCATAAATTATTATGTCATTTCAAAATATCTATATCTAGGATCCATTTAAAAAAAACTACACTTATTAAAATATTCCACACAATAATTACAACTACATTAATTTTCTTTAAAAATTGTGTCAACTTTGTAAAATAATGTTTTCTCAAAAACCAACCATCAAATAAAATCATTTCCCTATGGCATAAAATAATTCAAACTACTAATAGACAATGAAATCCCCTGATATTAATATTAATTTAATCATCCATTATTATATAGCCTAAAAATTGATCATATTTTAAGTTTCTCCAATTAGTAATATATTTGAATGAGGATTCATATAGGGAAACACAAACACGTTCATGTGTATCATTCGGTAATCATGCCACTATCATTATTCATGAACAACTAATTAGATCATGGATGATCCCAATGACTCATCTCAGGCCTCATCCTTCCCAAATATGGATTTTTGGTATAAACCAATACATCACTCTTCATAGAATACCTAATCCAAAAAATGGAATCCCCTAGAAACTTGGGTTTCCACTAATTTCGTGGTTATTAAGATAGTGCTCGATTTACCTCCCAATTTCTAAAAAACAAACTAAATCCTTAACTAAAATGAATGATACAAAAATATACTTTGATTCAATTTTGTCACACCCCTACTTTTATATTCCAATGGGAAACTGAATGGGGTCTGTACATGAACTCATGTGTGTCATGCCTTATACCAGAGTCTTTCAACTAATAAAGAGGGATTAAGATATATGTCAGCTGAGTATTCCCTCCAAAATGTATTGATGATGGTCATGACTAAATCTACTAATGATTCATTTTGACCTATCATTGAAACAAACATCCCAAAAAACAATAGTGAATAAACTTTCATACAAAATGGACTCTTACTCATGAATAGAAATTAGTAAAAAAGTCTATACTATTTAAAAACAATAAAAGTGAGGAAATACTAGATAATAAATATGAAAGAGACATATATTAAAATAAATGATTACTTAGATAGTAAATACATACAATTACTAAAAAATAAATGTGTCAACTTCTCATCCTACTGCCAGGATCATCCTACCGCATCATTAGATGCCGCATCATGGAAAACATATATCATGTTTCCACATCCATTATTCATCGATATTAAAATATAAAATACGAATTTATACACATGTTCTTAGAACCCCATATCATATACATTTGATGTGCTATGTCTAATAACCTGGTATGAATCCTTAATTCCTCGAAAATACTAATTGTTGTTTTGAACATTTGGGTATCCATTAAATACATAAATTTTTTTAGTTATAACAATTAAACACACCAATCAAAAAAATGAAACAAAAATTGAAATACAATTATACAATTTAGGTCATAATGCTCAAACATGGTCATAATGACACCTATGCATACCTATATTTTATCCATTAAATAATAAAGCATGACCTGATATTAGAAATTGAATAATACATAGTGATTCGGGGTAGGGTGTCATGTTGTATCTCAAATTCAACAAAAAATATAGGGTAGGGTGTTATATAAAATACCTAACACTACATGGCATATTGTGTTAGGTTTCACTCAATTCTTGACTCGTCCCTTCTCACCTAAGGGAGGTCCCAATTCATGTATTTCTCAAGTCACATACCAAACCTGAATTATCGATATAATTTATCATCCAAATATAGACCTTCAACTCAATGGAATGTGGATTGGTCATACATACACATGTCATGACCAATTCATCATCTCTAAAGGTATGTCTATCATCTATCTCTCAAATCCCCCCACATCCCAACCCTCTCATATGTAGTCTATGATGTAAGCCTGATCACCCATACAAGGTCCACCAAATCCAAACAATCTCACATATGGAAATTTATTAATACTAATTACTAAGTCATATAACCTAAATTAAGGTTATGAATCATTTTATATCTTCCACTCATAGTCTCTAATCTTGAATATCACATGAAACACAAATATGTTTCGCCACCCATCACATTTTTGAATAGATTAATAGCATATAACTAGTCCATAGGTACATAATCCCTTGTCTTGAACACATCAAAATAATTCTGTAGGTCATATAATATTTACATTCCATACAAATGGATCAATATATCACTATTTAACCCAAATAAATGTTCTCAATGGGAGACATACAAAACATACATCATCATGAAGAAATATTCACACAATTAAACCCAAATCACGAAGATAAGAGGATTTAAAAAAGTAGATAATTCCTTATATGATGTCATGTAAACCAAGAACATGGAACCAATACATTATTGGAATCCTTTAGAATCTATATAAAAACAATATTTTTGAATCATTTTAAAATTCTTCATCAATCATTTCAATAAAACTAGGCCCCTAGTCAAATACATTAAGAAATTCTTAAGAAAACACCCTTTTTTCATTTTTAGACACATTTTCAAAACACATTATCAAAACAAAAAAAATTAATTTAAAAATTAATTTTAATAAAATAAAAATTTTAAAATAATATTTTAAATAGATAACTATTATCTCATTGATGTCCAACATATTCCAGCAAATATACAATAATGCAAACAACATGGACTAGTTTAGATGGGGTAACACAATTAAAAAATTTAATAATATATATAGTTCTTGTTTACAATTAGGATAATGAAGTATTTAACCAGCCTTAGGTGGAGATCAAACAAGACCTATAGTACATATATATATATAATGTTAATATTCATAAAATAATATACAATCACCTTAAACTAAGATATATATTAATGTAATTTCAAACTTCCTCAAATGATGTTCATAAATACTTCTGATGATTGTATCAACATTATATGAGTGTGTGTGAACCATTATCATTAACAATAATAATAATATTAATTAAATATTAATTTAGTAGAAATTTTTAAAAAATAAAAGAATCAATGAGAGCCCCACTATACAATATAATGAATCTAAAATAAAAAAAATGTGGTGTGGCTAATTCAAAAAACGCTCACAAACCTATGTGACAAAATATTATAAATTTATTTACCTAAATTGATATTAATTTAAACAACAAATATAAAATTTTCATAAATAAATTTCTGATCAAGAAAACCACAAGATAATCATCAAATAAAACATGAATACACCCTTTTTGGATGTACTTTATAAGGAACATAAGAAATTCTGATCATGCTTGGTGATTTCATCATGATTATGTAAAATAATCCCCTTAAACACAAGCTATAGAGAACAAAAATTAAAAATAATTAATGATTATGTATATAGGATATGAGATGATCGATCTTACCTAGAATCTATGTTTAAAAGATGTCAAAAAACACTATAATAATATGGACACCAATGGGAATAAATGGAGACCCATTATGGGATCTCCACTTTCAACTGAGTGGTAACAACCGAGGAAGCCTATGTAGATTCATAAAATGTGAAACCTGTAAAATGCCTAAAATTACACATAATAAAATATAGAACCCAATATGGTTTAAAAATCGAATAGGGGATTAACTATGTGAACCCATTTCAAGTAGAGGGGATGCCCACATTCATGAAATTTTTTTAGCATGATCCTCTTCTATAGTATTCCATATCTCATCTACACTATTCATGGATTGATATTTAATGATTACATTGTCCCATGTATCACTTTGGAATATATTAAATAATATTTTTGGAGTTTTGCATAGAATCATCTTGGGATTCTGGGCATCATGGAGGGTCATATTTTATACTTTAAAAAATTTGATTTTATTTTATCATGTCCACACTTTTTTAAAAATAATAAAATAACACATGATTGGTTTCCCAAATTTGAAAATAATGTTCTCTATTAAATTAATAATTATATTTTTACATTATGAGTAGCTTACATGGTGTTTGTGTTTTGTTTTTATTATGGTGTGAAGGTTCTATCAATAATTATAATAAATAATGAAATAAAAACATTAAAATTTTTTATTTTCTAATTAATGTTTACATTAAAAAACTCCATATATTTTTTTCTTATTAAAATATATTATGTTATCATCATAATTCTAAAATAGTATATGAGGACATATAACAGGAGAATATTCATGGGGATTAGGGAGATAATAATGAACCTAATGATTTCATCAGCAATCAATCATTTTAGAAAATCATTTTCAATGGATTTTATAGATTTTTTTAATAGAAGATATGTACAATCATTATTTATCTGTGATCAATCCCTTAAATAATAATGAATTTATTTTATGTATTAATCCCTGCTCCTGATTTCTCATTTGAAAATGTGAATTATTTCATTAAAAATTTAGTATGTGCATCTTTTTTTGATATGTGGTTAAATAAACATAGTTTCTGAAGAATATTATTCTTTTGTTCATTGATTTATCCATCAATATACACAGGGATGCCTATTAAATTTCCATTTTCTATTTATAAATTTCATTTTTTTGATATTTTCTCCCTGTTTCATTGAAGGTTTATCACAGTTATCTCTTTTCACTAATGGTTCAACTATAAATTAGAATTAGTCATTACATAATAAATCTTTTCTCTAGGGTAATATTCAGGATTCAATACATCCTATATTCATGTGGATGATGTCAAAGGAAAAATTATGGGGTGGGTGATGGGGGTAAGAAGACTAATACCGTGCAAGGGCTTCATGATGATGATGAAAGGTGATTTATGATCAATGGGTGACGAAAATTCAACCACCATTTACATTATAGTCATCACCCACAAAAACATTATTTCTATAGTAATGATCATGGAGAAATATAAGTACTCTCTAGTGTGGTAGAAAAAACATGTGATATATATATTTCCATACATTTAAGGTCTACATGGAATTTATATTAGATAAGCATATTCCAAATTGATTCCCTGCTGTGGTGAGTAGTGTTTACATGGAGAGTTAAATAGGACCCACTGTGTGGGTGACCCATAATTCTTGTGTCCGTTAGATGGTAATATTTTCATTTAAATGGAGTACTAGTCCAAGAATCTATCTGACCCCCCACATCATGTGTGTTGAGGTAGAGAACATGTACTTTGGAAAGTTCATGGTCATGGGAACACAAAATATCCTTGAGCACCAACCCATACTCTTGATGTTTTTTTTGATTTTAAAACACATTGTGAAACTATAGGATCATTCTATTTGATATATAAGGAATCATTTAGTGTAAAAATATTGAAACACATAGTGTCCCCATTTGAAGAAGTCATATACCCCTTTCATTGAAGGTCATCACACTTGTTTCACACAGCCTAGTTTAAATATTTGCATGGAAGAATTATTGTGGTCTATTCTAAAGAGGATATAGTGTAATATTAATTCCTTAGTATATAATAAGAAATATCCTTTATGATTATTTTATGTATTGAGTTAGGTATCACTCCATGTGGTCTAGGGTGATATACATAGTAATCCATCACTATATTTTTTAGGAATCACATTTCATACATTAAGGAAGGAAATATTTTTAATTTTGAATTATTTCTAAAGGGGTTAGGAGTCACCCATAGGCCCTGGGTGGGATCAAGTAGATCATTATCAAAAAAATCTTCTAATGTGGTGTAGTGTGATCAAGAGAGTACAATAGGTTATCACTCTTAGTCCATTGTGCTTCTTTATGTAAAAACATGATTAACATAACCTCTCAGATGAGTGACAATTTTTTAGAAAAACATGATGAGTGAGTTATATTGTGAAATTTTTACCTTTTATCTACTAGCATAATTGGTTGATGGTTTTGAGGAGATTATCTCACCATGTGTTTTGGATTCTTTTTTGAAACTATATCCTTTTTTATTATCATTCCTTTTAATTGGATCACCTTTGTGATATTACGTTGCGATTTATTAATGATTTATTCTGGGTGATTCTTGGTTCCCTAATGGTTATATTTAAACACACCCATGTGAGAACACTTAAAACATGACTCATGTCATATGAAAATGACATTCCTATTGATGGAGTGCGAGGATGACCAAATATTTGTGGAGTTGTGTTGTACTAGACATCCTGTAAATGGGTCTAAGATTTTCCTGATGAGAATATACGCATTTTTTATTTATTTATACTCTTTTATATTAATGATTGGATTTTATTTTCCCCCTTCATTTACACACAGTTTGTCAAAATTTGATGTTGTATTAGTGTTAATCATGTATGTAATTTAACATTTTTTATCAGTTTTTTCTTTATGCATCAATTTTTAGATATATATTTGGGCATAGGTAAATTAGTCTACCTCCTCACTTTTGTGTTAAACGTGCCCACCCCATGTACTATTGGATGTGGTCATGGGGTGTCACACTCAGTTTAATGATAGCCATGTAGTCCCCAGTTCGTCAAAACACAATACAGTGGTATCAAATAGGATTTCATAGGGATGGTGTTTCGAAATATCCTAAAAATGATTATATGTTTGGAAAAAGGGTTAATAGAGTTAAATTTTACACAGTTCCAATATATAGATAAAGAACCCAATGATGGTGTGGTGGGAAATGTATCCATGCCCCAAGACTCTAGTTACCACCTAACTAGACATGTAAACACTTGTTTCCGTGAAATATTTCAATATTAATCTTATATGGATGGTTTGTGATTTCCATTTTCAACTTGATTTAGATCTAATGATATTTTCATTGAAATTGGAACATCTTCTTATACCAAAAAATTTCCCCATAAGGATATTCAACTGGGATTATACAGTGGGATCACAATGATGACCTACCTGGTGTTGAAAACACTGTGTTTTGAATTAATATTGATACTACCCATCTAGATGGATATTAAGAGTTTTCCACACCAATTATGAAAAATATAGACCCACTCCAGATGGATGAAGTGGATTCTCCGCATTGGGATGGGTAGTAAGTGTTATAGTAATACTTGAAGATGATATATAAATTCTTAGTTCAGTGATAGAGTTTCAAATACTGTTACCACTTAGGTTTTGGGGATAGATACACCCCTAGATGATATATAATTTGATTGAGTTTATGCATAAACTAGTTCCCCTATTTTGGACCCATAGTGAGGTTTTTCCTAGCAACAAGCCTTTTTTCGAGAAATTAGGGATGTTTGTGGAGACGTGAGCTACTGATGTTTTTTTTGGCTTCAATAATGAAATGAAGTAGGTCACATTTCCCCCGACTATGAAATTATATCTTTTAATGTGTTCAGAATCCATTGATCTGAGTCTCTGTATCATAATGTGGACATTATCTTGGTTTTGTAGATGACTTCATTTGATTTTTTGTATTGAGGATTTTATTGGATATACATAGGTGTTTTATTTGACACTTTTTATATAGAATAGTAGGTAGATTTTATATATACATATATATAGGGGATTATTTTGAGTTGGATGATCTGGGTGTGATCGTAGGAATGACCTATCTCTAACTCCACAAAGATACAATTCTAATTGATATGAATTTAGGTCACTGTTCCATTGCCACATCCCTTGTTTGAGACATTATGTTTATAATGGTTATTTTAGGTAGAATATTTTTATTAGAGAATGCTTCTCATGATGTATGGATTATCTCATTTATCTTTTTAAAATGTGACATGACTCCTTCAGGATAAATTTTTTCATCAGATCTCGTCATGGATTCGATAAGTCCCAAGGATATTTTTAATGGTGTATAATAGTTATATATAATAAATAAGACATTAAAATTTATCAATTAAGGGTTATAAATTTTCTAATAAGGGGGATATAATCATTCATTTTTAGTTAGAGGGAATCACATGTACTGTTGGATGAGATCTTATATGGGATGCTACAATTGACTTCTCAATTGTGGGCTAGTTTGACACATAGTTCAAAAAAATATTTATGATTTCGGTTTCCTATATTAGCGGAAGACTATGCGGACGTATTATTGGAAGATATTCTAAGATTACCTCCACATGGAGAGAATTAATTCAATATATACATGAATCATTGGATGTCCCCAATATCTTTTCAAGCATATAAGATCACCCCTATAGATTTGTGAGAGAAGAAGCTTCCATTGGAATATTTGTATGGGATGGGATGTTAGTGTTGTCTTACTTGAACCCACTACATTTTACTTTATATTTCAGGTATATTAACTGATTTTAATATTAATTAATATATTAGCATACATTTATTCTTCATATTCATTAAATTAATGAGATGTTGTGTTAGGGTATCTCTCTCATCATACAGTAATTATAGTTCCCTGATATGATGATAAACATAAAATTCAATGATTATATTCTGAATCCCAGTTTTATTGGTGGATAATATTATATGATGTGTAAGATAGTATATTTATTGTCAGTTTTTATTATATTTAATATATGATATTTCTTGTGAATTTTTCACTTTGTAATCTCTTATATGGGAACTTAAGAGAACAAACGTAATAGTAGGAATTATGTATCCTATTGTGTCATCTAATATTCATACCTAGGAGGATATGTAAGGTTACGTAAAAATAATTATCAATATTAATGAATGTAAGGACTCATAAACTTATATGTATTATATTAAACCATACAAAAAAAATTTTATTTATTTTTTGTTCATTGGGTGCATCACAAATGAAAGGTTAGTTACTAATAATTTATGGTTGTTATTGTGAAGTCCAAAATTAGGGAGGTTAATATATCGACCCTTTGATTCTATTTGAGCTTACACATTAAATCCCATGACCTTGATGCAACATTGTGTTCATTTAATATTGAAAATGAAACACATATCATGAATTTTGGTTGATGACACAAGAGTTTATCCATCCTAATGAGATATTGTGCAAATGTAATTATATTACATAGTATGCATTATTTTGTGGTTATATACATTGTTCTAGTAAAACTATCCCCTCAGGTTCCTTTAACTGTTACAAGATAGTTAGCATGGAATTTATTAAATCCCCATTAATGGAAATAAGAAATACTTTTAGGGGTCAAACACAAATATTTACATTAATCAAAATAAATTTCTACTTTAATTTAAGTATTAGATTAAATATTAATCTAAACACAGAGGAATATTTTTTTTCATGATTCATTGATCCCAAATATAAAAAAAATTATCCATAAGGTAATTGATTAATTATTAATTTATATAATATTTATCAATTTATTTTCATTCACAACGTAATAATTAATTTCTAATTAATTTTTAATTTTTTATTTAATTTTTTTAAAATTTAATAAATATTTATTTACTATAATATAAATAAAAAACAAATTTTAAATATTTATTATTCATGTAATATTTATTGAGTATATTTTGAAGTTAATATTTAATTTATATATGGAAAATATTTTTTTAAATATTCATTCAGGTATTTGATAAATGCTAGGAAGGATGAGTGGACCATGATTATGTTTGGTGGAAAATTTTAATTTTCTAGTTGGTATTTTTTCACACACTATGAAAATTATTAATATTGTTGTTATTACATATAATGGGATTAAATGATGTTTATTATGTTATTTACGTTTCATTGTGAATCTAAATAATATTTTGACCACAAATCTATCTCTATAAATATATAACTATATATATTTTTTAGAGTTTGATCGAGATAGATCAAGATTGAGAATTATTATATAAAATTAATTATATATCCCTCTATCAAAACAAATGTACACTATAGAGATTCTCCTCCCTCCTCCCCCTCTCAAATGTCAATGTGGATAGATGATTCATCATGTCTAAAGATATATCCCCATTGAGAAATATGAACACCACAAGATGATCGATCTATCATACTAGTACTAAGTAATCTATTAGTGATTTTCACAGATCAGAAGATAAGATATGGATCACCACAAATGTTATTTATTGATTAGATCATATGAAAACAATGATGGTTAATTAAAATGGGTTTCAGAATATCAGAATCTTCCACGAAGAAAGATCTAAAGACCGATGTATTATTTCCGGTGATCTATTTTAATTAATTATTATATAACATGGAATGCTATTATCTTGATAATGGAAAGCATTATTTTCGATAATATTTGATAAAAATCAATGGTTATGAAATTTTCTTGTCCTATAAAATATGAATATTATATATCAATTATTACAAGTTTTGATTCATTATTTTCAATGATAAACACTTAGACTATGATTATAATGATAAATTTTCATCATCATGGTAACATTTACCATTATAACTATTTGAATATTGTTCAATTATATGAAATTATTGTTAGTTTTTACATCAATTATATTTTTTCATTAATACTATATATAATTACCTTAAATTTATTATTCTAGTTTAGTATTTTCCAAAATATCTCAATATTTAGATGATTAATGATTAAAAATCCCTTCAGGAGGTGACGAGGATGCTATATGGAAGATAGTGTGACATGGGTTGATACTTGAGATCACCCAAGGTACCCAAGTGTATTGATCGTAGAACTGTCATAGAATACAAAATGGTCCAGGAATTAATAAAATGTTTTGTATTTATTATAACTCATGAGTAGTCTTGGATAACCTGTAATTAATTTTTTGGACTACATGGCTTCTAGAATGCATAAATGTCTTGTGGTCGACCAGGGGTGGCATAATATTTTGTAATAATTTTATTGTAATGTACTCATATAATAACACATGAAATTGAACTACTTAATAATTAATGATACATGTACTCTGTAGATCACGTACACATCATGCGACCATTTTTTCAAGCATTTGAATAACTTATAGTGTCTGCAACGTTAGTAAATTTAATTTAAATTGGATAAGATACATGTTATATCCATATATGTTTTTATGAGATACCTGATAATAAAAGACCAAAATATACATCTTTTCAGTAAAAACCATATTTTACCTCTATAACTCTAGAATCATAGTTTCCCAGAGTTGATGAATTATTAAATAACATTGGCATGATCACAAAAGAACATGTCCCAAAAAAACTAATTAGTTTTGTATCCTAGGTAGTACCAGATAAATAAATAAGTATTATAATATGTTATGAAATAAGAACGTAACATTTTTTATCATTTGAAAACTCTCATATCCCTTAGCCTATCCCTACATGTCTATTAGAATATACTTTTCACATCCTTTTACTTTTCTTTAGTCGAGGTAAAGTTAACCTCCCATTTTTAGGGTGCGTCCTTTTGATTTTCTAGAAAGGGATTCGTAGGCTGGCTTTCTGATCAAAGTAAGGCCTCTCAGATTATGTGAGGTTATTTGGGAGGAAATTTTATTAGGGTTTGGTTGATCCAAATAACTTTGGATGTGTGAATTTATGAGAAGGGGAAGTCCCCTTTTCTATGATAATTTAGAAACACTTTAGGAAACTATTGAAATATTAATTTATTATAAAAATATTTTCTTTTTCTAATTGCTCAAAATTGATTTATTTCTAGGATAAGATGAGGATGGGTCTAAATCCTCTAAACCAATAGGTTTTCAACCAGTTTCAGTCACCATATTATCCTTATCTTTTAGATTTTACCATTAGTTAAATATTTGAACCTTTACCATGTCTTCTTGTATTTTAATACACAAGGTTTAATATAGTAACTATAAAAATCAAGATAACCTCAATTGTTTCATTAAGGACATATGTATCATTATGTAAATAATTTGGCTGGTCCAAATAATATTAGGACTGGTATATAATTTAATAAAATATCATGTGTTTTAAAAATTCATTTATGACTATTTTGACACTATTTAGTATATGGTTTCTGTTGAAATCATCACAACTTGATAATTAGAAAATAGTACATTAAATCGACCATAACATGTCATATTATCTAAGAAAATTCTTGGATGGAATCAAAACTTTCAATTTACATTTATTTTATTATTTATAAAATTTAATATTTTAATCCTTCATTAACAAGGTAATTACTACATCATCATTGTTTCATAAATAAATATATTTATACTATTTACAAAAATTATAAATAAAGAACAATTATGTTGGAAATATTTATATATTTCTCATTAATATTTATTATCAAATTTATATTATGTATAACTCTATATTAAAAATAGTATGTTATTACAATTTGAATTTAACACTTTTAACACTCCATTAAAAAAATAATAAATGTCTTAATATGCTCTAAGATGATAAAAAATTATCATATTTTTTCCCCATGTTTGATTTTGGTCGATATAAACTCATCCAATAGAATTAGGACATGTGTTGGGGTAATTTTTTATTATTATAGTATTATTTTTTCCTTTATTTACCCTATTTATTGTTAACCGTGGAAAATGAATATCAAAAGATACTATTCACCAAAACATTATTTAATCATATTTAATCACATTTTACTAACTGATGAAAATAATTTCTGTTAGTTTTTTGAAATTCAATTCATATAATTCATAAAATTATGTCTAATGAAAATGTTCAAATGTGCCTAGAAGGTGGGTAAATGGCTTTAAAAGTTCAATAAAATTTTCTATATCCAATATTATTATAAAATGAGTCCAAGGGATTCAATTGGATTAATATAGATATTATGTATCTTTTTTGACATTAAATTAAATTTTAGTTTAAAAATAATGATTCAAAAAATCTGTTTTTAAACAATAATGCAATGTTTTTCACTATTCATTAAAAATTTAGAGTTTTAGAAATATACCTAAAATTATCCCTAAGATAATATTCATGTTCCGAATTCAAAAATTAAGTCCAATATGAAAAATAAAATTCATTAAATTTCAAAAACATGAACTACTTTTCATAACTGTTTGTAAATGGCTAGTTTGATTATTCGTGGTGTGCAGGAACTGAAAGATGCATACAATGTAAACAATTGAATTATTAAAAGTCAAAAGTACCATAGATGCATGGTGTTTTACATTATTCCCTCCTTCAAAAAATTTACTCTTCAAAATTTCTTGAATACTATTGTATAAAAATATTTAGGTGGTTCTTCAACATATGTTCCTCAAGTTCCCAGGTGGCCTATTATATTTTGTGGTTTCTCAAAATATCTTTTATGAGACGATCCATCCAATTTCTCAACACATGTTCCCTAGTATCTTGAATTTTGATAGGCTCTTCACAATAAGACAGATCATGTTCCAATTCTATTTCTTCATAGGTGAGTACATGTGTTGGGTCTAGCATGTATTTTCACAATAGTGATACATGGAACACATCATAAACATTAGGGAGACTTGGTGGAATTTCCAAATAGTAAGATACAACATCAATTGATTGTAGAATTTCAAAAGGTCTAATGTTATGGAAAATAATTTACTCCCCTTACCGAATCATATAACACCCTTACATTGAGATACCTTCAAGAAAACCTGATCTCCTACATAAATTTCCAAATACTTCCATTGGTTACCGACATATGTTTTTTTCATACATTAAGATACTTAGATGTGGGTTTCGATAAACTTAACCTCTTCTCTTATTTCCTCAACAAGATCTAGGCCTATGAGTATTCATTCCCCAATATCATCCCAACAAGTTGGTGTGTGACATCTCATATTTTGTAATCCTTTATATAGTTCCATCTAAATATTTGAATGGAAGGTATTGTTATAGGAAAATTATACCATTGGTAAATCCTAATCCCACATTACTTGAATGTAAAGTGATAAATATATCAACATGAATGGTATGTCCTTAATAGTCTATTCTAATTTTCCATCAGTTTGATGGTGGTATGCAGTGATCAAACAATGTCCAGTATCTATGGCTGTCTGATAATTTTTACAATGTCTTGATATAAAATGAGGATCACAATCAGAGAAAATCAATAGGGTTACACTATGATGTCTTAAAACATCATTAATAAAGAGTATTTATTAAAATTTATGAGTTAAATCTTTTCTTATAGTAGGAAAATGTGATAACTTTGTAAGACGATAAAAAAAGACTCATATTTCATCATTCCTTTTTAGAGTCTTTGGTATCCCTATGATAATGTCCATAATAATATCATCCCATTTCCACTCATGCATGGGAAGAGGTTTCCTGTCTCCTATTGAATGTCTTCTTCCAACCTCCACATTTTTACAAAACATACATCTGGACACTTAATAAGAAATCTCCATATTCATGTTGTGCCAACAAAAATATTCCACCAAATCTCTATACATCATAGTGATACCAAGGTGTATAGATAAATTGTTGCTATGTCCACCATCAAACAATTTCCTTTTTAGATCAGTTATATCGAGAACACAATGCCTCTTCCAAAATTTCAGAATTCCATCTTCATATACGATGTCAAATAATCTCCCATCACTTGTCACTATCTTTTTTTTTTGAAACTCCTCATCATTGATCTGAAAACATTTTATACATTCTAGTAAATATTGTTTGGAAACCATTTGAAAAATTATTAATGTTTCACCTTCCATGATTATTCCCATATCCCTCTTTACTAGATCCATGAGCATATGATCCCTTTCAACTCTCGTTTTGTTCATAAATTCATAATCCATTCTACACAAAGAATCTTCTACCTTATTTTCCATCCTTTGGTGGTATTGTATTGTGAAATCCTAATCATTGAGTATTTAGTTCCACCGCATTTCCTTATGTTGAGTTTTTTCTCTGAGAAAGTATACTTTAAACTCTCCTGATAATAACATATCTCACATTTTTCCCCATAGAGATAGTGTATCCATATCATCAGATCTATGATTATATCTTCTAACTCAAGATCACAAGTAGGATAGTTTTTTTATTATGCTTTAGCTTCTGTGATTTATAGGAAATAACTCTATCATTATGCTTAAGTAAACAACCATTTCCATTCATTAAAGCATCAATTTAAATTACAACCCCATAATTCCACGATTGTATTTTCATATTTTTAAAATTGACTAATATTCATTTCAATTCATATAATAATTATTTACACACTAAATTCCAAAAAATATATAACCCCATTACATGGGATATTGGTTAATGGGTTGTCCAATTGTGCAAAATTCTGGATGAAACACAGATAAAAATCTGTAAAACTAATAAACCTGCATACCTCAGTTGCACTCGTTGGTGATAGACATTGATGGATTGCTATTTTCATTCAGGTATCAACATAGATTCCATGTATAGAGACAATATAAGCATGAAAAGATATCTCATTAATCCAAAATTCAAACTTGCTAATCTTTCTATATAATTCGTTTCTTCTATGAGTGTTTAGAAAAGTGCACAAGTTATTTTCAAGATTTTGTAGCTTTTGCAGTATAAAAAAATTTCACCAATAAATACCACTAACAATACATCGAGATGTTATATGAAAACTATATTCATTAGATCTATGAATGAATAGGGTGCATTAGTTAGTCAAAAATGAATTACTGTAAACTCTTAATTCACATACCTAGTATGAAATGGTGTCTTTGAATTGTCATCATTCCTCCAAACATCTGATGATATCCAAATCAAATATAAATATTTGAAAAATATTGAGCTCCATGAATTTGATCAAAAAAATCATCAATTCGGTGTAGTGGATTCCTATTCTTTATTGTTATAACATTGATCTCCCTGTAGTCAATACACAACTTCTTAGATCCACTATTCTTATTAACAAAAATTATGTGGATCCCCATGGAGAAAAACTAGGGAAGATAAATATTTTATTACTCAATTACTCTATTATATTCCTTAGTTCAACTAAATCCATAGTTTCCAATATATAAGGGGACTTTGATATGGGCCTTGAACCCGGAATTAAGTCAATGGAAAACTCAGTTTCCCATTTTTGAGGATTTCTCGACAAATCCTCTGGAAACACATTGACATAATTTTGAAAAATAGGTACATCCTATATTTCAACATTACTTAACTAACCCTAGTTATTTAACCGTAATACTCCCAAATAATTGAATTTAATATAGCTAAGAGGGTGGATCTAGATGTGAATCAGATGGTGATGTTTCTTCTCTAAAGATACCAGATTACTTATCATCATTCAAAATTCAAACTTACCTCTTCTTTCAATATCTTTTGGTATAATTATCTAAAATCCAATCCATACAAAGTATTTTACCAAATTAAATCAGGGGTATTTCTATAAGATCGTAATATAAAGCATGTTTATATGACATAATGGTTGGTGATTGAAAAAAAGTCTTATAATGATACATCACATTAAGATTTTTAACGGACAACACCCTTGTTAAGAAAATTTGGAAATAACTATTTTTCATGTAAAAATTGGAAGATATAAAATTATATATTTATCTAGAAAAAAATAAATAATTGTTTAATTTTGAGGAAACAATTAATGTACCTCGTACCACATCAATAGGAACCGCAACCTCAGTAGTTGTGATCACATAAGCATGGCCATTCTTCATTTAATTTTTCATAGGAAATACTTCCTTGACGCAATGAACAATAATTTTTGTAATGTCCCATCTATTTACAATTATATCATTGAGAATTAGTAGATTATTTCTTCCAATTGAATTCCTGAGCATGGGGGCCTTTTTCTGCACGCTTGTAACCAAATGACATTCCATTTAGGGATGTAATATGGGTTTCATCCGACATTTAATATAAGGTAGAAATATTACTTTTCCCTTCTTCCCCTTTATTTCGTTTTCTAGAGTGTTCATCTAAAATATTCTTCTCTGGCTTCACTTTAATGTCATAATTCATAGATAATTACAATTCATTCTTGATTGCATATGAGACTACTTCATCCTATGAGGATAAGGATTTTGAGAGTAATTCTCATTAGTGAAATGGAATTAACTCATTGAATAATTGATCAATCATACTTCCTTGGTTACATATATAATCTGCAGCATCCCTTTATAACCCTTTTATGTTTTACTCATACATTGCGACATTCTAATCATCCTTCTACCTCAAAATCATAAGTTGGCTTTCCATAACCTATCAATGTTCACGAGGTAATTATTTTTATAATAAAAGTTATTTAAACACCCACATTCGTTCTTTAATAACTATTCATTCCCATTTGTGTTTTTAATTAATGAAAACCATTGATCTGCATCTCTTGACAGGTGATAAACTACCATGACAACTTTTTCCCATTCATTACTCCCTAAACATGGAATATTTTCTATAATGAACTTATCCATTACTGAGCTACAGATGGATTTTTAGTCCCATTGAATGTTGGTGGTTGTTTCCTCACGAAGTGATCTAATATTTATCCTCCACATTGTATATCATAGTTCTCTATACAGGTAAGTTTATTATTCCTAACCCGAATGTGTTGTCCTATTAGGGATATAATATGTTCAGTACTAGTTTCATCTTCATATCCCCTATAATAATCTTGAATATGATGGATATCCTTAAATGGATTATGTGCATTGATACAGTTTCTATTCCTTCCATTAGGATCCATTTCTAAAACATGGACAACAGTAGATTAGTTTATGAATCACAATGAAAAATTCCCAACATGTGAAATACATAACATAAATTGAATAGTTTATAAATATATTCCATAATGATAAAAATGTATTCTTTGGTGAATTATTTACTAATAAATCCTTCATAATGGTTTGTAATGAAAACATTAACTATCTTAAATATATCCCCTACGAGTGTCTAATTAGGATCTCAGTAAGGCTCGTTGTCATTTTCCAGGATCCCCCAGGTAAACATCGAAACTCCTTATTAGTGTTTTCACTGTTAGGTACATATGTTCCGAAACCATGTCTACTTGTAGTATCTAGACATGGATCTATTTCTTGGAAACCCCACATAATATATACATTACAAAAAAATTTGGTTGCTCTTCTATACTAATCAACAATGTCTATATAAGGGTAATGTTCTCTAATCCGGATTTTTAAAAATATATTTTCCATGATTTTATTAAACATCCTATTATACTAACTGTAATTCCACGATCCAAGATATCTCGGTCAGTGCATTATTACATAACATTTCCATGTTCACAAATGATCAAGTACTGGATGACGGATCAGTTTAGTATCCCTAGATGCACAAAATAAAAACATTTGTTTTTGATTAAATTATGAAAAGAAAAAGTAATGTTGTTTCTCATTATAACACTCTTATATACCTTATTCTATCCATGTAGGAAAATTAAAATATACTTCTTCTCATCCTTGTAATTTCCCTTAGTCAAGGGTAAGTTAGCCAACTCTTCTTCGGGTGGTTCATTTTGATTTGAACAAAAGGGATCCATAAGATGTATTTATGAATAAATTACGGCCTCTGGGTTGATTTTAGGGTAGTTATGAGGATATTTGAGTTCGATTTGGCTGAGCCAATTGTATTTGGATGTGTGAATTTGAAATAAGGTGAAGTACCATATAATAAGATAAGTGAGGGGATCTTTAGGAAAATAATGAAATATTAATTTATTATAAAATTATATTCGGTTTCCAATATCTCCAAATTGATTTTTTTCCAAGGATAATATGATTACTAGTCAAAATGCTCTCAACCAATAGGTTTTAGACATGCATTGGTTACTATATTAACCTTTTCAATTATATTTAACCCTTAGATAAATAGATTATCATTTTCCGTGTTTTCTTATATTTTTATATTTCATGGGTAATATAGTAATGATTAAATGCCATTATAATCTAATGTAGTTCATTAATAACATATAAAACATTATCAAAGTCATTTGGCAGAACCTTATATTTTTTTGACAATTATAAAATTTAATAAATTAATATTTTTTTTAAATAATTAATTTAAGTAAATTTTGACACTATTTTTTATTTAGTTATTGTTAAAGCCCTCACATATTCATTACTTCTAAAAACATACATTGAATAAACCATAACATGACATATTCACCATAAATATTCATGGATGGAAGAAAAAGTTTCAATTTACATTTATTTTCATAATTATAATATCAATTATTTTAATCTTTCGTTAATAAGGTAAATACATCATCATCATTGTGTCATAAATAAATTTAATTATTTAAATTATAAAAAATATATATAAAATAATATGATGTAGGAAAAAGGTTATGTTTATAATGAATATTTGTAGTCTAATTTATCAAATTTATAACCCCATATTTAAAAGGGTTATATTATTAACATTTTTATTATACACTTTTAACTCATATCTATACAAAATATAATAAATATCCTAATCTAATCTAATTGGGTAAAAATGGTCATATATTTTCATTAAGATTTTTTTCGTCTAAATACACTTATTCAATAAAATTATGACATGCTTTGTTATAATGACCCAAATATTTATATTAATGAATATCCCTCTTGATCTAATTATATGTCTTATCATGTAAAATGGTTTTGAAAAAAATATGCACTTCGTTGGTTTTATATTTTTGTATTTTAAAAAACCATTAATAAATTATACCGTTTCTAATATAGATATTGAATAATGATCCCATAATTTGTATAAATATATGTCTTTAACAACTCCAATTTACTCAGAAAAAGGAAACGATGTCCTCGCCCAGTATAACTATTCTATTCAAAGACCATTTTTTAGAGCATGGAAAAGAGGTGGAATTAATGGGATTCTCCTTTGACCAATACCAAAAAGTATGTCAACACATTAATCTTGAACAAATCCACCTATGGGAGAAGTTGATTTTAATATACATTACCATGCTAGCAATGTTATCAAATCCTCCCCAAGAGTCTGTCACCATTGCACACCTTAACATTTGGTCTTATGCATGTGTTAAAAGGGTTTACATATCAAGACCCTAGAACAATGATTATTTTCATTATTTTTTATTTAATTATGAGTATTCTTTCATTTAATTATTGTTACTTTGAAAATGGTGTTTTAAGGAAAAATACTATTTTTAGTAAATATTAAATTAAGAAATTTATTTTTAAGAAGTAATGGATTTTTGAGATATAAATATATTAATAAAATGATATTAATAAGTTATTTTATAGAAAATATAAATGATTGTATAATTTTTATGAAAGAAATTGTAATTTTTACTAAGTTTTGAATGCTTCTGGTCAAAACCAAGGAATATTAGATAAATGTGAGTTTTTTTAAAAAGTAGAAATATACATATTTTAAATATTATTTCGATAAAAGTTATATAATTTTTGTAATCAGGACATCGAAATAATCAAATGGTGAATCTTTGAAAATTTTCTAAGACTGTCGAATTTTTGGTTAGAAATTAAATATCGATTAATATATAATGTGTTTTATGATAGCATAATGACCAGATAGTGATGTAATAAAATACTATAAATGGGATTATTGGCCTATATATGTTTGAACATTAAGATAATGTCATTTTATATTTTATTTATATATTTTATAATGCCTTATTGGACCCTACAAGACTTTTTAATCATTATAACTTTTCAAATGATTTCCACTAGTTTTTGACTCATCTCCCCCCCAAAAAGCCATATATATTAATATGCTCGGCCATTGGACTTATAAAATAATGTTTTCAACTCCCATTTGACAAAAAGATAGTGAAAAAACAATTTTTTGGTTTTTGGATTTGTTTAGTTTAATTTTTAGTGTCCAAAACATAAATAATAAAGTATTCCCTCATGATTTCGATATAAACCCACCCAAGATCCCAATTCCTCTTCACTAAAAACCATTAGAGCTGGACGAAACTTTTCCCTCCTATCCTTATAATCCTCCAATGGAACCCCAAGATCCCATGATGTCTCTCTTAAGCCTCTCCCAACCCTTTGGATCAAACTTCCATGTAAGGGATTTATTCCTCCCTCAATTTTGTCTATGTATTTTTTTGTTTATATACCTTAGTCATTTTAGTTACCAATGTTGGGGTAGGATTTCACACCTCCCCTATACTAGCATACTTGTAACACCCCGAGATTTTATGAAAAATATTCCATTTAATTTTATTGATGTCTTGTGTTGTATGATACACCAAAAGGAGCTTACACTACACGCATCCCTGACTTTTCTTGCATTACACACAATCACGACCTACCACGATAGCATGTGTTGTACGCAATACCGAGTTTCACTAAACTATGATATTCTATTAAAATATTATTAAAACTAGCCATTATGAATAGTAATACCCACTTTTTGAAATTTTATAAATTTTATCGTTCAAAATGGACTTCTTTTTTGGATTCGGAATATTGAAATTAGCCTAGGGTGAAATTTTGGTATTTTTCTGAAAACTTTAAAATTTTGATGAATAGTGAAAACACTGGGTTACTATTTAAAAACCCACTTTTTATTTAAATAATTATTTATTTTATTTAAATTTATTTTAGGTCAAAATTGATACATAATACCTATATAGGTTCAATATAATTCATTGGAGTCATTTTATAATAATTTTAGTTATATAAATAATTTATTGAACTTTTCACCGTCTTTTACCCACCTCCTAAAAGAATTTGAAATTTACATAGAACGTAATCTTACTGCTTCTGTGAGTGGAATTTAAAAAATTATAGAGACATAGAAAATATCAAGGACTAAAATTTGGTTCAATGAGATGAAAATAATTTTTGGTGAATTGTAACTTTTTACTTTTATCTACCACGGTTAAAAGTAAATAGGGTAATTAAGTGTAAAAATTTTATTATTATTACCCAAATACATGCCCTACTTCTATTGGATATGTGTAATTCGACCAAAAACAGACTTAGAAATAATATATGACCATTTAGGTCCACTTGGATTAGATTAGGGCATTTATTATTAATTTATTTAAAGAAGGGTTATAATAGTTAAAATCAATTTTTAATAACTAATTAATATTTTATATAGGGTTAAAAATAAGATAAATTATACTATAATTAATTTTTTATAAATAGAAAAAGATTTACTACCTAATGGTATTTTATTTATAATTTTTAGACATTAAATAATTTATGTTATTTAGGACACAATGGGGATGCAATAATTAACTAAATAATGAAATATTCAAATAATTGATATTATAAATACCCAAATAAATGTAATTTGAGAATTTTTATGAATTAAACTAATTTTATAGGTTAATATGACATGTTAGTATTCATTTAATTAACTATTTTATAACTAATCATTCTGTTATGATTTTCACAAAAATCAATTACCAAATAGTGTCAAAATTGACATAAAATAGTTTTTAAAACAAATATTATATTATTAATTTTTATTTTATTTATAAAAATATAAAGTTAGGCTAAATGACTTAGATAAGGATATATATTTTAATAATTAACCACTTGGGGTTCTTTTGTCTTGTTATAGGATGTTTATTAACAATATAGTGTAAGAAAACAAGAAGACACAGTAAAAGTTAAATTATTTAACTAAGAGATAAATCTAAATGATAAGGTTAAATTTGAAACCTAAACTTGTCTAAAATATATTTTATGAGATTATTTAAACAAATAAACACTTTAGATTCTAAATAAATCAATTTGGAGCTATTATAAACTAAATATGACTTTATTATAAAATAATATTTTATGTTTTTCCAACGGTGCCCCTCTCCTCCACTATAAAAAGGGAACCCCTTCCCTCTTCTATTCACACCCTTTTTAGCCTTGAATCTCCACAAAACCCTATACATTTATCTTCTACCCTTCCCTATAAACATTCTGGAGGTTCTGGTTTTCTCAAAAGACCAACTCTACTTCCTTAAGAGAAGTCTTAAAGGAGGTGCGTCGAAGAAGAGGTAATCTCTTCTTCAGATTCTCTGAAGTTTCTTTCCTCTTCTACTTATTCATCTATTAGTTGTCTCATTATAAAGTAATAACATCATTATTACTTATATACAGATATGTTATTATAAATATAAAACAACATTATTTTACCTTCTATCCATCCTACGGAAAATGAAATCACTGCACATGTGTACGTACTGAATACCGTCTCCATGACGTGGTGTAATCTGTTTTCGACCACCACCTTACATGGATGGGTATAATGGTGTAAATAAATAACTATATGTAATTATTTTAAAGTGATATTGATTCTGAAATATTATAAATACACTTCAATACAATTCCACAATCATGGGAATGATATCATCGTTAGTGCATACGTACGGACTACCGTCTCCACAACGCGATGAGATTCATTCTCCATGTTAACCATTCATGAATAATTATAAAGATTATATATAATGAATAATAATTAAATATATGACATAATAATGATACTGGATTTATGTATATATATATATATATGTATTTCATTTACTTAATTCCATTCAATTAAATAAGGAAATGAAAACAACATTCATGCGTACGTGCAGTCTACCGTCTCTATGAACTGTGTATTTCATTACATTTATCTATCTATAATATATATATATATGTATATTATGAATATATATTATATATAAATCATGTTTTATATTCGTATATTAATTAAATCATGATATAAGTAATAATATCAAGAACAGCAAGTCGAAACACATTCAATAAATGAAATGACATTACCCAAATCGTAGCTTTTACATCAAATTTACAAAAGAACGGGTAATATAAAGTCATAAGTAAACCATATATGATATCATAACAATGAATATGATTCTGTAATAATTAAATGAAATTATTTAAATCCTTATATAGGAGATTCAGATACGTACAAAGCATATTGGACCTATGGTAATGGATAATTATTCCAATCTCATTATTATCCAAGATTGTTTATTCGTAAGTATTAACTGGGGTTATGTTTATCATCCATGTCATTGTTTTCTAAGAATGATTCCATAAAATGTTTAGTATTCTTCCATGTATTTTTAAATACATTTTTACCCTTTTATGACTTTTACCGCAAGGTTTGGAAGGAATCATTCTTTTGTTTACCATACGATATACTTTTTGGATTTTCTGACAAAAGTATGAAGAGAATGTTTTTTTAACATATACGTCATGAATAGATTTTTACGATTTCATAAAGCCTTATTTTCATGAATCTTACTCTACAAGATTTCATGACTATTTTCTGGAAAATACTTATCTTTTAAAATTGAAAGGCATTTTGTGAAAAGAAGGTGATTTTCAAGAAGAAAGGATATTTTCCTCAAAAATTCATTTCAAGTGCTTTATCAAAACCATTTTCCATAAAAGATGACATTATTTCATATGTTTATGTTTCAAGTACAATATCTCTATGATTTACATGATTTCACTTCTCTTATGATGAAATGTTATTATTTTGTTTTATATGGATTATGTTATGATGGAATGATGTTTATGAAACCAATTTTATTCGTTGGGTTATTATGAATGATGTATGTTTATTTTGTGGAACACGAAAGAATGATTTCATTATGAGATAGGTGGGACCTATATCTCCCTCCAATGAATTAGTTAAAGATTTATTTCTCATGAGATAGACATGGATGGAAGGGTAAGTTAATCCGATTCAGTAATACTGCACTGGAATGAGGAGTGAACTCGATTCAAAAACGGGCTTTGTCCACTAAGATGGTCGTGGCAGCAATTCCTTGACTACTATAGAAATCATATAACGTGCTTAATGGTTTCCAAAATCACATGTTTTATTCCCATGATATTATCAAGATTAATGTTTTTTTGTGATCTATTCCTTACGTATTTCGATGTTTTATGTCATTGCTCAAGATCTTGATGTTTAAACATTGTGTTCATGTTTTTACGTTCAAATGTAAATGGTTTGTTTTATTTTATACATGATTAACCTTACTATGAATTTGATCTCACCCTTTATATTTTTACTTTTCCCCAGAATATAAAGAAAGGTTTTTAGGTAAGAAAACAAAAAAGGGAAGATCTTTATCGGATATGTTGACGATCTTTCACCATTATTAGAAGAATATGTTCTGAGTTTCCAAAGACAGTAAACTATTAGGGACCTTGGGTGTCAGTTTTTGTTATGTATTAAGTATTCCGCAAAATTAATATAATTTCCATGTACGTCATTCTTTGGGTATCTACAGTTGGTATTAGAGGAATGGTTTAGTCAACCTTTGGAAACTAGGATGCGAGAACTTTAGTGAGATCCCTAGAGATATTTCTACGGTATGTCTAGGGATGTCCCTAAGGATAAGTATAAGTATATATTATAGTCCTATAATTATGGTAATGATATTATAATTTAACCTAATATGTTAGATATTGAAGGTAATCCCCCATGATTATGATTTTTTCCACTCAAACTATTATTTTGGGTTTTAGAAAATGGCTGGGAACGGGAAGATTCACGATAATGGAGCATATGATAGACAATAGAATGATATTCTTCATGAGAAACCGAATGAAATTGGATATGGAGTTCCACATATTGTTATTATTCCTAATCAGCAATCTCATACTATGATCAATAATCTCAACATTGGTAAGTTTCCCGACTCAGCTAATAAGAGAAAGATGGAGTTTCACGATGATCATAGAGGAAGAAAAGTTCAATTTATATCATGTAAATCATCTAGGAAGATGCATCAAGGAGAATGTTTCAATGGAACTGGAAGATGCATTGGGTGTGGAAAATACGGGCACAAATCCCGTAAGTGTAAAGGAAAAGGTTCAGTTAACACCATGGATAAGGATAATGGCATTGCTACGACATCAACAATGATTAGATGTTTTAAATGTGGAATGTATGGGCATTATGAAAACCAATTACCTCAGGGAAAATCTCATGAAGAGAATAAGCATAGTCAAATGGGTAGTATTTATGTGGATAATGATGAGGAGACTACAAATGATATATGAGATGAAAGAAGAGTTGAAGCTTGGTCAATGGTTTAAGAATGTAGTGGAATGATTGTATGTTTATCAAGAGTTATGTTGTATAGGTAATTTAATGTTACTATGAAATAAAGAAAAATCTAGGGATTGTTTCACTATTGTTTTTCCTAAAGTATTTGAAAATATATGTTGAATGGTACTGGTAACCATGAAAGGTTATTCAGATATTTTTGGAAAGACGACTATATGAACATAATGAATGGATAAGGAGGAAATAATATGTTTTATAGTAGTCATGAGCTCATGATTGATATAAGGACTAAGTGAAATCATAGTTTGAGTATATAGAATTTTTGGGATTTTGGTATGTGGAAAGAGTTAACTTTTAAAAGAATTTATGTTTTCACTAAGGTTCAATGGGTATTAATTTTCCATGAGAATACATGATTAAGGTATTCACATGATTGGAATGTGACCAAAAAGAAATATCTTATGATATATGGGGAATAAATGATGGTATTCATGTTCTTGTTATGTGACCTCTCAAGTAATAATTTTCTTTACACTATGAGATTGGACAGAAGTATTTTTGATAAGCTTAATGTTTGGAATAGAATAATTTGGACATTAGATATAATTGTTTAATACTAGAGTTTTTTCGATATTATTTATGTAATTTTATAATAATGTAGTTTTAGAAGAAGGACACCATGAAGGATGGGCGACAACCCGTTTCGTCAGACAAGGCTATGGGAATCGAACCCACAACTGAAGTGCGACAGGCCTTTATCTCCAACCACTGGCCTAGAGGAAGTCCATGTTTAGTAGAAACTATATTTATTATATTAAGTAGTATGATATATGAATTATAAGTCCATTTGAGGAACCATATATGATTTTTCTCACTATACATGGAATTATGTATTTGTGATAACTTTTTCTAACCTTTTGTTTGAGACAGATGGAATGACCCATCATTATATCACATGATCAGATAATACTTCACGAATGACAAATTCAACTTCATTTCATTATGTGATGAAGTGGAAATTGTCTATGGAACGACCAACGGTGATACTATACCAAAATAAAGAAAGTATTTCTTCTAATTCCAATTTATTCAACTTTAGGGAAATAATCATGAAAACCAAAAATGTTGTCATAGTGACCTTATACCCGATGAATCATATGGTACCTTATATCATCACAAATCTATGGCTTTGTGACTGTTGTATTTTTCATTGCCATGTTCTCTACCACTCTCCATCAGAACATGATGGTTAGATTTCTCTTCCATATCCATATTTTCACCTATGTTCTCCGATGTGGAAACCCTGTGATTAGTTAATTTGGGTAACCATTATCTTTCATACATTAGTTTTTAAAGATTGGTTTTGGTATTACTTTTTACGATGTCAGTTTCTATTAAAGAAACTTTCAAGTAGTAAACCATTTATAACCCCGACGAATTTCAAGTGCGAAATTCATTTTAAGGGGGGTAGAATATAACACCCTGAGATTTTATGAAAAATATTTTTTTTTAATTTTATTTATGTCTTGTGTTCTACGATACACCAAAAGGAGCTTACACTACAAGCATCCTTGACTTGTCTTGCATTACACGCAATCACGACCTTCCACGATAGCGTGTGTCGTACGCAATACCGAGTTTCACTAAACAACGATATGCTATTAAAATATTATTAAAACTAGCCATTATGAATAATAATACCCACTTTTGGAAATTTTATAAATTTTATCTTTCAAAATGGACTTTATTTTTGGATTCATAATATCGAAATTAACCTAGGGTGAAATTTTGGTATTTTTCTGATAACTTTCAATTTTTGGTGAATAGTGAAAACACTAGGTTACTATTTAAAAACCGACATTTTATTTATAAAATTATTTATTTAATTTAATTTAATTTTAGGTAAAAATTGAAACATAATACCTATATAAGTTCAATTTAATTCATTGAAGTCATTTTATAATAATTTTAGATATATAAAAATTTTATTGAACTTTTCACCGTCTTTTACCCACCTCCTAGGAGAATTTGAAAATTTACATAAAAGATAATTTTACTACTTTTGTGAGTGGAATTTCAAAAATACGAGAGACACGGTTAATATCAAGGACTAATATGTGGTTCAATGAGATGAAAATAATATTTGGTGAATAGTATCTTTTTACTTTTATTTACCACGGTTAAAAGTAAATAGGGTAATTAAGGGTAAAAATGATATTATTATTACCCTAGAACATGTCCAAATTATATTGGATAAGTTTAATTCTACCAAAAACAACCTTAGGAATAAAATATGACCATTTAGGTCAACTTGGTTTAGATTCGAACATTTATTATTAATATATTTAAAGAAGGGTCAAAATAGTTAAAATCAAAGTTTAATCACTAATTCATTTTTTATATATGGTTATACATGAGATAAATTATACTATAAATATTAATTAAAAATCTAAAACAATTTCGTAGGTAATGGTATTTTATTTATAATTTTAGACATTAAATAATTTGTGTTATTTTTGACACAATGGTGATGAAGTAATTACCTAAATAATGAAATATTAAATTAATTGATATTATAAATACCGAGATAAATGTAATTTGAGATATTTTATGAATTAAAATAATTTTATAGGTTATTATAACATGTTATTATTTATCTAATTAACGTTTTTCAAACTAATGATGTTGTTATGATTTTTACAAAAATCAATTACCAAATAGTGTCAAAATTGACATAAAATAGTTTTTAAAACAAATATTATATTATTAATTGTTATTTTATTACTAAAAATATATGATTAGGACAAATGACTTAGGTAAGGATATATATATTAATAATTAACCACTTGAGGTTCGTTTGGATTGTTATAGTAAGTTTATTAACCATATAGTGTAAGAAAACAATAAGACACAGTAAAAGTTAAATTATTTAACTCAGAGTTAAATCTAAATGATAAGGTTAAAATTTTAACCAAAACATGTCTAAAATATATTGGTTGAGAGGATTTTACCCATCCCCACTTTAGCTTCTAAATAAATCTATTTGGAACATTTATAAACCAAATATGACTTTATTATAAAATAATATTTTATGTTTTTCCAAAGGTACCCTTCTCCTCCCCTATAAAAACGGCACCCCTTCCCTCTTATATTCACACCCTTTTGAGCCTTGAATATCGGCCAAACCTTGTCCATTTATCTTCTCAACTTCCCTAGAAACATTCCGGATGTTCTGGTTTTCTCAAAAGTCCAACTCTACTTCCTTAAGATAAGGATTAAGGAGGTGCGCCGAAGAAGAGGTAATCTCTTCTTCCGATTCTCTCAAGTTTCATTCTACTTCTACTTCTTCTTCTATCATTTGTCTCATTATAAATTAATAAAATCAGTATTAATTATATACTTATATGTTATTATAAATATGAAACCACAATATTTCACCTTCTATCCATCCTACGCAAAAACGAAATCACCACGCGTGCGTACATACAGAATACTGTCTCCACACTGTGGTGTAATCTGTTTTCGACCACCACCTTACGTGGATGGGTATAATGGTGTAGATAAATAACAATATGTGATTATTTTAAAGTTATATTTATTATAAAATATTATACATACTCTTCAATACAATTCCACGATCATGGGAATGATATCATCACTCGTGCGTACGTACTGACTACCATCTCCACGACACAATGAGATTCATTCTCCATATTAACCATTCCTGAATGATTATAAACTATATATAATGAATAATAATGAAATATATGAAATAGTAATGATACTGGATTTATGTATATATATATGTGTATTTCATGAACTTAATTCCATTTAATTCATTATGGAAACGAAAACAGCATTCATGCGTACCTACGGCCTACCGTCTCCAAGAACGGTGTATTTCATTCCATTTATCGATCTATCATATATATATGAATATGATGAATATATATTATATATAAATCATGTTTTAAATTATGGAATTATGTAAATCACGATATAAGTAAAAATATCAAGAACAACAATTCGAAACACGTACAATAATTGAAATGATTTTACCCAAATCGCTGCTTTTACATCGAAATTACTAAAGAACGGGTAATATATAGTCATAAGTACACAATATATGATATCATAAAAATGAATATTATTCTGTAATAATTCAATGACATTATTTAAATCATTATACAAGAGGATTGGATACGTACAAATTATGTCAGACCTAAGGTAAGGGATAATTATTCCAATCCCATTCTTATCCGAGATTGTTTATTCGTAAGTATTTACCGGGGTTATGTTTATCATCCATGTCCACGCTTTCTAAGAATGATTCCATAAAATGTTTAGTATTTTTCCATGTATTTTTAAAGAATTGTTTACCCTTTTATGACTTTTACCACATGGTTTGGAAGTAATCTTCCTTTTGTTTACCAAATGATGTACTTTTTTACTTTTCCAACAAAAAGTACGAAGAGAATGTTTTTTTAACATATACAGCATGAACGGATTTTTACGATTTCATAAAGCATTATTTTCATGAAGCTTACTATACAATATTTCATGACTGTTTTCAGAAAAATACTTTTATTTTAAAATTGAATGGCATTTTGGGAAAAGAAAATGATTTTCAAGAAGAAAGGGTATTTTCCTCAAGAATTCATTTCAAGTGCTTTATCAAAACCATTTTCCTTCTAAGATGACATTATTTCATATGTTTATGCTTCAAGTATAATATCTCTATGATTTACATTATTTCACTTCTCTTATGATGAAATTATATCCTTTTTTTATATGGATTATGTTATGATGGAATGATGTTTATGAAACATATTTTATTCGTTTGGTTATTAGGAATGATGTATGTTTATTTTGTGTCACACGAAAGCATGATTTCATTATGAGATGAGTGGGACCTATATATCCCTAAAATTCATTGGGTAAAGATTTATATCTCATTATATAGACATGGCTGGAATGATAAGTTAATCCGGTTCAGTAATACAGGACTGGATCGAGGAATGACATCGATTCAGAAAGGGTCTTTGTCCACTAAGATGGTCTTGGCAGTAATGCCTTGGCAACTATGGAAATCATATCATATACTTAATGGTTTCCACAATCACATTTTTTATTCCTATTCTATTTTATCAGGATTAATGCTTATTTATGATCTATGCCTTACGTATTTCAATGTTTTATGTCATTGCTCAAGATCATGATGTTTAAACATTGTGTTCATGTTTTTAAGTTCAAATGTATATGGTTTGGTTTATTTTATCCATGCTTACCCTTATAGGGAATTTGATCTCACCCTTTATATGTTTT
Source organism: Viscum album (assembly GCA_963277665.1). Lineage (NCBI taxonomy): Eukaryota > Viridiplantae > Streptophyta > Magnoliopsida > Santalales > Viscaceae > Viscum > Viscum album. Next base: position 1,426,004,261 of record OY728122.1, on the reverse strand, counting down.
TCTCCAGGATATAAACAATGGTTTTTAGGTAAGAAAACAAAAAAGGGATGATCTTTATGGGAGATGTTGAAGATCTTTCACCATGATTAGAAGATTATGTTCCGAGTTTCCAAATACACTAAACTATTACGGTCCTTGTGTGTCTGTTTTTGTTATGTATTAAGTATTCCACAAAATTAATGTAATGTCCATGTACTTAAATCTGTGGGTCTCTACACTACTTATGTTATAATGATGAGATACCCCTTTCACTCTGATTAATTCCTCCCATTTACATCTGTTACCATGTCAAAATTCTGTAAGGATTTATCTCACCTCATTTACATTAAAGAAATTAATTTATATTATAAATCAAAATTCCATTACATATGTTGGGAAATGTATCTATATGACCCACATACTATTCATTTTAGTTGCATATTATGAGATAACCTTTTCTCTATCATCAACCATTTTTATGAATTCTTATGTCAAGATGCTATGCTGCCGAAATTGCAACACAATTTTCCATGCCAATGTCATTGTATAGTGAATACCAGGCCCATTTATCTATCAAGGGTATTCACAATTACACACATTTACTTATTAGTTATATATTTTCATTAATGAATTTTGAATTCATTTATCATAAAATAAATGATGATGTTTAATGAATCCTTGTTGTATGATCTATGTAGCACACTTATGAGTGAAATGAGATGATTAAGAGTGTGCATCCTAACAGCTCTCCAATGCATTGGGTAATGACTACTATCATGATACATAATGTGAAATGAGGGTTTACTCATGATAATTCATCTACATTGGCGGTTTAATCATTATCCATGTTAAATGAGCCCTCGCTCATGATAATATCATGTTAAATGTTGTTGCCAAGTTTCCATGTTAAGTTAATCATGATATAACATGCCTTTAGGTTCATGTATATATTACTCTCCAATTATATGAATATTTCCTAACATGTATTGTATTCATCATTTTATGATGTGTTTACCCATTTTGTGGGATTATAGCTCATATTTATCTTATTCATGTCCTAAGGTTATCCCATTAAATTCTATACATGAAGGAATGTTTGAGGTCATGTAAAAGAAGTTTTCAATAAAGATGTATTTTAATGTCTTATGTTTTCATGTAATGTCCCACATTTCCCAATACACTAGACCTATTGATCTATAGTGTTTCCATAAGTGAATGTTTATGTAATAAATCATGATTATGAATGAAATAACGAGCAAAGTTGTTATAGTTCGTATCAGATGGAGGATTAGTGATTTTTGGGATTATGATTAGAAAACCCCAGAAGCTGCCTTAGGGATTGGAATAAGTATAATAAAAATATACCTAAATTTTGGAGAGTATTAATTAAGTCGTTTGTCATGAATATATATCCCTGTTTGGATTTGAGCATGTAGAGACACCTCTGTCACAAAAATCCCCTTTAGTATGGTAAATTAAAAATCATATTATGATCCATTATTAAAGGAATAATAAATTCCATTTAGAATATATGTCGGCAAGTAGATCTTGGATAACATATATTGAGTTACAGAAAATAATAAGTTAAAGAAACAAATGTAATTTATAAGCAATATATTTTTTATTATGATTACGCTTTATGTGTTACCACTAACATTCTTTTTATTCAAGCCAATAACCTATAATAGGAGGACTCATACTAACAACCGATGTAGAGATCAATGTGATGAAAGTTATAATGAGATTTCCAATATGATGGGAGAGGGAATCAAGATCATTTTCATGATACTATCTTAGTTATCTCAAATTTTAAATATAATGATGGGTCAAGAGAAATGTTAACCCCCCTCCAAGAAATAAAAAGTCTCAATAGAGAGCTTCATGAGACAAAGGCCTCCTACTGGTCATGGATCATCTGATCCATCAATTAGAGAACAACAGATCAACTCCATTGAAAGTATCTTCTACATCCATTAATGTTTTGAACAAGATAATGATTTTATAGATATATATCATATGTAGCGTTAAGTTAATCAATGGTGGACCTTGATAAAACATTCAAATCTTTTGGGGGATATCTAGGCATTACAATTGAATAATTTCCAAAAAAAGTTTTTCTATGAATATTTTCCACTCGCCCTCTATCATCAGATGGAAAGGGATTTATTTTATCTCAAGAAAAATGACAATGAATCCATTAGAAAATATGAGAAAAATTCATAAATCTTTAATGGTATTCATCTAGATCTGTCATTAATCTAGAATGAAAGGTTGACTGCTTTTTTGGTGGGCTATAAACTACCCTATAGAAATCCGTAGTGATCTGTGACATCGAGATCTATAAGGAATTTTTATGATCAGCAATCAAGGACGAAATTTAAATCCACAGATCTCAAGGGTATAATGGGGATAAGAAGTGTAAGGTGGTTATTAGTTCTACTGTTCTAATGAAAAAATACAATGGTTCTATGAAAATACAGCACCCATTTTCCAAATGTTAAAAAAGAAGCACCTTGGAAATTGCCAGAAGGGGATGAGGAAATGCTTTAGGTGCGGTAGAGATTGATAAATGGCCATTAAATATAGACCAGAAAAAACAATGGATGTGAAATAGGAGAGGAACACTCCATTAAAACCTCAACACTCTATTCATTGGTTCAACTGCAATGAACCAGGGCACTTTGCAAACCAGTTCCCTATGTTATGGGTTTTGTAGGTAACTAACAACCTCCAAGGTAGTAAGGGAGATATGTTTCTATCACTACCGCGTAAGTGAACCCTGAAAAATAAGTGATGATTGGTATGCTAGTTAGTCATTCAAGAATAGAGAACATAATATTGATTTTGGTTCTACACATTATTTTATATCCTAAATGTTTAGTAGAATAATCCCAACACCACCAACAATCATGGAAGTAAAGATGTTGGTGAGAATAGAAATTGTGGAAATCATTGCATCCCCTGAATATAACTCCTCCCTGATCATAATTTGGTACGATAACATCCTAGGGAACCTATTAGTACTCCCCCTTGTGGATGTTTATGAAATTCATGTAATGTATTGTCTTTCCCTATAAAGAGTCGATATAAATTGCTGTGAGTGGGAAATCACCCTATATTGGTTGAATCGTCCCCCGATTCAATACAAGTGTAGTGAGGAGGATTAATCTTTTTTAACACTATCATCCCAGGCCTGGATATTACGTCCCTATGTGTACTCATATATTGCTCAGTTGATTGTTTCTATGGAAGATTCAATCCATTAGGATATGCCTATTTTGAGGGAATTCACTAAAGTGTTTCCCAACTGATTTCTTAGTCTTCCTCCTAGAAGAGATGTTGAATTTCCAATTTATCTTATACTTGGCGTGTTTCCAATATCCCAGACTCCATATATAATGGATGTTGTGGAGGTTGGGAAGATGAAGAAACAACTACAGGATAATCTGGGTAAATAGTTTATACGCCCAAGTGATACACCCTTGGGTGCACCTATCATGTTTGTCACGAAGAATGATGGGTCAATGTTCCTTTGATTTGATTGTCATGAGCTCAACATAATCCCAATAATGAACATATATCATCTTCCATGAGTTGTTTACTTGTTCGATTAGCTAAGTGGGTCCCAATACTTCTCCAAGGTGGATCTACAGTCATGATATTATCAATTATGGATGAATAAGGTTAATATCCCCAAGTCTACATTTTGTAGCAGATATGAGCACTATAAATTCATTACAATTCTTTCTAGACTCACTAAGCCTCCATAAATACTCTTTTAAATGATTAATATAGTCTTTAAGGATTACATCAACCTATTTTTGTAGTCTTTTTAGATGATATTCTAATATTATCTATAATCAAGCAGGATCATGAGTAGCATCGATGAAGTGCAATAGAGACCTTTGGAAAAAAGAAGCTCTATGAAAAGTACGAAAAGTGTGAGTTCTGGTTTATGGTGGTATCATTATTGGGTTATATCATCAAATAAAATGGGATATATATGAATCCATCCACGATATCTAAAATTGATGGATGGAAGAGGCCAACATAGATAACAGATTTCCGTATCATCCTAGGGTTAGTTGGGTATTATCTATGATTTTTTGGAAATGATCCACGATTGTCCAACCCTCATACAAAGATAAATATGATTGGAGTAATGTTTTCTTGAAGTGATGAATACAAAGATAGCTTCAAGGTGTTGAATAGGAGGTTTATCATTGTGCTCGTGCTGAAGCTACCAACAACTGGAGAAGTTTTGGTGGTATTTTTTGATGTTTTGAAGAAGGGAATGGGATGTTTCTTGAAGAAAAATAACAATTTCATTGCCTATGGATTAAGGAAATTGAATGTTAATGAGAAAAACAATCGAACACATGATCTAGAGTTGTATTCACTAATATTTACATTGAAATTTTGGTGGAATTACCACTTTGGGGAGAAGTGGGGAATATACATGATCCAAAAAGCATCATGTATACATTCACAAAGGAGGAGTTGAATATGCACCAATAAAGACAGATAGAGATTATCAATGATATTGACTGCTTGATCCCTTACCACCTTGGGAAAGAGAAATTGGAGGTAGATGCTCTATGTAGAAAGGACCAATCAATTCTATCATTGATGTGAATTTAAAAGGATCTAATATTCATAAATTGGTTGAAGATTACATGTTACACATAAAGAAGGGAACATCATCATTCCTTTCACAATTTATTTCTCATCCATCACTTTTGGAAAGGTAAAAGGATTCTCAAAAGGATGGTGTGGGAATTCAAAAGAATGTGGAAACTATAAAAAATGGGGAATCCTTAGAGTTGATTTTTAATGAAGACGTAATTGTTATATATGTGTCAAGACTATGTGTTCTATCAAATACAGTGATAAAGAACGAACTTTTGGAAGAAGCACATTGTTTGAATTTCTCCCTTCACCTAGGAAACACAATGATTTATCGAGATCTCTGAGAGAAGTATTGGTGGGATTCATTGAAGAAAGATATCGCAGAATATACATCAAAGTGCCTGGTATGTCAGCATGTTAAGGCTGAGAGGAAGATTAGAAGGGGATGATTCCACCATTACTTATACCAACATGGAAATTTGGGAACATCACCATAGAATTTATCACCAGAATTCTGAATACATCCAATGGAAACAATGCTATCATGGTTTTTAGGGATCATCATATAAAGACTGATCACTTCAATGTAATTCAATAGGATTTTTCATTGGATCAAATGGTATAGATATATATCAGAGATGTGTAAACGCTACATGGATTACCATTATCGATTTTATCCCATTGAGATTCATGACTAACATCTATGTTTTGGAATAATTTTTAACAATCTCAGAATACTGAGATAAAAATTAGTACAACATATCATCCACAAACTGATGTCCAATCAGATAGGTCCATAAAAAAACTTGTCGAAATGTTAAGAGCATGCTCAATGGACATTAATAGAGGATGGTATAAACATCTTCATCCAGTTGATTTCTCTTACAATAATAGTTTCCACTCATGCATCCAAATGAACATTAAAGCTGCTCAATGTTGACAAATGAGTTATGCGGATAATTTTCGACAAGGCCTAGAGTTTGATATTCGAGACATGGAATTCCTTCACATATCATTATGGAAGAGTGTTATGAGATTTGTGAAGAATATAAATCTTAGTCCAAGGTACATCATCCTTTTTGAGATCTTTGATTGCTTTAGGGTAGTGGTATATCCACTAGAACTCCCATAAAACACATCTCAAGTACATGATATATTCTATGTATCACTCTTGAGGAAGTACAAACATAATCCATCACATGTACTCAATCCAGAGGTGCTACCATTAGATAATGACCTATCATAGGAATTGAATAAGGTGAATATCTTCGATCATAGGGAAAATGTACTATTAAATAAGACAATTCCCCTCACCATACTATTCTAGAGAAACTATATGTTTGAAGAGGTATTGTGGGAATCTGAAGAAGTGATGAAGTGGAGTTACCCGCATCTATTTTAGTAAGGGAAATGAAAATTTCGAGAGAAAAATTTCTTAAGGTGGAAAGATTATGAGGACCCAAAAATTTATTAATGTAAATACCTCTTGAACAAATTAAATGTCTTGTCAGGTAAAATGGTTATGTAAATCAAATTCACTTACATGTTTTTTTGTTTTTTGATTTTTAAATACTATTAATAATTGTTACACCCCCTAATATAAACATTGAACAACGATCAAATTATTAGTATAAATAGAGGGATTTTACCAGTCTAATTTTCATAGTAAAAGGAAGTGATTGACTTATCCAGTAGAATTACTCCATATGAAGCCCATTTATAGAAGCTCACAAAGGAGGTGGAGCCAATGGGCTTCACTCTTGAGCAATCCCAAGATGTGCTTCATCACGTAATGCTTTAATGGAACTTACTATTGGATAAGTGGATGTTAATAGAGATTACCACCTCAACGGCGTTATCTGAGCCTCCCCAATTGTTTTTCACCATCGCACACCGTACCCTTAGGTATTATGTGGGTGTTTTAAGGGGTTATGTAACATGTTCCTAGCACTATTATTATGTGCATTGTTTTTTAATTGAATAAATAATATACATTCATTTAATTTGTATTACTATGTAAACTGTTTTTAAGCACAAATATATTTTTAATTAATATTCAATAATGAAATCTATTTTGTGGAAATCCTGTATTTTTAAATTAAATAATATTTTGATAAAATATTATTAGTAAATTAAATTTTATTAAATATAAATGATCGTATACTTTTTATGAATACAATTTTTGTATTTATTATGGTTTGAAAGCAATTTCTTTCAAAACCATTATTTTTTATAAATGTTAATTTTTATTTTAAAATTTAAAATTAACTTATTTAGAAAACTATTTAGATAAAATGATTATTTATTTTGAATGTAGGAAAATAAAATTATCCAATGGTAAGTTTTTCATATTTTTCTGAGATAGTTGAATTATGGGGTAAAAATTAAATATTGTTTAATATATTATTTGTTTTGTGACATAAAATGACCCAATAGTGATGTAATAAAATACAATAAAGGAAATTATCAGATTATATATCATTGAACATAAAATTAATGTGATTTTATATTTGTTTTAATTATTTTACAAAGCCTTAGTGGACACTTTGATACTTTTAAAACATTTTAACTTTTAAATTGATTTCTTTGAGAGTGTGACTCACCTCCACAAAGAAAGCATTATATTTTAATATGTTCGACCATTGGCTATATAAAATAATGTTTTCCAATTAACTTTGTAAAAAAACTGTGGGTGAAAACCATGGTTTTGTTTGTGGTTTTTATTAGTTTAATGAGTAGTGTCCAAAAACTAAATAATAATGAATTCCCACTCTTTTCCTATATAAACCCTCCAGTGATCCTACTTTCTCTTCCCTCAAAACCTTTGGAGCTCGACCAAACTCTAACATCCTTTATATATGATCCTCGTATGGTGCTGTAAGCTCCCATGAAACCTCTCTCAAGCCTCTCCCAAGACTTTCGATCACACTTCCATGTAATGAATTTCTTCCTCTATCATTTTTTTCCATGTTTCATTATGTTGATATATCATTTTATTTTCAATTAATAATATTGGGGTACAATTTTTCACCTCCCCTATGGTTCCCTACATATTTTTGAATGATTAGATACCCCATTATCTATCATTAATGCCTACCATGTAAACCAGTTACAATGCCAAAATTCTGTAAGGGATTCCCCTCTCCTCATTTACAATCAATCAATTATTGTATATTATGAATCTAAATTCCATTACATACATTGAAAAATATATATATATGACCACCTTACTGCCTGATTAATGTACATATAATGTGATACCCATATCTATATCATCAACCATTTTTATGAATTCTTATGTCACATCGTGATGCTGCCGAAATTGCACTGCAATTTTCCAAGCCAAAGTCATTGTGTAATGAAAACTATGCCCATTTCTCAATCAAGGGTATTCAACATTACACACATTTAAATATTTTTTTATAGAGTTTATTATATGAATTTGGAATTCCTTTATTCTTGAATAAATTATGATTTTTGATGAATCCATTTTCTATGATCCACGTGGAACATTTATGCGTGAAATGAAAATATTAAGAAGGGTGTGTCCTGATAACACTTCAATATGATCGGTAAAAAATCGTATCATGATACGTCAAGTACAATGAGGTTTTAAATATTATAATTAAAATTAAATGAGTGTTTACTCATGCAGCATGTGAAATGACCCCTGGAACATGCTAATATCATGTTAACTATTGATGACACATTTCAATGTTATGATAATCATGATATATCATGCCATTATGTTCAGGATCCTCATATGCTCCATTGATATGCCTATTTTCTAACATGTATTGTATTATTCCTATAATGCCCTTTTTAATCCCTTAATGGGCTTTATAACACTCCCATTTCTTATTCATGTCCTCATGTTATCCCATTCAATGCTATGTACGAAGGAATGAATGATGTCATTTAAAGAAGATTTCAATAAAGATGTTTTATTTTTATGTCTTATGTTGTCATGTAATATCCCAAATTTCCTAATAAACAAGTCATATTCCTCCTTAGAGTTGTCTTATGCGCAAGTTTATGTATTGAATCGCGATTAATTATGACATAAAGAGAAGGTTTGTTATAGTTGGGGTAATTTTATATTATTATAATTTTATGATTACATTTAATTAAACTATTTACTTTTACCACTGGTAAATAAAATTTAAAATTTACTTTAAAAAAATTATTTTCATTATATAGAATAAAATTTTAGTTATTGATGACAACCGTTTAGGTCATATTTTTTAAATTTAAAACACAGAAGTGGTAAAATTGTGTTTTAAGAAAATTTGAAAATGTGCATAGAAGGTGGGTAAAATACGTTTAAAGTTCAATAAAATTTTATATATGTAATATTATTATAAGATGAATCCAAATGACTGCATTGGATTAATATAGGTATAATATATCTACTTTTACATTAAAATAAATGAAAATTGAAGAATAATTATTTAAATGAAAATACTATTTGAAACAATAACGTAGTGTTTTTCATGATTAATTAGAAATTGATAGTTTCCAAGAAAATAAAAAAAAATCATCCTAATATAATTTTGATATTATGAGTCAAAAAATAAGTCCAATTATAAAAAAACAGTTTCTGATATTTTAAAAAGTGGGTATTTCTATTCATAGCTTCTTTTTAAATGGCTATATTGATTGGTCTTGGTGTGCTAAAACATGATGTTGTGTACGATATAGGCTACTGTATTACTACAAGAGAAACATACTATGGAAACATGGGGTGTTACAGTCTAAGTATATATAGGAATTAAATTGTATTATAAATAACCAATTACTACTTTAAATACCTAATTTATTTTTTAACAACAGATGTGTCAGCTATAAAAAATAATATTTTAAAGAACTACTAATATCTCAATTAATTCTATGTATCTATTTATAATTATAGGTTATACCTTTTATTTTACATGAATATATTTATGTTAGAAATCTCCAAGAGACTTAAAATGGTCATCATTATTAAGAGACCAAAATTATTATTTAATTCGTAATTGAATTAAATTAATAAAACCACATTTATATTAAAAATTAAGAATTAATTGGAGAGAATTATAGAAAAAAAAATAGTTTTCATATTCATTGCATCTGTATGCCTAATGATGATGTTTTACCAGAACTATTTATTTGTTAGTTTTTTTAATTTATTTGTATTGCCTAGGTTTTTAATTATTTCTTATTAAATTTTTTATGATTTCATGTGTTTCATATATCCATCCTTTATTATTTACGAAATATATGTCTATGTTTGTTTTATATAATTCCCCTTAACCAATCCTTTGATTCCCATATCTTGTCTACGAGTTATAGAACATATCTAATAAAAGGGGATTCCAATAGAATATAGCAGCTTTTTAAGATGAAACTGACAACAAAAACCTAGAATATACATATATGAATGGTGGAATGCTTCAAATTATGTTTATATCAACATAAAGAGTTATCCCATTGACTCAAAATATAATTTATTGTATGAACAATAAATTAAAAATAATATCAGAACGTGAAAAAGAAATTTATTTGTTTATTTTTTTTACGTCTCATGAATTATTTATATTACGCATTAAATGTAGTGATCATAGAAAGATATATATTGATAAAAAATATGTGGAATAAAATTAAAAATTTTAAGTATAATTTTTTATGAAAACATCGTAAATAAATTAATTCAAAACAACATAATGTTACATGAAATGTAAAAGATACAATAATAAAATTTACACATACCAAAAAAATCTATCAATCATTTATTAATTTGTACTAATCATTTCTAAAATTTATTAGGAATTAAAATATAAAACTAAGTTTTTATGTGGTTGTAGTATGGACACATACATTTATTGAGGAGTTTTCATAAGTTTTTTGGTTTTACCTTACTATAAAAGTATTAAATTAAATTGGAAAATTATTTTTCATAAACTTTTTGTGGTACTGCTGATGAAATATATGTTTGGATATTCCGATTGTAGAGTGTAATCACAAGAACAAGGAACTACAAGTCATTCATGAAAATACCACCTATCTAAACTCCTTCATAGGGTTTTCATGTCCACTGTTTAGATACTGAGGAGGGAAATATGGACACTCATTCCAAGAATACTGATACAACTAGTCATTAATATTTTAATGGGGAATGATATCGAGTCTTGGTAAAATATTGTGAGAATTAATAAAATGATTATTATTATTTCTCATAAATTTTTTAATCATGTAATGTACTTTTCATAAGTTTTAACTATTGTTGGAAAATGGAATGAAAATATATGAAAACACTATAATGATTATTTTATTAATGGTATGTCTATACAAAAAAATATGGATATGGTGTAGTATTTTATGTAATGAATTATTAATTTAAATTATTTGTTATATATTAGAAATAATGATACTAATTCTACCACCCTACCCGGAAAGAAAAGATGAAAATGTTAAATATCATATATATATATGAAAGAATATTCGTATATACATTTTATTATATAATAAATTATATCTAGATAATTTATGACGTGACATATTGAAATGGATACTTACACCATAACGTCTCCCTATTTTTTATTACAAAGAGAAGGAATGTGTTGATATTTATTACTATCCCAATGCACAACATTATTGTAATGTATAATATGGGAATCTAAATACAAATCATTGTTTATAAATGTTGGGGTATATTTATCCATTATAAATATTGGGCCTTTATGTCGATAACAATTTATCCATTAATATTTTTTTATCATTTACACCACGGTTATTTTTATTCTTCCATATTTAAATAAATTAAATGGCTAAGTAACTCAAAAATATTTTTACCATACTTTAACATATAGGTAAGGATTTATTAAAACATATCTCCAGCCCTTATAGTGAAAATTGTAAAATAAATGGCTGAATATCCCATTGATATCATAAATCCAAAATATCCATTATATTATCTTTCGAAAATAAAAAATATTCCGAGGTAGTAGAATGAAAATAGGGCCATTTGATTATTATGTGGAATGAGTGGACATTGGAAAACAAATTATAGTGAATTGAATAATCCAGAAGACACGCCAAATTTTGGTATATTAATCATGTTTCTATTTAAATCATTTTTATAAAAATAAAATATGTTTAAATCATAAGAGTATTTATATAAATGATATTTGAAATAATAGAAATGTAATAGAGTGAACTAAAAAGGAGTTGAGAATGAGACTTTATTAGATTATTTTAGGGGATTATACTACTTCACCTTTCAAAAATGAATTAACTTATGATTGTAATAATATAAAATAAGATATTTATAATAGTGTCTATCTAGATAGAATGAGACATTACTTCAATTTTTCAAATAATGTTATTATTATACATAAATACTAAAATAATGTTCTAATAACACTTGAAACGAAAATACCATCACAATGAATGAGGAATATAAAATTTATTACCCATTCCCAATTATAAAATTTTAATTAATTATTAAATTAATCATATTGTAGTTGACTTGTTTATATCCAAAAAAGTGTTTTAGTCTTAATTGAGCTATGATATTGGATATAACTGAAAACTATTTATCTAGTTTTAAACAAATAAACCATTATTCATAAAATTACACAACAAATATCTTAATAAATATATAAATATTGTCTCTTAAGATATTCTAAATCTAATGGATACTGGACATAATTCATTAGATTCCATTATAAAATTTTAAAAATTCTCATTGATGTTAATAATTTCAATTGGAAATGATTGAGAAATATTGGAGTTGTTTTGTCTTAGAACATATTATCCATGAAATGATTGATTATAAATAAAGGTAAAAGGTGTTCCAAAATAAACATTTCCTTATATTCATCGATATCATTATGTTAGTAATATTATGATCCTTGTTGAGTCTTATATATATTAAAAATATTCAATATTTTCTTCAAATAGAATATTTCAAAATAGAAGTGACAAAACTAACCATATTATAAGATTTTGTTTCTATTTGATATCATATAGATTATTACATAATAAAAATATATTTTTACACTACAAGAAGTTTTTTTAGAAAAAAAATTGTTAATATATATATATATATATATATATATATAAATTAATATCAAACTATAAATTGAATATGAGTTAATAATCCAATATCCACTATGGATATTAATATCTTTTGAAGACTCCTTAGCCTTCTATTAAAAATAATATCTCATCAAATATTGTGAGAGTATATTTAAATTCTTTTTGTTAATTACTTTGATTCACTTGTGTTGGTATATGAATGTTGGACTCCACTAAGAATAGTGGGAGGAGTAGTCCAAAAGACACGTACATGTTAGTAATTCATAACAAAAGAGGTGGTTTATTTCCACAGTAGTGGATGACACACATATTATTCTTTTAGAATTAATATTTCAAATAAATATGTAGAAGGAAACATGTTAAGGAAAAAAATTATATAATACATTCATGTGATGGAAACTATATATCAATGTTATAAGACTCAGCAATTTTAAGGTTTCAAATAGTTGATATTTCTTGTGATTATTTAAGAGAAACTGGGCCTTTATAGTACAATATGGTACCAATAATGAATGATTTATTATTTAAAGTTTCAGTTTATGAAAAAACATATAATCCATTCATGATGATTAAAATACTTGATATTTTACTTTCCAAATAATTCATTTATGATCATATCATTGGATTGTTGATAATCAGGACCACCGCATATTGAGGAATTCATACATAGTGTATCTTCATTTTGTGATAAAAAGGAAGAAACATGTATTATTTCTACAAGTAATAACAATAAATTTTTAGTGACATCAATAAATTCGAATGAATGATGTTGATTACATAAATTCATTTATGAATATGCCATGAATAGTGATCATTGAATATTCATATGGGGATGAATTAGTTAACTATGTCTCTTACTGGTTGGTGAGAGAACTATATATATTAATGGTAGATATGTTAATAACATATAGAGTAAAATACTTTGACTTTTTTGTATTAAAACTAAGGAATTCAATTTATCTAAGTATGTCATATAGTATAAATCATATTCTAAGAAAAAATATGATCATAAAAAATTCCATATAATTTATAAATATAGTTGTAGTAAAAAAATTGAAATATTTTAGGAAAAAAAATTTAATTAATTGAAAACCAAATTTTGATCTCCAATAAATAATTATAGTAAAACATGAATTTTCATTTAATGATATTATTGACAGTGAACTAATTCCACAATCCGAACCACTCGGAATTTATCTCATATATCATGATATGTACTAATGTATGATATTATTGATTCATAATGCATAATTTTATAATATCAAATAGATCCTATATAAATTAATTGACTTGTAGTTATAACTATCTGATAGTACAAGGAAATGTATAACTAGATTTTTTCCTAATGTTTTTGAGTAGTGGGAATACATGTGGTCAATGTAATTGACCACATGTCTTAACATAGTTTAATATAATCCAGTATCACTAAAAAGGATATGGTAATCTTCCTGAAAAACATATTTTAACCATTGGTCTCCATATCTACAATATCTCATTATGTTTTATCATCTAATACTACTTATCAATTTGGTTAACAACATCTTTTTCAAATTTTGGTTTATACCCATAGAATTATTTTTATCATTATTATGAAATGCTTATACTATAAACATAGAGAGGATGTTAGGATAATAACAAAGGAAAAATGGTGGATAATAAATTATTTAAATACACGATGGATTTTCTCATGGTAGTAGTTTTATAGTAAGAATATTCACCATACAGACATGATGATTTACAAAATATAATTATATAAATATTTTATTCCCAAAACGTTATATATAGGCTAAGAAATTTCATGTGTAAAATTTAATTCAAAACTATAAATAATCATTATATCAAGTGTAAGTGGTATTCAATAAGAGTTGGTACCCTATAACTAACTACATTCTATATTATTTTTCATGTAAATTCATGAATTTCAATGATAATAAAAATCTTATTGCATATTGATTATTTTTCACCAATGATACGAACCTTGAAATACCATGATAATATTTTGAATCCAAATTATATTATTAGATAGCATTCTATGATGGGGAACGTAGTATGCTGAACAACAAGTTATTTTACACATGGGGAGAGGATACATCTTACCATTATTTTTTACAAAGAAATATTATGTACCAAGGACTATGATAAATGATTCAACTGTATGAAATTTATATGTATATGTGCTAATAGTTCTTCCACTCTATAGGCTTCTATCCGGACACTTACACATTAATATTACTATTAATTAATATAATTAATCACTCACTTATATTTATTAGTTTATACGATGATAAATATAGTTCACAATGAAGTTTTGTATCTTAGGCACATCACGTATGAAAAGTTATTAATTAAAAAGTTGATAAAGGATGTTTCCCATAATTTTTAATGAAATTCTGTAGCTTGACCCTTTGATTGAAATTGAAAATTCATGTTAAATTCCAGGTCCATGGTGTGAAATATATTTTATTTTAAATACTAAATGAAATAGATAGAAAAATTATAGGATGGGGACATTAATGTGAAACCTACATGATGAGAAATTGAAGAAAATAAATTTTATTCCATAATAAATTTCTGTGTGTGGTCGTCAAAATTGTGAAATTAAATTCTATATCTTGGGTTTCATAAATAATTTGTACAATGATATCATATAATTTTTAGAATATCGCCCAATTCCAATGAAATACAATCCTCAAGATTCAAAAACCTGGTGTCTTCATTGATATGAATTAAATTTTATTTAAAATTAATTATTGAAATAAATATTATTTTTGAGGCCAAGGAATAAATTTGTTTAGTATTTATGGATCCAAAATATTAAATAATTATTTATTTACAAGGAAATGGTTATACTTCTGAGATATTTTTTGGTTTTTAATTTATTTAGTATGAAGGTAATAAATAATTTTTTAATCGTTGATAAATAATTCATTTAATTACATGAATATTTAAAAAATATTTTTGCACGAGACTGTGAATAATATATTTATTTTCTTTATTTAATATATAAAACTAATTATTCATATTATTTTTAATATTATATATATTTTATATATGAATAACATTTCAATAATTATTTATTTTCATATTGAATAAATGATGAGTAGAATGAGAGGACCAAAATTACATCTGATATTAATTTTTAATTTTAAAGGTACTAAAATAATATTTATCATTGTTCTAATTTGAACAGACCATGAATAATAATAATATTAATATTAAAATGAATGGGGTAAAATTTTGTTTGATGTATTATTTAAGGACTATTGAGAAATTATATAATATATTATCCCTTACCCTATCTCTATACAATTTTTGAGAATGATGATGATTGCGAATCATTATGCCTAATGAAACCTACTGTCATCTCTCAATACTAAATAATTATCTAGAGATTCTCCTCCATCCTAAACCCTCTCAAGAATGATAGGAAAAGGATAATATATGTAGCCTACGGGAATCAAAATTGTGATCAATAAAAATCACATAAGATTATTTATATACTCATATAGCACTAAGAAATCCTCAGTGTAGTTAGGATATCAGATGATCATTTGTGGATAACCATTAACTGGATTCGACACATTAATCTAACAAATGATGGTATGTTGAAATTTTTTTCATATGATAAATATATTAATAGAATTAAAATATCATGACCAACGTATTATTTTCAATGATCTATTTAAACTAATTATAAACTTTACATCAAAATATATTCTAAGGGTCCAGAAAAACATTATTTTCAATATTCATTGGTATGAAATTGATGGGTTATGTTGTTTAAATCATATATAATATTTTAATAATCCATGGAATCCAAAAATTTATAGGTGAATATT
This sequence comes from Viscum album, assembly GCA_963277665.1. NCBI lineage: Eukaryota > Viridiplantae > Streptophyta > Magnoliopsida > Santalales > Viscaceae > Viscum > Viscum album. Next base: position 1,425,987,735 of record OY728122.1, on the reverse strand, counting down.
GTCTCCGACAAGAACTACTTCTACTATGAAAAACATCAAGGGCTTCATTTAATCTAGGGAATCCTTCAAGAATGTGTCTGTGAGTTTGATGTTGTGTAAGGATTAATGCTCTCTAAACATGGTAACTATAAAGAATGAGTATTTATTACTATGAATTGATTATATATTCAACATGATTAAAGTGTTGAGTTATTTCGTGATGATGATCCTAATAATGTGTTATATCAAGTTCCGTTTTTGAGAGTAGGATGTACCAATGAAGAAATTTCAGCACCACTATGGTTTCTATTAGTACTCAGTGTTTCATTTGTTTCTGAATAATTACCTAGAAGTATTAATGGGACTCTTGAAATGAATTTTCCATCTCTCCTAGGAAAATTTTTCTGTATTATATGAAATCCCCATGAAACCAACATCACTGGTGGAAAAAGTGATTAATTTAATGATGGTTTTGGATAAACCTTAAGAGCACCAAAATTATGGTAGGCTCTCAATGTCTCAGTTATGGGATCAAGGGGTATACTTACAGTGATATGAAATTTTATAATATGATTTTGTAGTGAATCCTCGGTGATTAGGGATATTCTATATTGGAATCCACCAAAGAGCATGGTTGTGGTTCAAAGCATCTTTTTGTTGGTAGGTAATTTTAAAAGATTCATGTCTGATTTCTTAAGGATTGTAGAACCTCTACCATTATTGACCTAAAAGAGATGTAATTTCAAATTTTTTTATAAGTGTAATTATTAATATTATGATCAATAGTATATTTTTACAAGTTACCCCATAATTAGACTAAAAATACACAAACCCACACAATTGGGATCAACACATAAAAAATACTTTTTTGATTTTTTTATAAAACACGATTGAAAAAAATAAAATAATCATTTATATACTCGGAACAAATCATGTCATTGTTTTGGATAATTAAATACACACATTACAACATAATAAAACTATACAAACTGAAATTAAATAATCAAAAATTATTTGTGTGTCCTATCTCTTAAACAAATACACATCATAATGAAATCCATTTAAACCTATGTAAAATAAATATTAAACATAGTTTGAGAAATAAAATTTCCTAGTAAGGGGTTTTAAAATTATTTTTACTTACTTTTAAAATATTTTTGTTGATAAATTCAACACGTAAAAATATGTTTTAAAAACATTTAATTAAAATCATTTCATTATATTTTGAAAACCATTAATTTAAAGAGTGATAAAATTTTTAAATAATTATTTGGATTAATTTATTTGGAAAATAACAATGTGAAAGGATTAATCATGTTAATCAAAAAGACATGAATGCCCCATAAGGTAACTTATCTATATCACATATCGTAATACATTCCCTGGGTTAATGGGTTTTCTCTCTATAATATATCATATCATTTGTTACACATGTTCCACTTTTATGAAAATAATTTAATTGTCCCACCATTCCCACTCATTAAGATAAAATAATTACAAAATCACAAAAAAATGGTTTTTATAAAAGAAAACACTCTTAACAATTTCTTATATTGGAAAAATAATATTATGCATGAAATTTAAAAAATAATAAAAAGAAATTCACACATATAATGACTAATCTCGTATAAAGGCATAAATATAAATTCTAATCAAATTAAATGGACATTTGAATAAAAATTCAAGGGATTTCAATTATAAGATACATGATAAGAATATATAATTCTATGAATGACATTCAAGGATATATAAAAATAATTATCACATAAAATTATAGGTATTATTTGTTAAATCGTAGTTGAAAATATTTTATTCACATGAAATTATTTTTACACATAAAATAATAAATTTTATCAATTTTTTGTATAATAAACAATTAAATGATTATAATAAAAAAATAATGATTTGATCTTATTTTGAGATAGCATATTTATAATCAATGAGTAATTCAATAAATCATTAATTCTATCCAATATATATATATATAAGTATGTATATTCATTTTAAAATAAGTAGTCAATGTGAATTAAGAAAATATTTTTTTATTAAATCAATTTATTAAAACAAATTAAGTACATTCTGTTCTAAAACACAGAGCAAATACAATTAACAAAATACATGTAAACATTTATTATTGAATTGAAAAGTATAAATATAAATAAATATAAATATTTTTAAATTTACAACTAAAAAATGACCCATAAAAATAAATTATAAAATAAAAATAAATACATATAATTTTGCCTGAAATTGATGAATATAAGGGATTTCTGACATTTGGAAACCATGAAAAAGAGATGGAATGAATTTGTGGAGGAATTTTTTTTGGTATTTTGGGTGTCTATAAATAGAGTCACATATACATATATATTATTTTTTTAATATTTTATTGGAAGGTAAACTATTATAAGGCGGTTCTATTCATCCATATAATCTTAAATAAAGGATAAAATTTTCCTTATTTTATATTAGATGTACATTTTAATTTAAATTATTAAAACGCGCCAAGACTTAAATAAGGGGTTTCCCTTTTTTGAATTCACAATGCAAGCCTATGATTATATATATATATATATTATATCATTTATCATTTATTCTTATCTTTCGATTTTATTTTTCTATTCATTTCATATTTTAATATTTTCTCCACCATTAGTTTTGTTCCTTTTTTTATAAATTGATAGAACATTTTTTTAAAACATTTAACATTTTTTAGCAAACAGTCTAATTTTTTAAATAGTTTTAAAATTTTTTTTATTTATATAAATATGAAAATAAATTTTTAATAATGATATAATTATATAACATTTTAATTTTAATAATATATATAACAAAAAGAGATTATAATATACTATCACAAAGAATAATAATATTTTTTTAAAAAAAATTTACAATTTATTATTATTATCATTATCATCATCATAATTACCTCTAATTTCATTAAATTGATTTCTTCCAATTTTGAAATATTTGTAATTATAAATAATTATTGTCATTAATTTATAATTCAAATAATTTATTTATTAAAAAAATAGTTATATGAAAATATAATTATACTTTTTGAAAATAAATCATATAAAAACAGATCAAGAAATAAAATTAACTACAATAATAAATTATTTATAAAGAAATAATTAAAAGTAAGATTATTTCATTATAATATATTTTAAAATATTAATTTTTTTAAAATAAAATATATATATATATATCATGTCATATACTTATAGATATAATTTTAAATAAATGGTCATTTACATACTTAATATAATTTGTATAAAACTACTTTTACATAGAAATATTATCATATCCAAAATATTTACTATTAAACCTAATTTTAAATAACGAATTTTCCAATATTTTATAAAAAATTCTTAAGAAATATATTATTTTATTTGGATTTAAGATATAAAAATTTTATATATTAAAATACAAAATTATTGTTTATAATTGAGATAAAAGCATATTTTTATTATATTAAATACATTAGTTAGATAAATTATTTGTTTAAAGGAATATCATTTTAATTATAAAAAATCATTGATTAATTAAAAAAATTACTATTTTAATTTCTTTAGATGTCCCATTATCCCCCCTAAAAAGAATTACACTCTACTAATTCATTCAGACTCAGGGAAAACATTGAATTTTTTTTAAAAAAATTTAAAAAATCACGAATTTCTAAACATCATTACTCTATAACATATATTTTCAATGTGTAATATCCAAATCTTACTTATTCATTTCATGGATACAAATTATAAGGTCCCAGAACTGTGATTCATTGTTAATAACATAAAAATGGTGTGTGTTTTTTATAACATATAACAAAATATTACACTGAGTATTTTACAAACAAAGACTATAAGGAACCAACCATAAAAATTACTAAATTTTGTGTTAGGTCATGAATTCACATTTAAGATATTTTCAGGTTTAGAGTTTTAGATAATTAGGCCATTATTAATACATATCATCCCATAATCATACAAGTTCATACTATCAAGACGATATCCATTTTTCCAAACAAAAAAATCCCATTTAAAATAAAAAAATGATTTCTTGTCTTCATAAAATTCTTCATGACTTCTTCCTTTCTCTTAAACATCCATATTAAAATTTCACACCATTTCAAAAAACCTGTGATGAGAAGAAAAATTTCAGTATGGATTATAAAATGAGGAATAAACTCTCAATCAATGATTATTTTAAACCCATGATGACTTTTTCAAAAAAAAATTACATCTCAGTCCTAAAATATAAACCATTTAAAATACATCATGAAAAAATAGATTAATAAAAAACATCTAAGAAATAATAAATCATAATCGTAACATGTGGAATATGTATCATACTTACATTGTTGTGGTCACAACTACATAGTGAGTAACCACCAATGTTACATTGGGAATACCCATCATAGTATATTCCATAAATATCTTAGGGGAAATCTTATCATTTACTTATTTCATGTTAACTAGTGATTCAGTGATCTATCACGGGCTTGCATTCCCTCATTGAATCAAAAAATCACCTATATACATAAATAATTCCTAAGAACCATAACATTATCAGAACACATTACCAGGAGTAATAGAAAAATAACATTTTCACATTGCAATTATAATATATAATTCCAATATAATGACACAGTCAATCTATTCTCAAAATCATTTTCAATAAAAAAATATTTTAAAAGGGAATATATTATTTAATTTTCTTTTAAAAACATTACTTCTTGGAGAGGAATCCAAATATCAAAAATGGTTGAGGTGACAAAAAGGTTGTTGTCACTATATATGTTAAAAAACATTCCATTGTTTCATTTAGTAAAATTCTTCCTAGAAAAATATTTCTTTTGAAATTCATTTAAGGGAATTAAAATAAATGGTGTTTATAATACACCATATAATATATTGTGGTGTATATTTTCAAAATATTCCTTAATGAATGGAGATTGAGACAAAGTCCCGTGAAAATAACATATCATTATATAAAGATAAATAAATGATATAATTATGTGTTATATATATAAATACACCCAATATAAGTTGATATTCAGTTTAAAATAATCAGTATTCACTCACACATATTCATGAATAAAAACCAATGTTAAGGATATATAACTCAATGAATTGATATTGAGTTAGATTTACCTTATGTTGAGTCTAAATCATCACATAGAATCATTATATTTATGAATAATAAAAATGGTTTAATAAATATATTCAGTAGATCTATTTTATAGTTTACTATTCCATTTGTATCACTTATTACCCTGTTATAAAAATTAATTAATTTTTCAAGTTCACATCAGGTGTTTTGTCGATATTCGGTAATCGAGTAAAAAATAAACATTGCATGATGTCAGTAGTCCATGTGGTCATAAGTCCTTCATCCAAAAAATAATATCAATATCATAATAATCACAATTATAAATTTATTATTCTTTTGAAATTAAACGAATTATTTATGGTATTTAAACTAAACAATGTTATAATCATTGGGATTATAGGTTGTACGAACGTATGAGTAACAATCCCATTTCTCATTGAACAACATGAAAGTAGGGTAAGTATCCTTTTATCAGTCCATATTTATCATGATATTATTAAGATTATAATAATCTCATAATTATACTTATATATATCTTATATGTTATGTTTTGAATAAAAAATATTCACATCACTTTGTTGAGGTGATAGTTTACACGTACACACGATCAATGTTTTCATATTTATATGATTTAAAGGTAAGATAATATTAAAATATTATTCTTTTACAATGATAAATATTCATTGATATCACATATGAATATTAATTCTATCATTATACATAATCTCAAATGACGGTAATGGAAACTAATCTAAATCGGATCGTGGATGTGATAATTCACACGAACGCATGAAGGATTTATTAATTTCCCATTTGATGGAAGTATAGATGGATTTCAGGGATGATATTAGCCTAATAATAACTCAGTATATTAATGATACTAGATTTATAATGTCATCATTTTTTGAGGAGTCTTAAAGGATGTTGAAGAAGAAATAAAATTGAAATACTTAATGAAAATGACACCTCTTCTTATGTTGATCACCATTAAAGAACACCATAACACATCTAAAAAGTGGAATGCCTAAAATAAGGCTTTAAAATGTAGGTATGGCTTCAAGGAAGAGTTATGGAAAGATATTTTCTAAACCAAGAAGATTTTGAAATTTGATTATTAGAGAATAGAGGGTTCCTTTTTATCATAGAGGGGAGGGGCACTTTATGAACATCCTGAAATATTAATTTATTGTAAATTGATTTTTTCTTTATAATGGTCCCAAACTCTTTTATTTATAATATATGATGATTTTGGGTATTATCCCCATTATCCATTTAATGTTATCAACAATATTAATATTCTACAATCCTTATCATTTTCCATTAATCCTTATATTACCAGTTTTAATCTTATCGTGATATAATGTTATTTAAAATTTGTGTGCCAATTCAATTTCGATAAATTGTAAAACGACCAAAAAATGTAATTTTTGAAATATAAATACATATAATAACCATTTGGTTAAATATTATATTTTTTTATAATTTTATAAAATTTAATAAACAATTTTATATTTTATGTTATGAATTATATCAATGATGACACTATTCATACATAACTATTTGAAAATTTCATAACAACATTATTCCGTATATAAAATATATTAAATAAATCCTAGCATGTCATAGTCTACCATAAAATTATTGGATGGAATCAAATACTTCAGATATAATTTATTTTAATATTTATAATATTATTTTTTGGATTCCTTCATTAATAGGGTAATCACAACATCATCATTTTGTTCTAATTAAATTTAATTATTTAAATTATAAAAATAATAAATAAACTACGATGATGTAGGAAATATTTTTAAATATATATTTTCTATTTATTGTTGAAGATATCACTTATATAAAGCAAACTTAGCATTTTTTTAGTTAGAAGATATATGTTTATATCATAATTTCATTTATTTTAATTTGTAATAATCACTCCTAAGAGGTTTCCATAGGCCAAATTTTCATCCAATGGATTTTCATGGGTTCCTATATCTCATCCAATATAATTATAACATGTTTTAGGGTAGTTGTATAATATTATAATTATAATTTTACCCTAATTTTCTATATTTACCCTTTAATTGTTGTAAATAAAAATAATTACTAAAATTAATTTTCATAATGATCTAAAATAAATGAGACCTATTAACAAAATTTGGACATAGGGATTTAAAATACTGAATCCATATTTCAAAATTCAAAAGAAAAAAGTTATAGTAATAATTTTAAATTTATTTTCACTGTCAAAAGAAAAAAATGATTTTAAAACTATAAACCATCAAAAGATTGACATATGTTTGTATATAAATTCAAGGTGAAATTACTTCAAATGACCAAAATGATTTTAAATTATAAATAATTAATCTCGTTACAATTAATAATAAATTAAAAGTTATATTTAAGTATATAAAAAATTGACCGAAATGTATTTTTGAATTTAAATGCAATATTTTTCATCAATGATCATGCTCAAATTGTATTTTTCAAACAAATCATGGCTGGGAAGAATTACTTTGCCCCATCTAATTTGTTATATGCTGATGAAATTATATTTCACGATAAAGCCCCATGGAGAACCATATCTTCTATTAAGGCCCTCTTTGAGAATTATGAAGAGGTGGCTAGTCAAGTAATCAACTGGGACAAATATTTCATTGCGTTTAGTAATGGAGTTGTAATAGTTAACAAATATAGGTTAGTCAAACGTCATGGTGTAAAAAAGAGATATTACCCATCAATTATCAAGGGGTCCCTTTATTCTGGGGAAGGGTGGGGAGGCAGAATATGGAAGGCATAACCTCTAGTGTTGTGAACCAACATGCTAGCTGGAAAGGAAAGGAGATGTCTATGGATGGGAGGGTTTTCCTTGTCAACTCAGTGATCACCTGTACGTTTGTTAAATCCTTTTCTCTATATCGATGGCCTAGGGGTCTAATAAATTATTTACATGGTATGATACAGAACTTCATTTGGAAAGGGTCAGTTCATGAGAAGAAAATTGTTACTATTGCCTGGAAAGAGTATATGAAGCTTGTTAAATTGAGAGGCCTTGGTTTCAAAACCTCTAGACATTCAATGATGGTCTTATCGGGAAGTTCACATGGATTCTGATCTCTAAGGATGGGTCTAGTGACTTTTTAACAAACATATTCAGCGGAAGAATACTTAATATATATAATTATTATATTGCGTCATCTATGTGGGAATCTCTAAAACAATCTTTCGCGCAACTCAGTCATGACACTTAGTGGCTAGTTTGCAGGGACTCTCATCTCAAATGATGGATTACAACATGGATCGAGAGGCCTTTGTAAGAAAGTGTGTATGTTCTCCCTGATGGAGGTCATTTTTCTATAAATGATTTTCTTTCATACATGAAATGCTCTGCTAGCATTGTTCCACCGCATGTGGCACTGGAAGTTCATAGTTAAACTGTCATGGACTGTGATATGGTGATATGGAAGAATAACAGCGATCGGAATTCCATGAGCATTTATTTTTATCATATGATTTGTGGATGGTCTTTCCGTGAACCTTCTTCGCTCTTAAAATTTTGGACAAATTTTATTCATCCTTCTAGATTTCTTTTAATCTAGAGAATATATAAAAATCACCTTCCTACTCATGCCCAACTCAAATAGGCTGATTTTCAATTTGAGTTGGCTTCTCATATATGCATGGCTGCTGAGGAGAATGAATAACATCTTTTTATAGAATTCACCTATGTTAGTAGGCTGTGGTATTATGTTGGAAACCTTTTTCAGTGTTTATTTGATACAAATTTGCTGCTCCATGATTTGTTAATAGGGTTGTCCAAGGTGCGCTGATGTACACAGATTGGGAGTCTCTTTCATGCGGCCATTACATCTTTGATCATGGCCACATGGGCTACTTGCAACACCCTACTCTTTGATGGCATGTGTGTCCCTATTCAATGCAGCATGGCTGCGATACATTTAGAGGATCTTGCTGCTTCATAGATTCAAACAGGTACAATGCATTTATATTTTTCTAAGATGCAGATTTTTAGATTGCTTGGCGTTTCCGGCCAGCCTCGGAAGCCCCAGGTTCTTAAATAAATATGACGGACACCTCCAATTAGCCCATGGCTCAAGGTCAACGTGGATGGTGCTGCTTCTAGTGCTCCATGACTATTAGGATCATGTGGAATATTTCGAACAAACCGTTGCTTTTTCAAGGGGTTCTTATATCACTTTACTGATATTGGGGTTGCCTACGAGGCTGAATTATTGGTGATAATTCATGATGTTTGGTATGTTGTCTGATATAGATGGAACATGTTATGGACTGAATCGGATTCCCAGCTTGCGGTTCATGCCTTGGAATCAAGAATGTGAAATATCCCCTGTAGAGTGTTACCTCAACAGGTATAATGTCTCCACAATGTAGCTAATTTACAAGTGGTGGTCTCACATGCTTATAGGGAAGCCAATGTGGTGGTGGATGATTGGTCCAAGCAGGCGATTGTGGAGATGGGTATGATTTGGTCCTTTACAGCCCCTGATTATTGGGCTTCAATGGTGGAGGCAGATATGCTGGGTGTCTTGCATTCTCGGTTTTGTAATGATCCCCTGTTTTCCTGACCCATTTGTATTTTAATTTAATAAATATTTTAATCACTGATTTCTACCGGGTCATGGGCTTTTGGAGTTTAAATGAAATATTTTTTCACTATTCATTAACAAAAATAAATTTTATCATAAAAATACCAAAATTTAACAAAAGTACATTTTTATGTCCTTCTTCTAAATAATAACTTTATTTTGTCATATAGTACATATAAAATTGACAAAAAGTATATTTAAAATGTTTTCACCATCCAAAGGAGGTAAAACTATAATTTTTTTTTCAAAATAAATCTTTTATTTGTAAAATTTATTTTTCCACATATCATGTCTAGAAAACATATAACATGAATTTTAAATATTTAATGGAATATATTACAAATATGTTTCAATAATATAATCTATAATGGGTAATTTTATTGTTTTATAAAGGCTCTTATTTTCATTTTAATTATTTTTTTTAAAAACATTTCATACTAAATAAAAAGGATTTTATTTTCGTTAATAAATAATTTCTTACAAAAGATTTATATATATACACGTGTAAAATATATTTCCATAAATCAAATAACATTGTTCATTCATGCCAAACCAACGACTAGGTGATAACATTATCATTTAAATATTTAGTTGTTTGTTTAATCTCGATGTAGCATATAAGGCCATGGCATTAAACAATACTTAATCATGTGTTATGTAATGAATTCAAATTAATGGTCTATTATGGTTTAGTGTTTTTTAGAATTACATTGTAACTATAACGTTACATCTCAAAAATTACAATTTAGACACTTATACTCTATCCAATTTTTTATTAATATTAAAACTCTTTAAATAAAATAAGAATTATTTTCATTCTACAAATCATTTTGAATTCATAAAATATATTATCCTTCTGAATACCTTATGAAAATAATTTCAAAAACATGGGATTATCATAAAAATCTTAGTATGGAATATAAAATAAGGAATAAAACCATTATTCAAGAAATTTTAAACTCATGAAAATTTTTTCACAAAATTATACTTTTCACCCTTAAAACATGTAAAATTTTAAATACATTATGAAAACATATGATTATTAAATAAAATCATAGAAATCAGATATCATAATATGTATGTTGTAGCATTCACAACATACTTACATTGTATCCTTCACAACCACATAGGGTATAACCTTCATGGATAAGCTCAGAATACACATCATCATGTATTCCATAATTCTTTTTGGAGAATCTATCATTTTTACCTCTATCACATTACCCAATGAATTATAGAGAAATATCAGGCACACCTGCCCTCTGTTTATCACAGAACCACCCATATATTTAATCCAAGCCAACAAACTTTAACATAATCATAACAAATAAAAAAATGCATAAAGAAAGGATAACATTTCCACATTGAATCAAAATATATAATTTAATGATATCGACACAATCAATGTTTCCTAAACACATTTTTAATACCAATATAAATATAAAGTGAATATGGTATTTATTTTCTTTCTTAAAACATTATGACTTGTTAAGGAATCCAAATATCAGATAATGCTCATGTATGTAGATAGGTAGTTGTCAGAATGCACGTTAAAAAGAAAAATTCCTTTGTTCATTTCAGAAAATGCTTCATAAAAAAATATTCTTTTTTAAAACCATAAAATTAAATTAAAATATATGTATATAATTATTCAATGAATAAATGATGTTTTTGTGTAAACAATAATTTTCCTCATTAAAATGAGATTGAGACGAAGTCCCTTACCTTGAGTTTGACTTGTCTCGTTTGTTCATTATTTTCCTGAAAAATAAACATAGGTTAATTTATAATATCTTCCGAACATTTTCCAATTTTATTATTCATTTTATATTACTTATCATCATGTTATAATAAATTTATAATTATTTAATATTATATCAGTCTATTTGTCAATATTCGCTACTTGAGTTCGAAAATTATCTTTGTTTGATGTGAATTGTCCATGTCATTAAAATCCCATCATCACGAGAATATTAATAATTTTTTATATATCACATATATCTAGTATATATATATTAATAATTTCCATAATATTGGTAGATAATATATTAATTGCACCATTCATGGAGACGGTAGGTCGTACGTATGTGTGAACACTACTTTCAATTCTTTTTCATATTAAAAGAATAATAATCAAATGATATAAATGTATATTATAATAATAATATTATATTTATGTAATTTATGTCTCATAGTTTAAATAAAAACTTATTTTTTATGTTCCATGTATATGATAAATGAGTCATATCACATTGAGGGGGTGGCAGTCCACGCTTTCTCAAAGGAAATTTTCTTATTTACATGTCATGGAAGAATTAAGGTATGCTGTAAATGAAAATTACAGAATCATATAGAATATATATATATATATATATATTATATCATATATAAATATAGTTCAATAATTATTTCCACGAGGATATTTAGTAGGGTAAAATTAAACAATCATTTTTTTGTGAGGCAATATTTCACCGTACACAAAAACATGACGTTCATATCCATTATATAGAGGAGTGTGTAAGTGTAGTTTGAATACAGATCATAAAACCATCCCTTTATATTGATGATACTTGTGTTTTTAGGTAATAAAATAATCATAATATCTTAGGTAGTGGATAAGGAAAATAAAGGATTTAAACTTAATAGAATATGTTACCTCAAAATCGAGTAACTTCTTTCGATTTGATCCAAAATGCTTTCATGAATGGCCTTCTACCCAATTTATGGCTTCCTTGAAAAAAAGAGGTATTATGAGAGATTGTTTTATATGATTTTGTAGGAGCCAATGTGATTTGATGGCGTGAGTATGTGGGTACAGTTGGTGGCCTTTTATAAGAGTGAGGAGGGGCACTTTAAAAAGTATTTAAAAATAAATTTATTATAAATTTCATTTGGATTAAAAATTGTCCGAAACTCATTTTATTCAAAGATATTATGGTATCGGTTAGAATACCCATCGTCTAATAATATTTAGACAATTTTGGAATATTTTTTTATCCTTATAATTTTTGTCTGACCCTTATTTTACCCTTTTTAATCTCATAGTGATATCATGTCATTTACACATTGTAGGTTAATCTATTTACCATATCCAACTAAACGACCCACAAAAAATTCATTAATGACATATCGGGACTTATCTTAACGATTTATCCGAATCATTGATTTTTGTAATTTAATATCATATAATAAACTATTTTATATTTTACGTTATGAAGTATATCAATTGTGGACACATTTCAGACTTGACTACATTGAAAATTCATAACAACATGATTCCTTTAAAAAACAATGAATCAATCCTAACATGTCATATTTACGTATAGAATTCATGGATAGAAAATATTATGTAAAATAATATTTATTTTATTATTTATAATATCATTTATTTGAATCATTTATAAATTAAGCAATCTCTACATCGTCATCATCTCAAAACTAAATTTATTTATAATTTTTTTGAAAATAATAAATAAAATATCATAATATAGGTTATATTTTTATCGCTATAATGACTATTAATATTTTAGAAACATATATAACCCTAACTATAAATGTTTTAGTAAGAAGATAAATGTTTGTGTTATTTTTCTCTTTATATTAAATTGATTATTAATAATGTCCTTATCACTCCCAAGTGGATACAAAATGCCAAATTATTGTCATATGTATGATAATTCTCAGACATAACTCATCAAATATTATCAGTACAAGTTTTAGGGAATTTTTATATTATTAAATTATTATTATTATTACCCATATTTACATATTTTTCCCTTTAACCATGGTAAATAAAAATAAATAGTGAAGTTACTATTCATAATTTACAACATTAAAAGATACCTATTTACCCCATTTGTTCCTTATAATTCCAATTATGGAATCCATTATTCCAAATTCTAAATAGGTAATGTTCATAAATAAATTTAAAATTAATTCCCATAGTTAAAACAAAAAAGAAGGTTTTGAAGAATTAAAAACTATTAAATTATTGTCATGTGTTCATGACCAATTTAAAAAGTGAAATTATTTCCAACTATAAACATAGGATTAAATGATAAAAATAATAATCCAATAAAACATTAAAACCAATTAAAAACTCCAGATATGTATATAAATAAATTAGACGAAAAAGACAGTTTTGAATTACAATGCAGTATGTTTCACTATTCATTAATATATTAATTTCATTAGAAAAAAATATAAATATTATCCAAGGAAAATTTTGATGTACCACTTCTAAATAATAATATTATTCTGTAAAATTAAACATATAAAAGTGAAAAAAATAGATTTAAAAATGGTTCTCCATTAAATCGTGGTAAACTGTCCTTTTTAAAAATATCATCATATTTTTTAAATTAAATTGGATTCATTATCATTTTATACCTCTAAAATTTGTTTGATAAATGTATGAAATTTTAAAAAACATGTATAAACATATTCTATTAATTTAAATTCATTCCATCTAATATAGAATCAAGGTGTTAACTACCATTTAAACATAAAATACAATTATTATTTTATTTTTTGGTATAACTAAATGTTGTGTGCAACATAATATTTCAGAGAAACCCATTTTTGTGTGTCGGGTATGCTATCATTCATAGTGTCCCAATAAAACTAAAATTAATATAATATTCATAGATATTAATAGATAAGAAAATGAATTCTTAAATAAACACCTGGGATGCTACATCATTCCCCCCTTTTGGAAATTATATCCTCACAATTTGAAAATTGGGGTTAGAAACATCATCGAAAATCCCACATCAGAAAATGATTTAATAAAACTATCACTTTATAGGAAATAAAGATAACAAAAAATTTCACCCAAGAAAACACATACTAGGCTTTCAAATGGAAAACATGGATATGGAAGAAAAACAAACCATATTGTTTTGATAGAGAGTGATATAAAACATGATCTGGAGAAAGTCAATAACCAGAAAACCAAAAATTTGTGATGGTTTAAATGTTCACTAGAAGAATTTTTTAACGTCATCAATTTGACGTCGGTTTCTTATAATCAGACATAAAATTTTCATTTAGAGACTTTTTGGAATCCATTTTTTAAAAACCGATTCCAAAAAAACAAACAAACAAATAGTTTTGGCATCTATTTTTCCAAAAACGGATGCAAAGAAATTAGGAAAAAAATTTCGGCATCGGTTTTTATGAAAACCCATGCCAGTTTTTTTTATAAATTACTATGTTTTAGATAATTTCCTTAGCTTTGATTTGACAAGTCGTGGACCAAAGAAATGTTATGGATTAAATGTTAGGGATGTTTGATGTTGATATTCTATAATATAAGTCTTAAAAAAGTCCAAGATTCAATGACCATAACTTTTAATCCATAACTCCGTTTAGCTCGACAAATAGAAAAATAGAAGATGAAGGAATTTTCTAAAACAAAGTAATTAGTTTATTAAATTTTGGAATATGATATCTTAAAAACCAATTCCAAAACATTTATTTTAGTTTTTTGGTCAGTTTTTAAAAAAAACAGACGTGATTTGTTTTAAATTATTTGGCATCGGTTTATTTAAAATCCAATGAAAAAAATAATTTTTACGTTTACTTTTGAAGTTTATTTTTAAAATAAAATGATCCAAAATGTTTTTTTAAAAAGCATTCATGTTGGTTTATTTAATAAAAGATGTCAAAAACAATTTTTTTTCTTTTTGGTATCAGTTTTTAAAAAAACCGACGTGAAAAGTATATATTTTTTAACTTTCTAGCATCGGTTTATTTAAAAACCAAAATTAAAAATGATATCAATTAGCATTTTGAGTCTTTTTTAAAAAAAATCGATGCAAAAAGACCAATGTAAATCCTCTTTGGCGTCGGTTTCAATCAAAACCGACATCAAAGAGTATTCTCCAATACGTGTGTTCAAAATTAATTTTTTTTTCACAATGTGCATTTAACTTTTTAATATTCAATCTACATTTTCATTAAAAGAAATTGAAAATATATTCATTTAATATATATAAACCTATTTCATCATCGTTCACCATTTTCAACTTCTTCAATTCAATCATGTTTTCAACGTGGAAACAATAGTTAATTTTATCACGATACATATTCTATTCATTTATTTTCCTTATAATTATTGTCATTTATTCCTAATAAACATGATTATAATTCTTATAATTATTATTTACATATATTATCGAGTTACAAATACATAAAATTTGGATGAGATTTACTAACCATGGTGTAAATTTAATTACCGGTCACCATTTTCATTATCGCATGAGTTCTACACTAAATATAAGAGATGTGATGATAAAAAACACATCAATTCATTGGAAAATCTAAAAAACATTGAAATATGTTTTAGGTATTTTATTTATTTATTATCATTTGTTGTATGTGATATTAATTCATGTTTATCATGATTTCATTTCAATGAGATTTATCAATCAATACTTTTACAGGATCAACTTCTGACGGGCATGAAATTTGAACCGTAAATCTGTTTTAGTTTCATGACTAGTCAAATCAATTCTTATGATATTCTATAGAACATCGAAGAAAAAATTTTACTTTTTGCCTCTATTTTTTAAAAACCGACTCCAAAAATAATTTTTTCTTATTTATGGAATCTGTTTCTTTAATGAACCTACAACGATTATATTTTTTCATCTTTTTTGGCATCTGTTTTTTAAGAAACCATTTCCAATAATGATGAGGATGAGTTTTTTTGTCCTAGTTTTTTTTACAAATCAGATTTTAAAAAACAAATCCAATTATTTTTAGGAATTGGTTTACAAAAACAGACATAAAAATTCGTATTTTTTACATTAGAGACGTCAATGTTGGTTAAAAGCTGACATCAAAAATAAAAAAAATAATGTTAAAGGCCCTTTTTATATTATTGGGTCATGATTTCACAGTAGGAAAAGTAAACAGAAATGGTTTTTTAATATCATTTTCATAATGTTGAAGAATATATTTAGGTGCACGACTAAGAAACTAAGGAATCATCCTTAGCTGTTAGGTAGAGTTTTTTCCTATAATAAATATCATCCAAAAACTCATCTTTTCTACAAATGATGATTATTCAAGATGAATTGGTCAGACCAAAAGTCTTAGGATCAAATTATATAGAATCACATAATCCAAAAAATATAAACTATATACCTCACATATCTTTAGAAATTTACCAAAACCAAATTTTTTAGTACAATATCAGATAATACCCCAAAAGAATAATCCTTTATAAAAATAAATACAACTTCTAACGTCAAAATTCAACAAACAATACCCAAAGTTCAACAAGAACCACTCAATAAAAAAAATTTCCATAAATTTTTTATACGTAATCCAAACTAAGATTGAAACCCAAAATTTAAAAGGATTTGATCACCTAGTCATTCATGATAAATCATAACACTTATCTCCAAAAAAAATCGACTACAGTTATAATATCATACATAAATGTAATTAACCTAATCAAATATTCTCTATGATAGGTTAATAATTTACATAATTACCTTAAATCTCTATATGTACAAAATAAAAAAAATATATTCTTCCATAAAAATTAAACCAATACATCTCCAATGAAATCCCATAGTATTTTATTTTCCATAGCCATATAGCATTCCAAAATGAGAGAACGTCTTCCAAAATAACATTTATCACTTAATAACCAAAAAATTTTCATATACTAATCATATCTATTTTATAATGTATAAGTTCTCAAAATCAAATTATTCTTGATCAATAAAATCATTTGACTAATAAGTCATACATTAATTGATGTGACATTACCAAACACGATGGTATGTCACCCATCTTGTTGGTTGTCCCATTTAGAAATCTAAAAAAATAACCCTAACAAGTTTTAACCAATATGGTTGTCTTTTACCCCTAATTTTCATCCCAACTCATAATGAACTAAACATTTAATTTCATGAAGTATTTTATATATTTATATATTTTTTACTCACATAAATACAATAAAATAAAAATTTTCATAAAGAATAAACATCATTCCATGATCATTGTGTCCACCTAGATTCATCGTCATCCTGTTCACATAGATATAAATTCCACAAACTGAAACAATGATTTAGAGATCCTTTAAAATAATTTCCAACCTTTATCAAAATACATAATGTTATACTTGGTTCATATGGGTGTTCATAGAAAAACAGTTTTGGAAAATAATCATGTATAACATATAAATTGAAAACATCTAATAATACATGATTTTTATAAAACTGTAGAACACAACGTGAGTTGGAATATTTAATAATTGGTCCATTTAAAATACCATATTCATGTGCTCAAAGACTGTATTTTAATATCCAATATAAATATGTTTTAGAAGGGGATATTTCTTCCAAACCATTTTAAAAATCATAATATTCTCTAAAATCTTGTGATTTGGTAAAATATTTGAAAATTACGTGACAATATTTACCATTTATGAAAATAATAAAATATTGAGAATGTATTATTTTATTAATTACAACCTGTGATCCATGATGGTATTTAGTTATAGTGGAGGTGTTTGATATCTCAAAAAACCACTTTTAAATGATTTTTATGTTAGAAAAAGTTTCACAATCATCCAAGCATGGCGTTTCAATAATTATTGCAAGATAGTCATCAATAAGAGATATGAATGTTGTTTGAAATCTTCTTAATTCCATTTGTAACTAACTATACTATATCTGATAAAATAATAAAACATGTATTAAAAAGAAATAATAGTCAATTAAATATAACATGTGGTAATCAAAAACTCATAATCCCTAATGTTCTATAAACCAACATCTAATACCAACTATAGGGCCCCATCCATTAACATTAATAATATTGAGTTATGTAAAGAATTCACATTGATGACCTTTTTAAAATTAGCGTTTTAGAGATCAAGTACATAACTATTACATTGCATCTCAAAAATTACACAGAATACACTTTTACTATATTCAATTTTTTCACAATAATAAAACTCCTTAAATAAAAAAAGAATTATTTTCTTTCATAAAGACATCATGAATTATTCATTTCTCTTATCCATTCTTATAACATGTGAATAAAATTTCCAAAAACATGGGATGATCATAAATATATATGAAATGAATATAAAATAAGGAATTAAAAGGCTAGTCCATGAATATTTAAAACCCATGATAACATTTTCAAAAAATCATTCTTTTCACCCTTAAAAAATAAAATCTGTAACATAACATATGAAATCATAAAATTATAAAATAAACTCATAGAAAGAATATATCATAAATTTAACTTGTGGAATCCATAATATACATAAATTATATCGTTCAAAACCACAAAGGGAGTAACCATCATGGTTACATTTGGAATACCCATCACAATGTATTCCCAAAATCTATTAGGATAAACCATAACGTTTCCCACTATCACGTGACCTAATGAAATGGAGAGATATCTTAGGATCACCTTCACTCATTTTATCACATAACCGCCTATATATACAAACAATTCCCAAGAACCATAACATAACCAGTAGACATAAAACAAACATAATGTAAAGACATCATTTCCATGTTTCTATAACAATATATCCTTCCAAGATATTGACATAATAAATGCTATAACAATACCATTTTCCATACCAAAATATGTAAAATTGGAATATGGTATTTACTTTGTTTTTAATCACATTACATATTGTTATGTAATCCAAATATCAAATATGCTCATGGTAGCTGAAAGGTCGTTGTCACTGCGTTTTCTAAAATGAAACAATCTTTTTCTCATTTATTAACACTCTTCAAAAAGATAATTTACAAAACCACTGAATTAAATTACATGGAAGAGGAAATAATGATACAATGTATAATAGAAGTTCGTGTATAAAGAAAAATATGCCTCAATGAAAAGAGATTGAGAAAATTCCCCTTTCCTTGAGTCTGATATTACTCTTTAATTTTTATATTCCTCAATAATAATATTAGGTTAATGTATACTTACATTAAAAAATAATTCATTTTTATTTTACAATTTTTATTTCTTATCATGATGTTATAAAAATTACACAATTATTTAGGTTCATATCAGTTGGTTTGTTAATAATTAGTACTTGAGTCGAAAATGAACATGTTTGATGTGACAAATACATATGGTCAAAAGTACATCATCTCCAAAATATTATTCATCAATTAAATATAATATATATTCAGTATATATGTATTAATAATTTCAATAATATTTGGAGATATGAAATGAAATGCACCGATCAAGGAGACGATAGGTTGTACGTATAAATGAAGGCTACATTAATTTCATTGTCATATTAAAAGAATCATAATCAAATAATGTAAACTTATTTCACAATTCAAGTATAATATTTATTTCATGTATGTCACATTGGTTAAATAAACCATCCATTATCATTTCCATGTATAGTATGAATGAGTCATATAACATTGAGGGGGAGGTAGTCCACAATTCCACAAATTATATTATCATATTTACACATCACGGAAATCATAATGGTATATTGTAAATAAAAATTACAAAAGAATATATACAATATAAATATAATATATAACTATAATATATTAATATAGTTTTATCATAATATAATCCATGAGAGGGTTTAGGGGGAAATAGACCAATTTTCACTTCGTGAGGCAGTAGTTCACCGTAAACAGAAATAGTGTGTTTGTATTCATTACATGTAGGTGTGTGTATGTGTAGTTCAAATCCATATCATAAAAAAATTCTAGTATATTGAGGATACTAGAGTTCTTGGCTTAGTTAATGTATAAGTTGCATATATGGTTCAGAGAAGGAAATTGAAAGGAAATGAGAATTAGTGAAGTTGTTACCTCCAAATCCAGTAAATTCGTTTGATTTGAGCCAAATGGATTTCATAAATTTCCATACGCCAATGGTAAAGATTCTAGGAAGAAAGGAGAGATGTTGGGAGATTATGCGAGTAGAAATTTCAAAATCAATGGGTCTTGAGTGGTCTAAGTAAGTGGGTACATGTTGTGGCCCTTAATAAGATTGAGGAGGAGGACTTTATCAAGGTCTTGAAATATTAATTTATTAAAAATTAATTTTCTATTTAAAATTGTCCAAAAATAATTTAATTATAAATTAATATGTTGTTTTATATAATAACCATCTTGTAATAATTTTTAGACATGTTTTGTAAATATTTTATCGTTATTATTTGGGCTTATCCATTATTTTACTCTTTTTAATAATATAGTTATATCATGTTATATAAATATTTTGTGTTAATTTAATTACCATATAATGTTAAAGGACCCAAAAAATTCATTTATCACATGTTTGGACTTATAATAACCATTTGGACGAATACAATATTTTCATGAATTTGATATCATTTTATATAATATATTATATTTTAATCTATGAATTATGTAAACATTGAACACCTTTCATAATTGAATCTTTTACAAAATCAAAACAACATGATTCCATCAAAAAATATTTAATCAAAACTTACATTTCAAATTCACCTATATAATTTTTGGATGACATTAATTATGTCGAATAATATTTATTACAATATTTATAATATCAATTAATTGAATCCCTTATTAATGAAGAAATCCCTCCATCGTCATTGTGTGGTAATTAAATTTATTTATTTAATTCATAAAATTATAAATAAATTATCATTATGAAGGATTTTTTTTGTTTTATAATTTTTATCCGTAGTCAATGATATCCCTTTTATAACCCAATATAAAAAAAATTAGTAAAAAGACACATGTTTATGTAATTATTCTATTTACATTAAATTATGTATTATGACATATCATTCTCAATCCCAAGTGAATCCCAAATGAAAAACATTCCGCCTATGTATTCTCCTGGTCATAAATAGCTCATCCAATAGGATTAAGCCACGTTTTAGGGAAGACTTAGATTATTAAAATATTAGTTTTTACACATATTTACAAAATATTCTCATTAAAAATGGTAAATAAAAATAATTATTCAAGTTACAATACATTATTTCAAAAAATAAATGGTTCCTACTTAAAAAAAATAAACCTAATTTTTATTAATTAGGAATCAATTTTACCAAATTGAAAACACATTAATATAAAATTAAATCTGTTTGTGAAAACCAAAATGTAGATTTTTAACAAGTAAAAACTACCAAAATATTGACACGTGTTTACATCCAATTTAAACATGAAATTATATAAAATGACCAACATTTGTTAAAATTATTAAAAAATCCAACTTACCATTAAAACCAATTAAAATTACAATATTACTAAATAACTAAATTAGTTGAAAATACAGTTTTTAACTAAAATGTATTATTTTTCATTATTCATTAAAATATGAATTTCTTCAGAAAAATACAAAAATTCCAAACAAGGTTTATTTTGATATCCCAGTTCTAAAGAGGAATTTTAATTTTTCATGTAAAACATATAAAAGTGACAAAACAATATTTAATAAGGGTTCTCTACTAAAAGGCTGTAAACTAACCTATTAAAAATTACTAGAGTATATTATACTGAAAATGGATTAATTCAAATTTTAAGCATCTAAAATTAATTGAATAAATGAATAAAAATTTACAAAACATGAATAATCATATTATAGTTAATTCTATTCATTCCCACCAGTACAACAATTAGGTGTTAATGACCCTTTAATATACTAATATTATTATGTTATTTTTCAGTACAACTCAATGTTGTGTGCAAAGTAAGATTTTAGAGAAACTCGTTGTTGTGTGTTGGGTACGTTATCGTATATAGTGTCCCCTTTAAAATAAATTTAATATTAAATTAACAAATATTAATATATATGAAAATTTATTATTCTATAAATACTGGGGATGCTACATGGCATATCATGTATGCTATTAAACATGATGTTTCTTTCTTAAAACATGGGATGTTACAAAGGCATTTTCTAATCTAGGTTTTATAGAAGTATATATATACATTAAAACATAACAAAACTATACAAAATGAAATTAAATTAAAAATATTATTCACCTGAATTGAATCTTCAATGAAATACTCATCATACTAAAATCCTTCTAAACCTGTGTAAAATAAATTTTAAACATATGGTGATAATTTATTTTTTTCCAGTAAGAGGTTTTAAAATCATCGGTAAATACTTTTAAAATATTTATTTTGATAAAATGAATACATAGAAATAGTTTTTCAAAACACTGAATTTACATATTTTCACACTATTTTTGCAATTCATTAATTTCTAAACTAATAATATTTTGAAATAATTCGTTAGGTTTATCTATTCGAAAATAATAATTTCAATGGATTAATCATTTTACTCAATATTCTATATGAAAACCATAAGGTGACTTACTTGTTACCCATATTAGCATCCCATTGAGATTATTTATTTACTCACCATACTATAAATTATCATTTGATAAACTACTGCCTATTATATAAAAACCATTTAAATTTCCCACCTTTCTCACTCATAACCCAAAAATCATTTCAAAATATAACACAAGTTATTTTCATATAAGAAAATAATAATTGGAATTTCATATATGGGAACAATAATATTTTTGTATAATTCTTAAATTTTTTTGGATAAATTCAAACCTAAAAAGGACTACCCTAATTCAACTATTTAAATATAAATTCTGAAAAATTAAATGAATACATGAATAAAAATTTTATAGATGTCAATGTTATCTTAGATAATGGTAGTATCAAATTCTATGAATGGCCTCTGTGGATATATTAAAACAATTTTTAGAAAAATTGAAAGAATTTATCATATATAACTTGAGGGATAATTAAGGGTTTATATAAAAAGATATTTTATACATAAAATAGAAAATTTTCAAATTTTATTTGTTAATAGAAAATTTAATGATAAAAATAAAAACAAATTATTTTTAATGTTCTGAAAAAATTTATTCGAAACTATTGAGTAAATATTTAAACCATTAAGTCTCAAGAATATATATATTTATATCTAGATATATGTTAATAGAGTTATTTTCAAAGAACTATATAATAGTATTTGATAAAAGGGTTATAAATAAAATCATAGTTTGAAAATAAATTTAATAGTTTTTTTCCAAATCATGGACAAGAAATATTAAATGATATAATAATATACTCTTAATATAAACTATGAATGTATAAATTAACATAAAGGTGTATATACAAATATTTTTTAAATATAACCTTTGCAAATAAATTCGAATAAAAAACTATATAAATAATCCCTTTCATGAAATAAATAAATCAAAGGGATTATTGGCTTATACACACCATAGAAAACAAATGGAATGATTTTTGGGAGGTCTAGTTTTGGTATTTTGGGTGTTTAAAATGAGAGTCCCATGTAGATGAATATTATTTTTTAATAAAACTGTGTGAGTTGATAGATTAATAGTAGGTTCGATTAATCCATTTAATTTTATATAATAAATTAATATCTAACTTTTATATAAAATGTAAATTATATATTAAATTATTTTAGCACATAAAGACAAAAATAATGGAGTTCCCTTTTCTGGAATTCACAATATGAGTCCATTATTTTATATGTATATTATTATCTTGACCTTTTTTTCTCTTATATTTACATTTTATTTTTTATTCATTTTTCTATTTTCATGTTCTCACTACCTTTTTTGTTTTTATTATTTATTTCAATTTTTTTAAACCTGTATTGTTTTTTGAACAAACATAGCACATTTTAATAAAAAAAATTTTAGCCATTTGTAACTTATATATATAATTTTTTTAATAAAATTGTTATATATATGTTTAATTTTATATAATTTTAAAACAAATTCATAATATTTTATATTATCTTAGTATTGAAATATTAATTTTCAATAAAACTACATTTACCTTAAATTATTATTATTATTGTTATCATTAACTATAATTTCAAAATTTTAATTTATAAAAATTAAAAAATTTATAATTAAAAGTTATTATTTTATTTAAATTATAATAAAAATAATTTATTTATTAAAATAGATTTCATATAAGAATGTAGTGTTATTATTTGGGAAAATAAAATATATTAAAATATATCAAATAACAAAATTAACTAAAGAAAAATCAGTTATTTATTGAAAATTTTTAACAAACAAATATTATTTCTTGTGAATATTGTTTCTAATATTAAAATTTATGTATAAAAAATTAATAAAATTATCTACCTATACCTTTAATTTTAAATAAAATTGCATTCATAAAAATAATATACTTAAAAATAAAATAGTTTTCTTATAAATATGAACTCTTCCAATATATTTTATATTAAAAAATAATTTTTAGTAAAGTATATTGGAATGTTTTAAAAATTCATTTATCTATAGAATATATTAGTTTTTTGGATTTATGATATAAAATTAGTATAACTTAATTTTAGAAGTATTATTTTATAATTCAGATATAAATTTTTTTCAATTATATAAAATTAATCAGTTTAATATATTTATTTATTATAAATCTTTCTATAAAATTACAAAAATTAATTACATAATTAAAATTAGTTTTATATGAATTTTTTGGGATGTTACAGAGACTCCCAGGGGAGATTATTGTGTATGTTCTCTTCTTTGTTACATCAAGAGACAGGCATGGGTGTGTTCTAATAAAAATGATGGTTTTTGTTTTTTGGGGATTTGATAGTTGAGACCCCTTAGGAAGAGCTATGTGATACATGGTTTGGATATTAATGTTTGAGTGTTCTCCTTGGAAGAATAGTTACATTGTTTGTCGGGGGAAAAAATCATCATCTATTTATACCTTTAATAACTCAAGCTTATATTTTCACTGGATGATATTATCTAGTGGTCGAGTCGATGGCTATAGTTATTAATGGATTATTACCTTAGGATATTGCATACTATTGGGAAGTCGAATGTGGTAGAATATCCTCATAATATGTGATCATTTTCAAAACTATTGAGTGATTCATCAGAGCAGTTGCACTCATTATTGTTGTCCCTAGTATATGATGATGTTTTTGTATACCCCTAGTTGATATTTGTTCCCCCTCCACTTATTCTTCCTACAAAAGCGGAAAATCAAGGGGATATCAATTATCAGGCCTTGTGTGACTAGATATCCATTGGAGATTCACCTGATGTATATTTTGAACGTGGGGATCACACCATCATTTGTTAGTATGGATGATGATACTCATCATACTTAAAAGAGAGTTATTGAAGGAGTTTTATACAGTCCACCTTAGTGGTACATCCATGAGTGGTGAAGATGTTCCAAGACATTCAATTTTATTTAATGTTTCCATGTGTGTTGGGGTGTGTTGTTGATTTTATCCGACGATTCCACACCTACCATAGGTGAAGAATAAGGATTCAAAGTCTATGTTTAATTAAGATGTTACCTCTATGATTTGTATGATGGGAATTGCATGATCCGTGAGAGGTCACAACGCTATCTAGGTGATCATAGATAGAATCACTAATTATAAAAACCTTTTATCCATTTGAGATAGGAGTTTAATAGAGATATTTGAATGAATGTATATGTAAGTGATAGTTTGGGTTCACAGAGCACCCTTGATGATTATTTAACACCATGACTCTAAAATAAATTTTTTATTATGGCAATAATTACAAGAGTCTTTTGGGACTGATTTTTATTTTAGAATAACCCTACACAGCCAGATATACTACCAAACAGTACATACCATTTAGGTTCTCAAGGGAATTCTTCAATCATTTGTGTTCTATTATAGAAACATTAGCAATGATCGTCTACTATTTAAGGTATGTATTTAACAATAGTAACTACTCCACCAATGGTATAGAACCATTCTTGTTCTTTTATCGAAGACCGTTTCGCTTACCACTATTCTAGATGGATCTTGGAAAAAATATCAGATGACCCCTGAGTTGGTATGTGTGTTTATATAGAATGTGAAGAGCATCTTGGATCAAATCATGATTTCCCATGTCTATCATAAAACTAATGAGGACTAATGAAAATAGCCTTTGGAGTTTCTAAGGGAGACCATGACTTAAAGAAGGTCTCCCCTGGTTGGGGATTATGTATTTTGTGATGAGGAGGCACTATATAATTATAATTTATTTTACCCTTCTAGATAATTTTTTGGTTTTTGTGGCGGAATATAGCTTATAATTACAATCATAGTTAGAATATGTGACATATGTATTCATCAAACAGTAGTTGAGGCGATATATAAACAACTCATGTCACAACAACAAATATAGTGAGATGGAATTTGAGATTGGAAATACCTTCTCATTGTACTCTAGGATAATCGATGATAGGTAGGAAATAATCCTTCTAGAGTGAATTATTCCCTTAGTGTGTATTTGTTGGAAGAAATAAAATCTTTTTTTGAGAACCTAGGAGTGTAGAAATAAAATTATAGTTTAACATCAACATCATTTTTAGTAGATATTTTACTTTTTAGGATGAAAATCCCAATTTTTTTTAATTTAATAACACATTTTTCTATGAAAATCTATATAATATTTTAAATAATAGTTTTGGAGTTATTTTTATATTCGACATAAGATTCAGGGGGCCATGGATCCTCAGTTTCGATATATTAAAAATATATATTTATTATGTCATGTGTGCTTTGTTTTCTTTTATATAATCATATAATACTCAAAAATATCATTGATGGAAAAATATAACAACCATTATATTTTGAATGAAGGTTTTTTGTAGTAATGACATTGGTTAGGTAAATGTTTGGAATATATATATATTGAAATTTCTAGGTGAAATTTAAAAATGTTAATTATATAAATTTGTTAATTAATGGTCTAAATGATTTGTTACGAAGAATTGGAAAGGGATTTTCATATATTTTTTGAAATTATATATGTTTATTTATATAAAGCTAAGAGAGTATATTAGTATTGTAGTATGGGTAATATATAGGGTGATTAGTGGAGAGGGTTATGAATTAAAATAATTCATCACTAGAATGTCATCTGAAAAAAACATAATCAATTTATTTTATGGATATCATCGTTGATAACGACAGGTAATCATTTTTCATCAGTCGTTACTTTTGTAAGACATTTTTTTCGATAGATTATTCCCTATTATTGATTTCCCATTGGATAACATTATTTCATTCATTATAAAATTAATTTATTAATTAATTATGGATATATGGAAAAATATTCATAATTTTTTGATAATTTTTTTCATTAATCTATTAATTTCGCTATCAATGGATGAATGATATCCCAAATAATGCCAACGTTTGTTTCTTACATTCAATTATCGTGAATTTTTCCATAGTTTTTTCCCTAATGTTCTACTATAACTGGTACACATCATTTTAAAATTGATATTAGGATAAATAAATATATAAAACCTATGAAGGTATTATCCTGAGTTGGACCATTGGGTTCTTCGGGATCTTGACGACAGATGATTTCTGGCCAATATGTGAGAAACATATATCCACGGGTGATGTCTTAGTCTTGGTCAACCCATATATGACATATGTAGTGAATATCATGTTAGAATTTACGGTGGTGATATCAAAGGTTAATATGTGTGAGTGATCTTGATTTATAGAAAATTCTAATCTACAAAGTGTGCAGTTTATAAGAGCATAAACTTTGTGGAACCTTCTATGAAATGGATAGGGATACGCAATGTGATAAATATAACATGTCATGTGGGGGAACCACATAATATATGACCATTTTCTATCATTATTCATGATTATAAGTAATATAGTCCCATGAAGACTTATTACCCCACAAACCATTTGTGTTGGGGTACACTATATGTAATTCAGAATGTGTTGGGCCATAAAACAATTGTGTTTCACTAAGTGTCATCCTGACCTCTGCACACCATGTGTCTTAAAAAAATACAATATATCTATAGGAACATTTTATTTTATACATAAGAACATAGACAAAGTAAGAAAAGTGATACATGTGGTGTACCCTAGTCGGACACATCGGGTACCCCATTTAGGGATGGATGTAGACATTAATTCCCTCGGCCTAGTTTTAGTGTTATTATGGGTGTGTTACATTAGTCCATCCTTAAGAGGGTATATTGTGGTATACAATCCTATGTTTTGGATAATAAATCCTCTCTATGATAATTTTTGAGATAGATTCATTTACCCCCCCCCTATGTTTCATATGGTGAGATCCTCTATCATTCTTACCGAGGGTGTGTAATATATCCCATTTCTAACATCTAGGTCATGTTTTCCCCTTCATTATGTGATATCATGGATATGATTTGGTATCACCCATATGCCATAGGACTTATATGTATTGACATATTTTATCTCATAGTGATTTTTAATCTAATTAAAGGAGTATTTGGATAAGCCCTATTACTACATCTTGTTTCTTCATGGTATGACCCTAACAGTATGGCTTCTCACATGGGTCCAATTAGTAATGTGAGACTCGATGATTGAGTTATCATGATTTAATGTTAACATTGAGCCTCTAGAAGAATAATAGTTTGTTAGTGGGGAAATGTCCACACCTTGTGAATTATAATATTCCTTTGACCATATCTATGTTGTTATTATATTTTCCTCTAATTGACTCCGCTTTATGATATTATGATAACTATAATTTATGATTTATGTAATGGGATTTCAAGGGGTTATATGACTATGTTTATAATCTACCATGCCAGAAAAATTCCCACATTTTTTATTTATTTTATATATGATATTATTTTCAGTAATGTCTTAATAAGACTAGGATATTGTAAACATTATGTGTACTAGATTAGCTGCAGATGGTTCTAGAAATTTGTTCTTGAAAATAGTACCCCCTTTTTTGTTTCTAATAATCATTTATTGTTACAAGGATCTTTTATTTTTCAAATTTAAATTCCACAGTAATTGCAGAAATATGACATAGGAATACTTCCCTTCATTCGTGTTTTGTACTAGTTATTTATGTAATTCCTTTTTTCTGGAGAATGGTTGTGTGTACATGTGTATGTGTATTTTATTCTAAGGCCTCTCGTTTGTGTTTTATCCATACTTACAGGTATTCTCCGGACCTTGACAAATTTGAAGTGGTTTTGTGGTGTTGTAGATAGATTACTCCTTTCCAAGAAGCCAAGGGGGTGGGGGGTCAAGAAGAGATATTTAATACACCACATTTATATTCATTCTTGTCATGAATAACCGTATCACATGGTGTGTGGAATAAAACTACACTTTTCACCATCCTAGCCACTCAACCTCATCAATAAAACCAAATTGAACACATTAGAGACATTAAAAGGATAATATGAAAACCAAAATAGGTTTTATGGATATTTAAATAATTTTAATCCTAATCTGAGTCCTAGTTCAAAGAATGACCTTCTCACCAAACCAAAAATTTAATTTCCCTCAAGAAATCACAACCTGTGATGACAGTATTGATTTTAATTTACCTTTGTTTCTTAAGAAATGGGTGTTATATTATTTTAATTTACTTATATCTCGAGACCATGATAATATATTTAGTATAATATTATATATCCCCAATTCAGTACATGGAGTGGATGGTTTAGTTAGAGTAATTTTTTGGGAATTGCTCTAATAGACACATTTTCCCCCTCGATGTTCCGATTATCTTCCCAAAAAAAGGGGTATGAACATTTGGGAATAATATTTAGTATCACAACATGAATGATTAGTCATTAATGGGTAAATAATTTCTTCTAAGATTGATATTCTAATTGAATATTTGAAATAAATAATATGGTTTTCAACGATTTCTTTCAGAAATGGGTATCACTAACATCTGGTATATAAGGAGGGTATTAAGAAGATAAATGTTTTGTATTTATGAGGTCCTTATAATTATTATTGATTTTGATTTTCCTTATGAAAAATATTTTACATTTCATTGATCTATTGAAATAGAATATTCGACCAAAATTTACTGGTTAATATTTAATTTCATCGATTAAATCCTTATCTTGTTACAATTGTTGAAGAATAACTTTAAATAATTTATGATTTTACTTGACATAATTTATGAAAATAATCTATATAGAAAAATCTAAAAATTAATGTTTCATATTTGAGAATATAACTTCTCAGGGAGCATCATTGTGGAGGGGGGAGTTCCGGTTATTCCTATGAAGGATGAGTATGTACTTTATTTTGAATGGACCAATATAATGTATGAGGTTTGTAATATCCATCAATTATTGGTATATTTGAATATATTTAAATAATAATTTCCCATGTTTAAATCACTTATGATGAACCTTTCCTAAAAAAGGTAGCTATTCATTTCTCTTGAATATTTCTATAGAGAATTTAACGTGATGATGAAGAGGTTGATCGTTTTCCCAGTTAAATGTTTTCTAGAGGAAGGAGTTTAGTAAGAAATTTACTATATAATATTTTTTTCAAGATCATAATTTTTTTAATACTATAGAGGATATTTTTGAGTAATTTTGTGTCCAATGTTTTGACAAAAAATGTGTATAAATTATGAATCTTTACTTGGAGTTGGAATTTGGGGTGTTTACCTTAATTATGTGGACACACTATCATATAAAGGTTTATCATAGGGAATTTATATTAAAAAAATACCTCATTTATACTTATATATAAAGGGATCATAATTTGAGAGAGAGATGATTTCTGATGTTCATGAAAGACAATATCTATTAGATTTTATATAATCCAAGAAAGATAATTTTTAGGCTAATTTCACTGGTTTTAAATCATGTGTATATCTGATTAATGAGGTTTTTTAATATTTTCCCATATTGTGATTTTATTATATGGTGGAGGGGTATATTTATTACCTTTGGAAGATTATGGTCACCCATAAACATCTTCAAAAATTGTGGGATTTCATGGTTGAAGATATTTATTCTGAGATTCTGTGATATCATATTTTTCCTAGAGACAATCATGATAGATTATCATATGGTAGGGACAATATTAATATATTCATTTGTGAACATTTGTTCTTATATAGAAACATGATTTAGTGTCAATATAATTCCCCATATCTCCTTATGTGGTATATCCCAGAATGAGTATTTGAATATTTATAATTAGTTTTCAAGTCCATGAATTAGTTGAAGTATTACAGCTTTCATTTCAATGTGTCTCAACATTTTACAGGTTATGACTAGGTATATATTTTCAATAGACTTGATTCAACATCATGAGGTTATATAGTGGTTGTGTTATATTATTTATGTGGAATTAGTTAATGAAAATCCATATTCGGTTAAGTTTAAAGATGATTTCTACGTGATCATTAATCAAAAAACCTAATTCAACTCACCCGATTCTAATTAATGAGTATATTACAGGGGAGGGAGTAGGACATAATTGTATATATGAAATTTTCTAGTATCATGGTATTACCTATTTTTTTTCCTATAAAAATTATGGTCATTCAATTCCACCCTATTGATGAGTTCTGATGATGGTTTTGGGACCCTGTTACATTTGACCATGTCATTCAATGCCTAGAAAGATTATTAGAAAAGGATGAATATTTTGATTCTATTGGATATGTTATATTATTTATTTAAATAATATGAATCTATTTTTGATAATAATTTATCAGTAGAATAGTTTTCATATTAAAAAGTTACCGTTATACTATTGGTATTGAACCATTCATGTATTTTATGGGTGAACATCTTGGTAACCCCTTTTTTGGAAATAGATTGATGAATCATAACTCAATATGTTTGAGTTAGTTTATTTTATGACTAAAAATTTCTATGTTATCTCGGAGAAGAGGAGTATATTCTAGAGTTGTTAGAAGTCCAACATTAATTGAACAAAATTATTCATTCTGTTTTATGTGAGAGACTATTTTTTAAGGACTATCCCCCACACTGTTTAAAGAGTCATGGTCAGGCTTGAATGTTATCTTTCAGGTTTTTTAACTATTCAAGATTTTGATTATGCAGTTTGGTTTCATATCACATATCACTTTTACAATAGATATTCCATATACATAATTTCTTCTAATAATCATAGATGCGTATTTGGGATCTTGATATATGAAATATTATCATGTGGGTTGTTCAATATTTCAACAATAATACCTCCTTTTTTATGAGTCTAGTGGATATCAAGGATCAATTTCAACAGATAATTATGTTTTTAATGATTTCAATGGTTCATGTTATTTTTATTCTCTTCCCAATAAATTTTATAGTATTTAATATATTTAACATATTATTTTTTGTTTGTTACATGGTAAAAATTAATATTAAATATTAGTCCGCCAAACTAAAATTCATTTATTTTTAATGTCTAAAATGAGGGGTTTTTTCTAGGAGAGGTACAAATTTTATATTCTAGAATAAATCCCAAGACTGTGTATTTTTTTATTTTTATAAGACAATAGTTTTTGACACTCATGAAGTGGTACATCACTTTAGATATATGATTATATGTTATTAATTGGATAACCTATAAACAAAAATAACATACCAAGGGATAGAAACACTATTGTTATGAAATATTGAAGTCTTATTCATGAGGTTATCAATAACTATTTTGAATATTTTTCAAATAGTTAATAAGAAGATGATTTCTGAAATTGGTTAGACATTTAATTATTATTCCCCACCACATTCTTAAAATTTTCAAATCCATTTCACATAATAAGGTATTTATGAAATGGTATTACATGATATTGATTTTATATTAATAATAATATAAAATTTAAATTTATTGTTCATTAATGTGTAATTCATTCATTAGTTATATGTCGACATGTGGTAATTTTTTATGAGTTTTTTTTCTAGGGAATTCACATTAAATTATTCCTCCATATTCATCTCATGATCCTGCAATTTTTCATCCTAGGATTTTAATGATATGGATCTCGTTATCAAAATTATATAATGGGATATTTTCTCCAGCTATTTATGGTAAATATATTTTATTATTATTCATATATATTTCTGCAATTATGAATAATTTTATATCATGGAGGCATGTATTTTTTATAATTTTTAAAATGAAACATTCAAAGATTTTTAACTATAAATCCATCCTATAATATTTTTTCTTCATTGAAGTATATTTTATGTTCATTACTGAGTAATTTTTAATCCCACCAACAACCATACTTCATTTCAATTATTATTATACTTTACAATGATTCATTCATGTTTATGGGGTGAAATAATTAAGGATGGATGATGAAATGGCTTCACATAATGAAACTGGGGAATAAATTGTGGTTTTGAAAAGTGTATGGGTTTGTCATCGACTAATAAGATGAATGAAAATAAATTATATTTAAAATTTATTTTAATGATAAATCAAGTGATAATGATGTTTCTAATGGAATCAGTAAATGGTGCCCCATGAATTAAGATTTGAGGAAGAGGTGATGACAATGGTCGTTGTGACCAATTCTGAATGTTGTTCATTTTGGAATTAGATTCCAAGATTACACATTATCTAATCATTTCAGTCAACAATATTTTATCCTCGGACCCAATTATTCTAGGGTTAATATTTTTTTTATAAATATCACATAACTTGTGGCCATGGGTCCCACAAAATGTTTATGATGACAATACAATTCTATTCCAATTTGAGTAAATTCCATATGACGGTACTTCCCAAAATTAATTATGGGATACAATGAAAGACACAAATTTTGATTACATGAAATGGTCAACCCATTTAGTATATTTTTATCTCATTCGGAATGTCTACAATCAATTTTAGGAAGTAAAAATATGGTACATAAGAACTGGATAAATAATCCCATTGTGATGCAGGATTTAATAGTCTAAGGAGATCAATGTTTCAAGACGTTGGGGAGGGGCAGTTCTATGGGTTGGGCCTATAGGTCATGTAATGGGCATGGTATGCCTATGGGCCTTCAGGTCATCTATTGCGGGTCATGTCAGGCCTTGTGCCTTGGGCCTACAGGTCATGTAAGGGTTCTCATTCAACCCTTAAAAGGGGTAATATGTATAATAAAATAAAAAGAAGTCCTTCAGGCATGTACTCTTCCATTGTTATTGTTTTTCATATTTCCTCTCACATGGGTGTGTTTTGGAATCATGGTAAATTTTTTATAACTATATATATATATAATGTTATGGTGGAAAAATATACATAGCTAAATTATTTTTCAATTGATAAATTTAACTAAATTTGTATATATTTTTAGATATAGTGATGGAGATTAGGATAAAAGTTTTCTGTAGAAACAGTTGTTATAACACCATAATTAGTATACACACTATTGGGAAGGAGTTCTATATATGGTTAGTAGTTTATAATTTCCCCATAATATTTTTTTGTGAGTAATCTACTTATAGAGTATGTAACCCCCCATATTAATGAGCATAACACTTGATTTGGCAAAGTTCCTCCATAAGGTTTG
Source organism: Viscum album (assembly GCA_963277665.1). Lineage (NCBI taxonomy): Eukaryota > Viridiplantae > Streptophyta > Magnoliopsida > Santalales > Viscaceae > Viscum > Viscum album. Next base: position 1,425,952,641 of record OY728122.1, on the reverse strand, counting down.
GAACCCCCTTTACCGAAATTCACTATTTATAAAAGTGTGTGTCCCGTAGTAATACTATTGATTCAATTTGTGAATGTGAAAGGATTTAGTTATTGTCTTGGTTATATATGTATTATAGGTTTCCTTTGGTGTTTGAATTTAGTGTAGTTGATATGTAAGGTTTGAATATAGTCTTGACCATGGATAAATTTTTCCCTATAACATATCTAAGTTCTTGTTATCCTAGTTTAATATTTTTTTATATCTTAATTTTTTTGGACTCCATCTTGGAATATTATTACCCTCCCTTACTGGATCCATATTTACACCCTTTTTTTGTTTGTGTATAAAAAAAATATCGGTGACTTTGATACTAGTCGAGCTCAAGTAGGGTTTGACATGATGTAGAGTATATTTTTTATAATTTATTTTCATTATTATTTACCTTTGTATTTTCAGAATTATATTGTTCAACTATTTTTTGGTATTTGTGTTTTTAACCTTATAGGGCTATTTATAATGTATTTCATTCATGTTGTACTATAGTCTAGTATATAAAAAATTTATTTTATTAATTATACCGTTTTGAATAACTGTGTATTTATATAGGTTTACAAAATTATGGCCTCCCTTATGTTTGATTTGATATTTTGTTTCTTATCACTAGAACCTTACATATTAGATAAAATTTTGGGTGAGGTACACTCAAATTATATTCGTATGAGGTCATGTAATAATGAATTTGGTCATACAGAAATGTCATTTTGTATTTAAACATAAAGGGAACAAATTTTTAGGATGAACTAATTTCAATAAAAACCAATTTCCATCGATGATATCATAAGTATTTACAAAATTATGAATTCATTGATATTAAATTGATGGTATCAAAGATAGTATTTTTTTCATCAACTTGTGTAACCTTTTGTAACATTTAGAAAAATTATTCATAATTATTTAAATATTGATGGATTTTGAAAATGATATTGGGTTTGGTGTCGAACATGAAAATGGATCTAGATGGGATAAAGATTCAATTTCAGATTGATTATTATTTATAACATAATTTCATCATCTATGGTATTATAATTAGCATTGACCTAAGGCATGGAAATATTATTTAACTACCTATTTTATTTTCAAATAATAACGCCCATTTGATTGAAAAAAATTATTATTGGGATGTTTTGGAAGTTTAAAATATATATTATTGGGACAGGCGTGATTCATGTTTTATAATTTTAAACATAAAGTATTTTTTCAGGATTGAATTAACAATGAATTTTTCTTGAAAACATATTTACCATAATTTATTATAAGATGATACATTTCATGAGGTAGGATTTTAAATATTAATTATCTTCCAAAATAAATTATACTTGTTTTGAAATTAGTAATACTGAACATATCATTAAAAATCAATATGAGAAAATGTTTTCTCCATTAATTAGAGGGTGAAAAGAAAAAATATTATGGGATTTGACTCCCACATTTATCATAATTTAATTGATTTGGATGTTTATGAGGATCTTAATGAAAAATATTACTATATTAAAGAATTCATGATCCTTTTTTTAATCATTGTATATATTAGATAAAATGCCACATTTGTATTCGGGAGGATTTCTCGGAAACAAATTAGGATGTTATTTTGGTTTTTCATATATATAATAATAAATTATACATTTAGGTCATGAGATATTCATATAAATGTTCTTATAATGTTGGGAAAGAATTTTTGAGATAAATAGTCCATGTAAAAATATCATAACATTTTTTGGATATACAGTATTGCGATTTAGGGGATTTAAATTTTTGGGATTTATTATCCATGTTTTGTTATCATATGTGCCCAATGATATCTTTCATCCACAATGTGAACTTATTTTTTTATATAAAATAATTCTAATGTTATTTCAATATCTAATAATTTAAAAATGATTGAAATGTTTTTTTATACCCAAATTTGTATGATAAAAACGTCCATGAAATATCAGAAGACTTATATAATGAATCACCACAACTTATAGAATCAATTATATTATATTCCATCACTAGTATCCCCTAATTAATGTATTACATATGATTTCTTGTTGTTATTATTCAGGCAAGGAAAATTAGTTAAAAAAATATAGAATTATTAAAAATATTCATGGAGAGACTCACTATCTATTTATTTATGGTCATTAAATCCATTTTTGAATGGAAAAATTTGATGAAAATAGAAACAATTCTCTAAAAAATGAGATTCATCTCATTTAAATCATTTATTGAACTTGGAGGGATGTAGATTGGGAAACATATTATAGATTCAACTAAAGAGAAAGTGAATTGTCGATGTTTTATTTCAATCAGGTAATACCAATTTAGGTTTCATAATAGTGTATACTAATAGAAAATATTTAGCATGTATATTTGAATTCTCCCAAAAGAGAAATTTAAAATTCTATAAAAATTATATATAAAAATTGGAGTTCAAAATAATCGCATTGGTTTGTATACTAAATACCCCAGTTTTTTTAATTCTTCATGGGGGTTGTAATTTATTTAAATATATATTATCATCGATTTTTCATCTATGAATTATATAATGGGAAAAATTATCAATTACATTTTCATTATTTCTAAAGGTCATCCTTAATTGAAAAAAGGTGTGGTAAATTTATAGATAAAAATTAAATGAATGAATATTTGGAACAATAATGGGTGATAATGGTAATAAAATAAGTATCAGGAAAGGTAACAATAATTGATTCATTAGATTATATTTATCTAGCTTATTTATTAAGTTTCAGTAGTATTTGAGGTTTATTTTTTCCTTAAAAATAATAAAAAATAAGTTCCAAAATCTTTATCCCTAGAAGTAAAAAACATTATTGTATACACAGTAATTTCCCAATATCCAAAAAATATTTTTATGATCAGTTATCATAAATAATGAATTGCACAGGTTAAATCCTAATTGATGATTATACAATAAAAAGTAAATTTTTACTAAAAATTACTGGATGGAATTTGTTTTCACAATAACTATAATTACCTAATAAATTTACACATATTATTATATGATTAATAAATAGAAATATAAATTAATACAATACATGTATCATACATGCCTTTTTTCTTTTGTAGGAATAGGATCACGATAATTAAAATACGAAATCAACATTTTATTTTACACTGCGAGATCCTATAATACATTCAAGGTCCAAAATATGCATTGGGTAACCTATGAAATAAATAATTAAAAGGGTGATCTAATGAACAATGTTAGTTAATAAACATGATAAGGAAAAGTAACATTTTATTCAAAGGAATAACATGATATCATAAAATATAAGTCACATAAGTAACCACATGTATGTAGAACATAATGAACATGGTACAATAATATTCTGGAATCATAGGACATGTTGTTGAAAAATAAAAAAGTTATTATAATCCAAGGATCACTACAAAGACAACATCTAATTGTGGATATAGTCTAATGAATAATTAGGTTAACTACCAAATCCCAGACAAAATTTCTCATGAAATGAAAGATTTACCCAATGAATTGGAGCACTATATGGGACAAACTATCATAACATATTCCTGATATATGTGTGAAAAATAGTGTAAATAAATATTAATGATTTACATTAGAATAACCCATGAAAAAATGTTACTCATAATCAAACATCATATTATATTCAAATGAAATTTTAGAACCTAATTTTATTTGAATAAAATCAAATGATGTAATCCAAAATAGGAAATATATTTAAAACATAACATTGAAAATTTATTTATGAGAATATCCATTCCATTTTAAAAATATTTATTTAAAATATAAAAAACTGAAAACATTAAAGAATTTTATTTTTGAAATAATTTTTTTAACATAAATATGAATCATAAAAACATTTAGTGGTCATGACTAAGGAATAATTCAACCATGCTGAATATAATGACTCATATTGAATTTTTTATAGATATGTTAAGAATTGTGTGGTTTCAAAAATGATGGGAATTTTTTTTAAATTTCTTTTATACAATTAAGGGTAAAAATGAATTTTAAAAATAATAGTAACCAATTTTTTTAAATAGTTTTCGAAATATGGATTATGAAGATTAAGAATAATGATTTTTAGTGATTATTGGAATAAACATAGATTTATTTTAACAAATCATCATTTATTTTATATAAACATAATGAAACAGATTATATTACCAGAAAACATTATAACTAACAATCTAATATTAAAATGAATGTGGTTTATAAAAAAAGATCAAATAATTTCATTCAATGGAAATTCATACACAAGAAATCCTGATTAAAATGAGATTGAAGCATAATACCTTTCTGTTTCAGTAACTTTGAATAATAATTTCATTGGAATGAATAATAATAATTGTGACATAAAATATCATGATGTTGGATTGAATAATTATATAGTATTGTAGTAGTTATTGTATATAAAATTAAAAAGATTTTAGTTTTACAAAATGTCATGTGTCTCAATGAAAGAAGATTGAGATGAATCCCATACAATGTTTACAACATTAAGGTGAGAACTATTCAATGGGGTGATTGTGTTTATGTAATTTATTATCCACATAAGTAAAAGTATTAATAACACATAAAATAGTTAAAACAGATTTCTGAAATAATTTTCATGTACTATAATCAATGAAGTAGACGTATAACCCAATGAATGGATATTGAGTTGTGAAACCACATATCATGTGCTTACCATTAGTTGATTTCTCTTTAACATCCTTTATATTGTATTTCAAAAAGTTATTATCTTAGTTAAGAATAATAATATAATTTATTATATCATTTATGAACATTATATAAAATCTAATTAACCATTCATTAATAAGAATTCATTGTCACTATTGTTTCTGGTGTTAATTTCTTTGTTTTCTCCAGCATTTTTATTCATGAATGTTATAAATATTGAATATAAGTTATATTTACATAAATTAAAAGATTTATATTAATTATTTAAATATAATTTTTTTAATAGATTAATCCTTATAATCATAATTTAATTTTTAACAAGGAGAATGGTCCACTTTGTTTTGGGGAAACGATAGGTTGTTAAAATGCACGAGAAAGGTAATAATGTATTCAATGCATGATAATCTATAAAATAATATGATATTTTTAATAATGAACAATATATTAGTAATATAAAATATGAACCAAAAATTAATAATTATTACATTCCATTTATTTTGTAAGATAAATATGAATCTCGTCACATTGTGAGGTGGAAGTACTCTATACACAAAAGCGAGGTTATCCTATTCTCTAGGAAAATGGAAGGTACGTAGTTATATAAGATATTATACTTCTAGAAGTTTTATTATATCAAAAATATAATATAAAAATAATATAAATATATCATCATATTTAGTTGTGTGAAGTGGATATGGAAAATGGACTATGTCGGTTCATGGAATGGAAGTCCCTTGTACACACAATCAATAGTTTAATTTCCTATTCATGGGAGAGGGAGATGGTTGTAGGTAATGTGCATAACATAAAAAATACAATTATATGAAATAAAATAGTGTTATTATATATTCATGGTTTAATACTATTTTATTTTTGTGGATGAAGATATAATATAAATTGCTTGGTTAAGGATGTTACCTCTTCATCATAAAAAAAATTGAATTTTTCACCAAAAGAAATCCTATGATGGATTTGTGTAATCCGCTATGATTATAGGACAAGTGTATGAAATTAACTATATTTTTGGGTATTTATTTGAAGAAATATTTTTTTTCTATGAAAAGGAGAGGAATGTGGGTTGCCTTTTATAAGTGACTGAGGGGGTAAATACGAAAATTTTGAAAATATAGAATTCCATCCATGTTTTTCTTATTAAAAATGTATAAAAAGTTTACCATTTACAATAAATTTAAGATCCAATGACGAAATATGGCCATAAAATGTTAATTATACTATTTTATGTCATTTTTAATCCTTTTCTATTTATTTTAATCCTTCAATAACCTCATTTTAACCTTAATAATGATAATTAATTTTTTCTAATTTTCATTATTGATTTTGGTCAAAATTTAAGATCCACTAATATGAAAAAATAAATTATTCTTATTCAAAATTTTGTAGAACAATTTTTTAGTTAATTTAATATTTGTTGTAGAAGTTAATTAAAAATAAAACAAGCAAATGTTTTGAAATAAAATGATATCCAAAAGAAAAGCAATCAAATGTTTAACATGTTTTGATATAAAAATTAAATATGAAATTACTCATAATCAACAAATTTCGAATTGTAATATATAATTGAACTAATTTTAATTTTAAATCCACGTTAAAAATATGTTAATTCTAAATTATTTAGTAGTAGTTTTTTAAAATAAGCAGAATTTTTCACCATCAATCAAAAAATGTCATTTTTAAAAAACAAAAGATAAAATTCACCATTTTTTATGTTAATTATTTATAATTTATTTAATAATGTTACTAAGAATAATAATTATATTATATTTACAAATTCATACTAAATCACCTTTTATAAACAAATAATATTTTTTAGAGAACATTTAATTTTTCTTTCAGATAGTTCATATTTTATTTATAATCTATAGATAATCATTGAAATTATTTTATACATTTGTAATCCATAAAATTATTTTTTTTGTCTTATAGATAACCTCATAACTGACATATTCATTATATTTTCCTTGATTAAATAATAATATTTTTGTAGAGTATATCATTTCATTTAAACCCAGTATTGTGTGCACTGCATGCTGTTGAAGAGATTGAATTTATATAAATTTAATGTAAAATAAATTATCTGGGAGTTTTATTTTACTCTAATATGGGTTTTAAATGTCAATGTAAACTATCCAATATTACGTTGCTATATAAATATATAATGGTGTTACATTCTTCTCCACTTAAATAAATTTATTTATCACAATTTCTTATTGATCCTAGTAATAAAGGGTTTAACATTTCAAAATTAAGTTATTTTAATACCACATTTTAAAAATTCAAAAAACGTATCCTGTTGGTAATAGGGAAAGAACATTATGATGTTCATGTTAGTAAATATTTACTATATTTCAAAATCAGTGAAAATTGGTGAAAGGTGAATATATTGATAATGAAGATAAGAAGAAATAATTTATGAGAGTGAAAGAACCATTTAATCGCAAGGAAGTGAATGATCAATATAATGTTAAGGACCTAAAAAACCAAAAAATTATGATGACTTAAAATACAATTGATTTCTTATATATGATTTTAATATAATATTATTACTTTCTAAGGGTAATTTTCCTGGAGTTCAAAAATTCATATTACATACTGAACAATAACATAAGAATATATACATACATGAAATGTATAGTTTCATCCATTAATCAGTTTAAAAAACAATATCATCTATGTAATTCCCCGACCCCAATTAACCAGAGTCGGTGCATTATTACATAAAATTGTCATGATCACAAGGGATGAATTTCCAAAAGACCGATCAGTTCAGTAGCCTTGGAAGTTCTAGATACATTCATAAGTTTTACATTACATTATAAAATGAAAAAAATATCAAAATTCCCTCCATTGACACATTCATATCCCTTTGAATATCCCGTGATGTTTGTCATAATATACTTCATCGCATCCTAAATAAAAAAACATATAAACGGGTTAGCTCAGATGATCCGAAAGGATAACAATATAGTGGATTCTTTCATAAATAATCATAAACATTTAAGGAAATGTATAAGAATATATCAAAAGAATTTAATCCTAAAATTCATAATAATAGGGAAATTATAAATCAAATAATTTCATTTACTTATTCTAATGGATATTCTACTAGTTGAATAATGACACATAATATCAATATCCAATTTCATATTGATAGAATGCATAATGCCAGACTTCATAACCACATAGGCAAGGCATCGTTCCAACACTACAAATACGATTTTGTGAAGTCCTAGTGTCAAGATGCAAGTTTGTCTCATGTTACATACCGATTAATCGACGAGCTATAGCAGGCTCCACCGGTCACTTTCTATGTCTAATGCATTTATCATATGAAATGGGTTTAAACATACCATTAACATTCATATTCAAACTGGTATAAAATATTTGAATACATTATCTATAAACCAATAGTTGTATAAAAATAACACATCCATAGTCAAATATATCAAAAACCATCAATACAATATGGATGATTTGTATCATAAAAAATCCACTTGAAACAATTTTAAAATCCATCAAAGGATGCTGACATTGATGAAATAAAAAATTTTCAAGAGAAATATCTCTCTCTATTTTTAAATCAATTATAGGTAATGTAATTATAAAAGGAAACATTTTTTTTAAAATATTCTTTTAATCATGTACGGGAAGTATTGATGGTTTTATAACAATGGAAAATAGCTTCACCTACTATATATGTTAAAAAACATTCTCTCTTTAATTTTGTCGAAAATATTTTAACGGAACTTTTTTGGAAAAGATGGAAATATTCCTTTATAAACATTTTATAAAAAGTCCAACATGAGTATAAATGACTTTAACCCATAGTCTATGAAATAGTAAAAATGTTTTGAAATATATTTTTTAGAAAAACGAATGTGGATGATAAAGAGGTCCCAATAGATACACATGTATAAATAAGTTCAGATAATGAAGATATTGTTGAAATAACCCTTAACATGTAATTTTACTTAGTTGATGGTGTGTTAACCTTCTGTATAATAGTTAAAACAATTTTAATATATTATACAATAACTATATACATTAATATGATATCATATATGATCCTTTAATATTTCTTTGTTAATAATATTTTAGTAGTATCATTATTTCGGGTGTTAACTGATTCATTTTACTTTATTTGATTGGTTATGTAAGCCATTATTTTATGGATTGGATGTATTTGATTCATATATATAATGATATTATGTTCATAATCTTTGTTATTAATCATGAAATGAATGTTGTTCTAGAATGATTATAATGGGGAATTAATCTCATCACATTCGTGGACACTGTAATCCGTACGTACTCATTAGCGAAAATATCATTATATAGATGGTGAAATCATATGTAATTTTATTGTATATCATATATATATAATCATTAAAATTTTATATTTATTATTTAAATTAGTTATACTCATTATTATACCCATCCAAAAATGAAGAGTTTGAATAAAAAACAACACCACGATGTGGAGACGGTAAGTCGTATATACGTACATATAGTGACTTGGTCCTTTATAGGATGGATAGAATACGGAATATGGTTATAAAATATTTATATTGACATCATAGTATATATAAGAAACTGGATGTATTATTTTGGTTTGGAAAAAACAAAGAATGTGGAAGTTGAAAATGAAAAGAAAGGAATGAAGGTGGTTAAATTATTACCACTTCTTCGAGTGTTTTTTTATTTGATAAATATGGATCCATAGGTTGAGTTTATGATCAATGTAAGGAATCCAGTATTAATTGAAGGATTTTGGGAAGGTATTTGGGTAGTTTTTGTCTAAACCAAATATATTTGGAGGTGTAAAATTAAGGTAATGGGACGTACACTTTTATAAGATAGGTGAGGGTCAGTTTAGAAAAAAAAATATTTTTTAAAATAAAATCAATTTAGGTTTATAATGGCACAAAAATTATTTATTACAAAGCTAAGGTGGGTATGGGTCGAAACCCTATCACCCAATAGATTTTATATAGGTTTAGGTTACAATATCAACCTTATATTTTAGATTTAACTCTTAGTTAAATAGATTGACATTTACAATGTCTCTTTTTATTTTTATATTATATGGTGAATAAACATATTATAAACTTCCAAGAGAACCCCAAGTGGTTAATTATTGATATATATAACCATATAAAAGTCATTTGGTGAACCTCATATTTTTGGAAATATTATATCATCTAATAATATAACAATGGTTCTGAAAACTCAATTATTTCAATTTTCACACTATTAAGTATTCAATTTTTTTGGAAGCCCTAGAAACTTTATCACATCGAATAAAATTTATTTAATAAATCCTAAAATTTTATATTAACCAATAGAATTATCTTAATTCATTAAAATACTCAAATTTCATTTATTTCGATATTTATAATATCAATTATTTTAATCATTCGTCAATAATTTGGTTACTACAACATCATTGTGTCATAAATAAATGTAATTATTTAAAATATAACAATTTTAAATAAATACCATTATGTAGGATACCATTTTTCCTTTATAATTAATATTTATTAAAAAATTTAACTTATTTGTAACCCTGTATTAAAAATGGTTTTGTTATTAATCATTGAATTTAACATTCCTAACTCTTCTTTAAATAAAATAATAATAAATGTCCAAATCGAATTCAAGTGGACCAAAGAAGATCATATTTTCAACATGTGGTTGTTTTCGGTATAATTAGACTTATCCAATATTATTAGGACATGTGTTAGGGTAATTATAATATCATTTTTACCCTTAATTATCTAATTTACTTTTTACTGTGGTAAATAAAAGGAAAAAGTTATTATTCTCCAAAAATTATTTTCATCTTATGGAACCAAATTTTACTAATTTATTTCAATCAGGACTCTCAAAATTATGAAATTATACTCATAAAAGCGACAATGTTTACTTTCATGCAAATTTTCAAATTCTTTTAGAAGGTGGGTAATAGACGGTCAAAAGTTCAATAAACTTTTATATATCTAAAATTATTATAAAAAGCCACCAATAAAATAAATTGAACATATATAAGTATTATTTATCTATTATTACCTAAAATAAATTAAAATAAAATAACTAATTATTTAAATAAAAAGTTGTTTTTAAACAATAACGCAGTGTTTTTCACTATCCATCATAAATTGAATGTTTTAAGAAAAATACCAAAAATTCACGCTAAGATTTATTGATATTCTGAATTCAAAAATGAAGTCCATGTTGAGAAATAAAATTTATCATATTCATAATGTGGGTATTAGTATTCATTGTGGTTATTTTGATTGGTTTTGGTGTGTTAAAACTCCATGTTGCGTACAATACAAGCTACAACATTATTAAAAGGGATATGTACCGAGGAAGCTTGGGAGGTTTCATCATACCCTCCTTCAAATAATTGTGTCCTCAAAATTTCTATAATATTATATCACAAAAAAATTCAGGTTGTTCTTAATCAAAAGATACCTCTTTCATCTTATGATTTTTCCCAAGAACGTTCAACAAACGACTTGTGTAGTTTCTCAATAGTTGTTCTCTAGTATCAAGAATTGTGATTGGATCCTCACAATAAGACAGATCAGGTTCCATTTATAGTTCTTCACAGGTAAGTAAATGCGTTGGTTCAGGCATCCTTATTCTCATCAATGATATGTGGAACACATCATGAACTTTGGAGAGACTTGGGGGAATTTCCAAATTATAAGCTACAACTCCAATTTGTTCTAGAATTTTGAAAGGTATGATGTACCAAAGGAATAAATTTACCCTTCCTACCAAAATGTATAACACCCATCAAAGGAGATACATTCTATAAAGCATGGTCCCCTACAGGAAATTCCTAATACATCCATCAGTTATCGATATACCTCTTTTTCCAACAATGGGATGCTTTGATGTGGGTTTGGATAATCTTCACCTTTTCCATTATTTCCTCTACGTGTTCTAGGCCTAAAAGTTTTCTTTCACCAACATCCTCCCAACATGTTTAGGTGCGACATCTCCTTCCATATAATGCTTCATATGGTGCCAACTGAATACTTTAATGGAAGCTATTGTTATAGGAAAATTCTACCCAAGGTAAATATTGATCCCACATACCATGAATGTCATGTGATCTAGTTATAAACTTGAGTTATAAGGTTTGAATAGTCAGTGTTGATTTTCCACCAGTTTGAGGGTGGTAGGCAGTGCTCATAGAAAGATCAGTATCCCAGGACTTATGAATTCTTTACTAGAATCTTGATGTTAAATGGGGAAAACGATCAAAACAAATTATAGGGGCACACCATGGAGTCTTACAACTTCATTAATATATAGTCTTGGCAGATGTTCATGTGCTAAATCTTCTCATATAGGAATAAAATGTATTGATTTGGAAAGATGACCAATAATGAACCATATTGTGGCATTCCTTCTAGGAGTCTATGATGTCCCCATGACAAAGTCCATCATAATATTATCCCATTTTCACTCAGGTATGGGAAGTGGTTGAATGACTTCTTTAGTATGATTCCTTTAAGCTGTCTCCTGTTGAAAAACCATACATCTTGAAAAAATATCAGGAATATTCCTTTTTATGTTGTCCCATCAAAATTGATCCATCAAATCACTATATGTCTTGGTGCTCATTGGGTTTATAGTAAATTTGGAGCTATGAGCATCATCCAACAATTCTCTTTTTAGATTAGGTATGTTAGGAACACAATGTCTCTTCCCAAATTTCAAAATTCGATCTTCATATATTAAATCCCTCAATCTCCCATCATTCACAGCATTAATATTCTTTTAAGACACTTCATCATCGGTCTAAGAACTCTTTATCCTTTCTAGTAAATATGGTTTGGAAACCATTTGAAAAAGTATTGATGTTTCACCTTCCATGGTTTTTTGGATATCCATATATACTAGATCCATGAAAATAGGATCCCTTTCAACTCTCATCTTCTTCAAAACTCCATAATACTTTCAGCTCAAAGCATCTGCCACCTTATTTTCCTTCCCTGAGTGGTAGTGTATAGTCAATCATAATCTATGATTAGTTCAAGCCATTGTCATAGCCTCTTGTTGAGTTCTTTATCTGAGAAAATGTATTTAAACTTTTGTGATCAGTACATATCTCACATTTTTCACCATAGAGATATTGTATCCATATCATCAAAGAAAATATTACACCAACATACTCAAGATGATGAGTGGGATTTTTTTGTTCATGAATGTTTAGCTATCATGATGCATAAGTAATACTTCTATGATTTTATATAAGGACACAACCAAGTCATTTCTTGGAAGCGTCACTGTAAATAAAAACCCCATCATTCTTCGATGGTAGAGTCAATATAGAATCACTTACTAATATTCACTTCAGTTCATTGTAACATTCATCACACTCATTTGTTCAAACAAATTAAACCCCTTTGCATGTAATTATGGTTAATGTGTTTTCCAATCAGGAAAAATTCTGGACGAAGCGACGAAAATAACCTCCTAACCAATAAAACTGTGTATTCCATTTATACTTTTCAATGATGTCTATTCTTGTATTTCGCTTGTATTAGAAGGGCCAACATATATTCCACCCATTATGAAAATATGGACATGAAAAGTAATATCTTGAAACCTAAATTCACACTTGGTAAACACCCAATATAATTCATTTCATCTGAGGGATTTCGGAATTGTGCGCAACTAATTTTCATTATCTTTGTATCCTTTTGAGTATAACAAGATATAATCAATAAATAAAAATACAAATTTCATCAAGATATTACTTGAATACACTTTTCATTAGATCCATAAAGATAGAGTGTTCATTAGTCAATCCAAAATGCATTACTGTAAACTAATAATGCTAGTACCTAGTTCAAGAAGCTACTTTCCAAATTCCTGCCTTTTTTCACACACAACTGATGGTATCTAGATCAGAGGTCAATATTTGAAAAATATTTACCTCCACGAAGTTGATCAAATAAATCATCAATGCGAGTTAGGGGATAATTGTTCTTTATTATTGTAGCATTTATCTCCATGTAATCAAGGCACAATCTCATAGATCAGTATTTCTACTTAATAAAAAGGATAGGGACTCCACATGGAGAAACACTAGTGTGAATAAATCCCTTGTTACTCAATTACTCTAGTTTTTTCTTCAGTATTACTTATTCCAAAGTTGTCATTCTATAAGGGGTATTCGATATAGGCCTTTAATCATGAATTAAATTAATTGAAAACTCAATTTCTCATTCTTGAGTATGTCCATGAAAATCCCATGAATACACATCAACATATTATTGAACAATAGGTATGTCCCCTATTCAAACACAATTATACTCACCCATAGTTTTTCATTCTTCTCTTCCACAATATTTGAATTTAGTAGAGCTACTAGGGGTGGATCTAGATAAGAATCTGGTGGTGATGTTTCCTCTCTAACGATAAGGTACTCCTTATCATCATAAAAAATTGTAAAATCCTTCTTCTTAAAATAATTTATTACATTATGGTCCATAAGACAAAACATACCAAGGATTATAAAAATTTAAATCAAGGTTATGATGATGAGAGCAGAAGATAAATAACATTTATATTCCCTAATGTGAACCGATTCACAAAACATTAATATGAAGATACATCCCTTTGTACATTTTAGTGACAACTCCCTTATTAATTAAAATTGAAAATATCTAATTTTCTAATCCTATTGGGATGATATAAAACAATGCAATGATCTTGAATCAATAAAATCATTTTCTAAACATAAGGAAACCATTAAATTACCTGCCACTACGTCTTTTGGAGCTTCAGCCTCAACATTAGTGATTTCGTAAACATGGAATTTAACCCTTCTCCTATTACGAGGTAAGATTCCTTGGTGCTTAGGACATTCATTTGAATATATCCCCTTTTCACTACACTTATAGCATTCAAATTGATAGCATCTTTCTTCCCCTTTCTATCACAATCTTGGTGTCCTTTTTCACTACACATGTCATAGACTCCCATTCCATTTAAGAATATACCAGGGTGTTTCTTCCCACATTTACTACCGGTTGGATATTCAACATTCCCCATTTTCCATTTATTTCTATTTCGAGAGTGTTCAACAGATCTCTTATTCTCTTTCTTTTCTATAAAGTCACAGACATAGAGAATTCATTTTCTATCTTGATAGCGCATAAGACAATATAGTCATATGATGAGAAGGATTGTGATACTAATGATCAATGGATTAATGGTTTTAACCCATCAATCAATCGATTAATATCATGTTTTGGATTATGAATATAATCTTCTGAATGCCTTGCTAACCTTGTAAAGATAGCCACATACTTTGCAACATTTTCATTCTCCTTTTCCCCTAGAATTAGAAAATTTCATTCCATATCCCCTCGATGGTCACATGGAAAGTAATTTTTTTATGAAAATATCTTTAAACACTCTATATTCCATGTTTTATACATCATTATCTTCCATTGTATTTTTTATTAATGAAAACTACTGATCAACATCTCCCGTGAGGTGACAAACAGCCATGACACCATTTTCCCTTTCACTAATCCCCAAACATGAAATATTTTCCCTATGGAACATATTCTCTGCTCAAGTACTAATGGATTTGTACTCCCATGGAATTTTGGTGGTTGTTGTCTCATGTAGTAGTATAATATTGATCCTCCACATCTTGGTTCAGGGTGCTCCATATGGGTATGGTTATTATTCATAACATGAGTCAGTTGTCCGAGTATTGTGACAAAATGTTTAGCACTGGTTGCATCACCAGCTCCACTATAATTATCTTGAGTAGGAGGGAAATCCCTACATGTATTACGTGGGATGATACTATTTCCATTTCTTCCACTATGCACCATTTCTATATAATGTCATACAGTATAATAGTTTATGAATCGTAAAACATAATTCCAAACTTGTAAAACACTAATCATAAATTGAACTATTTATGGATATAATCCATAATAATAAAAATGTTTTCTCAGAGTATGTATATACTCATAAATCCTTTATAATCGTTTATATTGAAAATTTGAATTATCCAAAGAAAATCCCCTGGGAGTTTCATAACCATAAAGCCATCAAGGCCCATTGTCGTGTACAAGGATACCCGTTGTTGAAGCCTGAAACTCCTTGTCAGTGTATTAACTACTAGGTACATCTATTCCAGATCCACCTCTACCCACTCATATCCAGAAAGGGATGTATTTGTTGGGAAATACAAAAAATATCTACATTATCAAAATTCTAGTATGTTCTTCCATACAAATCTTAAAATTATATCATTGTATAATGTGCCCAAATCAGAGTTTATCTTAATCTAGTATCCAAGGTTTGTATTAAACATACTATGATATCAAATATAATGCCAAGTCCCCGGTTACCCATACTCGGTGCATTATTACATAACATTGGCATGATCACAAGGGTTCATGTCCTGAAAAACTAATCAGTTTAGTAACCTTGTAAGTACTATATGCATTCATAAGTTTTACATTACATTATAAAATAAAAAAAACATCAACACTGTCTCTATTGACCAAATTCATACCTCCTATACTTTCCTTGCATGTTAGTCATAATATACTTCTTTGCATCCTAGGAAAAATTAAACATAGAGAGGTTTGAGCTCAGATGCTCAGTAAGGATAACAATATAGAAGAAACATTCATAAATAATCATAAACATTTAAGGTAATGTATAATACTAAAAAATACTTCTAAACATAAACATCAGTATAATATATATAAAAAAATCAAAAAATTCCATTTACTTATTCATATGGAAATTCTACTAGTTGAATAATCACATGTAATATCAATATCTAATTTCATAATGATGGAATGCATAATTTCAGACTTCATAACCACATAGTCAAGAACTTGTGACTAGAATGCTAATAATATTTTATCCAGCCCTTGGGTGGAGACACTGGTTTGTCTAATGAGACCTACCGATGCATCGAGGAACTATAGCGGGCTCCACCCATCACATACTAACTCCAATGCATTCCTCATATGGAATGATTTAAATATAACATAATCATTTGTATTAAAACTATCATAAGAAATGTCAAAAATTTATCCATAAACATGAATGGTAAAAAATTAACAAATCCAAATTCAAATATATCACAAAACATTCAATTCAATATGGATTATTTGTATCATAATAAATCAACTTCAAACAAGTTTAAAATCCATCAAAAGATGTTGACATAGATGAAATCAAAACTTTTTGACAGAAATATATCTTTTTATTTTGAAATAATTTAGAAGTAATGTAATTATAAAAGAAATAATTTAGTTTGAAAATATTCTTATAATCTTTTATGGGAATCTTTGAATGTGTTATAATGGAAGAAAATAGCTGCACCAGCTGTATAAGTAAAAAAACATTCTTTCAATTATTTTATCGAAAAGGTTGTAAAGGACTTTTTTTTGGAAAATGAAGGAATGATTCCTTTATAAAAATTTTATAAAAAGTAAAAAATTGGTATAAATTACTTTAAACCATAGTTTATGAAACAGTAAAAATGATTTGAAATATATATTTAAGAAACAGAAATTTGGATGATAAAGAGGTCCTAGTAGATACTCACGTATAAACAACCTCGGATAATGAAGAGATTATGGAATTAACCCTGAACATGTAATTTTCCTTATTAGATGTTATGTTAAACTCTTATATAATAGTTAAAACATTTTTATTAAATTATACAAGAACTCTATTATAAATATGATATCATATACGATCTTCCAATATTGCTTTGTTAATAATATTTTCATAGTATCATTATTTTGTGTGTTAACTGATTCATTTTCGTTTACATGTTTGGTAATGTATGTCATTTATATTATGGATAGGATATATTTGATTCATATAATAATTATATTATGTTCATAAACATTATTTTTAATCATAAAATGAAATTTATTCTTGAATGATTATGATGGGGAATGAATCTCATCGCGTTCGTGGAGACGGTAATCCGTGCGTACGCATGAGAGACAATATCATTATATTGAGGGTGAAATAGTTTGTAATTTGAAGGTATATCATATATATAGAGTCATTAACATGTTATATTTATTATTTAAATATGTTATACTCATTATGATACCCATCCAAATAATGAAGTGATTGAATAACAAACTACACCATGACGTAGAGGCGTTAAGCCGGACGTACCCACATATGGAGACATTATTATTTATAGGATGGATAGAATAAAAAATATGGTTGTAACATATTTATATTAACATTAAATTTTGTATAAGGTACTGTACTTATTATATTTGTATGGAAACAAAAATGTAAGCGGAAGAGGGAGAAGAAAAGAACTGGAAATATGGTGGTGAAATTATTACCTCTTCTTCGGGTGTTTTTTTTATGTTGATCAATATGGATATTTCGGATGAAGTTTTGATCAAGTTAAGGAATACAGGATTATTTTAGGGAAGTTGGGAAGGTATTTCAGCTGGTTTTGGCTGATCCGCGTTGCTTTGGAGGTGTGAAATTAAGAGGAGGTGGAATACTCTTTTATAAGAGAGGTGACGGTCACTTTTGGAAAAGCTCGACATATTATATTATAATAAAATCATTTTTTGTTTCTAAAGGTTAAAAATTTATTTCTTTTGAGGATAATGTGTGTATGGGTCAAAAAACACTCAACCAAAATGTTTTAGATAGGTTTAGGTCACTATATTAACCATATCATTTAGATTTGACTCTTAGGTAAATAGTTTGTCATTTACCATGTCTCCTTGTATTTCTATATTATATGGTTAATAAACAGTATATAAACGACAAGAGAAACCAAAGTGGTTCAATATTGGTATATCTATCCTTATATAGGTTTTTTTGCCGAATATTATTTTTTTAAGAATATTATATCATTTAATAATATACTATTTTTTTTTAAAAACACAGTTATGTCAACTTTGACACATTAGAATTTGATGTTTTTGAAAGCCATATAAATTTATCACTTAAAATAAATTTATTTAATCCAATCTAACATGCCCTATTAACCCTTTAAATTAGAGGAATTCATCAAAAGCATCAATTTAAATTTATTTTAATATTTATAATGTCAATTAATTTAATCATTCATTAATAAGGTAATTACTGCATCATCATTGTGTCCAAAATAAATTTAATTATATAATCTCTAAAAATTATAAATAAAATATCATTATTTAGAAAATACGTTTAGCTTTCCAATTAATATTTATAGTCTAATTTATCTTATGTGTAACCATGCAATAAGGTTGTTTTATTTATTAAACATTGAACTTAACACTTTTAAATCTTCTTTATATAATATAACAATAAATTTGTTAATCTAATCTAGGTGGACCGAATAGGATAATATTTTTATTCATAAGGTTGATTTTGGTCGAATTAAACTTATTCAATATAATTATGACTTGTGTGGGGTAATTGTAATATCATTTTTACTCTTAATTACCCTACTTACTTTTAACCGTGGTAACTAAAAGTCAAAATTTACCCTTCACCAAAAAATATTATCATCTTATTGAACCAAATTATAAAAAATGAAGTCAACCTTCTCTCTCGGAATATATAAATTCAACTTATATAAGTGGTAAAATTAGGTTTTAGTTAAATTTAAAAAATTCTTCTTGAAGGTGGGTAAAAGACAATAAAAAGGTCAATAAAATTGTATATATCTAAACTAATTCTAAAATGTCTACAAAAAATTACATTGAAAATATATAGGTATTATGTATCTATTTTGACCTAAAATAAATTAAAATAAAATAACATATTATTTAAATAAAATGTCTGTTTTAAACAATAACGTAGTGTTTTTCACTATTCATCAAAAACTGGAGGTTTTCATAGAAGTACCAAAAAATCACCCTAATATAATTTGGATATTGCGAATACAAAGAAGAAGTCCATTTTGAAAAATAAAAATATTAAAATTACAAAAATTGGTTATTACTATTCATATTGGATAGTTTGTTTGGTCGCGATGTGTTAAATCTTTATGTTGCGTACAACGCATGAAACTACATTATTCAATGGGAAACATACTGTGGATGCTTGTAGCGTTACAATTTATTTATCTAAATTAAAATTAATCAGGATTATTTGTTTATTAAGAACAATATTAATTTCTAACAAATCATTTAATCCCTAAAATAAAAACACATTATTCAACATATCCTTACTAAAACCAAATTGGTAAGCACAAGTTATTCAATAGAATACATTAATCGATAATACCTCAATAGAAACTATCAAATTTGAACATAATTAATTCCATATGTTCATATCCCAAAAAACATCATCTTATATCTCCACATCATATGATCATTATTCTAAAATAATCATTTATATTAAACAAAATGTTATATATATTTCAATCGAATAAAATGTATCATGAAATATCTATAGTGACTTCAAAATACAATTAAATAAAAAATAAAAGGGGTATATGATAATTTTGACATATGATAAGCATAATAATAATAAATCCATGATTTTATATAAAACTATTAAATTAATGGAGACAAATATTATTCCCAAATTAACACAACACATAAGTGTTTCATTATTCTTATATACAAAATACCCTTTTTAAAAATAATTCCCAACCATAATTCATGAAAAAAAATACAAATATACTTCAACCCTGTTACATCAATTATTTGTTATAGCATATTACATTCCTTAGTGTATGTAATAACCCTTATTTTAGTGAATTCACATTGATAATGGCCTAGTTCCCAAAATATAGGACATCAAATTACATAGAAAACTATTTCACTATGACCACCATTTACACATTGAAAACATAATCTCTTCCATTTTAGATATTCTTATTTGTGATTCATACCACCATATAAAAATATTTAATTCTAAAGCATCTTTCCTACATGGTCTCCACCACCCAATCTCTTTGTGAACTCTTAACTTATATTCCTTGATGATTATGAGAGATGATCATGGTGTTGGATTTTAATCATATATAGTGGTAAATAAAAATAATGAATCACACTATACTTTACTCTTTCTATCATCCCAATTATTTCTCATCAAAAAAATTTAAATCACATTAAATATTATCCAAATACTATATGGTCTCTTTAATTAACTAAAACCATAAAACCTATAGTGATGACCATTATACAAAGTGATAGATAATATAATCATGAAAATTCATTTTTAATATGTAATAATAAAGAAAAAATCATTTAAATATAAGGATCTTCATATTTAACCATTGGTTTTCATGATCATTGCATTTTAAAAAAATTTATGATGTTTTAATGGGTTTTTATATTTTCAAATCATATCGCCTTTGATTATCAATCTATGTGCAAAGTAAATCTTCTTTTTGTGTACCCAGTCATACTCGAGTAAATGAAAATGATTGTTTTTTTATGAAATTACCACTTGGTAGATTTACAACAGAACCACGTCCTATTATAGTATCCCAAAAGGATGTAATTATATAAAAACAAATCATTCTACACTTCAGAAAGACTGCAAGATATTTTTTTATACATTGTATTATTCATAGAAACATCTCCATGGTTCTCACTAATGATTTTGTATCCTATACGAAAGGGTTTACAAAACCATTCTTCTCATGTCTACTATATATCCCCGTGCCTTTTAATCAAATTATTATATGACCCATAAACATAGATATCGAATAATTTATTATATGGATCATAAAGGCATAGTTTATTTTGAATATTATGTTCTTAATACATTATACATGGTATTATTATTTTATTTTTCATATATTGATGCTAAAATATATTCAAACACATTAATCTTCTTGGGATAAGCTATGGAATCCATGAGTAATGTTGTGATAAAAAAACCAATATGGTAAAAAACATGAAAAAGAAATATAACATATAATTGAAAAGTAAATAATGATATCATAAAATATAATGCTTGTAATTAATTAAATGGAATAATAATACAATGAACACATCAACATATGATCTAGGTATCATTGGAAATGTTGTAGCAACATAAGAAATTACATAAGAATAATTAAAAAGTATATTATAATATAACATGACATAGTGTATAGAGTCCCACAACGGATTAGGTTTACTTCAGTATCCAATACATGTCTTCTAATGAGATTTAACTTTTCCAAATGCATTGGAGTCCTAACTATATGCACCCATAATAACATGTTCAATATATATTTATTCCACAGAATGTAAATCATACATATATATTAACATAATAGTTACCCATCGAATGAAAATGGGATTTATAATCATACTTCATATGATATTACAAGTTAAATTCACAATAAAGGTACTTATGAAATGAGCATATGGAATGTATTACCCTATAGAAAAATTTATAAAAAACTAGTTATATATATGAAATATAATAATAAAAAAATTATAAAAATACTTAATATAAAATTATTTTTTTAAGAAAATAATTTCTTAATTTTTTATTAAAATAACATTTTTACTTTGAGCAGCATGAAAATATTTCACCTTAAATGAAAATTGATTTTTATGGTCACATTGAAATCTCCTAAGAAAAATATCCTTTCCATTTCGATAAAGAATTATTTAAAATTTATAAAAGTCTCAAAAGTGAAATTGACTTTTAAAAAAATTATCCATTTAATTGTATAAATGAATATTTAAAATACTGAGCAGTCCTAACTGTCGAAGAGTTTCGTTCTTGATGAATACAGGTAATCCTTTATATTTTTTTGATAAAAAATCAAAAATTTAATTTTTTCATAATAGTACAATTTTATTCCTTCTAAAATAATTTTTTAAAATCCATTTTTTTGTCAAATAAATGTAATCAATATTTGTAGATCATTGTTGATTTATTTAAAAGAAGGATTTGATAAAATAAGTGTTTCGATATAAGAGATAAATGATGTCATATTTTCTTAAAATAATTTCTCAACCATTTTAAGAACTAGAGTGAAATAAAAATATTACATGAAAAAATTATTAATATATATAGGGGAATAAAATTAAATTCATTTATTATATAACGATCAAGAAATTTTATTCAATGAAATTTATGAATTAAAAATCCTGATTAAGATAAGATTGAGACATAATCCCTTACCACTTGGATAACATTTGAACCATAACATCCTAGGACTATAATATATTATTTTTAACATAAAAAATGATATAATAATTATTAATGATATATTATGTAAAGGGAAAGTATAAACACTGGGAAAAATAAATTAGCGGGATAAATGAATTATTTTGTTGAATTAGGATGTTTGAGATGATACACATACCATGTTTGTATCATTGATTTCAGAGTTAATGAGTGGGGTGATTATATGTAACTTATTAAGGTAGAAAAATATTATTTTAAATACACTATAATGCAATAAAAATTTATTTATAGCATATTTTTCCAAAATATAAATAATTATGTTTATGTATGACACAATGAATTGAAATTGGGTTACGAATCCCCCTACCTCGCAATTCACATTAGTTGATTTCACTTTAACCTCGTCTCTATTCATTTTACAAATATGATTAACTTATAATAGGATCATATTATTATTTAAAAATTAATAATATATGATTATTTTAAAAATAACTTATCAACCATTCATTAAAAATTTATCTTTGTCCCTATGGTTTCAAGAGATAATTGTATTATTTTATCCTGTAAATTTTGTAATGAATGTTTATGATCCTAGAGATTGGTTATTGTTAAAAAAAATAATTATTATAATTATATTAGTATCATTTTTTATAATTATATAAATATTGAAAATCATTATTTAATTGTGATCATGGAGAATGAATCACATTGCATTACAGTGAAAATAACTCATACGTTAGCATGAGTGACACATTTATTTATTGAATGGATGATAAGGTAAAAAAGATTATAATATATTCATTATCAATAATTATTTATATGTTATCAATATAATATATTAACATAAAATTAATCCCTATTACATTCCATGTAATGTGTAAGATAAAAAATAATCACATCGCTTGGTATGGCGGTAGTCTTCCTTATAGGTGATCAACATTATCACATTCTCTGTGGAATTAATTTTATGAAGTTATATATGATATCATAATTAAAGAATTTTAATTATATCATAAATTCCATATATAAACTTTAGAAAAATCATTGTTTATAGTAGTGATAATCAGTGATAAAAAGAAAATTATGTTCGTTCGTGAGGTGGTAGTCCATCGTACACATGATCAATTGTTTCATCCCCCATTTAAGGGAGGAGGAGATGGATGTAGTACAAAAAAATAACATGAACATATATTAGTATATTTAATATACTTTTGTTATTATATATTCATGATTTAATAATTTATAAATAAGCTGAATTAATAAACAAAAAAAACATGGTTAAGGATGAAATCTTATCTTCATATTCTTTTTAGTTTTCCCCAAACCCTTCCAATGATAACTTTTTTTAAAAACCAAGGCTTCTATTAGGATGGTACGAAATTAGGTTTGTTATTTAGGTTGGTATTATCCAAACTAGTGGGTTTATATTGACTTTAATGTAGAGGATATGGGGTAACCTTTTATAAGTGGTGGAGGGGACACAATGTGAATTTTTTAAATTATAAATTCCACCTTTGTTATAATCATGAAAAAAGGCTCCCATATGTAAAATTTTATAACTATATATATATATGGCATATATAGTTTTATTATATAATTATTATAATAGTTTTTTTAAATTTTAAGCCTTATAATTTTAGTTTATTTCATTAGAAACCTGGTTTGTACGTTAAAAATGATAAATAATTTTTATTTTTTTCCCTATATATTATGGAAAAAAAATTACCTCAAAAAATACAAATTATTCTGAATAAAAATTTTCAATCCAATTTTCAAATTAATATCACATAAGTGGTGAATATTAATTTAAAATTAATTCTGTAGATGTGTCAAAAATATAGTTTTCCTAATGATAAACATTTTAATGATAAAATAATTTTCATATTAAATTTGAATTTAAAGTTGATTATAATGACATCGTTTTTTTTAATATTATATAATTAAACTAATTTTTATTTCAAAGCCACATTAAAATTAAATTTATAATTTAAATTATATAAATTAATGAGTTTTTTAATAAAAATAATTAAATGTCACAATTAATCGGAAAATAAAACTTCATAGAAAAATACCTAAGAATAACCCTAAGATACGTTGGATTTTAAAATTTAAATGAAAAAGTTAATTTTTTTTAAAATATTCTAATAGTAGTAAAAATTTGGTTAAATTATGTCTACAATGCCCAAATAAACCACCAATTATAATAAAATACAAATTTTTCATAAAATAATCATTTTCTTAAAAATTATTATTATTATATTTATAATCAGCATATAACAATTTAATTTATTTCATTAAAGTGTAAAAAAATTATTTTTATATTTTTTTAGTGTTATTCATAAATTTCTAATTAACAGCTATGTTTATAGTGACCCAGGCTTAACAAACATAGACATAACATCATTTTAGATGAATAATCATCACATTGAATATGTACATTCTTGAGGACTATAATAGTTTAGTGTATTTGGAAAATATGAAGAAAATATTAAATCTTGTTGAATGATATTCAATATTTCCCATAGATAACATTTCCTTTTGTACTTCTAATTTAAAACATTCATCACAACATGGGAAAATGAAATATAAGATAGGGGTCAGCTTAGATGCTTAGTAAGGGTAAACAATTGAGATACAAATGAGAATATGTGTATTAGAACATGATTATAAGATTAGAATAGCATTCCCCACATATCAAAGATCAAAAACATGAATCATAGTATAATTAATAGTAGTTCATTTGATATGAATCATAATGAATCAATTACATAATCCTTGATAGAATAAGGTAAGATTAAGACATGGAATTTGTGGTAGAGACATAATATTATATAATATTATTTCAAGGATACATACTGAGACCATAATAAAATATTAGGATTGTGAATATCACATGTGTACTTGATTCATTCATGGGACTACCTCTTATATACCCTCATGTTTTAGTCTTGGGATTGGATCCCATTTACCGCCTGGTTATGAACATAGGATTCCAACATGTTTCTAGTAGGGGATTCCCACCCATGGACCCTCTTATTTTGGTATTGGGATTCCCACAAATGTACCTTCTTTTTTTGGGATTGGGATTCCCTACTGTGTACTGTATTTTTATGGCTTGGGATTCCCTCATGTGTACCCTCTTGTTTTGGGCATGGGATTCCCTCATGTATACCATATTCTTTCTAGATTAAGATGCACTCCTCATTCACAATTAACATACCCTCTTATGTAACATTTAAGATCATAACAAATTTATCATTACTTAAGACATTGAATGGATATATAGGTACCACTTTTTACAAAATTTAATCATACATGCATGTGCAATAGGATAACAAAACATTCATCACATTATGACCCACATAAAGATGTGGGTTTCCTAAAGATCATTTCATAACCCATGAAATGAAATAGGTATCATAAAATTTTCATTTTATCATTGTTAATTGTAATATATATGTCTTGTTATCATACTATCAAATAATATATCATGAAAATAATCGGGTATTAAATTAATATAACTCATGGAAGATATACGAATGTCATCAACATCATTAAATCAATACATACACCATTAAATAAATAATTTGAATGGTATTCTTGGATCATATCCCCTGTCAAACATAAAATATAATTTTTTTCATATTTGATGGAGAAATATTTTTAGTGATCAGAAAAATTATTTCTTTATCATTTGTTTGAGAATAATTATCATAAAACAATTTCAAAAAATATTTTCTTATAATGAAAAATTTACAATATCATTTAAAATATTTCATCTGGAAAATATAGTTATTTCAATGAAATGATATTATTGAAATATCAATCATTTTTAAAGACCATTTAATTTAAAAAATCTTTGAAAACATTAAATGGAATATAGAAATAATTTTTAAAACCATTTTCATTTAAAAAAATTAAAACATAAAACAAAGGCTTGAAATGAGTATGGAAATATTTTTCTAGAAGACAAGTAAAAGATACTTGAAAGTATTTTGAAAAAAATACCATGAAAATAGATAAAATGGGATATAAATTATTCAACAAAATTTTAAAACATGAAATAATTTTGATTTTTTTAGTTAACATTGTATTTATGTAATAGAAATTTCTGACCGAAGAGAGAGATTATTTTTAATATTATTAAAAACAATCATAATTATATTACATTCCAAATATTGGATAAATGGTACCAATTCATGAAGATATAATTAATGGAAATAGTATAACAAAATTAATCTATTTTATTTGGATATGGGTTATAAGATTCCATCAATGGAAGAATTATAGTAAACAAGACTGATAATCTATTTGACAGTACCAGTAAACTATTACTACTTTTGAAACATTGAATCTTAATTTACATGATATAATAACATTAAATTAATATTAAATTATCATTTAATAATTTTATTCATGATATAAAATATCATGATACATGATATACACCCCATATAAAAATACATGTGTATAACATGACATGTATCTCAAAGAAGGAAACTTGATTCAGAAATTACATTACTGATTTGCTAACTTCATAACCACAAACCTTGTTAAATAGATATAATTAAATAGATATTTAAATACCATAAATTAATATATAATAAAAATAAAATAAATTCATGGGAAATATATATACTACAAAAAATCAATGAGTAGTTAATAAGGCATGTATCTCACAGATATAAAAAGTGAGATGAGAAACCCCTTAGTTTGAATATTGAATTTTGTTATTGATGTTAATACATAATATATAATAAAAATAAGTTATTATTCATCCAAAACATACTATTATTATTTTATCTAGTACCTTATATTTTTAGGACATTATATTACCTGTTTGTTTACAACACCAAGTAAATGTTGTGTTTCAGGTAATATCTGCTCTGTTTTTTGTATATGTTTTGTCTTTTTATTGTTGATCATATTTATTAAATCATGATTTAATTATTTTAAGAATGTATAAAATGATATATATATATATATTTATATATCATATATATTCATTATATAAATACTTAATATTTTCTATAAAATATATAAATTTGAAATGGAATACACCATTTCTGGGGGCAGTAGGATGTGCATACACATAAATGATGATTATATTTTATTATCGCATGAAATTAAATGTTAATGGTATATATATATTATCATTAATTTATAATTATTATTTTATATATAACATAAAATTTTACTATATCCATCCTTAATAAATTCTATGTAAATAGAGATAGAATCACATCGCATTGAGGATGTGGTATTCTACACATCCAAAAACAATGTTGTTATATATACAAAAAATATAAAGAATGAAGGTCTATTTTATGTAATAATAATATAATAAAAAATAAAAAATAAATATTATTCATATTGAGTAAAAAAAATTTGTCCATAACAATTACCACCATGATATGGGGTAATGGAAAAACATACTAGATTGTTTAACAAGGCAATAGTCCGTCGTACACATGAGTGGAATATTTGGTATCCATTAAATAGATGTATGTTTATGTGTTTCTAGAATGGCTATAATAAAAAAATATTTGTATATATAAGATAATTATTTTGTTATATAATCATGGAATAAAATATTTTAAGGGCTGATGAATTAAAATAAAACTAAATAGCATGTTCAATGGTGTTACCACTTCTTTGGGTAACTCCTCTTAGTTTGCACCAAAGGGATTCCTTGATTAGATTTATTCCCAACTGGGTGATTATAGGATTAATTTACGGATGTTTATAGTATATTAGGGTGTATGTTTTCTATGAAAAAGGGATTTATATGATTTAACAATGAGGTCGAGTGATTGGCCTTTCTAGTGGAGGAGGAGTGTCATTCATCTAAAAACATGAAGAAAGAATACAACCCATATTTTTACAACATAATTTCAGTGCAATAATGTTAAAAATCAGATATATAGTAGTATTGGGAAAACATATTGACATCAAATGTATTGTTGACCAGTTTATGTGTCATTTAGGTCCTATGCTTAAGGTTTAGTTCATTGTTATGATCATTTTTCTCTTAATCATACTAATTAATTTTAAAAACATTTAGTAATATTTTTTTTGTAAAAAACAAATTTTATGTTATTATAATTTATGAATTATAATTTTTGAAATATGGAATCTATTTTTCCAAATTTAAATCAAAAAAATTGGGATATATCAATTTAAAATTAATCCCAGAAAATTAGATTACCTAGCAGGGTTTTAATGTTAACATTTTCAACAGATTGAAATGATTTAATATCCAATTTCAATGTAAAATTGAGTTCAATGTAATAAATTTGATTAATTGTTTTAAATTGAAGCTAATTAAACATTAAAATCAATTCAATCAATAATTTAACCCAATAAATTATTTAGACGAAAAGGTAGTTCTGAAATATAATTCAACATTTTTCACTATTCATAATGAAATGAAACTTCTCATGAAAATAAAAAATACTGACCAAAAGTAAATGTTAATACTAATATACCAAAAATAATTTTTATTTTATCAAATAAATATTATACAATTTCCAAAATTTGTATTTAAAATGATTTCTACTTTAATAGGTGGAAAATTATCTTTTATAAACACAAATATTTTCATTCATGAAATTGATTTAATCTTATCTAATAATATTAAAATCTATTGGATGAGTATAAAAAATAGTTATTTAATTTATAATATATATATATATATATATTTAATGAATTCATAAATTATGTTTTTTTAATTTTTTGGGATAAATTGTGGTTTTACAAAGAAAAATATTTTTCAAGGAAATGTAATTTATTAATTTTTGAATAGTTCATACATTAATTTCAAACCAATTAATAGACAATTGATTAATATTATATACATGTGTATATAATATTTTAACAATTTATTTAATATTATATGTAACATCCATTCCAATAACTTGGTGGTATCTATAATAATATTTTAATAATAATAGTAATAGTATATTGTTTTTCGTTAAACATTATATTGCGTGTAATGGAAGCTGTCAATGGAACTCAGAAATTTGTTGAAAACAATAAAATCTTAGTGTTTTATATACCATAATCTAATTATAATGTTTCATTTAGTGTAATAATAACTTATAATATAATGAAATTAAATCAACACATAGTGATTTCATATAACATAAATTATATTTAGTGTTGTGTGAAATAAAAATAAAAACAAATATTACATTAAGATGGATAAAATTTTGAAAAAATATTAGGGTGTCACATTTTACAACCCTCGAAATTAATTTCTCCCTTGAAATTTATCTGGGTTATCAAATTTATAATACCTAAAGAGTCTTTTCATAGAAACTAAAATCGTTAAAATGAATACTAAAAATCAATTACAAATTGAAATTTTCATCAATAAAATTTTCCAAAAGTAACTCATATGTAGATGACAGTAGGTTGAAAGTGAAATCCTTGAAGTACAAGAAATGTTTAAATAGTCATTTGGATTGATAAAGCTCATGGATCCAAATATTTAAGGTGATCTAGTCATAGATAACAATAAAAATACCATAAATTTAAGAGTCATTAATATTTTCATTGATATCATAAAAAAATATAACAATAAGACAATATTTTATTTTAATATCCCTTTCTAAATGATAATATGATTACTTGATTTAATTCCATTCGTAATGAACTATCTGATCCTATAGTTTTTCTTTGCTCAATATCCACTTCATCAATTACTCAATGAAATGAAGTTGATTTTTTTATTCAGGAAGAACTAAAATATCATAAGATCCATAAATATAATGATAATTCATTTCATTTGTCTTTATATAAAATAATAAAAATGGGTTAGCACATGTTATCCGATATTCCTAAATCCACATCTTATGAGATAATACATTAATCACTAAAACCTCGTCCTATGTTTAACATACACCTTTCCTTAAATTCTTAACCTTGTAACCATCCCGGATGATTAAAATACAAAATATTAAAAATATGGTAACTAAATAAACTCATCATTGATCCCCCATATATCATAAATTAGCTCTTGGATGTCACTAAACATTAATCCCATGTTGGGCTTTCAAGGAACATTATCAGTGAGATTTCAAATTGTCATATTCTCCATTATAGGAAAAAATTTGGATCATGGATCGTGCATCACCTTAAATATGAAAATGATATTATAATATGCATATATGGAATGTAGAGATCGATTAACATTTTCAAAAATATTATGACGATTTATATGATATGGAGGAGGGACCATGTGAATCGCTCAAAGA
Organism: Viscum album; assembly: GCA_963277665.1. Taxonomy (NCBI): domain Eukaryota; kingdom Viridiplantae; phylum Streptophyta; class Magnoliopsida; order Santalales; family Viscaceae; genus Viscum; species Viscum album. Next base: position 1,425,921,522 of record OY728122.1, on the reverse strand, counting down.
GTATGGTATATCTTCCAAGATCATGTTCAAGTCGGTGTACCCATAACATATTAGGGAAGTTGGGATTTTCTAGGAATATCCTCTCGATAGACTACCAAGGTGCACCTATCTCAAAAATTATAATTATGAAGGTAGAGTTTATAAGATTATTGGGAGGATCATGGCTCTAATTTTAATCTTTATGAACTAGTTCCACTCATTTGGGGGTAGTATCACAGTGGAAATTACATTTTTTCATCTATTTCGATGCATTCATCTTATGATATTATCCCTTTGAAAGGGCCTATATCTCATATTGAGAAAATCTTGAACTCTTTCTTATTGTACTATAGACAAGAGGGAAAGATTCATTGTGCATCATGACACTAGATATATAGGACACTTATGGAAGGTGGAGTGAATCTTCACACTGTGTTAAAGAGAATTTGAGCAATTAATTCTAATATTTCATGGGGCACAATCAAAGGAATGTATTTTAGGGTAATATTAATTAATAATATGTATGGTACTGATTGGTGAAACTGGTGAAATTTATCTTTCATTCACTTTGCTTTAATTGAATGCATGTGTGATTATCTTACCGTTCATGATAACAACACCATATGGGTGATTGGTATAGGTGAAATTTGATACTAGAAAGACAACTGGGATTCATGAAAACTAAATTTTCCTGGATTCCATTTTCCAGAGATCCCTTTCACCCATGGTTGACATCCACCGGTTTTCATTTCTATAACTCTTGATGAGAAGAAAAGAAACCTGTTCAAGTGCATTAATCTTTCAAATGAAAAAAAAATAATTATTTTACACTAATATAGTGTATTGAGCCATTTTATCTCCTCTTTTATAACATCAAGCTGCACTAGCTAGAGGGATGAATTTTGGGTGATCCATATTTAGTGAAAATATATTCCCACGAAGCTGAACATCCATGTTTTGAGGATTCACAAAATATCCATCACGATGAACGATAACATTCAAAAGAAATGCCTCCAAATATCATCATATTTCATGTGTTACATAAATACAATCTTAGAGTTAGCATGGCATATTTTCATTGAAATAGACTAGTTGAAATAAACATGGGACTAGGCTGGAAAATAGATGGGAGTACAAGTGCAACATGATAGCAATCCATGATACCTCTCCTTGTGGTCCCATTAAACTGAGAACCAACCATGTGTCAGTAAGCTTTATGGAATGAATTTTTTTTCATTGTGCTGGGTTATTTGGGAAATGAGAAACAAAGAGCATGAAGGAAGTATAAAGTGTTATATGTTTCTAATGTTTTTTATTCATTCCTTGATGGTGGAATAGAGTTTCCTTAATACATTTATGGATTTCAGTGGTGCTCATGTCTATTAGTGACGACACCACTAGGAATGGTAAATGGGATAAGTGGAACCCTCCAAGACATAGTCTCTAAGTAAATTTGGATGATTCTTCTGTTTAACTCATTATAAGTGGTGGTGGACTGGTTCGTGATGACTGGAGATCATTAGGTATAGGACTCAATGCCCAATATGGTCTGGTAAACCCCATTGATTCTGAATCTAGATCCATTCTCAATGAGATTTCAATCTATCATGATCACCACATCCATATCTCTATAGTTAAATCAAACTCCAATCAATTGGTAAGATTTATACTCTATAAATATTGGACCATGTTGTATATATCATACATCATTAGGAAATGAAACATCCTGCTTCACCGTGACATTGAAATACTACAAACATGGAGGGGGAAAATTTGCTACAGATTCTCTTTCCAATAAGGGGATTTACATTTATTGATTTAATATTTATGAATGTCTTGTGTATATTCCTTATTATAGCACTTCTTTTTTAAGAAATTATGACTTAGGATTGTACAAATTTCTCAATCAATGATTTTGTGGGTCCATCAATAAAAATATATTTTCTGTCAGTCATGTCATCATCTCTTTATCCATATAAAATATCATTTTTTTATCACAATGAAATTTTTTTGGGTCACTTTCCCTTTATGTCATCATAATAATTTAATATATACATGAAAATTCTTAAATAAAGACTAATACATAAAATCATTACATACTTCTTAATTAATACCCAATAATTTTTGAATTCCAAAACATATACACCTCAATCATATAACTTTATTCTTAAATCACTACTCAGGGTTCATGAAATTATAATTTTATACTTATTTCCAAAAATATAATATATGAATCATGTATTAAGGTTCATAAACATGAATGTAATCATTCTTCTTACATTTAATTTAAACAATACATGAACAACATAACATACCTTTAATATGTCATTTGAAGTCCCTTTATCTTCAATAGTATAATTAACACTCATAACATCATCCTAATTTTCTTCAGGATATTTCCACACAAGAAATCGATTTTCAAAAAGCCCATACATTCCACATCAGCAAAATTCACTACTAACCCAATTAATTGAAGTCCATGCCATTGACTAAAACTAAAAATCATGGATTGAGAAATAATAATCATATAAAAAACACATAATAATGAAAATAACAAATAGGATGTTTAAATATTGATAGATAACTTTTAATATGTGAAACCTTAGGGATTTAATGAATCACAAAAATTCAATATTTATCTAGGTCCTTATGATGTTTCATAAAGAGTTTGCGAGTTATCGAAGCATATCCCCTTGGATAGTCAAACCAATTGTTTAGTAATGAATGATGCCAAAACCAGTTCCCAATTGATTCTAGCACAACATGGGATTTTCAGTTTTGTTACACCTATGTACATCTGTGTTCGAGACAAATCAACTTGTAGAATCTATACATGGATGTATTTCAAGGAAATCACTCGCACTGTCGCTTCTAAAATTCTAGAACATTTTACTATTCATTATCTCATTCTTAGATATATCCATATATAAATCCCTTGACATACATATATAAATATAGATAGGGATCTGGGAAATTCTTTTCATCCTAGATTCAAAATTTTGGCTAATCCATTTCAATAAAACCAAATATAGAGACCCAAGATTAACATATATTTATATTACATCAATTAAGATGAATATATAGAACATTAAAAAATTACATTCCCAAGGAAAATAATATTTTAGAGTATTTGGAATCATGGATCAAAATATTCTCCCATGGTAAATGATCATATATGTTTTCCACAACGATCTTCTCCTTTAGCACTTCTACTTTAAACTTTTTTTCATTGCCTGGGAAAAGGAAACCAAAGAAAGGTGTTAGATTAAATTCTTAGTAAAGTAAAAAAGAGATATTGACATGGGAATAAGGGTGTGAAAATTTGATCATAAAATTAGAAGACCATATCCTTCATATCAAAGATAGTAAACATGAATCAAGTAAAAAATATGGTATGATAATAAGAGAACAACTGAAATGGAATCCAACACATAATCTATTAATTCAATACATAGGAATAAGGCATGGAATTTGTTTCAGACACATATTCTTATAAAATCTAATGTCAAGGATACCCATCAGGACCGTTATAACATGTTATGTTGGGTCTAATCACATGTGTACCTGCTAAATCATTGGGATGAACTCCCATGTACCATCTTTTGTTAGGCACGATATCCCCTCCTATGTACCATTTTATTTTATCATATCATTTCATATGGAAATAGATATCATAAATACCATTCCATCAAAACATAGATCATTCAATAATGAATATTAATGGTATTAATTGATCATTTCCTCAATAAGGAATAAACTATAACAAATCATGTCATCATTGATGGATAAGTATTTTGAAATATTACATAAAAATTTTCATAAGAAAAAAGAGTTTCATTTAAAATACTTTTTGTGAAACCATTTCAAAAATAATTTTCTTATAAAGATTTACTTATAATTTCATTTAAAACATTACTTGAGGAAAATATATTTTCCACTTCAAAAAATAAATTTGAAAAGATAAATCATTCTAACAACCATTTTATTTTGAAATATATTCGAAAACATTCAATGGAGTCTTGACGGTATTTCGAAAACAATTTTCATCTAAAATACATTGAAAAATGGGAAGATGGATTGAATTAGTTTGGAAAAACAGTTCATAAAAACGTATTATTGAATATTGAAATTATTTTATAAAACATTTTCCTTGAAGAAATATATAATTATGTTAAGGAATTAAAAGACACATTTACAAACTAATTTCATTTTTAAACCCATTTTTAGAAAGAATAAAATTGGAAAGAACACAAATTTCTCACCGAAGAGAGAGATAATTACATATTTTCTTTATAAAAATATTAATTATATTAAGTAAAAAAGAGTGGGAAAATGGTAACATTAAATTAATTAAAAATTAACTACCATAGTATAAAAAAAGTCATTAGTTTTCTAGAGATATGGATAATAGGATTTAATTTTTGGGATCATAATCATAAACAATCCCAATAAACAAATAGATTTTTACAATAAACAATTACCACATTGGTAACATTGAATCATACTCTACATTAATATTAAAATATCAAGAAAGCAGAAGATTCATTGTATAACATGAAAAGGTGTAATATATATACCCCATCGAAAAATATTGTTGTATAACATGGCATGCATCTAAAATAATGAATCATGAGATAAAACATTCATTACCGATTTTTGTAACTTTTGATCCATAAACCCCATGACTGAAAGATAATAAAATAATTTAGTAAGAATTCATAAATTTATTTATAATTATAATATAATATAAACATGGGAATTATATACACCATATTAAAAATGAGAGGGGAATAAGGCATGTATCGTGGGGATTTATAGAGTGATATGATAATACCCTTACCTTAAATATTGAATTTCATCAAAGAAAGAAAAATACCATGTAAAATAAATATAAGTTAATAATAATTATACCAACGAATTATATTAATATATATATAAAAAATAATAATTTTTATGACTTTATATTATCAATTTATTAAAAACTCCTTGTTAATATTTTGTTTCGGGTAATATCTAATTTGTTTTTCGTATATGTTCAGACATGTTATTCTTGTTCCCATTACATAGATTAGGGATTTCATTTTTTGATGAATGAAAAAATATTATTTAAATATAATATATATTCAATATACAAAGAGAGAAAATAATATATAAAATATAAAAATTTTAAATTCTATACACTTTTTATAGAGACGGTAGGTCGTACGTACATATGAATGTTGTTTCTGATTTATAGTATTATTAGAAGACTAGTAAATTATATATATCTATATGTTTAATAATTAAATTATAATTATTGTTTGATATAAATATTTTAATTTTATTATATATATTCTTAATACATTCCATGTAATATTGGAATAAATCGCACCGCACTGAGGAGGATGTAGTATACATATCCACAAATGAAGTTATCATATTTACAAAAAAAATGGAAAGCATGAATGTATGTTTTAGGAAATAATTTTATTAGAATAAAGACATAAAAACTATAATATATATCATATAAAAATAGTAAGTCAATCAAAATGCCCACCTTGAGAGGTTGTAATATAAAAACAAACCACATCATTTCTCCTGGTGGTAGTCATCCATACACCCGATTGGTTAGTTCATTACCCAATTGCTGGAAGTGAGTCTAATTTTAGGTTAAACCATTACAATAAAAATATATAATTATATTGAGTAAAATGAGGTTATTATATAATCATGGAATAAAAATTACTCTAAGGGTGTATAGTGAAAATAAAAAATAGCATGTGGAAGGATGATACCTCTTCTTTGGGTAACTCATCCTAGTTTTCACTGAGGGGACTCCATGATTGGATTTCATCCCAAAGGGAAGTTTATAATAGAATTCAGTGATTATTAGAGTACATTTGGAGAGATTGTTTTCAAGAAAAAGCTCTTGAGATATGTAAATTAGTGGGTTTAACGACTTGGGTTTTTGGAAAGGGTCAAAATCTGTAACAGGTTTGAATTTTCCAATTAGTGGCTATACTACTTTTTGATACGTTGATCATAACTACATTCCTGTGTTTTTTTTGTACTTAAATGGTGTTTTTGGGTTGGTTTAGAGGCTTGGAGAGTTTCTCATGTGTTAAAAAGTGTTTTAGGAGTGTCAGAGGGCTAAATTCATAGTTTTTGGGAAACAGTTGCAGGAACCCATTTTCGGGAAAATGTGAGAGTCAGGACGCACAACAATATGGATATGTCTACAGAATTGTAGAAGGTTTTTGAATAGTATATTCATTGTTTTTATAAAAAAGTGGGGTGTCATGCTAGAAGGAGGTTTTTAGGCTGTGGTATTCGTATGGATGTCACACGGCTTGGAAAACAGTGCAGGTAAACCATGTGGCCATCTAAAGAACAACAAGTAACCGTTTTTCACTAAATTCCATATTTCTTTTTTCCTCACTTTTTCCCCCTCCTTATTGGTCACATGGATAGCATGGGGTGAGCCTCCCATTTCTTGTCCTTCATCCATCTTCCCTATTGGTCTACCATTTTTCATTCCGTCAGAAGCTATAAGAATCACCCCAATAAGGCTAACCCCACACTACCTCTTATTATTTGATCATTTGACTTATATACCAGTATTACAGTTCAATCCAATTTCTGGGTTTAATAAGGGAACTCAGAACTATGTCAATCTACATTTTTATTCATTGATATCAAAAATTCATATGTCTACGAGTATAATGAAATTGGTGTATGCCTTGTTTTTTTTGATTTTGCAGACTTTTGGGTGTTGTGGACTTTAGGGTGTTTTTTGGTAATTTTGAGTAAGTCCCCTTAATATCTTTTATTCCACAATAAAAAGATAATTAAACTGATGGGATTACATTATGAATTCCTAATACCTTTTTATATTGATCAAGTATGGGTTAGAGGCCATCATTCCTTATGGTATTTTGACTAGGGGCTCCAAAATGGATTAAATTGAAATGGTTAGGTTTGATTTTATTATTTTAATATAGACTAATTATATGAATTAGATCCATTCAAACCTTCATATTGAATTTATATATTATATATTATGTAAATTCAATCTTCTAAAATTGAATTGCCTGATTTAAGAAAATTGTTTGAAATGAATATATATGTAATTGTTTAATTGCTTGTAATGAGACCCATGGGGCCATGTTGGGAATTGATCAGGATGTATTGGGATGGCATGGACATCAATATTGGGTTTCAAGGAAAATAGTTGAGGTGGAAAGACAATAATTTAGTGCATGACCTGTGATATCGGGATGGAAAGACCATCAAATTTGAGCAACATGTTCGTAGAGGACTGAGATTCCAAAGATGGGGTGGATTAGGTACTTATTTGGTGATTGATGATCTCCTATGATTTCCAAAGAACCAATTGAGTCATGTGCACATTGGTTGAATATGTGATGAGTTGCACTGAACAATTGTGAGGGTAGAGTTCACTAATAGTTGTGGCCTAAGTATTTATGGTTTTGGGGTGCTTTCCATAGGAAGACACATGGAAGGAAATGAGCCTTTGGATGATAGAAATGAGGTGATTGGGTAGGCATTTGTTGCTATTCATGATTGAGGCCATGGACCTGGGTATTTATTTGATCATATACATCATTGTTCCTATTTTTTGTGTGACATGGGATGACCTGAGCTTTAGAGTGGTGTTCCTTGGGTCTGGGACACTATTGTTTGGACATGCCTTAGGTATGTCGGTACACTGAGACATGAGGTTTCAACAGGAATGTGGTGCTAGGATATATGATTGGGGGGGGGAACTCGAGGGATTAAACGGACATTGTTACTATATTTGTACCATGGTACATGGTCCACTGACTCTCATTAACTCTAAGAATCCATCATTGGCTGATGTAGGTGAAACTCCATGGTGGCTACTGAGCTCCAGTGGAGATTAGAATTATTATTGAACCATACTGTTTAATTTTCATAGTTGTTTATATATTATTAAACACATATAATAGGTACACAACATTGTGTGGAATCCTACTGAGATGCACCAAACACCCTACACGGGTCCCTCAAGATGCATGTATAGATTATTCTATTATTTAATGGTAATGGAGAAGCTTCATGAGTTGGATCACAGAGTTTTCGGGCATAGAGATTGGTATGTCCCTTGAGTTCATGCATTGAAAGTGTTTTTTTCTTTTTTCTTTTATTTTCATCATGTCTATTATATGTAGCTATCATGGTCTTCCATGGGACGTACCATGAATATTGTATTGTACAACCTCACATAGAATGAATGTTTTTCTTGATTTGTTTTGAGCGGCTACAAGTGATTTTCTCTCATGGTGTACTGTTTACTTTCTATTAATTTTTTTTCTATATTGCATCTGATATTTATTTCAATATGATGTTCTTCTACATTGTGTGTCTGATTCAAGTCTATCGACTCATTTATTTCCTCTTCATGTTATCTTATTATACTCAGACCATTACATTATCTATTCCCCTAGGGTATATACTCCCCATTATAGCTGTTTACATCCTCACTTCTAGTCTCCAGCATCTGGAATTTAGTGATGTGCACCTATGTCTAGTGGCACCCGGTCCGTTTGCACTATTTGGGAGGTTGTTCATGTTAGGGATTCTATAATTGGTACCAAAGGAGATTCTTTTCCAACTTTTATTTGAATTAATATTTGTGGTTCTAGTAGACTAGAGAGAGGTTATTGTCAGAACTGGTTTTCGAACACATTCATGGGTGCATGAAGCACAATGTTTGAGTGATGGATTGAGTTATATTGGGCATGTTATAGTGTTTAAAATTTCATAGATTACAACTTACCTGATTTCCATATTGTATTATCACATGGTTTGTAAGGATTATTGGTCTTGATACGTGTCCTGTGACCCAGTTACATAAGGGAGAGTTGGACCTTGGTCAGGTAAGGCAAGGCCTGTTTGTTTAGATTTTGATAGGAACTTGTTCAGGGTATTTCAGATTAAAAAATTCAGGTTTTCATTGTGAAGTGTTAATAAAATATTAATAATATCAAAAAAAATATGTTTAAATGATTTTTAAATGTGAAATGTGATATTCAATGATTTATAATGTTTGTTTTTGTGTGTGTTTGTGTGTATGAAATTCCATTTTGCATTAGGTTTTGGCCAAGATCTTATAGGAGTAGGCTGGTTTTATAGATGAGGTGATTTTGATCACCTCGATTGGGTGACTAGTACATCGATTTGAGTAAACAATTTTTGTTAATATGGGTATGACCCAAGTAAATTGTGATACATGGATCTCTCGAGGGTGGGAAAGGAGGGGACAATGCTGGGATATCATGGGTCATGGATGCGGTAGGGGAGAATAATGGTAGTTACAATAAATTCCCTCTTTACTAGTTTCCCTATCTATGTTATATATATATATATATATATATATATATATATATATTTGGATGTCATACCATTTATGGTATTCAGTGGGTTCCTCCTAGATGCCTCATATGGAGCGTCAAGCGAGTGATGATATATTGTCATGGGAGCATGATCAGGTTTAGACCCCAGAAGGCTTGGTAGAACATGAGATGCATGTACATGAACAGAGATATGATCTAGTTCAAGATCTTCTGTAGGAAGTAAAAATGCTATGATTTATAGCATTTGGGTCATTGCTTGATGAGCTTCTCCAGTGAAGCCTAATAATTGTCCTACAGGGGATCGATAGAGGTGCTCAGCGAGTACAACCTTCAATTGCCTATCTGACGAGTGAGTCCCAATTTCACAAGATGCAACTTTTTCAGGGTACGGATGGTCAATAGGTAGCTAATAAAAAGATAGAGAGAATGAAAGTGATTTTCAATAATCTCGAGATGCCTCCAGGGTGAAGGGTCATACTGGCTATGAATATGCATTGAGTCCCAGCAATGTGTTGGTGGGATATGTAGGTTTAGACTCCCAGACACAAGGGACTATCCTAGAAGGACTTTAAGGACAAGTTCATCAAGAACATTTTTCCGGATGTTGTAAGGGAAGAGAGAGCATGGGATTTCTTAAGACAACACTAGGGTAAAATGTCATTCATGGACTATGTATATACTTAAATTGAGTTTTCTCCCATTGCAAAAGGTATAGAAAATGAATCCTGAGGGTGAGGAGATTCAAAGATGGATTACGACATGCCATCAGTGATAATGTAAATATAATTAGGCTATCATTCTACTCATAGGTAGTGAATAAGGAGCTCATAGCTGCATGTAACCTGACTTACTTGTCCCATTTGGTTGGGCATCATCTTCAACTGATCATTTAGTTGGTGGGAACTAAGGTCTATATAAGTTATAGCAAGGCAGATAGGACAATTACCCATCTAGATCACCACTTGGTATATTAGTAGTGCATTGATTTTATTTTAGGAAACTGGGGCATGTTTGGACTGAGTGTGAACATCCTCCAAAGGAGCATCATGTAAGTGGATATCTTGGTCATCTTGAGAGGTTATGCATAAAACCTACTCAAAAAACCATTAGGTAAGATCTAGGAAAAACTATGGAGTCTGGGGTCACATCAATATGAGTACAATTTGAGGGTAGTTGAGGAACATTTTCACACGGAGGACATGGAAGAGAATTTTGGACTGGCCATGGAGTCAGTTGCAGGAGGCTTGTGTATCACTGCATGGGGTAAAGGCTTCTGGAAGATGTGTGGCAGGCCAAGTTCATTCCATGGACCTTCTAGGGGATGAACATTCTGTAGATCCAATGATGGTTATAGGTATGATGAGAGAATGGCCATGATTCCCTTTTTATTTCTTGTCATGGCCTTTGGAGGCATGTCCATTTGGACTGCACGAGGTGCATAAGTTGTATATGGAAAGACTAGAAGCTTGTCAATGGGTTGGAACTATCTTGGTTATGTGGTAATATATATATATATATATATATATATATATATGAGGTTCTTAGAATCAAGAGAACTGATGGATGCAATTTTTGAGGTTCTTAGGCATCCAGGAATATGAGGGATGTGGGTTACATATGTTGCATTGGGCATCAGGGCATCAAGTATGTGGATAGTGATAGAGGTTCGAGGAACAAAATTTATTTTGTGCATCCAGAGGATGAGGGACCACATTTTATCATGGGTTCATGTGCTCAAGGAGGGAACTAATGTAGTGATGAATTTTATTGGGTGATTGAAACAACATGGGATCACCTGATAAGGTTAATGGGAGATGATGCATCATTGGAGGACCAAGGCTCCAGAAATATGATAATGGACCTTTATGTGATTTATGTTTTTATTGGGTTGAGTCCGGGTTAAGAAATTATTAATGTCGGGATTCCCATAAGAATTTGGCATGAACCCTTGAGAACAAGGTAGTTTGGAATATTTGTACTAGGTTGTTTTTGTTCAGAACAATCTCTATGTTTGGTCTGATAGCTCATGGATGATATATGTTATGGTTGGGATATTGTAATGAGCTAGTATTTTGGAATGTGTAAAAATCCCCACCCAGATTGAATTTTTAAATTAATGGTTATTCAATATTTTGATTCATTGATTGGAACTCAAATATTATATTTTTGTCGGCATCAAATGGTGTTTTTGGGTTGGTTTAGGTGAAAGATGTTTCCTCAGGTGTTTGGAAGGGTTTTTGGGAGCATTGGAGGTCGAAAGTCTTTGTTATTGGTATGTAGATGTTGGTTCAAGATTTCAGAAAACCATGCGAGTCAGGGCATATGCCCTTGTAGAAGAGTTTGAAAAATTTCAATGGGTTTGTGCATAGTGTACACATGGTTTGGAAAAGCGTGTAGGGTGGTCGTGCAATTCTAGGTTTCTTATTCAGTTTCATACGCATGGTTTCCATACAGTTTGGAAAACTATGTGGGTGAACTGTGCAACCCATTATATAATGAAAACACTATTTTTTATTTATTCTTTATTTATTTTTTCTCATTCTTCCTATACTTCTTGGTCTCACACCCAATAGGGGGTGAACCACCGCTTCCTTCTCATGGATCTATCATCTCTGCCGTTCATCCTTTCTTCAATCCGTTAGATGCTATTGGTTCAACACAATTAGGCTAACCTCATGAATACTACTTCTTCATTGATCCTTCATCTTATAGATAATTATTTACATCCAATCCAATTTCAACATTTTAGAGGGCATATCAGATCAACATCAATTCTCTATGAATTGGACTTCAATATCAGATGTTTCTATGACTATGAGTCTATAGTAGGTTGTTCATACCTTGTTTTATGTTTTTGGAAGAATTTTGGGTGGTGCAACCGTTTCAAAATTCTTGGTATTTTGAGTGAGACCCAATCATATCAACCGTTTCGTATTTAAATGAATGTAGGACTTGGTGGATGTTGTTGGAAATGCCCAATACATTTTTTTTGACAAAGGCTAGGTTAGAGGTCCCTTCTCCATGGGGTATTTTGGTTGTGTGTTACAAAAGTGTTTAAATTTATTTTTTTACAATGAAAGGTTTTCTTCAATGTAATGTAGATTAATTATGTGAATTAGAGGAATTCAAGTCATCCATTGCATATTTTTATGTTATATAGTTAGCGAAATTTCATCATATTAAATTCAATTGCATGATTAAATTAAATTATTTGAATTGAATATATATGTTATTTCTAAATTTCCCGTGATGATACCCATGGGGTTGTGATGGGAAATGGATAGGATGTGTAGGGAAGGAATGGCCATCGGGATTGGACATCATGGTCATATGTTGAGGTAGACTGACTATCATCTTTGTAATGGACTGTGATATTGGGATGGCAAGGCCATCATATTTTAATGACACTTTCATAGGGTCACGAGGTTCCCTAGATGGTTTGGATTAGGTAATATTTAGTGATTTCCTCTCACCCATTATTTCCATGGAACATATTGAGTATTGTGCACTCATGTTGACTCATTCATGAGTTGGTTTTTACAACTCATATGGGTAGAGGCACCTGATATCTGTAGGTTGCATATTTCTGGTTTGGGGTTCTTGCCATAGACATCCACATGGAAGGAAAGGAGACTTCGATTGATATAAATAAGGATATTAGGTTGGTGGTGAGGCTTTCCAAGATTAAGGCCTTGGGAATAGGTATTCTTTAAGGATAGACATCATTGTTCCTCTGGTTTTCATTCCATGGGAATACAATGGCTATAGACAAGGTGTCCTTGGGAGTGGGACACTATTGTTTGGGTGTGCATTCGGGACATCAGTATATTGAGGCATGTGGTGTTCAGAGGAATGTAGTGTTGGGCTATATGAATGAGGTGGAACCTAAGGGTTCAGTAGGACTTGGTGACTATAGGGATACCTTGGACCATATTCCAAGGAATATCTTTGCTTCTAAGATTATGGCATTGGTAGATGTAGGTGACACATCCTGGTGGCTACTGTGAACCAGTTGATATTGTGTTTATTATTTTATTGTACTGTTTACTTTGAATTGTGGTTCAAGTATTCTTAATAAAATGCATTCTTGGTGCACACCATTTGGTGGTATCATATTGAGATTCTTCTCACACCATACATGGGAACCTTGGGATGCGTGTAGAATTTTTTACTTTATGTACAGGTAAAGGATCATCTTTAGGTGTAGGATCATAGTGTTGTTTAGCATTGAGATTGGCATGGACCTTCAGTTCCTACCTAAAAAAGTTTTTTTCAGATTTATTTTTGTTTAATCATTCTTAATATATATAGATACTAGGGTCTTCCATTTGAAAAATTTTAGATTTGGTATTTTATAAAATTCCATGGAATTCATTCCTTACTTTTTTTGGGTTTTGAGTGGCTATAAATGATTTACATGACATTTTTTTAATTTATAAAATGGTTGTTTCTATATTGATTATAATATATATTTCTTTTGGATATTAATTATCTTTAAGAGTATAGTTTTATTCTACTATGTAATTTATTTCTATAGCATGTTATCATCTTATGCTCAAAAAAAATATTATTTATTCCTAAACGGTATAGCCTCCCCACAATAACTGTTCACACCCTCAATGCTAGTTGGAATCGTTTATAATTAGGTGAGGTTCACATAAGGCCAGTGTAACCAAACCAGATACCATAGTTATGGTGGATTTTTTGGTCGAGGATGCTATAATTGGTGGGGTGAGTCCCATTTTGTAGTGATGGAGGAGTGGAATTCCTTTATATTTTGTAAAATAGACTTTCACCCACATTTTTCAATGTAAAGTGGCATCAATAATGGTCAAAATACGAGTAATGGGAGGATAAGATATAAATATGAACATAAAATGGATTTTTGACAATTTTATAGATCATTTAGGTAATTATGATTCAGGGATAGTCTTTTGTTGTAGAAATATTCTCTTTATTGTTTTAATAAATTTAAATCACATTCCATAAATTTTTTGGTAAAAAACTAACTTCACATTATTTTAACCTATAAATTATTATGATTTAAAATTATTAATCCATTTTTTATATTCCAATCAAAGATGTAGAATAAATTATTTTAAATATAATCCCATGGACATGACTACAAAGCATTTATTTAAGGTAAAAATGGTCAAAAGATTGAAATGTTTTTATATCCAATTTTAATGATAAATTGATTCTATCATACTATATTGGATTAATTGATGTAATATTTATATAATTCCATATTATATCCAATTTAATATATAATTTCACCTGATCAATTATTTCTACGAAAGAGCTTGTTTGAATTAGAATTTAGTAATTTTTACTATTCATCAAAAAATGACAGTTCTCCGAAAAATAAAAAATAATAACCCAATGTATATACAATTATTTTGATTTTAAAAATTCTGTTTATTATGAAAAATTTAAATTATAATAGTGAGAAAATTTAATATTTAAATTTTTTTCCCTTAATAGTAGGTAGATTTACCTTTTAGAAATATTCATTTTTCTTGATAAAATATGATTTATTCTTATCTTATTCATATAAAATATATTGGATGAGTATTGAAAATATGTTTTTGATATACAATATTTAAATTTTATTAAAAAATTCATCAAAAGGTATTTGTTAAATTTATTGAGAAAAAATTGTGTTTGTTTATAGGAAAATAGTTCTCTAAGAAAATAATATTGTTTATTCTCAAATAGTTCTTACATTTATTTATAACTACATAATAGCCCAAATTTAAATTTTATGTACTTTTGTAAATAATATTGTAACAGTTTATTTATTATTTCTAAATACTTCAATTCCAATGTCTATGTTGTAGAAATAATAATATTTTAATAATAATATTAATAATATATTGTAGTTCATTAAAACTCATCCTTTCTAGTAGCACATGCTATCAAATGAACTCGACCTAGAATGTAACACAATACAAACTTTGGGTATCATGTACTAGAAATGATATAATTTATTCATGTAGTGGAAGCATAACATGGTGTTGCATTAAATGAAATCCAATCATAGTAATTTTATATAACAGAATCTATTTTAAGTCTTGTTTGAAATGATAAACATTTAAAAGTCTAAAATAATTGAAGAAAAATATTAAAAAACAAATAAAGTTGTTACAATATACTAATGACCACATATAAATAATATTATTTTTACATAGTATCACATTTCATTTAGACCCTATTTTTCATTCATTACATGGAATGAAAGTGATTAATTTTTGTTAAATGAGATATATCATAATATCATGGGTGGTTACATTTTATTATATGATTGGTTTTGCATTTAATATATTCTATTGACCATGATATTTTTTTTTAATCTCATGGTGTTACAAAAAATTATTTAAAAGTAATTTTTTAAATATGATTAATATAATTAACAAAAAATAAAAAATAATAAATATAACATAAATTCATTCAAACCAAATTGGAATAGATGAGATGGATTTTTATACAATTTATCCAAATTTAGGAACATACTTTAATTATTATAATTTTTTTGATATTATAATCGTAGAGGGAAAATTTCATTATCATTTATAATGTAATTCTAAAAATACATCCATGTAGGAAAAAAAACATGGTGGTAAAAATGAAAAAATAAGAATTGTGGATTAGTATCTCCTACTAAAGATACAATATATATTTTCTAAAAGACTATTTCAATGTTTTTAATGATTAAAAATATCCTCTTATGTTAAATTAAAGTTAACCTATTTCAATTTATTTATAGAAATATAATTATTTATGTGGTTTTGGGTACATTTTAATCCATAAATATCCACCATGTTATCACATTTTATTATCTCTCAAGAAATATTGAATAATTGTATTCCAACTATTATTAATTTTTAATATCAAAGTTTAATGTATAGTAAACATTCCATGTTAGTGATATAATTAATTTACTATATCACATATTTATTGAAATAAAATTTTCACATTTTCCCCTTTGATTTTCATTCACATATGGGATTAAAAATTCTAAATACTTATTTTTATCAATGTAAAATGTTCTTGGTACCTGACATATATATCATAAAATAAATTTCAACACCATTGATCTCCTCTTGGAATTTTTTAAAAAATTAATTAAAAAATTTAATAACTATGTGAATATACAATTTTCATCATTTAATACATTATTTTTTCAACCACGATGTTAATTAGGACTTTAATTATTTGGAAAATAACATATATAAATATATATTATCTTATTACAAATGAATCTTCCTGGTAATAGGACATTGAAATGTTACCCAGTAATCAAAATATTCATTAAATTTAAAAATTTATTAAATTAAAAAGTTACTATTTTGTATTATTCAAAAAAATAATTTAATGTAAATTTCTTCTGAAGCATTAGTAATACATTTTTTTATAAAAATTACATTGAAAAACAAAAAATTAAAAATTCATAATATTAGGGTCATTGTTAAAAAGTTATACGAAGAAAATATTACTATTTATAAAAATATATTTAAAACTTTTCTTATTATTTTTGTTCTAAATGATGAAAAATTGTTAGAGAAATTTATTATTGATTGATTTCTTTATATGTGTAATCATATTAATATCCAGGAAAAAATAAGATTTATTTCATCATTTTTTATTCTTTTAGTTTCCTATATTTCCTTATTATTATTTTTATCCGTTATATAGAATAAAATATTCTAATTGTAATTATGTCACAATGATATAAAAAATGGTTAATGAGTAATCATATTATTTTGATTTGTGCCAACCTCTTGGTCATCAATATGCCTTAGTTTACCCATGGTTTTTATCCTTTTCTTTCTGGGGATATCTGGGTGATTGGAGGCTGAAAAAAAAGAATTTTTTGGGAAATTGAAAAGGTGCAGGGTTATGGTGCATGGATAGTTTAGTAGTGTAGTAACTATAAGGTATTCCTCTGTGAGGTTTGAATGATATTATTCATGATTTGTGCATTCTTATAGAAGTAGTGAAACATTCCTAGAAACTGTATAGGGTGTTTGATGGTTTTCTAGTGATTTCACACTATTTTAGAATAGGTTTCCTAAAACAGGTACCCCTATAGTGAGAACCATGCACCCCAAGGTAGAATGGACAATAAGGTCTCATAATTAGTATAATATTGTCGCCTACCACATGAAACAGTGATACCCCATCCCAACTATTAAATAATGTCATTTACCCCATTTAACATCATCATACTAAATCATAAGCAACCCCAAATATTATTTCCACTCATTTTAACCCTTCCACAAGCCTTTTTATGTCTATACCCTTCTATTCTAGGTGGAAATCCATTGTTCATAAAGGACAAAATAGAGGTTTTTTTGGGATTTTGATATAGTACCCCTATTCTTTGTAGATTATATCTTCATATAATCTCCACTCATATTTTTTGTACACAATTAGGTTTTGAATCTATATATAATGGTTTTGATGGTGTATTGATGTTTTATCGTATGGACCTAAGATAATGAAGACCCTATCTACTATTCCTCTGTCTTTTTTTTTCAACGGTAGTTTGTTCTTCCTCCTTTTTTTGTTACTGTTTCAATATATTGGGTTAATTTAATAAATATTATTATAAAAATAATAAAAGTATATTGTATTCTCCATTTATGTGATTTTATATTTTTTTCAATGGATATCTTGTAATTTTTCAGTTTGTAATGGGTTTTGGCTTTATAAATGGTGTATTGAATGCAAATTATTTTGTAAAATTCCTAAAAGGTTCTTTTGATTCAGAAATTTGGTTTCAAACACTGAAATATATAGTTTTTGATTTGATTTTTTATATATTTTGATAATCGTTTTGAAATCAATTTTTAGAAGAATAAAATATTGGGAAATTTTGGTGAGTCAGCTATCGGACATTGGTGCCCCTAATGTTTGTGGCACCACTTAGGGTTACATTTCAGATATCGATAGAATATTGCAGGAAAAAATATTGGTTGGTACCAAAATAATCATGGTTTAGGCCCTTTTATTTCTATTATATATTAATTTAATCAAGGGTCTAATACAGTGACCTTTTTTATTTACAGTTATTTATGGCATGATGAATTTTTTCAGGTATTTTTCGTCATACGATTTTCACATGGGGTCGTATCATAAGATTTCGCAAGATGGATTTTGTTAGTGACATGTGTTTTCATGTTCACCATATGGATTATTAATATTTCTTCCTTCCTTGTCAATTATTATTTTTATGTTCATCGATTTTGGAATACTAATGGATTTTAGGAAAAAACTAAGTTAAATGGTTTTCATCTAGATTTGGATTTATGAAAATGATTTTTTATATAGTTTTCATTAATCTAGAAATAATCTGTTCTTGATATTATAACATATATAGCTCTATGGATGAATCCTAATTGGATTTTGATCACCCCCTAATGTTTCCATTAGGTGTTTATACATGTGGTTTTGTAGTATCTATGTAAAGGGAATGGAATATTTTATATTTATGGATTTTTTGTTCTTGAAACCATAAGGTCGTTATAATTTTGAGGTGAAAATAGGTCATATAGCGACTTGTTGGTCTATTTTGATTCATACATATCTATTTTATCTTATTTTAATGGTTTTGTATTTTTTTATCTCTTTTCTCCTCCATGTACTCTGGTTTTATATTATGTTTTAGATATATTCACGAATTTAATATGTTATCTTGTTTCACCTCACCTCCATGATAGTCTACCTCTAGTGACTTTCCTATTTTAATCGGGAAGGTTCTCGAAAGAACTGTAATAGTGACATGATCATCCTAAAGTGAATTATAACTACCCGAGTGTGGTTTTGTATCTTAGGTAGATATGAGGTAGGCTCATTGGAATTCAAATTTTATATTCATTAGCATACCATTAGAGCTCACATTTGTGTTTGAACTCGAGTTACACAAGGTTTTTGTAATTTGTTTTTTCAAAATTAGATATAGGAGTTTTTTAGTAATATTATTTAAATAGATTGGATGATTATTTAAATTTATTGGTTCATTCTTAAATAATTTTTTTTTCAACAAATTTATATTCTCTTTAAATTCTTCATGTTTAATAGAATGTATATTATTTATTAATATTAAACATAATATATTGGAATATTAATTAAATATGATTGTACATTATATTATCATTAATAGACAATGCATATGAAAAGAGATCATCCAAATATGAGTGTAAAAGCTTTGAGAAATGATCCATATGAGAATCCTCCAGTAGGCCATTCTTTGGTTGAAGTTATAACATGTACAATTTAGATGTTTGGTCATATTTGGTGTCATGATCATAGGAAATGTACCGGATAATGGATCAGAATTTAATAAGAAACATCCACAAATATTACATGGTGATAAAGGACAACAATAATGTGAGGAGTTGACTAAGCTTTTTGAGAAGATATATAATTTATTGATGAATAATGAAGAATCAAATGGGGTTGTCCACATACATTCTCACAGGAGTGGGAAGGCTATTTTTTTACTCTATTGTGCAAGAAATGTTTTACAATGTAACTACATGGACTTATTTCATGAAAATATTCAATCAAAAATTATAACCTATAGTCTTATGTGTCGTGAATAATGAGGAGTTTATTACCATTGAGTATGATGAACCTTCCATTCTTGAGTATTTTACCTTCATTGTTGAGATGATGCATATAGAACAAGAGGTAGATATCAATGAGTGCATGTAGGCTTAATGGATTGATTTTGGACTATGTTTGGGCATCCATTTTATGTTGATTATCATTAGAATTATGACCATCATAGAGGTTCTTGATAATTTATCCTACAATGTGGTAAACTTAACTGGAAAGAAATGTTTGGGTGGAGATTCAATAGGCGTGGTTTTTATACATTGTATGTTCTGTAGTATGAAAAGTATGTGAATGGGTTGCCCATTTTCGCGAGTATTAATTTTAGGTGAATCATATGTATAGTTGAAATTTTTCTTCTATAATTCTAGAATTTGTGGCCTTACCAAGAATAACTATATAGGGAATCCTAATAAATTTTATTAATGTGGATTATCTATCCCTGTGATGTTTTTTATGAATGGATATACAAGGGATGTAAGGAAGGATACACCCCCACCTAGGGTACGATTGTTTTTACCGATTATTTAATTTGTGGTGGATCTAGTCGTTAGGCCAAGTGTTTGTACAGGTGTATAATACCAATTAACCTTGCATGAATTAGTTTAGGAAAGAGGAATCTTTAGTAGACATGGTACTGTTATAGGTATGATGTTTATTTCCCCTTATATGGTGCTAGATTTGTTTGATATAGTTTATAATCATTCCATTATGTCATAAATGTTTTTTTCCACCAAGGGAATTCAATTTTAACTTATTTTTTACTTGTTGTATCTTTCCACACCTTTGGGAAAGAGGTCTGAATTGGGTTTCAGGTGTCCCATGTGTTAGATGATTATAGCCTACAAAGAGGTGATATGTGAATTTTTAGTTCTTGATATTGAATTATTAGACTTGTTGTTTAAAATGGATTAGATGACCATATTTATCTCCCAAAAAAATATCTTCTTTGTGATAAATGTTTTTCTTCTAATGGGTCAGTCATGTAATTTAGGATGAGTGGGACTCTAGATCAAGAAGTCCATGACCGATTTTTCCTTATGATGGGGTAATATTTTTCTAGAATATATATATTTTTATTTATTTCATTGACCATTATTTGGAAATAATACTTCCTAACCTTGTGAGTGTAAAATCTAAGGAATATCTAGATTAATTTTTTGGTTTTCAACGAAAGATAGAGGTTTGTTTTACTATTGACCCAAACCCTAGTATGATTCATATTTAAATTCCATCTTATAAAATGACACATACTGAGTTAGATGGACACAATGTCTATCTTGGGGATCATTTGGCTAATGGACTGATTCATCCTAGCTAGTAAATCTCGTATTCTTCTATTTTACATACTAAAAAGGAGATGGGTGTCTCATGCATTGTGTAAATTGCCGAATGTTAAATCAGGTGACTTTTAGAAAAAATTTCCCTTACCTAGGATTGATTATTTTTAGACCAGTCTATAGGGGAATAACGGTTCTCAAAGATTGACATTTTTTCTGTGTACCCCAGTAGCGAATTTTAGAAGATTACATACCTATGAAATCATGTAGTAGCTTATAATGACATTTAATGTTTTTGGTTTTTTTATTTGGTCTCACCAACACTGCCGTGTTATTTAGGGATTTAATAAATAAAATATTTCATTAGATATTAGACTCTTGTTTTATTGTATGTCCATGATATTTTGGTGTACTCAAATATAAAGGAGGAGCCTAGAAACTATTGAGATATCATTCTTTGAACCATAAAGGACCATATTATATAAGGGGTGTTTTCAAAATACGATTTTTCAATTTGGGATGTGAAATATCTAGGCCGTGTTATTTTTGAAAATGTGGTCTCTATGGATCCAGATAGAATATAAGATTTTATGACATTGGATCATCCTAAAAGTGTGTTTGGTATCCATATCTTCTTAGGTTTGAATGGTTAATATAGACTATTTATTTATAATTTCTCCTAGCTCACATATTTTATGATAGATTTAACCCATAATGGTGTAATGTTTTAATGGAATGAAAAATGTCATCGATATTTTTTGATTATGGTGGTGAGGTTGACTTAAGCAACAATTATGATTGTTCTGGAACCATGCTTGGGTAATGATGTTTTATAATAAGTATCTACTATGGGGTTGAGATGTGTCTTATTGTAGGAGAAATAGGTTATGGGATATGGATCTCACTAGTTATTCAATTATGAGAAGAACATCCACACCTACGATCTTGATTTTGAAATAGTTATATATGAATACAAAATGTGGTGTCACTATCTCATTGTGTAGTGGTTTAATATATATTTTTATCATATTAAAATGAAATATATTTTTACATGAAGGGATCTAAAATTTTGATGCAAATGAGGTGTCATGTATCATTAGAATTTTTATTTCGATATTTCATAAAATTCTAGGAAATGGAATTTTTTTCTTATGCAACAAGTATAAAATTACTAGGATAAATCACGAAGGGATCTATTGAGGATTGGTCTTTGATGAGTTTGTTGGTTGAGAATAGAATGGGAGTGGAACTGGTTGGAGGAAAGTTGTTCTTGTATTTTTTGAAATATTATTCGCCTTTTAATGAAAATGATTACTTTATTCATGTTATATAAACTAATTTCAAACACTTCTGTAAAATCATTTTTCATGGGGAGACCTCAAGAGAGAGGTTTTGATGTCCCAGTGGAGCTTTTTAATTTTTTATCAGGTAGGTTTTCCGGATCACTCAAATGTATGATTTTATGTATTTTGGACACTGCTCATGTGGCTATTAGACCATGGGGATACAATGATGTGTCTCAAATTGAGACAATGATATTTTAGGCCATGGATCGTGTAACCAGTAGAAGATGTGGTTTCATGTTTTCACACTTATTAGAAAATTATCACAGGACACCAAACACCAGGTTGTTTGTAAAAACAATTTTCAATTATGGTATATAAGTGGGATGTTATTTTCATATATATTATCTTTTTCATCAATGAAAACATTTTTGAAATGATTTAAATTAGGTGAAATTTGATTGAATTATTAAAATATATCATTTCATATCTATCATGGAGATGAAAAATGTGTGATTGCTCAGGGACTTGTATGTATGAGAGATTACCAGATATAATGGGGTTCCCACTATTGTGTTATATGATTGAAACCAAGGGTTGAAATATATATTATAAAAGTATTTAGAATATGTGATGGGTTACTAGAAAATATTTTTCATTGGTTATAATGTACATATGGGTAGACAAATAGAAGGAGTCATCTAGGTTTATGAGTATATGCTTCTGGGTTACATGCTTTATTTTGGTGGATCATGAAAAAATTCATTTCCTATGGTAACATTTTCAAATAAAAATTGTTATATTATATTAATAAATATGGATGACATTGATGTGTTTTATGTTTGGAAATATAAATATAAATTATGGTGGAAATTTATGGGAGATTATTCTTTGATTGGGACTGGTCTCATTCTGGAGGTAATAGAAAATATTTTGTCGATATAGTAGAGGTTGGACAAAAAAACGTCTTGAGAAATAATAGGAAGATTATCATCATAGACAAATTTATTTTTATTTTTTGGATAATATTTTTCTTAGTGTATCACCTCTGATATGACATTATCAGTTGGGTAATCTAGGTATGTTGGAATTGGTGTTTTTTGGGACCATTTAGATCGTGGAATGACTTGAAAAGTTATAATACTAGTTGGACTTATCATGTCTCTTTGATTCGATACATGTTGGGATTCATGTTTCTCGGATTAGGAGGTTTCACCTAAAAACATTTGATGTTATTTGATGGTAGGACATTTATCTTGAGCCTGATACCACTATATTGGAGAAACCAGTTTAGATTTTGGATCTATATGATATTTAATTATGGAGTAAAACGGTAATCTTTTTTCTGATAATATTGGACTGGGGATAGTATAATCATTAGATGTGGGAGTGAGAATCGCTGATGAGGTTGAATTTGACTTCTCAATTATAGTTCAAGATTCTTGCATAAATTATGGGTATATAATTAACCTATGGTGAGGAGAAATATGATTCCCTCTTTGTCCTAGGTATGCCTTAGTCGAACCATTGTGTCACTCTTTTAGGGTTTGTGATGATTCGACGGATCAAAGGATGAAAAAATGGATTTTTATTGAAACTAGAAATGTGAATGGTTAATGTGCATGGTTAGTCTAACAATATTGTAACCATGTTTTATGCCCCTATGAGGTTCTAGTTTCATTTTTAATGGTTTAGGCAGGGTTAGAGAAACTATATAACATTTTATGGAAATGTGGGGGTGTATGGTGGGTTTCCAGGGGTTCCACACTATTATAATATATTTTTCAAAACCCATGTGTCCCTAAAGTTAAAACAATGCACACCAGATTGAAAAAAATATGGGGGATCATGGTTAAGGGGAACAATTATATAAAACATGAGTCCTACCCGAGGAAGCAATTTGACCCCATAATGAACATTTAAAATTATTGATTTTACACTTTTACCCTTATAATTATTAATGTTTAATCATCGCCTAATATCATTTTGTATCATCCTAATCCATCCCCAACACATTATACCTCTATACTCTAGGATAATAGGTTGAATTACCTTGTTCATGATGAATATCATCAATGTATGTTTCACATTTGATTTGGTTTCCTCTATTATTTGTATATTAAACTAGTCTATTATCATATTATCGTATTGGAAAAAAATTTGTCATTAATTCTGGATATATTGGTTTTGATGGAGGATTGGTGTTATTTATTATGGATCTAGGATTGTGCGGACAAGATTTACTCTTCCTTGGTGTTCGTTTTCAAAGGATTTTTGTTCTACCTCTATTTTGATGTTGTTTGTCATGACCTGTCCCAGTAGGGCCCGCGTTGTGACTCCCCAAGCCCACCTCCAATAGGCCAGGGGCTGGTGACTAGCACTTAGAAGGCATATCACTAATATGGGAGGCATTGCTTATGTACCTGTACACACCCAAACATCTCCAAGCCCACAAATGATGAAATGTAAAAACCACTAAGGAAAAGAATGCATGAATACAACTAAACCCAACCAATAATGTACAACGAAAGGTAGAGTGCTGTAAAAGTAAATTGGGCCAGAATACAAGCCCACCAAAAACAAGAGTCTGAAAACTGCAATGTCCAACCTGTAAGCACAAAAGCTACCGGGACTGCCGCTCGTAGCTGTAGGAATGCCTCGGCCTGTTGGGAACTCAGAAAGCTTGGTCCTGTCCTGGTTCACCCTGGACTCTATCAAAAGGCTACTTGTCTGCACAAGAAACCAGATGTATGGGAAAATCCTGTGTAGGGATGAGTATTAAAATACTCAGTAGAGGACCCTAAAAACCAAAAATCAGTACACAAAGTAAAGGTACAGTCAGCTATGCATAGTGTATGTCAAAAGAACATATAGAACAAACCAGATATACTCAACACCCAGGCCCGTGTTCGAGAGACAAGTCACACAACCGCATACCCCCGTTAGGGATTCTGTTCGAAGATTCTGTGATGTAATCGTTCTAGGAGAAAACACTCCACGAGTCTTATGGCTCTAATGATGTCTTCCGAGAAGTTCTGTTCATCGGGAACTGTCACCAGAGATAACTACACTCATTGCGGGAGACACACTCTTGCATGGAAACATTACTCTAGGTAGAAGTACTCATTACGAGAGATGCACTCTTGAGTGGTAAAGATCATGATACACTGATGAGGATCACTGCCAGGGCCATGGAGGATACCACGAATCATCCAGATTCACGAGTTAGGTGATACACCACCTAGGTAGAGGATCGATGCCCAGTAAGGTTTGTCACGTTGATGCCTGACTCTACCTAGGGTCAAGAATTGATAGAGGATCTCGATCCAGGCCACTCCGATGGATGCATGAGTCTATCATAGAATGTCCTACTGAAGGTATCATACTCTTATGTGGGAAATAATGCCTGAACTTCAGGGGAATGAGAAGAAGGGTCACTAACCGAAATGAAAGACGTCCAAGGTACGGTGAATTAAAGGACCAAGATGTTTTAAAAAAAGTACACAGTGTGTAAAAAAGGGTACACGCCGTGTTGTCTGACCCCGGGTACTGCCCATGTACAATGGCCCATCACCAAAGCTGGTCGTGTAGAAAAACATAGTACAGAACATGTAGTACCTTGTACACACCGTGTCTGGGTAACTGGGGTTGGCTCCGTGTACTCTGGCCATGTGCCTGTACACGGTCATTAACCCATGTACTTCGACCCATGTAATCTGAACATGGGGTGACCGGTGTTACTAGCCTCTCCTGGCCGTGTGATGGAGTACATGGTCGTGTACCCCATCCCGTGTTCGCGTATCCATGAGATACACGCCAAACTCTGCGTAGCCGCTTCTGCAGCGCTGTACACACTGTGTCACCTGAAGCCGTGTAGCACATCCAGTGTCTGTGTACTACCCAATGTACATGAAGAGCTTTGGGGAAAGTCCAACATGCCGTGTGACCGGGGACACATGCCGTGTGGTTCCTCTATGACCCCAAAACAGTAGTTGTCGCTGCCAGTACTACACGGCGTGTTCTTCGGAAGTACATTGTGTTTATTCTAGAAATTTCCAGAAATGACACCCTTCACCGGTGCGCCTCCTGTGGTTCTTTGATCATCGATTCGGTCATCCGATCACTACAAAACTCCCACGTTTTGTTCTCCCCAACACCACGAAGTTGCTTTCGTTGTTTTCAGTCCTCCGATCGGCCCCAAAAATATGATTTGATCTTCCCGTGCGAAGAACACTCGATGAATTCCCTTTCCCGATCCGGTTCGATTCGTCATCCCCCATCGTCGTCGCACCTCCACAATGTCGTTGTGGTTTCGAACCATCGATTTGGGATCATTGTATCGTGGAACGAATGCACAACGATCCATTGTTCGTCGCCCCGTGAAGAACACGATGAACGCGCGAGAAAGAATGGGGGAGTAAATATAGTAATAAAAAATTGAGGAACGAACCACCGCCATCATTCGTCATGGCGTTGATTCGCTCTTGTTAAATAGGTTTAAAAGGAGTAGAGATCAACATGAATAAAAAGCATTATTTAATTCCCCAAAATCATCCCAAAGAAAACCCTCCCGCAAGAACATAGAAATCCATAGATCAACCTATTTGTGGTTGATTTGTGTTCTTCATTTAAACACTAAAACAGGGAAAAGAAATTGAAATAACAAACCCATACCTTTCGAAAGGATCAATCATTGAAGAAGGATTCGTGATACCATTTTCATCGAGATCCTTCAACATCGGCACATCGGTCCTCAATCTCGATCCGTCGTCGTTTGTCGCCGAGAATTCATTCTAAAACCTAGCGGATTCGGTAGAGATTTCTCTCAAACATTGCCAACGATCAACAATTTATTAACCCATTAAAAAGGAAAACATGTTTTCATTTAATTACGTAGCTGCATTAATGACGTTGGTTCACCATTTTTATGTTATTATGAAGTGCCATTAATTTAGGAAATAGTAGTGTCATTGTCGCGCTGGAGCGGATGTTTCCTGAAATGAAATAAAATAAACTTGTTAATTTATTTTATTTTATTTTACATAAAATGTCTGCAAATAAACTTTCTCCCTCGACCCGCACCGGTCAAGGTTAAGCTAGATCCTAGGTAAATTCATCGTCCTGGACGCAACAGTGCCCTCAGATTTTTAATCTGGGCATCCATTTGGAAACTACCACAACCGCACACAAGTGCTGACTCACTTAACATTAAAAAGTTCATACAACCATTCAGGGATCACTGGGCCTCGGAATGATGTTCTGTCTTCCCTCTCGGTCTCAAAATAATTCCATAATATTTATAATAATAAAAGAAAAAATCAGAGATATTAAATTCCCCCACCTTGGGGCTTTACTTCCACAAAAATTGAAAACAATAGCTACTCAAAAAGATGAGGGTGATGGGAACAGATATGAGAATCCCGCTCCCATGTGCTCTTCTGAAGATTCTCGTGCTACCACCAGACGTGCACCAAGGGAATCGATCACCCATGAAGGATCCTCTCCTGCCAATACTCGATCTCCACAAGGTACTCAACAAAGCTCACTCCATCCTCGATGTCCAGCTCGCCCCAGTCGATGACATGTGATGGGTCGTGCATGTACCTCCTCAGCTGCGACACGTGGAAGACATCATGTACCTGATGTAACTGTGGAGGTAGAGCTAGGCGGTACGCCACCTCTCCCACTCTGCACAGAATTAGGAAAGGTCCGATGAACCTTGGAGATAGCTTTCCGCCTTGGCCAAATCTCGGCAAACCTCGTCGATGCGAGACTCGAAGAAAGACATGGTATCTCTCTTCGAACTCTAGGGGTCTCCGTCACCTGTCAGCATAATACTTCTGCCGGCTCTGTGCAGTCTTCATCTGCTCTCGGATGATCTGTACCTTCTCTGTGGTGTCTTGCACAAACTCTTGTACCACTCTGTCACGACCCGTCCTAGTGGGGCCTGCGCCGTGACTCCCCAAGCCCGCCTCCAACAGGACAGGGGCTGGTGACTATCACAGAGTAGGAATATCAATAATATGGGAGGCATTTCCGAAGTACTTGTACACACACACACATCTCCAAGCCCACAAATGATGAAATGTAAAAACCACTAAGGAAAAGAATGCATGCATACAACTAAACCCAACCAATAGAGTACGATGAAAGGTAGAGTGCTATAAATGTAAACTGGTCCAGAATACAAGCCCAAAAAAAATGAGTCTGAAAACTGAAAGTCCAACCTGTAAGCACAAAATGTACTGGGACTGCCACTCGTGGAAGTAATAACTCCTCGGCATGTTGGAAACATTGAAAGCTCGGTCCTATCCTAGACTGCTCTGGACTCTGTCAAAAGGCTTCTTGTTTTTACAAGACACCAGACGTTCGGGCAAAGCTCGAGCAGGGGTGAGTAAAAAAATACTCAGTAGAGGACCCCGAAAGCCACAAAGCTGTACACAAAGTAAAGGTACAGTCAACTATGCACAATATATGTCTACTGAATATATAGAACAAACTAGATATACTCAACACACAGACCCGTGTTCTAGAGACAAGTCACACAACTGCATACCAATGTTACAAATTCTGTTTGAAGATTCTGTGAGGCACTCGTTCTGAGAGAACACACTCCACGAGTCTTATGGATCTGCAGATTTCCGTCCAAGAAGTGTTGTTCATCGAGAACCATCATGAGAGATAGCTACACTCCTTGAGGGAGACACACTACTGAGTGTAAAGGTTACTGTAGGTAGAAGCACTCATTATGGGAGACACACTCCTGAGTGGAAAAGATCATGATACACAGATCAGGATCACTACCAGGGCCATAGAGGATACCGCGACTCATCTGGATTCACTAGTTAGGTGATACACCATCTAGGTAGAGGATCAACACCTAGTAAGGGCGGTCACGTCGATGTCTGACTCTACCTAGGTTTAGGAATGGATTGAGGATCTTGATCTGGGCCTCTCGGATGGATGCCTGCCTCTATCACAGAATGTCATACTAAAGGGATCATACTCCTAAGTGGGAAATGATGCATGTCCTTCAGGGGAATGAGAAGAAGGGGAACTAACCCAAACAAAAGATGTCCAAGGTACAGGGAACGAATGGACCATGCCATTTTCCAAAAAGTGCACGGCGTGTCGAAAAAGGTACACACCGTGTTGTTTGACCCCGGGTACTGTCCGTGTAAAACAGCCCATGTCAATGGTTGGTCGTGTATAAAAACATAGTACACATCATGTAGTACGGTGTATATGCCGTTTCTGGGTAACTGGGGTTGGCTTCATGTACTCTAGCCATGTGCCCGTACCTGGTCATCAACCTGTGTACTCCAACCCGTTTAATCCGAACACAGGTTGACCCGCATTACTGGCCTTGCCTGGCTGTGTGATGGAGTACATGGTTGTGTACCCCATCCCGAGTTCGTGTATCCATGAGATACATGCCGAGCTCTGCGTAGATGCTTCTGCTGCACTGTACACGCCATGTCGCCTGAAGTCGTGTAGCTTATTATGTGTCCGTGTACTACCCAAAGTACACACTGAGCTTCGGGGAAGGTCCAACACGCCGTGTGATCGGGGTCACACACCATGTGGTTCCTCTCTGATTCTAAAACCCCAGTCACCGCCGCCAGTACTACATGGCATTTTCTTATGAACTACACTCTGTGTATTCTGGAAATTTCATGAAATGATGCCCTTCACCGGCACACCGGTCGTGTTGCTCTGATCATCGATCCAACCATCCGATCACCGCAAAACATCCAGGTTTTGGTCGCCTCGACGCCACGAAGCCGCTTTGGTCATTTTCGGGCCTCCGATCAGCCCCGAACACATGATTTGATCTTCCTGTACGAAGAATGCTTGAAGAACTCCCTTTCCTGATCCGGTCTGATTCATCATCCACCATCGTCGCTAGACCTCCACAAGGTCATTGTGGTGTCGAACCTTCGATTTGGGATCATTGCATCATGGAACGGATGCGCAACGATCCATTTTTCATCGCCCAGTGAAGACCGTGAAGAACACGCGAGAAAGAATGGGGGAGGAAATTCAGTAAACAAAATCTGAGTAACAAACCACCACCGTCATTCGTCGTGGCGTTGATCCGCTCTTGATAAATAGGTTTAAACCGAGAAGAGATCAACATGAATAAAAAACATGGATTAATTCCCAAAAAATAATCCCAAAGAAAACCCTCCCACAAGAACATATGAATCCATGGATCAACTTGTTCATAGTTGATCCGCGTTCATCGTTTAATCTCTAAAATGGGGAAAATAAATTGAAATAACAACCCCTTCCATTCGAAAGGATCGATTGTCTAAAGAAGGTTTCGTGCTACCGTTGTCGTCGAGATCTTTCAACGTTGGTGGGGCAATCCACGATCTCGATCCTTCATCGTTCGTCTACGAGAATTATCTCTAATTCCTCGAGTATTTGGTAGAGATTCCTCTCAAACGTTGCCAATGATCAACAATTTCTTAACCCATTAAAAAGGGAAACATTTTGTCATTTAATTACGTGGTGGAATTAATGATGTCGACTCGCCATTTTGAAGTTATTATGGCGTGCCATTAATTTTGGAAGAAGCTGCACCGTTTCCACACTGTAGCAGATGTTTACTTTAATGAAATAAAATAAACCTGTTAGTTTATTTTATTATACTTTAAACGTCCGAAAATAAACGTTCTCCATCAACCCACACTGGTCGAGGTTACGCTCGATCTTAGGTAAAGTCGTCGTCCCGGACACAACGGTGCCCTTAGATATTTAATCCGGGCATCCATTGGGAGACTACCACAACCGCACACAAGCGCCGACTCACTTATCTTTAAAAAGTTCAAACCACCATTCCGGGCTCACTGGACCACGGAATGATGTGTCGTCTTCGCGCTCGGTCTCAAAATAATTCCATAATATTTAAAAAAATAAATGGAAAAATATTAGACATTACAGTGTTTTTTATATAAAATGAGTTATTTATATTAATTTATTAATGATATTGTAATAGTTATTTTATTTATTCAATTATTTGATTTTATTTTTTGTTTCATGGTGTTTCATGGAAATATAATTTTTTTTTAAATGGGGTTTTCTTTGAAAACTAGTTTTGGAGAAATTTTTTATTGAAAAAAAGATAGAACGGTTATTTTGATTAGGATATGGATTTTCAAACACTGAAAATGTTGTCTTATATTTCAAAATGTTTTATATATTTTATGAATTGTTTTGAAATGGAATTTTACATTCTTTTTTACATTGGGAATTATGGGTACCTCTTGAAATGGACGTGATGACATTAGTGTGTGTGGCACAACTTGGGATTACTTTAGGGATATATATGGAACGTGATTGGATGAAATATTGTATAGTACCAACATATTACTACTTTAATATATTTTATAGATAGTATTTATTCCCTTGGGAATAAGAAAAATATAGTGTGCCTTTTAATTTATGATTTTGTTTCTTATATTGGATTTTTTCATTGATTCTTTCCCACATGTTCTACACATAAGGTTGTATCACATTGTTTTTATTTGATGGACTAAGTCATGGATACGTTTTTACATGGTTATCTTACAGTGTATGGATATGTGTTACTTTTTTTACAATTATAATTTTCTTATTCTTGGGTTTTTCAAAACTAAAAGATTATAAATGAAAAAAATGAAAATAAGGTCTCAATGTTACAACTGTCACCTCCAAATCATCCCTTGCCTAATGTGGAGACTATAAAAGAATCCAAATGTAGGATTCTTTTATAGTCTCCACATTAGGCAAGGGATGATTTGGAGGTGACAGTTGGTAACATTGAGACTTATTTTCCTTTTTTAATTTATAATTTTTTGGTTTTGTGTGTTTGGATTTATTTTAATGGATTTTATTTTGTCTCATTATTCATATTTTTTTCTTGCATTTTATGTCTTGTTTTGGTATTATTTGAGATTTTTTTTCATTATCTTATTTCACCTCACCATCATGATGGGCCGAAAATGGTGGCTTATATAGTTAACCTGGGCTGGATCATTAAATGTCTAGAACATGATATTTATTTATTTTATGTTGTAATTCTAGAGTGTTACATCCCCTCTTAAAATATTTCTATATAAAAATATATATAATGCTTTACTACTGGGAAATATTTTTATATATATCCTTTACCGATTATTTAGTATCCCATATTTTTTTCATTTTATAACTCCCACAAAAAACAATTACTAGTTATAGCATCTTGCTTTAAAAAAATTTATTATATATTTATTGATCTTAATCATCACATTAACAGATAAGAAATATGGATATACTTTGAATGCATTTTTGGTATATAAATGTCTTGGGTAAGGAATTTATATCTATAATATTAAATCAAGTCATACAATATGCACCTTTGATAGGTTTCATGTCAAAGCCTAATGATAAAAAAACAATATTTTATTCAGAAATCATAAAATGAAAAATATGCCTCGAGGTGAGAATCCATTTCACATGAAATACAACCACTCCCTTTTATGGTCGTTCATTAAAGGAGTAATGTTCTGTAAAATAAAATTCAAATCCTTTACTTTTTTTATAATTACAGAATTTTTATTTACTCTAAAATAACATAATTCTTTTTAGAACATCATATACCTTCAGAGTGAACTCTTTTTCTAGTTTTCAAGAAATAACATTTTTCAATATATTCAACCTAATAATTTTTTACCTAAATGTACTATCAAATAAATATTCATAAGTTTGGAATTATTTTTGTTTTTAAAATGTACTTTAACAGAGAATTCAAATGGAATATATATAATAATAACAATTTCTTTAAATTTATATGGTATTGAACTGAACATGTTCTCTGATGATTTAACCTCATTTTAAAATTCACATTTTTTATGATAGGTGATTCAAAGTAATAATTCAGTGTTTATGACATTCTAAAGGGTTCATAAAAACATTCATGTGAAATATATGTTTTGATCAACTGGTATTGCTAATGGTTCACTAACAAAGACACACTAATTCCTTAATATAATCCCATGCAAGTCAATTAGTTAGATACAGTTGTTGATTTTTTTATAAATAATTAGACTTAAAAAGAGGGCAATAATATCCTATATTACAATTTTTTATTTTAATTAAAATAAATCCTACTAAAATTACATTGTAAAATCATTCCGCTTTAACATTACAATATAGAGATGTTTCTTTACCCCTTTTTTCGTTTTATCTCAAAAAATGTTGCTTGTAATACCAAACATCTTAATATATAGTAATAAATTTCACATTCCATTTTTTCAATTAATAAATATTACAAAATATATTTATAAAATTTTGTTCATCAAGGATTTTCAATGATATTTGATATGATGACTTCATCTAATAACTCTTCAATTATCATGGGTACTAAAGGTACATATAATCACATACTAAACCACTAAAATATATCTTAATACGATATTAATTACATTTCCTATCTTTATAATATTAATATTATTTTCAAACCCTTTCCCTCAAATTTTAACAATTTATTATTCACTAATAAATAGAGTTATGAAATTACAATGGAATATTATGGGTTTTCAAATTCATTATAATTTATGAGTCTTTCCTCGTCCTTAGGTATTTGATTAATTTTAATTATCATCTTTTATGAGATTCGATAATTCCTTTTACTTAATTTATCCATTATCTATTTTTTCATAATAGTACATCATACTAATAGGATTTTAGTAGGTATGACAATCACTCCTTCCACAAGATTTTTTTAGGATGAATATTTACAAAAAACTGTAATATATATATATATCACACCATACAACATACTAAATTTTGTATAATATATTTAATGTAAAATTTACCATTACAATTATTGATTTTTATGTACGATATTTATATAGTTTTGGATATGTTTTCATATAGAGTAGTGCATTACCTTCTTTTTTTACTATATATAAATTGTCTAATGTTTTCCTTTATGTATCAATATATATGTCCAATCCATTCATAAATGTTGACAAATTAAATGACGGTATATTGAGTAATCATCCATTCAAAACATCATAAATATAATTAAATTGATATGAACATGTAAATTTATCCACATTGTATTCTAACTTGTTTATTGAATAAGTTTATTTAAAAAAATTAAAATATATACATATATAATCCTACCATTACAATGAAAAAATATATTTTTTAAAATTATGTGGATTGATGAAATATTTGGCCACCATTTAATTTGATTAGATAATATATATACCATCCATGGTGAAAAATTTAAACATATAAATAAACTTGTTAAATATAAAACATTTATTATTGAATTTATATTAAAACTACTTTTATATTAGTGTTTAAAAAATAGAATGTAAATGATATTCTTTATCCTCATTACTCACATTGTATATCAGAATGTCATAAATAAATAATATGATAAATATATCTAAGGTTCCTCTAAAAAATTATAAATTATATTGATAAGTATATTTTTTTTCATAGGGCATAATTATGAATTTTTCATAGTTAAACGTTGTTTGTAATGTCTTATTTATAACCTTTTAATTTATATTTATAAAATGTTCCCCAAAATTGAAATCCATATTTGTAAAATATTACAATTCATTATGTTCTAAAATGATGATTTCATTTTATTAAAATGAGTAAATGTTGTTTATGGTAATATTGAAGATTAATCTATAGTAAATTCAAATTATCATTAAATGTTAACTAATCTTTAAAATTATGATTGGTTATCAGTAATGTAAACTAATGAGTTAGATGAATTTATTTTAAATAAAAAAATTATTTGTTTATTAATTTATACGATTTCAATTAGATATATATAGTATGTTGGATTCTATAATTTTTATCACATATAAGATAAATAGAAATTTATACTTATCAAAATATAGGTGGTCATGAAAATTCCTCCAATAATACATTAATTAAACAATTTATGATGTGTAAATATTATATCATTATATTATCAATCTCCTATATAACATTTTCATAATTGACATTATTTCCAACAATCTAAAAGAGGTGAACCGATGTGGGTAGTTCATGAAATAATTATGGTGGTGAAATCACTAAATTTAAAATTTATTGTTTAATACCTTATTGAATTATTTCCACCTTTTATTTTTACTCAAATCATTCATTAAAACAGGAGATATAATCTATCACACATATTATGTAAAACAATCATATGTATGATATCTGAATTTGGTACAATGGGCCAACCATGGATTATAATATGAATGAATCAATATGGTTTCATTTAATGAACACCATTATTTTATCACAAAAATTAATTTATTAATCATTCACTAGGATCCTAAAGAATTTTTTAAAATTGGAAAATATAAATGAATATGTATAAACTGAATAACATAATGTATATACTAATTTTTAATAAAGAACAATAGTTCTTATAACAACCTCGTTTCAATAATAGAAATCTATAACAGATATATAAAGAACGAAAACCTTGATCCCAAAAATCGTTTTGGGAATTTTTTTATATCACCAAGGGAACCTATTTGAATCATTTTCCATCTAATCATACTCAAAGCATTGCACAGTACATTCTTCTCTATATATCTATAATTCATGTGTTCTTTCAATATTATTAATAATTGGAAAATACTGTCACACCCTAAACATTAATTTATTATATATTATATATTATTATTGGTTTCTGATATTTTTAATGAGATTCGGTTTAACTATGTATAATGTTTTAATATATTACTGTTTTAGGGAGAGGAACACAATTAGTTCATAGTTAGTTTAAAAAATGTAACTAACTATACAAATAACTAATGTAATTAATAAAGATATTTCCTAAATCTAGAATAAGTTTTATCAAACTATGTGTCTAAATAAGATGACCCTATATGTTTATGGAGATAGGGGATTAAGGTTAGAGGATAGTTTGGAAAATAATTTTTCCACACAATACGGTCTACCGAGAATTATAAATTTTTTCGAATTTTCATCCTACCTACTTTATTTTTTCTATAAATTTTCATTTCATCCTCTTAAATAATTTCTAGAAAGCACTATGATTCTTTGGAAACCACCCATTTCCCCATCCTTGAATATACGCCCCTTTCTCTTTCGTTCTTGGTGATTTTTAAGGGTTTGACGCCTACTTCAATTCCATTATATTTATTCTTATTTTATTCTTCTGATATTTCTATGTTTGATATTGTAAAATATATGGGAGTGTTTTGGAAATGAATATTTTGGTTTATATTCCAAGGAAATGTAATTTTGGACTTAAACATTCCTTTCTCCAATCTAAAAGGATTCACATCTTTTATTTTTTCCCTATTGAGTTTCTTCTGAGCCTTTTCTTTTACTTTATGTTCTATTTGACACATGTGTTCCCAAAGACATTTTTACTTAAATATTTGTATGATATATATATTATTAATGTACCAATATGTGTATTCAAATATTATGAGGTATTTTAAAATGATTTTTTCCAATTCTAAGAGAAATTTAAATTATATTAAATGGTTTGGGATTGAAAATTAATTTTTAATTCCATTATATATTTTTGAATTCATTATTTATTGAACATTGATTATATGTTTTTTTAGTGTCCAATTTATTAGTTATAGATGTTGGTTCATAAATTTTCCTATTTATCTAATCAATATTGGATATAAATAATGGTTCCCTTTTTTATTTCAAATGTAGTTTCCAATGTTAAATTGTTGAACATATTATTTTTAAATTAAATATTGAGTACATGTACTTATACAAATTTATTGATAAGAATACTTATAAACATACATCTATATATATTTATATATTTAAATACATTACTATTTATATCATTATATAATTATTTGGAAACTGATGGTCCATTTGGTACATTAACTGGGAATTTAAAATTTGATCTCTATATGGAAATTGATATTAAAAAAATTCCAATGTAAATTTTTTTTATAAAATCATGTTCTATTTGGAACATTAAAAAATTATATTGTTCATAGATGAAAAACAACTACATAATTAATTACCCATGGATTGATGATGAGATGGGTTTCACGTTTATGTGTGGTTATTAATGTTATTTACCTGATATGGAATAATGATCTTTAGGGGAAATATTTTATTAAGGTGGTCTGTGGTTTTTAATTTGAATGTTTTCCCCTATAGTATATTATTATGATTTTTTATATATAGTATAATTCCTTTCTCATCCAATATTTTTAATATCATGGGGACCCTATTCGTTATAGTGAAATATTGGGAGAAAAATAATATATACTCATGAGTAGATGAACTAGTTCAACTATAGTATCAATGGCCTTATAGGACATCCATTGGTGAGGTGAGGATAGACTATGTGATTGGTAATTAATATAAGAATGCATTGTTAGGTTGGTAAATGGTTCCAAACAAGTAAAATATATGATCATATTTATAGATGTTTAGGAATTTCTAATGATTTATTGATATTTTTTCACATTTATTATATTCTTTAATTATGTCTCCATACATTTCTCTATGGTTTTGAATTATGTTTCATGACAGATAAGTATTGTTTTATTTAATTTCTTGTTTCTATATCTTATTTCATGGTTGTATTCATGTGTTTAATTATTCATATGTATAAATTTTCATGTTTTATATCCTTTATTAATACTGGTACTAAATTTTATTGGAAATGTGTGTTTTAAAAGTATTTTAAATTGAATTTTTTTTAAATAATTTAATTTTTTTTAAATGATCGAGAATATTTTTTCATTGAATTCATATGAGGTGGTATAAAAGGTGATGAAAATGATACTTTTAAATTATTTATTTTAAAAGTAGTGTCTCTTACACAATATAGTGTGTGTATACAATGATTATTTCATATAGTTTGAGGTTCTAGATTCAAATCCGTCATGGGGATTTATGTTGGTTTTGAATTTTTATAATTACTTAGAGTAAAATAAAGATATTATGAGGTATGTATAGTATTTTTGATTTTATTTAATGTTTTTTTGGTTTCATCAAACTATTCATCATATAACATTATTTTGGTTTAGATTAGAATTATTATTATTTTTATGTCATTATTTGTTATAACTTTCTCGATTTTTATGAAATTGTATCCATTTATTTTCGTTTTTTAAAGAAAAAAAATGTCTTCATGTACCATAATAGGATTTATCTTTACTTTTACTTGTAAAAGAGAATTTTCATGGGAAAATAATTATTTTATAATTCATTATTATTCCCTATCAATTTATTCTAGCCTACGGTGATCAAGGAAACACCTCAATAATGTGTCATTCCATATTAGTTTCCTGGGTTCAGGTTAGACTATAATTGGTTCATGAAAAAATGATATCATATACTAGATTATAAATATATTCTAGGTTCATGATGCATGCCTGTTATTAT
This sequence comes from Viscum album, assembly GCA_963277665.1. Lineage (NCBI taxonomy): Eukaryota > Viridiplantae > Streptophyta > Magnoliopsida > Santalales > Viscaceae > Viscum > Viscum album. The sequence goes on along the minus strand of OY728122.1, from coordinate 1,425,882,588 downwards.
ATATATTTGTAATATGTGAAATAGGATCATAACGAGATAATATGTTTGTATTGGGGGGATTCATGGTCACTAACAATAATGAAAAAAAATTCATGGGATTTTGGGATTTAGGCTTGTGATTGTGAGTTATAGTTTTTTACAGATGAATTTTTATTTTAATTAGTGATGTTTTAATTCCTTTAGTATTTTAATATATTTTTATCAATGTTTCATATACTTGTGGATATAATGGGGAATTAAATGGATGTTTAGCGGTAACTCATAGGACTTGTAAACCATGTGGATCCTATATACATGATCTTATGTGGATTCCACTAGTAGTCACCTGGTTGGTTCATTGTCCCATAATCCATATGGCTAGCCATGCCTTACCATTAAGCCATTTGAAACATTTTTATTCCTATATTCATCGAGATTTCATTTAGTATATTCCCTTTCTATTTGGGGATGAATTTTGGGAAGTTTTAATGATTTTTTTATAATTATTTCAGTGTTGTTGTTATTTTATTATTAACAGGTGATTTAAATTAATGTAAACATTATTTTTTTAATAAAAATAAAATTTACAATAATGATTTTATGTGAGAGATATGTTTTTAATTTATTAAATGATTTTTTAAATTAAAAGATAATTTCTAAGTCATTTTTATTTAATGTACATGATTTATAACATGGGATGTTACGGTGAGTTTTAAAATATTAATTCAATGTGATGTTCATAAAAGGGGTTTTTTGATTTGGTCATGTGGGATTTCTTTAAATTTGAGTGACTTTGAATTTTTTTTAGTCTCAAATGAGTCTTGTGAAATATTTTGATATTTATTCATTACATTCCTAAAATTTACAAAGTAATTATATGGATTTTATATCATAAGATTTTAATCAACCCAATTCCTCATATAGCTCAGATGTGACCCCTTATCTATTGAACCAACCTCAAATACTGGTTTTGTTATCCGGTGATCCTCATATATGTTTTTGAATATCTTTCACAATGAATAGACACATAAAGGTGACATGTCATGGTTACATAAAATTGAAGGATTCTTCAATATGATTAATTTTTTTGACACTCAAATAAATGTTTTAAGGACTGATTTATGAGTTGTAGAGAACATTCAATCCCCTCCATCTAAAAAATTATAATGTTTTGGGAATTTTTCAAAACTATGTTTATTTAATAGAAAATTCTTGTGAAGTTGACGGTGAAGAGAGAAATTTTTCTTTTGAATATTCAACAAGGTGATCAGTTAGTGTAAGCATGTTTTTACCATTTAACTAGTTTATTTCATTAAACCTAACATTATAAATCAAGCATTCAATGAATGATAATTTTTTGTAAGTGGTCTTTATAAATAACTATGCTCTAAAATGAATTTTTATTAATATTAAATCCTTTAGATATGTGATAAATAAATACATGGTGTTGGATTTATTATTTAGGGGATAGGCTAGTGGTGGGTGTGAACTTATATATTCATATATTAGTGATGTTTAAATATCTTGTGGGAACTGAATGTTGGATGATCACAGTGCAAGTTACAATGATTTATCTTTAGGATCTTATTATGGTGGAAATTTTATATTATAGAAGAATTCGTTTTGTTCCTTCAGTGTTTTTAGTTTAATTATTATAATCAAATAATTCATAGGGTTTTAAAGACCTTATATAGTTGTGTTTATTATGGATATATTAAAAAAATAGATTATAATGTCACTATGGGAAGGAATCACAATCGTAGGTTTAATCCTGGTGGTTGTTTAGATGATCACTTTTGTTGTACATTGAGTGTTTTGTTACCAATTTTAATTATTTTATAGTCTTTGATATTTATTATATTCGTTATTATATTTATTCATTATTCCATATTTTATATGGATGAGGCTTCATATTTGTTGCTTCCTTTCATATCACTTGGATTGAAATGGGTGGTAGTTGTTTTTGTGTGGTTTCTCTAAGACCCTCTGTCTAGTTCTATCCACAATATTGACATGGAATATCATAAGGTGGTGACACATGTTAATGGTCTATATATTCAAAAACCTATATTTTTCCCTATATAATCTTTTACATGGGTATTATTGAAGATATGTTATGTTTTCTCTTCTGGTTATTTTTATTAATCCATAAGGATATTGGGAATTCCTCAATATTTTAAACTTCATTGATCCTTTGAGGCTTCAATGAATTTATTATTTAAGATAGTGTAATTTTGGGTAGTTTTATGTTTATATGTTTCTTATATTCCATAGTATTTTATTTATAAATTGGTTTTTTTATCTTTTCACTAAGATTTCGGCCGAACTATTGTGAAATTTTATAAAAAGTAAATATCAAAGAAGGTAATAAAGATATAATTTCGTTAGTATAACATATATAAATATCCATGAAAAGACCTACAGTCTTTATAAGTGGTGTTTTCATAGTTTTACCATGTTTACCAATACTTTGAATCCTATATTTTTGACATTCTAGTAGTACCAAGTGAGGGGTTCATGGTTAGTGCACATGTTGGAAAATCATGCATCCACACCGTGCAGTCTTTCCAGAATTCTAACAAGTGGGAAATGCCCATTCATACAATTTGAGTTAGACTCTCCAACAATCCTTCCTCTTTGTCACTAATTAATGATTCTACAGTGGATCCCTATAATGCCTCTCCTTTACATCCTCCATGGATCTATGATCCTTTGGCTTTGATTTTCAATGATTTATAAAGGTTTTATCCATCATCAACTATTCCATTCTCTATTTTCATATATTATTCATCCTCTATTATATGGTTTAGTATCGGTAATAACCTATATGTTTTATTTATCAAAATTTATATTTTCATTTCCTAGATAGTGTATAGTTCACCTTGAACTTTTCCTTCAATGTAATTTAATGTTTCACAATACCTACAGTATCACTAATTTTGTGTTTCCTTCCAATTAACATTTCAATTAGATTCCATGTGATTCATTTGATTTATTTATCCATTTTAAATATATATATATATATTCTATATATTTATTCTTAAATTTTTACTATGTGTTCGCAAATTGGGTTTGATATTTTAAATGTGGTGCTTTCAATTATTAGAGGATCTTCATGGGTATTGAAGGGTTCTATTTGGGATTTACATTTCAATGTCTATATGTTTCACTATCTCGCTTAGTTTTTATTTATTATAAATGTTTGTGGAGTTTTACTGACCAGTTATGGATGTACTAATTTTTTATTCCCCTCATATATGTTTGGTTTAAATATTTTTTTTCCCTCATTGGCTTCAAATGTGGTTTGGAGCATTATATGGTTTCTCTTATTATTCATCAATTAATGAATATATACACATACTTATATATGTATTATCAAGAGCATATATTTTTTAAAATAGATTCCAATATATATATATATATATATTAATTAGTTTGAAACTAATGGGATTTTTAGAACATTCAAATGGGGTTTTCAAGTATGATATATATTTCGAAATGTCTTTTTAAAGAACATTTCAGAAGTATACCATTATTTTTAGAAATCAAGGAAAACTGGAATGTTACAAAAGTATATTTTTCATATATAAAGCACACTCTTGAAATAAATCCCAAAAAATTTATAATTAAATGGTCTTCATGTATATATGTGATTGATGAAAATATTTAAATGGGTTACACTAAGGTTCCATATGGAGAATTGTGTTGGGTGGTGGGTTGAGATTTATGATTAACATGGTTTTTCATATAGACTCTTTTTATATGGGAAACCCTAGGCATGGAATTTTCAAACCCTCCACACAGGGAAACCCCATACCCACTAAGGTGTCACTCCAAATGGAGTCCTATATGAGAAAGAGCCATTTCTAGGTGAGACGGTTGACCATCCCAGTAGGTAAAAACCTATTTGATGAAGGTTCTACAATGAAATCTATTAGTAAAAGACTGTTACGCCATAGTTCACCCACCATGTTGTGAACTGGTTGTACTAGAATGATGATTTAATCCCTCTATTTCTAATACTAATGGAATCCTAGTAATCATAGTGAGAGTTTGATAGATGGTTACTATTTATTACATATCAAACTAACTAGAACTGATATGGTATCACAAGATATAGGGAGAAGAACTGATGATACTTGATTAGAGAAACTTGTTGCTTATATATATGGGAATTCATAAATATTACAATAAATAGTTTTATCCCTTGTATTTCCTTCTTTTTCTCAGTGGAGTTTTGGGTATTGTAAATTATTTATGCATCTTATTTTTACATTTTATGTACTCTTATTAATTTTTTGTTACATTCTCCTTGATTTATACTTTTGTTGCATGAATTATTACTCCAATTTTAATTATATTCTAATATATATATATATATATAAATTCATGGTGTTAATTATGTGTTTAATGATTAACATTCGCCAATTTGGTTATTTTTGTGGTTTTTTATAAAGGGTATTATATGATTTTTTTAATAAGAGTTTTAAGTGGATTACAAAATGAAAATGGATTTGGTTGGATTTTTAGTATTGTTTGGTTCCCCTAAAAGGAAAGTTAATGGGGTTAAATTGGATTATCAATTATTTATTATTAATGGGATTGAGATTATAAATTTAATTATTTTATTTTAAAATATTGACTTTGTAATTTTTTCTAAAAATAAAGCATAGACACTATTGTGATTACCTACTAGGATATTTTTTCTCTCTATATACAAACATTAATTTGTGTATTTATAATGAGTTAAATTATTATAGGTTATAATTATTTATTTGGATCCCTCATGATGGTGTTGTTTTAGTTATTAGGATGGACGAATACATTGATTAATCCGTATATCACATAAGGTATATTTAGTAATTTAGTTATTATATAGTTCTATAGTGGTACCAACAAATATAGCTTCATCTTATTTCATTGGTTTTAATTTATAATAGATTAATTTCTATGTCCTATGATGTTCTCAGTTATGTGTACTTTTTTTCTATGAAATTATATCAATTCATTTTTAGGGGAATCCAATATCTGAATTATCCATTCTAGATTGTAGTTAGAATTTTTATATTTGTGAAATTTTATCATTTTTGGATAAATTATTCCTTGGGTGTCTATTTAGATTAAATAACACATATTTCCTTCCTTGGGAGATCAGGTTTAATGACCCTCAATTTTCAAACATTACCATTACATAATTGTTTCAAAATTTATAAAAACTTATAAAAATTAACACCCAACGACGATTCCCATTTAGTGTGTTTGGAATCAGGGAAACATAACATCTGATACATAAGTGAGCTACAATATCTCCCCCTATGATTTACATGAATATAATCCTTATTAGAGCCATTTAACACAATAAATATCTTCCTAACCTGGTGAAGGTAACCTAAAATTTAGTGAGAAAAAATGCTCATTAAGGGTAAATATGGCAGTTATGTAAGCACAATCATTAGAATAAGGTTATCAGAAAATGATCATGAAAATAGAAAATCTTACCCTGCCCATCAACGATCATACACATGCATCATGGAATAAATATTGGATGTGTATAAGACCAGAATCATAAGAAAATAAATAACATATGCCCTGAAATCATAATACAGGAATAAAACCTACAATTTTTTTAGACACATATTCTCATCAAATGATTTCTATAGTAGTAAAGGAATTACATCTAAGACCATCAGAGTAGAAAAATTCCACTACTGAACCGAGTTCACACCATGTTCTAGCCCGGTATTACTGAACTAAGCTTACTCTATGTTCTAGCTTTGTAATAATGAACTCAATTAATTTCTAATTATAGGCATGTCTATATCATGAGATATAAATCATTACCCAATGAATCAGGGGATATGTAGGTCCCACCCATCTTAATGTGAAATAATACATAAATCTTCCACAAGAACATAAATAACCATATCATAAGACATGGAATTTAATGGGTATTATAAACATCAAATAATATCACCACCATTGGAATGTTACATGCTACATAATCATTTCATTATAAACATATCCCATGAAATGAAGCAGGTTTGAAAAACATATAACCTGAGAAAGAGAAATTATTTTCATAAACAACATGACATCAAACCATTATCCATTTAGAGAAATAATATGAATGTAAAAATCAAATAATTTCCCCATACTGGTATGAGAAACACTAATGTATGTTATCTTATAACAGAAATAAATTGGAAGATCATTTGAACACATTTCTTGTGAAAAATATCCTTTCTGCATTGAAAATTCTTTTTAAAACATTAAACCATCATGATTTTTTTAATATATACTAGAAAAATTATAATGAATGAATTAGAACCCTTAAAAAATAAATTCATTTTTCTTTCAAAATGGACTTTAAATATCTTTTGAAAAAATTTTATAATTTTTTTTGTGAAAACATGATTTGTGAAAATAATTGATTTCTGACCGAAGAGACAGACACTCATATTTTACACAAAAACATTATACTATGAAAAAAAATTGTAAAATAGAACAAATTTGTCAGTATATATTTAATAATATTATGATAATAAAAATTATGAGTTTTCTTGAGATACATATACATGAATAACAGTCATTAACAATCCTGATTCGTAATGAGATTGTATCATTAAACTCTAATCATATGGTTACATGAGAAAATATTATCCATGTAGGAAAAGGAAATATTATAGATCTTAAAATATCATGAAACAATTATTTTCATTATTTAACATGTAAAATGTATGTACATGATCCTCAAAAATAATTTAGGTGCATAACAAAATATGAGTCTCAATGAAGGAAAATTGAGAGAAACCATATTTCCAATTTGTTATATTTTGAAACTTAAACCTCTTTAATGAATGATTATAAAATGGATATTTAAATACCCATAGATTTGAATATAATATAAATATAATACATTCATGTTCATTACATTCATCGTACTTATGTAATGGGTGGTGATTAATGAATTTATCTCACTGAAATAAAAAAGTTAGATGAAAACCCCTTACCTTTTCCCTTGAATCACTTAGTAGTCATTAAAACCACATATATATTATATATAAATTTATTTTAAATATTATATATAACCTTATATTAATATATAATAACATATATAATTTTATCATGACCTTATATTACTCTCTTGTAAACAATCCAACGTTTAGTTGTCACTTTTGATAATAATCACTTTGTTGTTCTCATCGGTATTAATTTATTATATATATGGTCATATTAATTATATTATTATTCATGAATGTAATAAATTGTAAAAATATAATATATAATTATTATATTTTTTTCATAAATATATAAATAATATATAATTATTAAATGCAATACACCGTTCGAGGAGGCAGTATACCATATGTACGCATGAACGTTGTTTCTGTTTTTATTTTCATTCTTAAAAAAGAAGGAAAATTAAATATGTGTGTATATATATATATCATTAGTCATGAATAATTATTATATTATATATATCATATTGGTTCACTAAGAACATCTTTAATACATTCCATGTAGTGTTTGAACGAATCACATCTCGTTGATGGGGCGATAGTCTACACCTCCTCAAACGAAATTATCGTACTTATAGAATATTAAAATTAAAAAGACAAATGATAAAAAATAAATACATATGAATAAATATAATATATAATATATAATATATAAAAACATTGTTTTCATCATAGTTTCCACCATGAGAGGTGGTATTAGAAAATGAACAATCATAAATTCATGAGGTGGTAGTTCATTGTACACATAAACAATATGTTAATTACCCACTATATAGAGGTTTGTGAAATTTTAGGTCAAAACCATAGTATAAAAACATACTATTATATTTTTTAAAAAAATTGTGTTTTATAAAATAAATAATAAATCCAGTTGAGGTGTGGATAATGAAAATAAAAATAATTGATCTTGAGAGAAGATGTTACTTGTTAATAGCCTAACTCCTTTTGGTTTGTGTCATAATGATTTCTTGGTATATTTATGTCCAAAGGGTAGGATTATAAGTGAGTAGGTGGTTTTTAGGGATGTTCATTGTTATGATCTTGTCCAAACATAATTTTTTTAGCGGTATGATGAAGAAGGAGAGGTTGTAGCCATTTTTATGGAATGGAAAGGATACGCATGGAATTTTATATAACATGTTAGGTGTACCCACTATTTACCATAAAATAGTAATAAAAACCCAAGAAAAATCTGTAATGGAAGGTTAATGTTATGGTATGTTCTATATAGTGGGTGGTTGACATGATTATAAAATTTTTGGATCATAAATTAAAGGATTTGTGCATAGTGAAGTTTAATATTATCTTAAATGATGTAATTAATATTAATTACTTTCACCTATATTTTTTTTATCAAAATATATGTTATCATTATTATAAATTAATAATTATTAATATTCATAAAACTGAATCCATTATTCAAAATAATATTCATATATTTTTTTGAAGTGAAATAAAATTTAATCCCTCAGATGGATTAACATTGCGGGGTTTCAAAGTAAAACATTCAATAGTTTTCTATGTTTTTATATGAATTTTAATTGTGAAATTTATATTAATGGAATGAATTTTGTTAAGGGAGAATAATATTGTGTAATTAAACTTATAGTCAAATTTAAAATATAATATATCCTAATAAATAAATTTGTTGAAAATCAGTTTTGAATTAAAATTACGTATTTTTCATTATTCATAAGAAATGATGTTTTATAGAAAAATCCCACAATTTAACCCTAAACATATTATGACATTATAAATTACTAAATTAATTTTATATTTTCCCATTCAGTTAAAGTATTTTTTTTAAAAATTAATTTTATTATTTCTATATAAGGACATTAAATTTTGTTCATTTAAGAAAAAAATATTTCTAATCATAAAAATTTTTTTTTATCAAAAATCATATTTTCATTAAAAATATTTTTTATTTTCATATAAGAATTATAAAAAATATTCAAAAAATTATTACTATTATAAGATCTATGTTTAATGCCTAGGTTTTAATTACATAATTTAAATAAATAGAACAATAAAATTATGATTTGTAGAAACATAGGTGTTGTATGTAATGTACGCCATGTCATTGTTCCTTGTGGTGTATGCTAAGTCGATGTTCCATGTAACGTTTGCCAAGTTAATTTCCCATTTAATGTATTCCACTTCTATTTCACTAGAAAGGAATGTTTGAATTAGTTCATTTCAATACATAATGGAAAATTCAGTTTCATAAAAAAATGTTCTATAAAAATACAAGGTATTACATTCCAACCCCCTTAAAAATTAAATTCACTATAAAAATTCAGCATTCAATTAAAAAATTGGTGTAATTTCCATTCATCATATCTTCATGTTCCCACGCTTCTACCTCTAACTTGTGATTTCTCCAAAAAAACATTTAATAGGTGAGTGGTCTAGTTTCGTAAAACACTGTTGGATCAGTCTTGAATATCAAAATGTTATTCCTCGTAAGAATTATAATGATCCAAGGGTATGAAATCTGAGTTCAGTAAATGTGAAGGGTAAGGTATTTTCTTTCAAGGGGAGATACATGGAACACATCATAGACATGAGAGAGATTTGTAGGATGTTCCATGTGTTATGTTCTCATCTTGAATCGATCAAGAATCTAAAAGAGAAAAATATACCTATGGATTAGTTTCCCTTTCTTCCAAAATATCATTACCTTCTTCCTGGGTGAGATTCATAGAATCAACATTCACCAACTTCAATGTCTAGATCATTCGAATCATTATCGTTGTAACCAATTCACCAGCTTTGAGGGGCCTTGACATGCTAATGAATAGTTCTAACCTTATTGACAATTTTTTTAGTGATCTCAAGTCCCAATATCAATCATTACCCAAAAACATCCTAGCACATTGCAGCTCTAAATTTCATCACATAGAGGGAATCATAAGGTGAAAAATGAAGGCTTGAGTGAAATAAATTATTTTAAGAAATATAAACTAGAGGAATTCGTTGATCTGAAACACCATTAAATTACATAGAACCTGATAAAAATATATAGTATAGGGTTTGAATTGTTCTCTCAAACTAAAAATTCATCTATGGTTGATAATTAGTTCTAATGCTTAATTCTTTTTCATGTGCTTACGTAAGACTTCTTATGATCATTGAGGTGAACCTTGAATCCCTATGTGATATAATGAAATGTGGTACTCCATGCAACCCTACCACTTCCTTATGGTTTATCTAGGAAATAGGACTCAAATAAAAATATTTCATGATAGAGATAAAGTGTGATGACATAGTAATGTGATCTACGACCACAAATATATCATTAAAACATTTATATGTTTTGGGTAGTCCTATGAAAAAAATTATTGTAATGTTATCACATTTCCATTATTTATTGTGTAATGGATGAAACATCCCTTTATACTTATGTCTTTCTACTTTAACATGTCGGCATACCATGCACTGAGACACAAAATGTATGATTTCCCTCTTTATTCCATACCACCAAAACTATTATTTGAATTACATGTAACTCTTCATACATCCATGATAAATAGAATATGATAAAATATTACCTTCCTCAAATAGGTAATTCTTCTAATCTGGTATGTAAGGATAATATACACGGTTTCTGAACATTATTATTCAATCCTAATAAGGGTTAAACTCAAGAACATTTCTATCTTTATTTTTATGATATTCATTATCCCTTAACAACTGCATTAATTTTCACTTGGATTGAGGGTTGAAAATTTATTTGATAATAATAATATCTTTCCCCTTACTTCATGATTTCAAGATACATCCTTTGAAATCTTGTAACACAAAATCATGGGAGGTGCATTGAATACATCTTTTCCTCCATTACCATTTTGAGCTAATTTACTTCCATAATTTCAAAAATCAATTGTCTAATGACCTTGTTTCCACACATAAAATATTTATTATATCCCTCATCATGAATTACCCCATTATTCTTCCAATATTTATGGAGTAATGGAAAACACATCGCTTTTTCTACACGGTTTTTAGAGTTTCCTTTGATATCCAAATTCCTTTTCTTATCAAAAACATGGGGTTGATTCATTACTATGACCAACATTTCATCCTTTATTTAAAAACACACAATTTCTTCATAGTTAATAAATTATATTATGGAAATCACCCGTATATGACATGGATTTATGCCAATAATGAAACAATCATCTTTAATTTTGGTTTAGATGATAATTCATGATGTTTACATAGCATGTATCCTAAAATTAGCCATGTTTGTACCAATAGATTCATCACCCGGTTGCTTTAACTCAAGAAAAACTTTCTCCATACTGGTATGATGAAAAAAAGAAAAGTATTAATTGAAAAATAAGTTCTTCAACTCATCCAAACCAAAGGATTCAATCTCATATTGTCTCCTTATATTTTTGATTATCCACCACCATTGATCCTCTTCACCTTGTAACCAAAAAAAACCAGAATGAATTTCTCATGCTCTGAGCACTAAAAACCATAGAATATCATTTTAGTAGGTATGATCTATTTTTCAACAACAAGATGATTTAAATATCCTCTTAATGAATGGGGTTTTTACCTGAGGAATGTCTCAATAAAATGTTATTCCATATTTTGTTGATTTGGTAGTCATCCATGATTTATAGCTTTAGAAAAATATTTGGCCATATGAATGAGTTTTTTCATTCTATATTCCATAGAATTCAGTTTCAAAGGTGGAAAATACATTCATTGTCCATCAAAATCACCATTAAAATGGTTCCTTCATTTTTTATCTGTTGACTAAAACAAATGTCATAGAGTGAAAAATTTTTATCATAAGATGAATCACATATTGTTGAAAAATCACTAATTGGATGTCTAAATTATGAATCATTCCATAATAAATTACACCGTAGGTTTATTTTTATGTTATTATTTTTCAAAATCTATTTAAATAATTCATTATCATTTATAAAGAGTTTGTGATTTTCGCAGTCATATCCAATAGCAGAGTCAAACCAGGTTTGTAGCATGGCTCACATTCATATATCAAGTTACCCTAAATCAATCCTGAAACATCTTATTATGGTTGTTACCCCAAGGTACATCTATTAAAAATCCCATTCCACATGTATTATCTAGAAATAAATTTATTTTTTATAAACCTATCACGCTATCGTTTACCAAAATTCTACTATATTTTCTTATACTTTTTTTATCCATATACTTATCCTTAAACATGTCCATAAGGGTGTCACTATGTTTTCTCATCATAACATCCAATGATAAACTAAACCTTGGATCTCATACCAACAACAGTGACCATCAAATTTCATTCATAAAAATTACATAACATTTGTAGAGTATATACAACATTACACCAATAGATGACCAAAGACCACACTATTCTAGTTCCATTGGAATCATGGAAACATAAACTCTAAATCATAGGTGAGCCAGATTTTCTCCCCTATGATTTCCTTGAATATCTACCTTCATAGACACAAAAAAAAATATTCGTTACATGGAGAAGGAATCCAAAAAATGGGTGATCTCAAACTCTTAGAAAGGATAAACTAGGGAGTAATGTTAGCATATTCATGATCATAAGGGTATGATAAAAATATAATAAAAATTTAATATCATAGACATCATATCAATGATCATATACATTAATCAATACATAAATCATGGATGTTCATAAGATATAACTATAATTCAAATAAATAACAAATTCCATAAAATCATAATATGTGAATAAAACATGGAATTGTAACAGACACATAAGAAAATATAATTATTTCTATAGTAGTGTGGGAATTGCTCCTAATGCCATTTTTGATGATAATGCCCTTGGCAGAATTGGGTCCAAACCTCATTCTAAACATTTATTGCTAAACTGAGTTCACTTTCCATTCTATACTTGTAATATATGATCGATTTAATTTACCATTCTAGACATGTCTATCTCATATGATATAAATCGTTACCCAATGCATTTGAGGTAGATATCGGTCAAACCAATCTCATAGTAAAATGGTTTTATTTTTAAATAATAATAATAATAATTAGCTATATATACTCAATATAGATACTACATCATAAGGTAAAGTGGAAGCCATACTAGAATCATATGATTCCTTCTCCTTGATTCAAGGTAATTCCCACCTACAATAAATCACCCCATGAGTCAGATAACACCGATGCAGCTCATTCATGACGTCATTTTCATCATATCTCACAAATAATAAGTACATGATAGTATATAAAAGTTGTCAATTCAAATATTGGTGATTTCAAAAAAGGTTTTTGGGGCATACCTCGGACTATCATAATTTACATTCTCAGGAAGGGATTGTGGATGCATGCATGTTGGTCATGAAGGTTCCTAAAACCCCACCTAGGAAGAAGCGAATGAAATATGATCACACTATGGGTATTATGTATGTATTTTGTAACACTATTAAATAATAATAAAGTTTAGGGGATCAAATCATATGATTAGTATGTGATACCTCATAGTACGCTAATATGTATTATCCATGAGAATGTACCCAAAAGAAACTATATTATACTAAACATAATGTGATCCTAAAACATCCCCAGAAAAAGTACAATGTTTATATGGGGTATAAACTGTGGATCTTCACTACACTAAGAATTCCTATGTACTCTATCTAATAAATTTATTCTTTTGTCTGTTCTTGTTTACCTTAGTCATGTTGGTGTACCGAGATCTGTCCCAGTACCTATCCATGTTTGAGTACCAAGCCATTCACATGTACTATGTCTGCTCATATGTACCACACCATATGTCTATTCTCATGTACCCCATTGCATCACATTGAGACTCCATTCATATATCACATGGCATGTGGTAGGCCCCACATGGTGTGTGATATTATATTTCCTTTTAAACAATATTTGTGACAACTATGGTTCTATATGGTGTGTGTTCTTCCTACTACATTCCTTGTAGTTAGTATTTCCATGAACCAATAGTTTTCCACACAATTATTCTTGTCGGACTTTATTTAACAATCTAGCCACTAATCTTGAATGCGAAACATGGATATGATTTGACTATACACTTAAAATAACTTGTGGCTAGATTGTAACATTCAATATACACATAACTCACTTTATGTAGTACCGCATCATCTAAGGGCCATTCCAATGAAAATGTTGTCTCTTGATCTGATCCCAATTCTCCAACATTGTAAGACACTAAAATTTATCCATTAATTTAAATCCTGAACCCATGTTACTCATCCATTACACCAAATATAGGTTATAAAAAAATAAATTATCGATTATTTATTGAAAGGAGGGAATAAAGTAATAATGGAAAAGACATTATGAAGAACAATAGTAAAAATAGAAAAAAAATCTGATGTCCAATCTTCGGTCATTTTTCAGGTTTCTCTCAATCCATTTTTGAGAGAATGATGAATGAAGAAGAAATAATCAGTATTTACCTATACAATATCCACTCTTTATTCATGGAAGGTAAAACAATACATGGAAATTGACGATCTACTTATGAATAAATTTGTTAGAAGGAATGATTTGAAGTTGACCATCTTATGAAAAATATAATCCTTACATTCAACAATGAAATTCCCTACAATGAGTTTTGATTAATATCTAGAAAATGATAGTCACACATCAATATCATTTGAGATATCCACACACACCATTGGTTCATCGGTTAACAAATAACTATCTAATGTTGATCGTCCAAGAATTTACCTCTAATACATCATCTCTCAATCACAAGTATTATTCTGCTAACACTATGGAACCCCTATAAGTAGGTTTAATATTGGACATCATGTATTATGATATAATAAATATTAAATTATTTATTTATTTTTTAAATTTTTAATACTCCCATGACTGTACATAATTTGAAAACTCGACACACCCAAATATTATGTTTCTCATGGTCCAAACCTTATAATATATATTTAATGGTGGTATGATATTTCAAATATGAGACTAAATATAGGATTTATTCCACTACTTTTAAAAAATAGTGCATGCACTATATGATATATTTATTATTTTTCATATATCAGAACCAACATCTTGATATTTCGTAGCCTAAGGAATCTCAGTTTTGATATAGTAAATTTATTAAATATAATATAAAATTTTTTCACAGTCATTTTAATATAATGGAATAACATTCAAAAAGTGTCTCAAATGGAAAATATGAAACCATAATTAAATCTAGAATATAGGTTCTAACCATGGATCCAAATTTATTTTTATTTTTCTTTTTGGATTAAGTACTGTTGTGGGAGGATTATAATACTAATAAATTAGTTAATTAATTGTTTTATATATTATATCCTTAAATTTTATATAATAAATTTACACCCTCTTGATATGAATCCATAGAGTTTTCCTATAAACCATAGGGATTGATAGATGTTCCGTTAAAGTAGAATTGTTGAATGGTCAAAAAGGGTTGTTATTTGGTAATCGTTGCTCCAAAAGATACATTGAATCTCACCAATGACATCAACTTGTAATTTTTATTCATTATTGATTGATCCAAACTTGAGGTATGAATTTTTTTATTTAATCTCATTCGTTTGTTGAACGTTTATCTTATATGAATCAATCCTTCTAAAAAATGTATTCATGAGTAAACTTTTAATTTACGAGTACCATGTTATCACCCTAGAATAATGAATAGATATATCATTGATTAATCCTTATTATTAATTATTTTTTTCATCTTTATCATGGAAATTTATTGAGTCCAACTCAAAAAAATTCCAATGTTCTCCCCTCTAATATCTATTTCGTACATTTCTCCTATAGTTAATTTTATGCGCATTACTGGTATTTATTTTCGAAACCATTTTAAAAATACCCAATAATTGATCATTGGGTAACATTTATTTGGTGAAATATATGGATATCAAATATTTGAGTTTATAATAAATGTAATGATTATAGTGGGTGATAATTATGTATCTTCAGGATTAGATAGGGAGACAAGATTTTCATGGGAATATTGTTCAGAAGATGTGGTGATATGATTAATAAATTTCGATGTAATTGGAGGCCAAAATATATCCAATGGTGATGGTAAATGTTCTGTAAACTCAAATATATGTTTCTTGTGTGTGATTGGTGTCTTGATCGAGGGAGGATGTCGTGTGAGTTAAACGACATAAGAAACCGAATGTTTTTAATAAATAATATCTACATGGTGTGTAGTATGAGTAGCAGAAGCTGTGCAGTACACTAGCTACAATAGAATGGGTTTCAGAGAGAATAAAATTTCACTGACCAGGTAGATCATATCAATCACAATGTATCCCGTGAAATGAAACTTGGCTAGAACCCTTGGGGTAAATATTACTGAAATCATCTATGTGAACATGCCTGACATCTGTATATAGGTACTGATTGATAATAAAACGTGGACAAGTTCCCTGATATGACCATGTAAATGGTTTTGATCAGAGTACATAGGTAGGAACCTATGTGCAAAGGAATGATCTATAGTACACATGAAGAATATTTGTAGTGAATACATATATTTCATAACCTATAAATGCTAGAAATTTTTTCTTTTGTTGATTGGAAGAATTATTCCTTCAGTATATAAATAATTATTTTGGGTAAATTTCCTTCATCAATCACAATGGGTATATTGTGAGGTATCATATCATGGGAATAGGATGTGATCCCCTCTATCAGATTCATTCCAAATAGAGTTATGAAATCCTTTCATGAGGCCTAGAGTTTGATTCATTATCATTCTCGTCTTACCTAGGGGTGTTTTATGAACGTTCTTGACCAATAACGGTTATTTTATGAACCCATATATAATGGATTATTTAGTTACTGTCATGTATACCACCACGTGATTAGGGTGAATTACCCTATCTTTGTATTGATATCATTAGAGTTTTAGTATGTACTTATTTCTAACATCCTGGGACTAGATTCAACTAATTGTTGATGCTATCCTGGTTGTCAACATCGAATCAAGGGTATCTCCCCGAATTCTTGGGGATTTATTATTGAGCTTAGGTCCTTGGGTGTGTCTTTGGAGAGACTATTCCCTATTATCAGAGTGACACACAATTGTATAAATCCTCAAAACTATTGTGTAATATGTAAACTAATCATACGTTATACAATTAAACAAAATATTGAAATAAATAAGAAGAATCTGAACAGTAAGCCACTATAATAGAATGTATATTTAAATTTAATTGGAATATATATAAAAAATGTTTCAAATAATCCCATGTACAAGAGGATTCATCGTGTAATTTTATTACAAATAAACTAAAACATTTTCACATAAAATTGTGCAATAAATGTAATGAAATAAGAAAAATACAAAAACTATCATATCTAGCATCATGAGATTAGACTTCTGTCATGTTTTCCCCTTTTCCTAAGAATGACACAAATTCAAGCATCAAACAATGGGTGCTTTCACTGGTCCCTACTTTCATCAAAAAATTCTTTTTAGGATTCCAACGGGGGATCAAACAAGTTATGATATATAATCCTTGTAGTTCACCACCCAAAGTGTCTATAAATAATACTAGGTGTGTAATAAAAGCTAATGTTGAGTTCATAAAATCACGGGTAAAAAAGTACGTAATGTAAAGTACCCATGGAACATGTTATACAAAATGTGATCATGTATTTCCATATAAGGCTCCCTACAAAACAATTATCATGCTCCCATCATAAGGCATCTAATAAACAAAAGGAATTAAACACCACATGGATGTCATATACACGAAATATCATATCCATCATATATTTTCCCTATAATACGATGTGTCACAAAATACCATGGTTGAGCTGTATAATAAATAATATCAAGGTTACCATGACAATGTCCTATAATCCTAAGTGTCACATTTACCAGATATGTTCTTTATAATAAAAAATGTAATACCCTATGAAGGTGAATCCAGTGTATGTATGACCAAGTAATCCCCATATTGTCCTAGTAGCACATCAATGGTTACTATGTAACATCACTAGTGGGGTCCAAAGATCATTTCAACAGAGCATGTACAATGCGAGTCCGTCAAAACTGATCGAGGCTATAAAAAAGACCATAGAATCCAATGAATCCATGATCCAAGGACTATACAGGTCTATGACATATTCTACCGTCAATAAACAGCCATGTGTGAAACTTCAATGAAATATAAATGGAATCACGATCCATGTTATACCATATAAGATATCCATGACAATTCCAACTCATATCTCTTTTCATTAATCAATTCTCATTAAAAAATTTTCCATGATTATAAGAACTCATATATAAATACTTATAAACACATAAATCAAAATAATAAATATGAAATTGTGGAAATTACCATCTCCAAACAATCATTTAAAATAAATTAAATTCATTTGAAGATTCCTCCTAAGTAGAAAAGATGAATAATCATCCCATGGGATGTATATAAAAGGGAAATCTGAATGTCACACCCCATGGTTGATTTTGGATGGTGAAAACCTTGTAAAATGTATCAGGAATATATTTGTATTCCCTAACACGTTTCATTAGAATAAATTTAATTATTCCATTAATTTTTGGGGTCATGAAAAAAATAGTAGTATGAGGAACAATGGAACACATAGTTAAATAGCACCAAACTACTAGGGAAAGGCATATAACACATAACCTACATCTATTGTAGAGTGAGCATCTTGTATAATCACTTTACTCAACATAAATAAGGATAAAAACAAAGAATTGATGAAGAACCTAGAAATTGAGAATATTTTCATTCACCAAAATATGAAAGATGATACCAAGTAAAAATAAAAACGACACAAAAAGAATGATGTAATCAACCAAAAGTATCCAATAAAAAAATGTGCATGGTTCTGAGTTTGAATAGAAGAACACGATCAAGGACTATGTTTTTTCTTCAATAAGAGATCTCAACAAGAGCCAATGCCAACAGTTGAAAAAAGTGAAAAATATTTTTATCTAGAACATTTTTATGGTAAAAACTATATTTGTTTAATGATTAATTGGTCCCAATGATTCGAATGTATATTTTTCCAAATATTAAACCAATTCTGCTCTGATTACTGTGCTAATCGGCCTCCTGGATGGTCTCTATGCACGTTTTGAATCACCATTCCCAAAACATAAAATTTGGATCCTCTAAAAATTTATGGTTCTACACATGGGTGTGGAAATACATCTTAATGGTTTACTAACACCATGGGATCTCTTGAATCCCACTGTCCATGTCTATAAATTTTCACTAAACTGTGTTATTTTGGTGGCATGGTTACTAATATCCATGGGAACTTGATATTTTAATAATAGTGTCGGTAATTGGGAATTATAAGAGCTCCAGAAACAACTAACACCACCATGATCTCATAACGTATTCACATTTTCCCACAATTTATCATTTTAAAAATATTAAAGAGATCAGTACCATTAGTGAATCATGGTATGATAAAATATCCCCCCTTAAGTAAATTCATCATTAAAATTACCTCTCAGGTGTATTATACAATCACCTACGAATAACTATAGGAATTGATAATGTATGTTGGCCTCTCACACCCATGTATCTACTTATAAATGTGAATTATCCCATATAACCCATAATGGAGGATGGTACTATCCTCGAAGAACCTATGTGATCTTATTAGTGAAATATATTAGATGCACCAAAAAGGACACATTTAACTATGGATCAGCCTCATGGGATGAAAATAATGAGATGAGCTTAAAAGATAAATGTATAGTTGAGATATATGGAAGAATTCATGCATGGCCTGTTACATTTGAGGTAACTATAACAAATATGCCACTGTCTAGACTCTCTCTAGAATCTTGAATGGCTAGACATATCATTATGAAAGAATCCCTAGTCTTTTGATCTATCTTCGGCCCAACCGTGGTGGGGTACACAAAGATACATGATCCCAAACCAAGATACTCTATAGTAATTTTTTATTATTCGACATAAGATTTTTGTCAATACTGTATTGTACCCCTAAAATTTCTAAGAAACTAGATCCAACACAAATTTCAATGGCATGGGACGTGGTCCCAGTAAAGCTACCTCTCCAACCACTAACAAGAACATGGTTGATCTGTAGGGAAAACCATAAAAAGTCATATAACGTTCCATATTTATATTATCCCAACAATAATTATTGTAGTAAAAAGTAATAGGGGGTATATTCCTCCCCCAAGATCCCAATGAATCAAGTTCACCTTCCTATGATATGTCCTTAATCACTTTTAACAAACGTTGTTATCTTCCATCATTCTATGGGGGGTATGTTGTTCTACGAATAAATTATGTACCCAACACCCTCTGTAAACGCCTATAGAAATGATATGTAAACTAGGTATCCCTATAAGAAGAAATAGTGTGTAGGATCCATGAATTTGTACTATATCTCATATATTAACATTTTAATATCAAAAAAATAAAGGTCACTATTATCAATATGAAATGATAAACCTTCTTGAGTATATCCATGATAACCCAATGTGCATCAGTTCATGGAGTTGACCTGGGAAAACTAGCCAAAAAGTACATCATGTATTCATAACACATACACTCTGAAATAGACATTTTTTGTAAAATTTTGGAAGTTCCCAACCGTTCCTCTTTCACCTAATGACAATGGGAACACCTCATAAAAAATATCTACTTCACATATTATACCCAATAACCAATAATTATGAACCAAATCATGACACATCATAGTAATTCTGGGATGTACTGCCCAAACTAATGCATGAAACTACCGCATCATCTCCTCGTGTATGTTTGATGGATCCTATACATGACCATGCACACACATGATCTCATCCTCACCCATAGTCTATCATGGAGGAGGTTCCACACCTGCCACACTCTCACATAGAACTATTCCTTTAGAATATTTTTGTTGACTCACCCTCACTATATCCTATTATGTATAGGTCACTCCTAAAGATGTAACATATTTATTCCCGTAACTATCCAACACCTCATTGTTCATATTAGGGATCAATGATATATAATACCACTCTCTATTTGTATGATGAACTAATTTTACTTAATCCCCCCTTCTCAGTGCATCTTAGAATTGGATATTTTTTAGATTATCATATATCTGATTTTCCATTATTTCATCCAAAATATTTCTTAGGATGTTTTCCATGTTCGTGTTAATCAGGATTATAAACCATGATATCATCGAAAAAACTACCATAAACAAATCCCTATAAGGATGGAAAACATGGTTTAGTAGCACCATGAATGGCGTCGGCACATTCGTGAGATTGACCGACATATCCAAATAATCATATAGACCATACCTTCTCTAAAAATCAATATGAGGTATTTCATTTAGTTGAACATGGACATAATGATATCGGGATCTCAAATAAATTTTTGAGAACAATCGAGTTCTTCCATGATGATGAAATATGTTATCTATATGTAGAAGAGGATAATAGTTCAAAATCATTAGAAGGTTAAATTTTAGGTAATCCTTGAATAAATAACGAATACCATCCACATTTTTGGAAAAATATTTGGCGATACCCATTGAGAAATTTTAGTTCATATAAACCACAATGCATCTAAATCCTCATCCTTATTATTGCGAATTTACAAATCCACCATATTCATCCTGTAAGGAGGAATGTATATCATGTTAGCTTTGGAATATTTATCAATGGAGAACTAATCCTATATTTCAAAAGGTAAACTAGAGAAGTTGTTTGGGAAATTGTCACTAAAATGATCAATCATTGGAATAAATTCTTCCTAATGATTTCCCTCATCGTCATGTTACAAACTATAAATCAAGGATTTCATAATTCATCAACAGTGATTTTCTAGTCTAACTCAGGTCACTTAGACATCTCATTCACCCTTGTGAATACGAACTGTGTCATCTGGTGATGTGAATGTCACTGTTTATTGATATCAATCAACATATTATTGTTAAGATAATATATAGTCCATCCTAATTATTGCATACAACATGATTACCTTGAGGAACCAAATATTCAACATGAAGTGACACCCACCAATATCAAGGGGGGACTACCTGAACTTACATAAATTATCAATTTTTATCCACAAATCAGTGTAAAGCGTCTTAATGCTCTTATTAAACTAAACAACAATCCCAAGGATTTCAACCATAGATATTGATATATGAAAATATTTTATGTACCCATATCAAATAGAGATGATATAAGATGAAAAGATACTAATATAGTACCTCTCACAATAGATTTTTTTGGAACCATTCCCCTAGGGGTTGGATAAAAATATAGATTTGGCCTGAGCTATAGCCCTGTGACATAGCCTCAATACTGGTAGTAAGCCTGCTCTACTCTCTTGATTCAACTACTATCTGGTTTCCTCATCCATTAAAAACACCTTAGACCAACCAAATGGTACTTCTCCATCTCCTTACATGATGTGGAGTTGTGAAAACTTCTCTAAAACCAACTGTCATAGGTGACACCCTACTACACTATGCTAGAGGGAAGGTCATGTAGAAACATTTAATGTGAACCATCCTTCCATAATATAATCAATTGAATGATTTATGATCACAAAAATTTCTCATGTATCCCCATCCACCACACCGATGATAGAAAAACATGCTACCAATAATCATATCTTGTATGATACGCATCTCACAGGAAGCCTAAAAACGATGTTCCCTACCAAATGATGTTGAACCATTCAGTAGAGAGAGTACATTACACTACAATATTCCCAAAACGTTCCATATCTATGTATCTATAATTGGCACATAGTTTTCTGTCTTAGTATAGTATTCAACCCGAACATAATGAATTGATATTTTCCAGTGTGTTGGAGACCTTATTTGAAGAGTCTCTCCCTTTATTCAACATCACCATGTTAAATATGCAAAAAAAATATACATCTATATAAATCTGGATTAATACATAATAATT
Source organism: Viscum album (assembly GCA_963277665.1). Classification (NCBI taxonomy): domain Eukaryota; kingdom Viridiplantae; phylum Streptophyta; class Magnoliopsida; order Santalales; family Viscaceae; genus Viscum; species Viscum album. Next base: position 1,425,859,635 of record OY728122.1, on the reverse strand, counting down.
TTCATATCTCCCTTATCTAGATTCACACACACAATATCATGCTTTGATCTATGAGTCTTTGTGAAAATTAATCATAGAATCATGTATGGGATACCGTCTAAACCATGTCATTCACACCATAATCTTTGTTCAAAACATCACTACATCATTTTTCTTCTCCATCATGCATTTATGTTGTGAGTTTTATAGTCCGCTTATGAGGTTTCTCTTGATGATCAATGATCAAAAGAGTAGTTTCAATCCAGATCTCTACAACATGTGGACCACCATCCTAAAAAAATCATGGAGAATACACTTATTGGAAGACACAATTTAGCTTATCCATAGATGAGGAAGGATACAATGCTTTATGAAATGTCTCCATAAGGTGATAAAAACCCTCACAATGTTTTCCCTTAACAACTATTTTTGGAAAAACTAATTTTTTTGACCCCATCACAATATGATGACTGACTAGTGTCCTATGTTGCACCACCTCCAAAATATGGTCTTCACCACCCTCATTGCATATGAGTAGAGGTCGTCTTGGTGGAATATCTCTATATTTCTAAACATAGTCCCCAGAATTATTCAACATCAAAATTTTACTACTCAAAGAATAAAAGAGGTCAACAGATTCCTATAAAAAGGTCCTACCACATATCCTACTTCAAAATCCATGACCGGTAAGAAGAGACAGTCTAAAATATAACTCGAGACTCTGATAAAATCCCACAAAAATTTTTCATCAAGGTCTATTCTCTATTTTATTATTAAACATCCATTCTATTTCATATTCATTTTACATTTATTTGTAACGGGCCAATCTAGATGGCTCAACACATACAATCCATCAGGGTCCATAGTCCTCATGAACACAGAAATGGTGTCCACATAATTCACACCTTTACAAGATTAAATCCATGCGAATCTTGGTCTGTGACTTAAAATTCTACAATTGTCTTCTAATGTTGTTTGATATAGCCTTATTTTGAAAGAACTACTTAGTTTACAACATGAACTCGAAGTACCAACCATTTATATGAATTGTTGGTCCATAAAATATATAAAAAATTTGGTATATCACATAAGACACTTATTATAATGTTAGGCCATCAAGAAATGCACCATACCCAACATGGCGTAACACTTGGAAATTGAATTTCTATCATGTGCCTACAATTATGCATGATATGGCATACCATCAACTCATAGGGTTGAATCAAAATAGAAACCACAATCATTTTCACTACAAAATTATAATTCTAGTTCATTACCGGACTGTGGAATCAAATCAAATGTAATAGTAAAAATTTAGAAAACCTTAATTTTCATTCCCAAAAAATTGGCCTTTTCCCATATAGGGGTTTGGTACTGAAAAGAACAACTCATTAAAAAATTAAATTTATTTATAATTCCATTTATATTTTATCAAAATAATAATTTATAAAATATTATTCATCTAATATCACATTGAAATTTCCATGGTATGGATGCCAATGAATGGTGCTTTGAGCCTAGTTGGCCACATGACCTCAAACACATCTGCCCAAACACCAGAGGATGGCGACTATAAATTGGGGCCTAGTGTTTATCTGTGAGGAGACAATTCCATCAAATCAGAGTGTAGCATGCTGGTATAAATACTAAAAACAATAAAAAAAATTAACACTATGGTAAAATAGTTTATTGCGACGGGTTATTTTCGACGGGTCAATCAACCTGTCAAAAATAACCAATTATTTTTTATAGGAATAGGTGACATGTCCTAAAAAAATATGCGCGGATTGGCCCAGTTTGCATACCAAACCGTTCGAAAGGGTATTTGCAACGGGTATGCACCACACGTCGCAAATTCAAGGAGAAGGTAAGAAATAGTTCTGATAGGGGACCCCCATCGCAACTTGTTCGACCCCTTGAGGGTATTTACGACGGGTCCCATCGAATATAACTGGTGGTGGTAAAAAACTATTTCCAATGGAATGTTATCCCGTCGCAAATATTGTGTCGGAAAGTTACTTTTGGTGATAGGTCCTTTCGCAAATAACATTTAAACTATCGTCTGTAATTAAAGTGGTCGAATATATTACCGAGGGGCCCCATCGTAAAAAATACTATTTGCGATGGGATTTCCATCGCAAAAAATTCATGTCGTAACTAATCTAACATATATATACACCCATTTTTTTTCTTTCCTCCTACTGAATTACATCTTCTTCTGCTTCTCTAAGATCTAGTTTTAGAGTGAATATTTTTGGGAGTTAGTTTTTTTGACGAAGAATTTGTGAACCCGCATACAATTATTAGAGATCAAGTTTAATGATATTTATGTTTTATTTAATTTAGTATTGATTTCATTTCAATATATTAATTTTAATTGTTGTTGATTAGTTGTAACTAAGTTATATTTAAATTTTTTTGTAATCTGTATTTATTTGTGATAATAAAATTACATTATTAATATTATTTCATAATAATTTGTATCAATTATTAATTAGTAATGATAATTATTAATGTATATAAATAATTAATTGTAATTAGTAATTAGCAGCTATATTTTGTAGTAATTAAAAGTAATTTACACTAATTAGTAATAATTTGAAATAAATAATAAAAATTATAAATAATAGTAATAAATATTTATAATTAGTAATAAATAGTATTTATTTGTAATAATTAGTAATAAATACTAATAAATAGTAATAAAAACTAATAAAAAGTACTAAATACTAATAAATATTAATAAATACTAATAAATAGTAATAAATACTAATAAAAATTAATAAATACTAGTAAATAGTAATAAATGGTAATAAATACTACTAAATAGTAATAATTAGTAATAAATACTAATAATTTGTAATAAATACTAATAAATAGTAATAAATACTAATAAATACTAATAAATATTAATAAATAATATTAAATAGCAAAAATACTAATAAATAGTAATGAATAGTAATAAATAGTAATAATTAGTTATAATTAGACATAAATAGTAATAATTAGTAATAAATAGTAATAAATAGTAATAAATAGTAATAAATACGAATAAATACAAATATATACAAATAAATAGTAATAAATATTAATTAACATTACTAAATAGTAATAAATAGTAATAATTTTAATCAATAGTAATAAATACTAATAATTAGTAATAATTAGTTATAATTAGTATTAATTAGTAATAAATAGTAATAAATGCTAATAATTATTAACAATTAGTAATAATTACTAATAAATAGAAATAATTACTAATAGAATGTAATAAATGTTAATAAATAGTAATAAATATTAATAAATAGTATTAAATAGTATTAAATACTAATAAATAGTAATAAATTGTAATAAATAGTAGTAATTAGTAATAAATACTAATAAATACTTATATTTATTAATAATTAGTAATAATTAGTAATAATTAGTAAAAAATAGTAACAATTAGAAATAGTTAGTAATAATTAGCAATTAATAGCGACGAATACTTATAAATAGTAATAAATAGTCATAATTAATAATAAATAGTGATAATTAGTAATAATTAGTAATAAATACTAATAATTAGTAATATATACCAATAATTAGTATTAAATAGAAATAAATAGTAATAAATACTAATAAAAACTAATTAATAGTAATGAATACTAATAAATAGAAACAAATAGTAATTAATAGTAATAATTATTAATAGTTAGTAATAATTAGAAACAAATATCAACAAATAGAAATTTATAGTAATAAATATTAATAATTAGTAATAATTAATAATAATTAGTAACAATTAGTAATAATTAATAATAATAAGTAATAATTAGTAATAATTAGAAATAATTTTTAATAATAGGTAATAATCAGCAATAAATTGAAATAAATATAAATAAATAGGAATAAATATACATAAATAAGAATAAATAAGAATAATTAATAATAATTAAGAATAATTAGGAATAATGAGTAATACTTAGGAATAATTAGGAATAAATATGAATAATTAGTAATAATTACTAATACGTAGTAATAATTAGTAATAATTAGTAATAATTATTAGTTATTTGTAATAATTAGTAATAATAGGTAATAAATAGGAACAAATATGATTAAATTGGATAAAATAAGGAAATATAGGAAAAAATTAGAAAAAATACGAAAAATAGAAATACATAGAAAAAATAAAAAAAATAGGAAAAACTAGGGAAAATAGAAAAAATATGGACAAATAACATTGAATAGCTATAACTAGAAATAAATAAAAATAATTTGAAATAATTATCAAAGATTAGAAATAATTTTCAATAAATTGTAATAATTAGCAATAATTATCAATAATTAGCAATATTTACCAATAATTAGAAATAATTACCAATAATTAGTGATAAGTACCTATAATTACCAATAATTACTAATAATTTTCAATAATTATCAATTATTAGAAATAATTACCCATAATTATAAATAATTACAAATTATTAAGAATAATTAGAAATAAATGTTAATAATTTCCAATAATTTCCCATTTATTGTAATAATTAACAATAAATTGGAAAAATTACCGATAATTACCAATAAATTTGAATAATTTGCAATAAATAGGAAAAATTAAAAATAATTTGGAATAATTATGAATAATTATGAATAAAATCAACTATAATAAAGTCTAATAACTTGGAACAATTTCCAGTGGATTTGATGGCAATCCTTTTGCTCGATGACACTTCTCCTTTAAACTCTCACATACTAAAATCATTTTGAAAAGTATGCTTCTACTTATGCATATCCAATCCCATATGAATCATTTTGGATATGCATTCATATGGACACATTTTACATAATGTTTTCCGGTGGCGACCGCCATCTGAAACAGATTGATGGATGAAAAGGGGGCTCTTTTGTCTGAAAACTCATTAACATGAAACATTCTCACAATAAAATCACAATGAAGAATATTTTTGGAGGAACACTTATACATTCTAGTATGCACGAGAATGAATTTGTGTACCTCCGAGAAGAATCATCATTATGATTTCACTGTGAGAATGTTTTATAAGGCCCCAGCCTTAAACATTGCTTAATCATGAGATATTTTAAGAATACACCTTCAGGATCTTTTCAGGTTTAGATTTTTAGAGAATTAGATCACAAAACATTCATTACATCCCACATTTAAACAAAGTGGTTATAATAAAAGATAATATTCATTTTTTCACATCAACGAAAACATATTTAAAATAAAACATGGATAATTTCATGACACTTCTTTGACACTATCATCATATCATGTACCCTTCCCTTGACATGTGAAAAACATTTCAAAAAGTTGGGATGAGCATAAAAACCTCAGTTAGGGATAAAAATATGGAAAGGAAACATGAGTACATGTATACATAAGAATTAATGAAATCATACTCTACTCATAAAACATAATCACTTTAACATACCTCAACAAATCATGAATAAATGATAGAAATCATAATACATAAAGGTAACTTGAGGAATTCATAACATTCTTACGTAGGGAGTAACCCTCTTGGTTACGTTTGAAATACCCATCGAAGTATATTTCCTAAATCTCTTCGGAGAAACCTTAAAGTTTAACTCCTTCATGTTACCCAATGCATTGGAGAGCTATATCGGCCTCACCCGCCCTTACTTTATCACAGAACCACCCGTCTTCATAACAATGACCAAGAACCATAACATAATCGAATCACATCAAACATGCATAAAGGAATCATAACATTTCCACATTTCAATCACAAGATATCAATACAACACATTTAAATAATAAAAACATTATGAAAACCATTTTCAATACCAATATAAATGAAAAGTAAAACATGGTATTTATTTTTCATTTAAAAAAAGGAATAGATTTTAGAGGAAGCCGAAACTCAAATAATGGTCATGGTGGCGGAGAATTCGTTGTCGCCGCATACGTACGACAAAAACATTTCCTTTTGTCATTTAGTAAACTCTTCGTATAAAAAAATATTCATCTTGGATAAAATTAAAAGTCAATGGTGTTTATACACCGTATCAATGAAGGTTGTGTATAAAACAAAATATGCCTCAAAGAAAGGAGATTGAGACGATGTCCCATACCTCGAATCCGACTTGACTCGATCATTCTTTAACCTCCTGAATAATAAAATTGAGTTAACTTCTACTTGCTTAAGAACCTTTTTAAAGTTCATTATTCCTTTTATATCACTTATTACCATGTCATGAACACTATGTAATTTTTTAAGTTAATAACGGTCGTTTTATCGATCATTGGTACTTGAGTCAAAAATAAACTCTTTATAATTACAAGTTGTTCATGTGTCCATTATATCCAGAGTTATACTCATGATTTTGATATCATATATATCATATATATCCAGTATATACATGAATTTAAAATATTACATAACGTTTAGAGGTAAGAAATGAAATGCACCGTTCATGGAGATGGTAAGCCGTACGTACGCATGAACGCTACTTTCATTTCTATGTCGTATTTTATGGAAATGAATCATAATGATATAAAGGTATATTATAATTACAATATTGTATCAATTTAATATCATTAATTACATCTTTTATACGTCCCACATATGGCATTAACGAATCAAATCACTTTGAGGGGGCGGTAGTCCGCACTTCCTAAAATGAAGATACCGCGTTTACCCATAATAGAAACCATAAAGGTATGCCATAAATGAAAAATACAGAAGTTTAAGTAAAACATAAACATATTATATATCATATATAAATATAGTATCATCTTAATGTACACCTTTTAAGGTGTTAAAATAATATTGAACAATCATCGTTTCGTGAGACATAAATTCTCCATCCACGGAAACAATATGTTCTTTAACCATAAGATGTAGGTGTGTGTAAGTGTAGCTCGAATCCATCTTATAACGACATCCTAGTGTATTGAAGATACTTCTGTTGTTAAAAAATAAAGGAATAAAAATATTTTAGAGGGTTGGAGAAGCAAAATAAAACATAAGAACACAAGAGAAAACACTACCTTTAGAACAGGTAACTCTTTTAGATTTGATCTCGATGGCTTCCTTGGGAATACATCTGCCCAAAGTGAGGCTTCGAGGAGTAATAGAGGGATGTGGAGAGACAATATGGACAGGTTTTGGCCGAGCCAAAGGCTTTGGAAGTGTGGGTAAGGAGGTAGAGGTGGGGGCCTTTTATAAGAGGAGAGGAGGGGCACTCTTGGAATGTTAAGAAAAGATACTTTGTTATAAAATTATTTTTGGATAAAAAAGGTCCCACAATTATAAATTTCTAGGATAACGTGATAAGGGTTCTAAATCCACCCTTCCATTAGGTTTTTGACATGTTTAGGTATAAGATTTTACATTATCTTTTCATTTTATTTAAATCGTTAAATAATGAGTTAATCGCTGCATCATCATGCTGTCATAAATAATTACTTTATTTAAGGTCTAAAAATTATAAAAAAAATACTATGATGTAGGAAATAATTTTATTTTTATAATGAATATTTATAGTCAAAAATATGTCTTGTATAACCCCATTTAAAAGTTTTATTTAGTAAAACAACTCATGTTTGTGACATTTTTACTTTAACATTAAATAAAAGTCATTAATGTCATTATCTTACCCAAGTGGCTCCATGGGGTCCCCCAAATCGACCCATGGGTTATTTGGATCGTCCAAGACACATCTAATAAGGTTAAGACATGTTTCTATGTCATTTCATATTATTAAAACATTATTTTTACCTTAAATTACACTAATTACCTCTAATCGCGATTAAAAACTTAAAAGTTACTATTCACCAAAAAATTTATTTTAATCACATTGAACAACATTTTACATCTTAATGAAAACCATTTATGTCGTATTTTTTGAAATTCAAAACACATAGGAGGTAAAATTTCATTTAAACGAAAAATCAGTTTTTTAAGTACCACTTAGTGGTTTCACTATTCATCAAAATTGATGTTTTTCAGAAAAATACCAAAACTTCACCCTAAGATATATTTGATATTCCAAAATCAAAAATGATGTCTATTTTACAAAATTCAAAACATATAAGTTAAATTAATTAATTTAATAATTAATTCCTGATGTCTGAGCAAATAGCGTGTTTTTATGAAACAATAAGTATCAAAAGATTGACACTAGTTTAAGTCCAATTTTAAAGTGAAATTAATTCCAATGACCACCATTATATTAAATGGTAAAAATATATTCTAATTTTACTTTAAAAACAATTAAAAAGATAATATAATCATATAATAAAATTATATTAAAAAGATGTTTTGAATTAAAATACAACATTTTTCACTATTCATTAAAAAAAGAACTTTATCAGAAAAATACCAGAAATTTATCCAAAGTAAATTTCAATGTCCCAATCATAAATAATAAGTTTATTTTAAAAATATAGCTTATAAAATTGTCAAAAGATATAATTAAAAATGGGTTTCCATCAAAAGGCAGTAAAACAATATTTTAAAAATATTATTGTATTTCATGCTTAAGATTGGATTTATTCTCATTTTAAGCACCTAAAACAATATCTAATTTATTAATATACATAGATAGAAATATCTATTATTCATTACTTACTTGGGATGTTTCATCCTTCCCCCCTTTTGAAAATTGTGTCCCCGCAATTTATTTACTTATCAAATACGTGGGGGTATTTAGCCCTCATTGCATTTTCAGATTCCCATGTTGCCTCTTCAATCATGTGGTTTTTCCACAAAACCTTTACCTGATTAATCACCTTATTCCGAAACACAAACTCCATGTGGTCAAGAATCTAGACCGGTTGTTCCTAATAAGATAGGTTCTCTTCCAGCTAAACTACCTCTAGACTCAAAACATGAGATGGATCTGGCATGTACTTCCTTAACATTGAATCATGAAAAACATTGTGTACATGAGATAAACCCAGAGGTAAAGCCACTCGGTAAGCAACCGATCCAACTCTCTCCAGAATTTCATATGGTCCAATGAAACTTGGAATCAACTTTTCATTCTTACCAAATCGCATCACACTTTTCCATGGTGAGACATTGATAAAAACATGATCACCTACCACAAAAGAGAGATACTTCCTCCTGTTGTCCGCATAACTCTTCTGCCTGCTCTGAGCTGTTCTCTTGTGTTTCTGTATCAGCTGAACTTTTTCTGCTAACTCTTCTACCAATTCTGGTCCCATCAGCTTCCTTTCACCCACTTCATCCCAAAAAGCTGGAGTTCGACACCGCTTCTCATATAACACCTAAAATGGCTCCATCTGTATACTAGAATGAAAACTGTTATTATATGAAAATTCAACCAAGGAAAGATGTTGGTCCCAACTTCCCTGATAATCTATTGAAAAATCACGTATCATATCCTACAATGTCTAAATTGTTCGTTCTGACTGCCCATCTCATTGAGGATGAAAAGCTGTACTAAAATTTAATTCATTACCCAACAGCTTCTGAAGGCCTTTCCAAAAGATAGAAGTAAACCTAGGTTCACGATCAGATAAAATGGAGAGGGGAACTCCATGCAACCTGACTATGTCTTTAAGAAACAATCTAGAAAGTTGATCTTGAGAGAATGTATCTCGAATAGGAAGGAAATGAGCAGATTTAGACCATCGATCAACAATAACCCAGATTGCATTATTACCTCGATATGTCCTCGGTAATCCCACAATAAAGTCCATGGATATATTTTCCCATTTCCACTCTGGCATTGGTAAAGGTTGAAGCATCCCTTTCGGTAGCTTCCGCTCTGCTTTAACCTCCTGACAAGTCAAACACTTCACAGTAAAATCCGCAATATCCCTTTTCATTCCATCCCACCAGTAATACTCCTGAAGATCTCTATACATCTTAGTAATGCCTGGATGAACTGAAAATGGAGAACTATGAGCTTCACATAACAACTCTCTCTTCAACTGTAAATCACAAGGCACACACAATCTCTTCCCAAATCTCAATACACAATCATTATCAATATTTAATTCAGGCAACTTACCCTTCTGAACCAGCTCTACCTTTTTCTACAACTCACTCTCTTGCTTCTGTTCTTGCTTAATTCTGTCTGATAGAGAATATTTCACTGATACGTGAAACAAAATAGAAGAACATCCCGCAACAAAAACATCTATGCCAATGTTCATCAAATCCTTAACCAAAGGATCACGTTCCAAACACATCATTGTTAATGAAGCATCAATTTTTCGAATCAATGCATCATCCACTTTATATTATTTTCCCGGATAGTAAGGAACTGTACAATCACAATGCTTGATTAATTACATCCATCTCCTCCGTCTCATGTTCAATTCTTTCTGAGTGAATATATACTTTAATCTTTTGTGATCAGTATATATTTAACACTTTACTCCATACAAATGATGCCTCCAAATTTTTAAAGAGAAAATAACAACATCTAATTCCAAATCATGTGTAGGGTAATTTACCTAATGAGTTTTCAAATATCATGAAGCATAAGCAATTACCTGATCATTCTACATTAGGACACAACCAAGTCCTTTCAATGAAGCGTCACTGTAGATAACAAACTCCCCATCCCTGGAAGGGATTGCCAAAACTGTAGCATTCACCAATCTTCTTTTCAATTACTGAAAACAATCATCACATTCTTTTGTCTAGATAAACTTAACACCCTTCCGAGTTAGCTTAGTCATTGGACTAGATAACCGTGAAAAATTTCTAACAAACCTTCGGTAATAGCCTACCAAACCACAGAAGCTACGAATCTCAGTTACATTTGTGGGTCTTGGCCATTCTTCCATATTCTTTTTTTTTTCAGGATCAAAAGTTATCCCATCTTTTGAAACAATGTGACCAAGGAAAGAAATTTGTTGCAACCAACAGTCACACTTTTTGAATTTACCATACAATTTATTTTCTTTTATGGTTTGCAAAACAACCCTTAAATGACTTTCATACTCCTCTTTACTTTTATAAAACACCAAAATATCATCAATAACACAACCAACATTTATCACCTGATTCAACTGAGCCATCACTCCAGTAAACTTCTCAATTGTGATTCTGACCATCACTGGTTGCTGATTCAGAAGGTCATTTTCCTCTGTATGGCTTTCCAACAAAGATGCTCTATTTCTTTTACAAAAAATAATTATTAACACATACATATCATAGACTAAGCAACATGGTAATCTGTAAATGCTATATCATTTCCAATTTGACCATAAAAAAATATTTTTGGATAATCATTTAATAGAATTCTAAATCTTAATGTTATATAAATCGACCTCTGATACCAACTATAAGTCCCCAGCCTTAAACATTACTTAATCTTGAGATATTTCAAGAATACACCTTGAGGATCATTATTGGTTTAGTGTTTTAGAGAATTAGATCATAAAATATGCATTACATCCCACATTTAAACAAAGTGGTTACAATAAAAGATAGTATTCATTTTTTCCCATCAACGAAAACATATTTAAAATAAATCATGGATTCTTTCTTGACACTTCCTTGACACTATCATCATATCATGTACCCTTCCCTTGACCTATGAATAACATTTGAAAAACATGGGATGATCATAAAAAGATTAGTAAGGGATAAAAATATGGAAAGGAAACATTAGTACATGTATATATAAGAATAAATGAAATCATACACTAATAATAAAACATAATCACTATAACATACCTCAACAAATCATGAATACTCCTTGAAATCATAAGACATAAAGGTAACTTGAGGCATTCATAACATTCTTATATAGGGAGTAACCCTCTTGGATACGTTTGGAATACCCATCAGAGTACATTCCCTAAATCTCTTCGGAGAAACCTTAATGTTTAACTACTTCACGTTACCCAAAGCATTGGAGAGCTATATCGGGCTCACCTGCTCTTATTTTATCATGGAACCACCTGTCTTCATAACAATTCCCAAGAACCACAACATAATCGTATCACATAAAACACGCATAAAAAAACATAACATTTCCACATTTCAATCACAAGATATCAATAAAACACATTGATATAATAAAAACATTATGAAAACCATTTTCAATACCAAAATAAAAGAAAAGTAAAACATGGTATTTATTTTTAATTTTAAAAAAGGTATGGCTAGTAGTGGAAGCCGAAACACAAATAATGGTCATGGCGGTGAAGAAGTCGTTGTCGCCGCTTACGTACGAAAAAAACATTCCCTTTTGTCATTTAGTAAACTCTTCGTATAAAAAAATATTCATTTTGGATAAACATAAAATCCAATGGGGTTTATACACCATATAAAAGAAGGTTGTGTATAAAACAAAATATGCCTCAAAGAAAGGAGATTGAGACGAAGTCCCATACCTCAGGTCCGACTTGACTCGATCGTTCTTTAACCTCCTGAATAATAAAATTGAGTTAATTTATACTTGATTAAGAACCTTTCTCAAGTTCATTATTCATTTTATATCACTTATTACAATTTCATGAACACTATTTCATTATTTATGTTAATAACGATTGTTTTAATGATCATTGATACTTGAGTCAAAAATAAACTTTTTATAATTACAAGTTGTTCATGTATCCATTATATCCAGAGTTATAATCATGATGTAGATATAATATATATCATATATATCCATTATATACATGCATTTGTAATATTACATAATGTTTAGAGGTAAGAAATGAAATGCACCGTTCATGGAGAAAGTAAGTCGTACGTACGCATGAACGCTACGTTCATTTCTATGTCATATTTTAGGGACTGGAATCATAATGATATAAAGTTATATTATAATTCCAGTATTGTATCATATAAAATATAATTAATTACATCCTTTATACGTCCCACATATGGCATTAACGAATCAAATCACTTTGAGGGGGCGGTAGTTCGCACTTCCTAAAATGAAGATATCGCGTTTACCCATAATGAAAACCATAAATGTATTCCATAAATGAAAAATACATAAGATTAAGTAAAACATAAACATATGATATATAATATATAAATATAGTTTCATCTTAATGGCCACCTTTGATGTTGTTAAAAAAATATTGAACAATCATCGTTTCGTGAGGCAGAAATTCTCCATCCACGGAAACAGTATGTTCTTTAACCATTAGATGTAGATGAGTGCAAGTGTAGCTCGAATACTTCTTATAAAAACAACCTAGTATATTGAAGATACTTCTATTGTTACAAAATAAAGTAATAAAAAGAGTTTAGAGGGTTGGAGAAGCAAAATAAAACATAATATCACAAGAGAAAACACTACCTTTCAAACGAGTAACTCATTTTGATTTGAGCTCAAAGGTTTCCTTGGGAAGACTTCTGCCCAAAGTTAGGCTTCAAGGAGTAATAGAGGGATGTGTAGAGACAAAATGTATAGGGTTTGGCTGAGACAAATGCTTCGTATGTGTGGGTAAGGAGGTAGAGGTGGGGGCCTTTTATAAGAGGAGAGGAGGGGCACTCTTGGAAAGTTAAGAAAAGATACGTTGTTATAAAATAATTTTCAGATAAAAAAGGTCCACCAATTATAAATTTCGAGGATAAGGTGATAAGGGTTCGGAATATACCCATAAAATAGGTTTATAATATTTTTAGGTCTTAGATTTTACATTATATTTTTATTTTATTTAAATCATTAAATAATGAGGTAATCGCTGTATCATCATGGTGTCATAAATAATTTAATTTATTTAATGTCTAAAAATTATAAAAAAATACTATGATTTAGGAAATATTTTTATCTTTATAATCACTACATATAGTAAAAAATATGACTTGTATAACCCAACTTAAAAATTGTTTTAGTAAAACAACTCATGTTTGTGACATTTTTAATTTAACATTAAATAAAAGTCATTAATGTCATTATCTTACCCAAGTCACTTCATGGGGTACCAAAAATCGACCCATGGGTTTTCTTGTTCTTCCATGACACATCCAATAAGGTTATGACATGTTTCTAGGTCATTTAATATTTTTAAAACATTATTTCTACCTTAAATTACACTAATTACCTCTAATCGCGATTAAAAACTTAAAAGTTACTATTCAACAAAAAATTATTTTAATCCCATTGAACCAAGTTTTACTTCTTAATGACAACCATGTATGTCTGATTTTTTTAAATTCAAAACACAAAGGTGTTAATATATCATTTAAACGAAAAATCATTTTTTTAAGTACCACTTAGTGGTTTTACTATTCATCAAAAATTGAAGTTTTTCAGAAAAATACCAAAACTTCAACCTAAGATATATTTGATATTAGAAAATAAAAAATGATTTATATTTTAAAAAATTCAAAACATATAAGTCACATTAATTTATTTAATAATTAATTCTCACTGTCTTAGCAAATAGCGTGTTTTTATGAAACAATAAGTATCAAAAGATTGACACTAGATTAAGTCTAATTTAAAAGTAAAATTATTTCCAATGACCACCATTGGATTAAATGGAAAAAATATATTATAATTTCACTTTGAAACCAATAAAAAATATAATATAATCCTATAAAAAAATTAGATTAAAAAGAGGTTAGGAATTAAAATACTATATTTTTCACTATTCATTAAAAAATAACATTATTAGAAAAATACCAGAAATTTATCCAAAGTAAAAATAAATGTCCGAATAAAAAAGAATAAGTTTATTTTGACAAATATAGCTTATAAAATTGTCAAAATATAGATTTAAAAATGGTTTTCCATCAAAAGGTAGAAAAACAATCTTTTAAAAGTATTATTGAATTCCATGCTTAAGATTGGATTTATTCTCATTTTAAGCCTCTAAAACACTATCTAATTCATTTATAGACATAGATAAAAATATCTATTATTAATTACTTACATGGGATGTTACATGTTTCATGTTAATGATTCGTCAGAGAAATTTATAGTCGTCAATCCATAATAATTTGTGTCACTTGTAATTAATTGTGATTATTAAGAATTAGTTGTAATTATTTATCTTATTTTTTGGATATTGATTTTCTAATTAAAATTATTCAAAAATAGTATTGATTTTATATTTTGTTGTAAAATATTGAACAAGGAAGTCCACAATAGTCATTATTAGACGATCAAACATTGATAAATCATCACATAATTCCAAGAGGTTCTGGTTTAAATCCAATATATATTGACGGTGTTGACTCTTTCAAAACAATAGCATCATCAAGACAAATATTTTATTAAAAAGTAATAATAAATTGTTCTTGTAAAAAATGTTCTCTGAAAATTCTTGACACATTTGACAAGGTTGGGGGACATCTCATGCATTTTAGTTTTCAACCGTTTTGTTTTTGGGTATTATCCCTGTAAAAACTATCTTAGTGAAGATACTAATGACATGATTCCAGATCCATCACAATTTCTAATTTTAGTAAATGATTTTGTAGGTCCATCTGTTCAAAAAATTGAAACCCCAAATGATATATATTTAACTCATGAGTTGGCACCATCCAAATTTTATGAGTTTTTGAGCTAAGGATTCATTATATCATAGTTATAATATAAGAAAATTAGAAGCGGTTGAAAAATTTATGGCAATTAAATAAAATAATACGATGTCAAAAAACAGTCTTGATCAGATATTTTGTTTTGTTCCAATACTATTACATTATGGAAATCTGTTTCTTTTATATTACTATGTGGGAAAGAGGCTCGTTTGTAATTTGGGCCTTACTTATCAGAATATTCATGCATGGGAAAATGATTGCTTCTTATATTGTAGTGAAAATTAGTCATTGAATAGTTTTCCCCCATGTCGATAATTGATGTATAGGGAAGCTCAACCGGAAATGTTTGGATCGATTCCTATAAAATTGTTGTGATATTACCCTCATACACCTAGGTTGTAGAGTTTATTTTGGTCTCAGAACACAACGTTACTGATGTCATGGCACAAAACCATGAATTCAAATGATTAAAGGTTGAATCTTCCATCTCATGGTGATTCATGGAAACATTTTGACAGATTGAATATATCATTTTCTTTAGAATTCCGAAACATGTGATTGGGTCTTTCTACATATGGTTTTTATATGATTAGTTCTTATGGTATTCAGTTTTCATGTTGGCCTGTAATTATAAATCCATAAAATTTCCCTCCATGGATATTGATGAAGGAAACCTATATATTTTTTACCTTATTAATTATAGGACAGCTGAAAAAGAATCTAGGTGTTTATTTTAATCTGTTGATTGATGAGTTAAATTCATTGTGGAGTACTGGTGTTATTACATATAATGTTGATGAAAATAAAAAATTCATATTAAAAGCTGCATTGATGTGGATGATTAGTGACTTTCCGAAATATGTCATGTTATCTGGATGGAGTACACATGGTCCAAAATAATTTCATTATTGTATGTAAGAAAAAAAATCCATTATGCTCATCAATGGAAAAACTGTGCTATTTTGATGGTCATCGCATATTTCTTCCAACCGATTATCCATTTCGGAGGAAGAAGTCTCATTTCAGAAAAGGCACAATTAAAAGGGATGAAACTCCAAAAATGATATCACATACAGAGTTAAAATCAGTTGTATTATCATTATCTCACATAATATTTGGGCTAATAGTAAAACAATAGAAAATTTATGGCTTCGGAAAAGAACATAATTGGATAAAACGGAGCATTTTTTTGGATCTTCCATATTGGTCTGATTTGTTGGTCCACCACATGTTGGATGTCATGAAAATTGAGAAAAAATGTTTGGATAATTTATTTTATACTATTTTTGATAAATTAAGTAAATAAATGATAATGTAGAGGCACAATTAGAACATGCCTATATTTGCAGATGACCGAAACTTGAACTTTTTCAAAATGTCAGAACAGTGAGGTTAATGAATCCAATAGAAGATTTTACACTATCTTAAGAGAGTCGCTTATTATTTTGTTAGTGGATTATAGATTTGTGAATTCCAGATGGCTTTACTTCTAATTTGGGATGATATATTATGAATGGTCATATTACCAGATTAAAATGTAATTATTGTCCTCTTATAATGGAAAGACTTATTCCGATTGGATTTTGAGGATTGTTGAATTCTATGTTTTGGGATTCAATAACAAACATATCATATTATTTTTGTGACATTTCAGTGGTGACAACAGAATATGATTCACTAATAAACTTTAATAAAGTGTTATTGTCATAGTATGTATAATAGAAAAAATCATCCCACCATCTTTAATTGGCCCAATAGAACATCTTCTATTAAATTCGACACATGAATCTAAATGGGGTGATGTAGTATAATTTCGATTAGTGTACTCATTCGAGAGATGTATGTAGAAATTGAAGAAAATATTATGGGACAATGAATTAGTTCAAGGTTCAATTTCTAAAACTTATTTTCCCCAGTACATTCTCTTTTCTGCTCTCATTATTTTGAGTAGTCTATTTTACATATAAAAGTCCTCTTGATGTAAATGAACCATTTTTTCTGTCTCAATAGGAACATCAAATATATTACACAATGTTATTTTCTACTATAAGATACCTGAGATATTGGTGGAGCATAATAAAAATGAAATCTCAGAAAAATCAGTTTACACAAACTTAATGTGGTTCTGATGAAGTACATGTAATTGAAATTTTTCAAGAGACTACTAAAAATCCAAATTTTTCACAAAGAGACTTGACGATCAATGATGCCACCCCACAATTAAGTGTCAATGTTGAAAATGATGTTAATGATGTTACAAATGAATTTTAAATGGAAATAGATGATGAAACTGAAACTCATATGGATATTGATGATGCCGATTATGAATATGAAGACATAAACATCGCTAGATATGAAGATGATGATGAAAGTGAACATTGACACAGTTAGATGTTGGTTATAATAATAACTAATATATATTTTTATTTAATATATATTTTCAAATATCTGTTAACAACAATCATTTTGTGTTTCAGATGGAACCTAATCAATTTCATGAGTTGGAGGAGGCTAATCTATATTTGGATGAGGTGGATATGGGATCATCTTACCCTCAACCTATATGTAGTTCATTGGGTACATAGAGGGGGTGTGGTCTTGCATTACTGATGATTTCTGACCCTATCCCCAAGAAACATCCACATCTTGGTTTCGATAACTACATGTGTAGGTATGGTAACCTGTGTGTTTTAGTTAGCTTTCAATAATTTATTTATAGAATAATTTTTTGATTATATTTTATTTTTTCATAGTTTTATACATATAGCTATTGGATAGGGGAGAGCTATCTTGCACAATTATTCTTCTCTGTTGTGGATCACATGAGATCATATTCACATGAGATCATTGGTTGGTACATAAAACAGTTATATTTATTTAGAAATTTATTTAATTAAGAACTTGATATTTTAAATTATTTTTAGGTTTTATGGTATCCTAGTGATGATATCTTGTGTGGCACTATCCACGAGGCATGGGAGGTATCTATGTGTGAGCATTTCTGTCAGTTTTGGAACAATTTGAGAAAGACAATCATTAAGAAATCATGAGTGATAGTATTTGATGAGTCATGTAGAGCACACCGACTAGAGTACATTTCATCTCAAATTTGTGTTTGATTATGTTAACACTAGTTGAGTGGTGTATTTCAGTGTAGATCATCATTCGGCCTGTAAAACAATAGGATATAAAAGGTGACACATCAAGCACATAGCAATACATTCAGTACGTATAGAGAGAGTCTAGTAAGTATATTTTTTAAATATTTTTTTATAACATTATATATATTGATTATTTTATATTCATATTGTTAGTCGAGCATCCCTATATTAAGAAGTACAATGTTTATCGGAGGATGTATAGTGATCCATCAATTGGAGATATTATAGGTGATCTCCAACATCAAATTGTGGTCTGTATTATTTCTTTTTCAGTTTGAAAATATACATTATATATTGTTTTCCCTATTTTAATTTTAATTTAAACTGAAGGAGTTGTATGAGGTCACGACCTCTCAGACATGGGTTGAGAGTCAGGCTGAGACAACTGATCAGACTAGTGGCCACCATTTCGATGAGATGGCATGGATTCAGGCTGCCTAATATTCTTTTGAAAAGGGTTTTGTTGTTGGTATCAGCTCCCATTTAAATCATGGGACTTATTATTTTATTTTTGCGATGTCGGTGTCAAGATCTAGAGGAGCTCCTAGGGAGGCATCATCTTCTGGCTCACAGTATCAAGAGCAGTTGTGAGATTAAACTGATCTTTTAATGAGTTTGTAAAAGCCGCAAGAAGATACATTTCAAAAGCAAGAGGGGGAGATGCATCAATGGCCGTAGTAGCAGCACGAGCAGATGGAGTACATGTATCGTCTGACTCGTTGTATAGGGATAGAGTTTCCTCCATCATCTACTTCTGCTCTTCTAGATCCTCTAGATGACTATCCCCCAGTGATTTTTCTGGTCTGTTAAAAACATTTGAATTGAACATTTGTTGTAATATGATCTATTTATAGTTTTTGTCTTTTATATTGGTGCGAATATTTCATAATTTAATTTTATTATTATTATTAATATTTTTATATACTTATATTTATAATTGTTATTATATTTTTTTAATATATGATTATTTTACTAATAATAACAATAATAATATTTCATGATTTTTTATATTTTTTTGGGAATATCGATAATTTTAGTATTTTTTAATATTTTTTATTTTAAAAATATTAATATTATTTTTTCATTAATCATAATTTTATTATTATTTTTTATTTTATTATGTATTTAAAAATATTTTGAGTTTCATTTTTTTATTTCTTTATTATTATAAAAATAGTATTATTATTTTTTCATTAATCATAATAATATTATTATTGGTTTTTATTAAGTATTTGTGACGAGGCCTTTTACAACGGGGTCCAATCATAAATATATTATACATATATTTGTTAAAACATAATTGCAACATGTTACTTTACAATTAAAAAAATGTTTTGTGATCGGCCCATCGCAACAGGTTTATAACATAAAGCTATTTGTGATGGGACAGTGGGCCTGTCACCAATACTTATTCTGACGGGGCTATCACAATAGGTTCTTCGATATATATTGTATTTAATAATAGATCTATTTGTGATGGGACCATTTCCCATTGCAATAAATATTTTTTTGTGACGGTACCATCATAAAAAAATTGTAGTTGTGACACTGTTTTATGCTATGTACTATTTGCGATGTAACCCCATCGTAAAAGAGCTTTTGCGATCAGATCTCTTCTCAAATAGCCTATTGAAAATATCCGAATTTACAGGAGTGTAATAAAATTAAATAATAATAGATAAACATATAGAATATTTAAATAAATAAGAAGATACATACTAGTATCCCATCGTAGTAGAAATCAGATATAAACTGAATAAGAATATGTATAAAAATTGCTTGAATCAATCTCATATACAAGATTATATTTGATTTCATGTTCCTATAAAGAATAAAATATTGTCATACATATATCATTTCAATAGTAATAACAAATAATAAAAAATACCAAAAAACTATCCTTACTATCATCACAAACCTTAAACCAATTCTAAGTTCCCTTACTCATAAGCATGGAAAGAAGTCATGCATCAAACTGTAGGTGTTTTACTCGGTCCCAACCAAAATATATAATTTATTTTTTGGTACCCAATGGATTCCTTAATAGGGTGTGATAGAAAATATCTATTTTTCACCACCCAATGTCTCTATAAAAAATCATGTCCGTGTAATAGAAGTTAAATAAAAGTGCATAGTATTACTGATATGGTAGTATGAAAAGTAATGTTGCCATTGAAATATTAAACAATAATGTGATCATGTAGATACGTACAAGTCTCCCTATAATAGAATTATCAAGATCCTATAAAAAGGAAACTAATATTAAAAATGATGTTAACACCACCACATTGTCGTATAAATGATATATCATATCAATCTCATCCATGCCATAAAATAAGAAGTGTCAAAAAATACCACGGTCATGTTATATAATCAACCATGTCACATTTACCATGGTGGGACTGTATAATCATATGTTTCAAATTTAAGATGGTCATGTTGTATAATAAAAAGATTATAACCCCACGAGGATAGATCCATGTAATATAAGACCAAGGCATCCTTATTGAGTCCCATTTTAATCTTAATAGAAACACTTTAAAGACCCCAGTATAATCATAAGATCATGTCAACAAAGAATTTTTAATGTTCGTCTACTATGTCAGGTACAAGTTTTTGAAATTCCCATGGAATTATATGTAATCATGATCGTAGAATTACACAGGTTAAAAGGAATCATCAATAATATTTCAAGACCTGTAGGATAAATTTCCAAGGAATCTAACTAGATTCAAAATCTATGGTATTCCAACCAATGTATCCACCACCATTTTTACTCACATCTCATTCCATTAATCAATTCCTTAGTATTCATGTCCCCTGTGTATACACACTCATATATAAAACCATATAAACCATTCAATCTGACGAATCAACCTAAAAAAAGAAGAAATATCCATCTATTGATTATTAATTCAATTCAATTAAATTCACTACCAGCCTCCCATAACAAGGAAATAATAGAAATCACCCAATTGGTGGTATATAAAATGGAAATATTAAATTCACACCTCATGGATTACCTTGGTTGGAAACGAAAAGTCAAAAAAGTATATATGAACTAGTGGGATTCACAAAAAGGTTCATTTAAATTAAATTAAAATTTTAAATTATTTTTTGGGCACCACAAGAAATTATGGGTGTTGGAACAATGAAAACATACATATATTGAACCAAACCACATAAGAATAGTATAAACGCCCTACCATTGGCACATGGTAGGGTTATCCCCATGTATGAACTCTAAATTCGACTCAGATCAGGAGAAAACTGAAAAATGGATAATGAACCAAAAATGAGAAAAAAAAATTAAATCTAAATAATACATCCTATTTAAATTCAAATGAATAATAGAATAATAGGAATAAAGTACTAACTGACATGGATCTAACAAGAGTGATCATTGTCAGATCTGTTTTTATATAGAAGAAAGGGATCAAATCATTTGTTTTATCCTCAAAAAAATGTTTTCAAAATGAACATATTCAAATGAATGTGGAAAATGAAAAATATTTTAGGTTATAATATTTTTAATGGAAATGGTAGTTTTCCCATAATTTATTGGGATTCTTGTTTTTAACAAACAGTTGGCCAAACTGTGCACTAACTATATTCCCCTACCATGATAAAGTGGAACCCACATGGTCATTGTGCATGTTTTGGAGTGCCAATGTGAAAACCATTCAATTGGGATATACTATAAATTTCAGCTGCGTCACATGGGAATTCATCTCTATCTAATTTTTTTTCTTTAAACTGTGTTGTCCCATGAACCCCACTATCTAGATCTATATGGTTTCACTGAATAATATGGAATGGTTCACATGGTTAATCCTAACAATACATTCCACCTATTTTTCTCTAAGATATAGGTTCTAGAAGAAAACAATTCCTAGACCCCCTCCTGCAAAACCCATTACCTCAAAGGGTATTAAAGTTCTGTAATATTTAAACATTTAAACAGATATTAAATAGATCCTTACCTGAAAAAAAACCTAGGATAATACTTTATTAATAGAGATACCTGATAGTAATGGCCCAATGGATGAAAACAATCAATGTTATCTAGCTTGTGGAGTTCGTAAACCCACATGATAATTACCTTCAAACCTCTAGCATGAAACCTAGGATGACCTAATGGTTGTTACTTTATATTGAGACTTAATTTCGGTCTTGAGTTTATATAGGTTATGATTGTTATGCCTTAAATTATGATTGGGATTAATTTACTAAAATCACATCAATACTCTCTTTAAGATGTATTATTATTGATTTGAAGGTTTCCTATTTTGAACTGTTCTACTCACCTTTACAAGTGTGATTCCCACAGAAGTGGTGTCTTATAATTATGGCATGCAATTTGATGGATTTTTTGGTAGACTAACATTTAGTAGGGTATATTTTATCTACAATGACTTTGGTTTATAAAAGGTGTTCCATTTAATAATTTAACACTTCTTCATTGTACATTTTAATCACTTTTACCATGTTGGTGGGATTGTATATAGATCTGATACTTTCTAGTACCTGTTTTTGTATTCTGATGCAGGATATTGGTGTATGCATGCATTATGTAATAAGTTTTATTTTTCATTTTGGCGTTTCATGGGTATTTGAAGATGTGTTCAAGTGTACATGTACCTTGTTTATGGCCTTCCATGTTTGACACATTCCAACCCTAAACTGTTATGAATCCCAAGACCTATGGGTGGTGGGCTTAGGGTGTCACCGTAAATTTATCACTCATTAGCTACGAACCTATGGGTATCTTCATCACATATCTAATATAAAACTTTGTTATTTAAATTTAGGATAATAATGATGGGTGCCTCAAACTAAGCCCATAGTACAATGACATTATCTATGATGATTATGTTTTTTATTCAAAAACTAAAAATTGTAATCCAGGAAGGGGGGTGAAGGTGGAAGAAATACTTAAAATTCATCCATATTTTCATTACATGATGGGTTTTTTTTATTAACCTACGAATATAATATTAGGTGGATTATTTTCACTCATGATGAAAATGGTCTAATATAATGGTTATTTACTTTTTAATTTTTTCTAATTGATGAAATAATTGAAAACAATATTAAAAATATATTTTTCATATTATTATTTTCACCAATTTAAATCAAATAATGTTTGTGGTTATAATAACCATCATAAAACAATAACATAATATTAATCATCCAAATTTAGACATAGTTTACAAAATAAAAGATGTGAAGCAGTTTTTTTTGTAATTTATTTTAAATAACTAATTTAAATAAATTATTTACCAAATGTTGTTTTATAAATGATGATAAATTTATTTTTTATGTCTATTATATAAATAACTAATCTGAAAAATTAATTTTAAAAAATATAATAATAATAATAATTTTACACAATATGTAATTGATGAAAGCACAACATGGTACAATAAAAAAACAAGAAGTAAAGATAAAAAAATTAAAAATGTATTTACATCATATATTCTTCTATGTAATAAAAACATTTCAATATGATGTTTAATCAGTGATGTTTATATTAAAATAATAGATAAATTACAATTTAATTATAGATGTAAAATAATTTTCACATGTTCGTAATAAATAATTTCAGTGATTTCTATTATAAAGGTGAGGGTCATAAAAAATATCTAAATTGGAAATGAATGTACTGAATATTTATTATTATTTTAATTTTAATTTATAAATATTTAATTATTATAAAAAAATAATACTATTTAAATTTTTTAATTTTCCAAGTTGTAATTATATCAAAAACAAATTTAATATTATAATATCCACATTCAATTATTCTTTCCAGATGATTAACTTTATATTTTAAACAAAAATATGAATTTAAAATGAAATTATTAGAATCTGAAAAAATAATGTTGTATTTATAAATGAACTCACCTTTGTGAACACAGATTAAATTTCTATTTTCTTATTTTATATTAACTGATTATAGTGATTTGATGACTATTTTTTAAATGGTAATTTTGAAAAAAACAATTATTATAAAATATAAGTATTAATTCATTTAATCTTATTACACTAATATTTCATAAATGTTTTACCGCATTTCACTGAACAAGGATGAAGAAATAATTGTTATCATCTCTTTTGGATAAAAAATACAAATCATAAAACAACCACTAATATAAAAAATATACTATGATTGTTTGTATAATAAATATAAATAACACTATAGGAAATATATTTCTCACACCCATCATGATAACGAATCATGGAAGATAAAATTTGATCATTGTAAAATATTTTGAAAATATATATATTTTTCGCCATCATTCATTATTATCCTTAGTTTTAGGATAAATTATCTGTCCACAAATCCATTATATAATGACATAAACATAACATAGATATATACATTTTTCAACAAGGGTAAATTTATAATACTTAATTATTATAAATTCTTAATAATAATTAATTCAATTTTATAAAGTTATAAGAATAATTTTTTAATTTTTATGTGTGAGGAAAAAATAATAATTTCAATTCAAATTGGATTTCCAGGAAATATATGATTTAATTGACATTTTTTATTTCCAATAATTATATTTTAAATTTTAAAAAATTAAATTCACTTTTTTAATTCACAATGTCAAAATTATATTAAGGTGAATTTTTACATTATTTAGAAAATATTCTTTTACAAAGAAGAGTGAAAAAAATTAATTTATATTAAAAACATTATTTTTGATTCCTTTATTAAAAAAGTAATGGTTTATTTTAAAAATGAGTAAGATAAAGAAAATAATTTTTTTGATTAAACATGTAAATATTATTTTTTTATAATTTTATATTTTAGTTATGAATAAATACATTTTTATACAAAAATATACATTTTAAAAAATATTTTTCGTCTCAATTTTCATGATTAATTTTAAATTAATTTGTACAATATTGATGAATTAAATTTGATAAAATGGATTATTTATTTGGAAACATAATAATTTTAAATAATTTATTAATATTTAAAAAATCTATAATGAAATTTTAAATAGTAAAAAAATTGTTAACATATATTTTATAGGGGTTAAACTAATGAGATAAGTGTTAAAATGAACTAATAACCTTTTTAATTTATATTTTACAAATACAATCTGACCATATCTTATATTAAATTCATAAATTATCCTTTTTGGTTCCATTTTCCTTTATTAATGTAATATTATATTTTATTCATTTATGAATTTAGAAAATTTTCCTCTCCCCCACATATATAATGATGCCCTCTCATCTACTCTTAAAAAATTAATAGCATTTTTAATAAAATTGCATAAAAAACCCATCCCAACAATACTCCTCTAGGACACAAAGTCCCTCGTTTAATCATAAAATGATCCTCAAAATTTTCTATCAATAAAACAAAAGTTGTTTTCGAAATAAGAGGTATAATTCTTAGTCATTTGTTTTCATTTTATTAATTCATTCCCCATATTAAAGTATTATTCAACCAGGAAGAAGAAAAAATCTATATAATCTATATAATTTGATTTTAATGTTTTAAATTTATAACAAGAATCCATCTCATATTTCATATAATATGATTAAAACCTGTTATTTGTGTATACAAAAAACTACTTTCTCACGAATCGATTTAATTATTTCTCCATCAATAACTATGAGGGTTGGTTATAATGATGGATTCATTTTTATATATATTATATTAATTAAATGTTTTTAATTATTGAAAATTAATATATCACTTATTTATGTATCATTACAATTATTGAAAAACGGTAATGTCGCCCTTGCAAACGTTTGGATAACCTCTTCCATGAAGTTATGAGATTCATTATTTACCAATACAAAAGATATGTGGTGTATATAAGTTCATTGAAATATTTAATATGTTGTTTATGATATATTTATCATTATATAATTATGAAATAATAATTTCATTATTCCCATCTTGATCATTTGAAATTTGAAATTTTAATCATGCTTACATTCGAACTACAATCTCCATAATTTTAATAAATTTATTTTTACATAACCATTTTTATTTATTTATTTTAAAATTATAATTGATATAAAAAATTAATTATTTCATTATTATTATATATAAAATTTATCAGAGAACGTTTTCCCCACAATCCGCCTACAAAAGTCATTTTAGACATATGAGTTAAATATCATGAAAACGTATGTCATGGATATAACATGTTTTTTAATTAGTTAAAATGGTATTAAATATTATAAAACGAATAATAAAGGTGAAAATGGTTCATAATAAATTTGATAATTAAAATAAATTTTTTATTCAGGATTATATATAATATTTGTCATGAGTCGGTATTGAGGTAAGTTGTTTCATAACACAATATTCATTGACAGTGTTATATCACATCATCATTGATTTTATTTTTTCTTTGGTATATGCGAAATGAAAATTGATTTTATTCTATTTTATTTACAATTTTCTAATTTTGATTTATATTTTTTTACAAATAATATATTCTTTTAAAAATTCTAATTTCCATGATATGATATTTATAAGGGATATCATCTCAATTTCCACTACACTGAGACATTTTTTTCTATTATTCACTATTTATATCTATGTGGTCTATATAAATCATATTTTATATATTCAACATGAATATGTATTAATTCATCATTATTAATGTATTAATTATTGTTTATTGTTTCAAGGGTTTATAATTTAAATTTTACCAAAATGGTATGAAATTATTTAACAATATAATTATGTGATTTCTCTTCTTTTCATCAAATGAATTTTAGGATATATCCTTTTCAAATACCCATATTTTCTTATATTTATTATATTTTATGAGAATTAATATTTTATTATATAATTTCTTCTATTTGTAACTGAAATAATGGATGGAAACATTAAAAATAAAATCCAATCTTATTTACCTTTTTAATAGGGCTTATTTTTCTACCTTGTAAATATTTTTCAAAACTATTTTATAAAATCTGTTATTTTTTACTAAAATATTTTCTTATGGAAATATTATGATTTTAGAAAAATTTGGACATCGTTTTAATGAAATATTTATAATATTTTACTTAAGGGGTAATTTGTTTAATTTCTATATAATAATTTAAAGGGAATATTTTATTATAATGTATACTAAATGAATAAAAATTCACACCACCACTATTTAAATTTTCTTATATGTCTTAAATGATTTTAAAAATAAAAATATTTTCAACAAATTCTTTTTAAAAATTATATATTTCAGTTCTTTTATTTTTTAAATTTCTATATTTTTATAAGAAATATTGTTTTCCTATTGAATTGAAGGTCATATATTATCTATTGAAAAAAAAAATTTGGACATTAAATTTACCTTGAAGCATTAAATTTTTTATCCTCTTTCAGTAAACATTAAATTTATAATAGATATCCTTATTATTTGTTTCAAGGATATTATTATTTTATAAATAATATAAAATTTCAAAATATAGTTTTTTACCATAAAATTTATTTTCTTGACAAGGTAAATATAGATTTTCCAAATTATTTACTTGATACATATATTTATTTATAAATAATGTTTTTTAAGAAATTAATTGACCACTCAATAAATATGAAATTCATTGGAAATGTAGTGATTGTTTATACCTTATTGTAAATTTCCAGAAATTGTGTAGGGATGTATCATGAGACAAACACATTTTGTAGCCTTTTTAATATATGATTTTGGTGCATGACTACCCATAGTTTGACCTATCTTAGAAAAAGTCCTTTACTATTGAGATATCATGTCATATGAGATCATGATATCAAATAGTGAGTATTTGATTTATAAAAATTTGGAGATTATAATACTTTAGATTATTATATATTATATTATAAATTGATTCATTTCAACCTTATATTTTATATTACAAGGAATGTGTTTTAGTTATTTATCTTTCCATATTGATTGTGCGTTATTGATTCATGATAGATTCTATTTTACATAACACGTAATATACATTTGAGCTCGCCCTTTTTTTTATTTTTCACAGAATATGAAGAATGATATTATAAATTATATCAACAATGAAAAAAAAATTGAGCATTGTAATTTATTTTTATAATATAATATGTAAGTATTGTATATATGTGTTTCTTCAAGAATAATAAATTGAAATGTCATTCTGAATAATCTAATTTTAATCTTATACCTATGTAATAATGTCGACACCACCTTTGGTATACTGGAGTTGGGGTTATTAAAATTAGTATCATTTGATGTTTACTATAATCCATAGGGAACTTGATTTTAAATCAGCATATCTATCATGATAATTATAGAAATTCATTCTTGAATTTGAGAAATGTTAACAATATATGGATTTTATTTTATTGCTTAATAATCATTAGGACTATGAGATAACATAGTCAGTCCCATTATTTCATTATCTCATTAAACAAATAAGAGTGAATAAACATCCATATACAATGTAGGTATTATCCTAATAGGAAACCAAAATATCTAGTGTGGGAAATGAGGTGATTGTGGCTATGTTAAGGAAGCTTACTCATGTTATGATAAAAAAACTTTCCCAAATATATGAGCCTCTTTTTCTACTTTTTGATTCTACTATGAATGGTAACTTCATGTGACATAAACCTATAACTTTTAGTGAATACACTATCATTTTGGTAAATGAATAATGTATTATTACTATAAAAAATAATTATCACTTTTGGATGTCATGAATGTGAACATATAATTATGTTTGTGTTTTTTAAAGTATATGTAGAAAATTGGTGGTCATTGTTTGAAATAAAAAAGGATGTTGATGATAAATAAATCATGGGATGAATAATTTTTATATTTATTTTCATTTATTAGTACTTCCTTTTATAAAAATAATCTAAAATGGATATGAAATTATTCCATTTGAGAAAAAAAACAAATAATGTGTGAAACATTTTGAATTTAACAATACAATAAATATGTCCATGCATTTGAAAGCTTATATATGGTCCTGAGCATTTACGGAAATTTTTAATGATCATTTACATGTCCAATATTTCTTTTTTAAGTAATTGTTTTGATTGGGTTTAATCATGGGTTAGTTTTGGTGAAATTTTGAGAATTGTGGACATATTAGAGGTATGGCACGGTTGGTGAATGGTTATCCCAAATTGTGTGTCTATCCCATAAAAATATGTGATGCCAAATAGAGGGTATTGAAATGACTATTAAAATTATTGACAAATTGTGGGACCTTTTATGAGTAAATGTTCACCCCCTAGAGGTGCAAGGTCTATGTGCACAATTTAGCCCGACATGCACCCCTACCTAGGAAAAAGTGTACTTTGTTTTAAATAAATAGAAAATTATATGTTAAATGCCCAAACCCCCTGTCTATCATAATAACTCAACCTAATTTAACCCTATTCAATTCCTATATTTTTTAGAGGATCCTGAATGATATCCTAGGGGTTTCGACATCTGTTCCTGATGATTCAAATCTAGTATTGAAAATCTCCACCTTTCATGGTATGTGAATCTCATCCTGATTGGATTTCCATCACTTTCATGTTTTTATCCCATCCCATGATGAAATGTTTTTCCCTAATGGTATTATATATAGATCCTAGTGTGATTGTTAATTAATTATTATATTTTGGATCAAGGATTCATTTCAAGATCTCATTCCTTTTTTGTTCTTGATCACTCTTCTTAAATTAGTGACTTCCATTCATGAGATTTTACTAACATTTTTGATGTAGGTTGTCTAAATTGAAAATCTCATATTTATGAATTAATACTTTTGTATATAATTTTGAAATTTTAATTTTCTATGATTATGAAATTATATTGATGATTTATTAGATTTGATGGAATTTCCATGTGATAATAGATAATGTTTAATTGGAGAAATTTAATTTCATGTATTTCTATTAATTAAGGGAAGATAGGTATTATGAAAATGAGGAATTTGATTAATTATTTAGTGAATTAATTAATATAATGAGTAATTGTGGAATTTATTTATTAATAATTAATCTAATTAATAAGATATTGAAATTGTGGAATTATATTAATTAATTGTTTAATTATTTTATAATATAGTGATATTGTGGAATTGGATTAATTAATATGTTATTTAACTAATGGGATATTGGGATTATTGGATTGGTTTAATTAATTTGTGAATTAATTATTGGGAAATTGGGATTTTATAATTTAATTAATTAAATAATTGTGGAATTAATTAATGGGATATAGGGTAAAATGATGATAAATGAATTAATAGTGATGTGTTCAAATTATTCCATGCAATTAAACTGATGAACAATTTTTTCTATGATAATTGTAATGGTATTCCTCAGAGTGAAACATTGATGAGAAGGGTTAATGTTTATTAAACTTGAATGATGTGATATATATAATATATATTTCTTATATGTCATATGTGTGATATATGAGATATTCATCTATGATAATATGACTGATGTTTCCAAATCCCATAGGAGTTAATATGTTTGGGATAATAACATATGCTCCAAATACACATATGTAATAAATTATTAGTGATACTGGTACTGATGCTTTAAATACCATAATTTTATAAATGTGGTGTGTTGCAAGGAATTATTCTCAATGTAGCCTTATGGGATTATGAATATGGGACAAGAACAGAGGATCCAAGTACACATGTGATTAATGAAGTGTGGGATAAAGACTAAAGCTCTAAATACACATGTGGTTATAGACATGACATTAAATGACCATGATGTGGCATTGGACTATGGTTCTAATTGGACATGAAATAAATTAATATAAAATGACAAATGATAACAATAGTTTGTTGATATAGTTCAGATTCTCACATAGGCCAATGTTGGTATTGAAGGTTTTGGTGTCCTCATGAACCTAGTGGTTAATATGGTCAAATATTGTATGATTAAATGTGACAGTGTTATAGTTATACACAGTAATTTTTTCATTATACTATTTCATTCATTGTCATTGAATGCATATTATTCTAGACATTGTTGGTGGTGTCCTACTAAGTTTCACTTGCAACCAACCTAGTAAGACATATCGTTACTAGAATATATTTCCTGGTTATAGGGAAGGATAAGGGAAGGACCCCTATAGTAGATCGCTATGTCATGATGGATTATGGATGAGGGTACGCGATGAGATTATATACCCACATTGGAGTAGTAAATTTCTTTTTTTATTTTGGGCCTTTTAAATTGCCTCAAGAAAAATTTTTGCAATGAAAAATATTTTATGTAGTTTTATAAATTTTATTTTATGTTTTATTCATCATGTGATAAGGATATTAGTATATTTATAGTTATAAAATTTTTATATTGTTATTTTTTCCAATATTTTACTACTTTTATATAGATCTTATAGTTTCCCAATGATCAGTACATGACCCTAACAACTAGTCAGCAACCAATGGAGTATAGGGAGGTGTGCCTGGAGTCATGTGAGTGAATAACATTGGGTATCGCTGTCTGGAACCCCGGCTGAGTGGTTACAAAGTGGTATGAATGGTATATTCTTTTTTCATCAGAAATAATATTTGGTAATGGTAGATTGGAGAATTGCGTGACTCCGTACATGGTTAAGATAATATTCATAGAAGTGATAACCCATGTATGAGGGTAAAATTCATATACCCAATTTGGGATTATTTTTACCTATATGTTTTTTACTGTTGTTATTTTTTCATCTCAATTGATACGCTTATTGTGTGATGGGATTATTGTTTCTCAGTTTTTATTAGATTATACTAGTCTCGAAAAATGGAATGGGATGTTGAGTATGCATGCATAATTCTATGAACTCCATATTTTTTTGAGACAAGAGACAATTTATGAATGCAGGAGAAATCGAGTTTCCGTTAAATTGAATAAATTTAAATTTTGTTCTTTTCATGTTTAATTGAAATGAAAAAGTTTTTTAGTACGTGAATTAATGTTTTAAAATGATTCATGATTTTGATAAATACATTTCTAATGTGAATCAAAAATAAAGAGAAATATTTTACTCGTTTTTAACCGTGACCTACATGTAGGATGGTTAAAGGTATTGATACTGTCTTAGTTTATACCAGGTATGTATGTTTGGTGAATGAATTTTTATGGATTATTTTTAAACAATATTATAAAAATGTCTTAAGGTTTGGTAATGTGTCATAATATGTGTTTTTGAAATTATGGAGATATTCATCCATGATGATACATATCGAGACCAAGATAAGAAGTTATCTCTTGATATGATCAACCATCAATAGAACCTAAGGGACTGATAATGTAATGTGGTGAAGTAAGAGATAATTTCCGAGTTAAATTTTCGTGATTTATGAAATTCATTTGAAAATAAACAGGGCATGTTATAGAATCTACGCCTGATCTGACAAGGTAGTTTTCGCTATAACACCCTCCCTCATTTATTGGAGAGGGTGGACCTAATGCCCCACCGTTCAAGATTGAATAAATACTGAATATTGATGAAAATTTGAATACTATTACTAAGAATAGGGTCAAGTTGGATGTATGCATGATTCAAGGGTCAATGATCATCTGGTGGTATGTTCAGGCCCAGAAAGGGTTGGATGATTTTATAGAATGGAAGGGATTTTTAGAGATTTTCCTATAGAACTTATATTCAGAGACACCGTGATAAGAGAAAGAAAATGAGGTCATGCAGTTTCCTTAACTGAGTATGTCCATAATGGATTATGATAGTCTCCATACAATCTTGTAGTGATTTGATATATAGCTAGTAGGGGATGAGAAAGTTATGATATGGCACTTCCGAGATGGAAAAAATGAGTCACTATGTCTCAAGTTAGAATCATCCAATTAAATAATTTTGTTGAGGAGGTATATTAAGAACTCATTGATTAGGGGAACAAAAAATTTGATTCTAATGGGGATATGTGGTTTGTTCTGTATTATTAGGAGGTAAAAATTCTTAAGGTATAAGGAATCATCATGAGAATGCTCACCCATGATTTGGAAAGAATAATGGACGGGGGAATGATCAGCTACTCCAGAACTTACCCCAGGAGTTTTCCCACAACTGTAATAGTCCAAGAAACAATTGTAGAAAATGTACCCAACCACCAGTAGTGTTCTATGATTGAATCCTGATGGTACATCTACAAAAATTCTATAGGAACCCCCAATATTTGAATAGTGATTGAAAAACTATGAAAAAAAAAGATTGTTTAAGGGGTTATTCTACAATATATCATTCTGGTAGTTGGAGTTCTACTGGATATGGAAGAATAGTTAGTGGATATGGTGACTATGGGAATGAGTTACCATATCGAAATAGTGGTAAATCATAGGAGATTCAGATTGGATCATAGGTAAGAGGGGTTGTTTTGTGTTTCCTAATCAACTCTCAAGGATTCTACCTAAGAGAGTGAAATTTACAATTATTATCAAGCCCAGGTTTTAACTAGTTTCTATTCCACCATACATAATAGAACATAAAAATAATAATGGCCTCAATACTCAGCTAGGAGAGTTTATGGATAAAGGGTTTACCTATCCAAGTATTCCACCTTGGGATTCTCCAATAATGTATATAAAGAATGTTTATGGGAATTTCCACTTCTGTGTTGACTTCTATATGTTGAAATGGATGACTATAATGAAAGGATGTCCTCTTGCATAGATCATTTATTTATTTGACTAGTTGATAAGAGATTATGTTTTCTCTAAGATCAAATTGATACTAGGGCATCAATAGCTGAAATTTTGACCATATGGTATAATGAGGACAACATGTAGAAGTATGTATGGACTATATGAGTTCTTCGGGATGCTATTTAGGTTAATGAACTATCAATTAGTGTTTATGACCTTGATGATAATAATATTCCACCTATTCCTGGTTCATTTTTTGTTAGTGTTTGTCGATGACATCTTGGTGTACTCCCAGACTCACGATGATCATACCCAACCTATTGACATCATCCTGAATACACTGAAATAGAATAGACTATACTCTAATGTATCTATGTTTTATTTTTGTATTGATCTATTATACCTAATTGGCCACATAATATAATAAGAAGGTGTTATAGTGGACCAAGAAAAGGATCAAGCTGTGGTGTATTGGGGGAAATAATTTTTTTTATATCTGTGGCTTTTTGAGATTAGTGGGATATTATCAAATATTGAACCATTAATTTTCCCTTTTTGAAGAACCACATTTTGAATATACTAGTTGGGAGTAATTTTTGAATGGTATGAATCAAGAGGGAATGCCTTATCATATATGAAGAATAACTTGACATCATCATGGATCATGATCCTACCCAATCCAGGTGAAGAGTACATTGTGTTTAGTAATGTTTATGGGATTTTTCTTACAGTAATGTTGATGTAGGGATATCTTGTTGCGGCATATGTGTCTCAGTAATTTGAGGCCACATGAACATTATTTTCCCAATGCCTGGTCCCATGTTAGTTATAGTGGACTATGCATTGATGGGATAATAGTATTATATATTGGGTAAGAAATTTACTATATATATAGATCACAAGTGTTTAAAGTAAATATTTCCACAAAAATACATGAAGAACCAGAAGTAGATATGGGTTTTTTATATGTATTATTTTGATTTTGAACTATCATATATTTTTGGGGAGGGAAATTGAGCTTTCTGATGCTTTGAGTAGGAAATGATGGACCCAGTATGTTTATGAGTCTAGAGGTGAGTTGAAAATGATATCATTGATGGATTCATTGCATATTTTTATTCAATAGGTCCTGGATTAGATGACACTCATATCATTTATAGTTGATTTTACAATTTCTATATAGATCAGGGATAGGTATTATTAGGTTTTTAAATGTTTTTCCTTGAGGGAAAGCCTTGATATTGGGGAGTAACCTTCATATTGGAATATAGATGTGGATTAGATCAAATATTTTGGGTTCTAGGTAGTTTTGATGATTATAATTCTGGAAAATCTAATATGTGGATTTTATTCCTCTTAGTGGTTGGTGCATCATTGTCCTCTAAGACACATAATGAACTATGTTGATAGTTTTTGTGGTCAGGCGTGAAAAAATATATTTTAGGGTTCATGACATGATGCAACAATATTCAATAGGTTAAGGGTGAGAATAAAATACCTAGATGATTTCTACAACCATTTTCTTTTATGAAATGGTAGTTGGATGATGTTAATAATGAATTTTTTGTGGGTCTCTCATGTATTCCATAGAAGAATGATTCTATTTGGGTGATTGTGTACTATTTGACAAAGAGAGTGTATTTTTTATTGGTACATGAGACATTCTCAATGGATTTATTGAGAGACTTGTATTTCAACTATATATTACATCTAATGGTGTTTCAACGACTATAGTTTCATACAATGCCTTTTATTAACTTCTATCTTATTTGTTTGGTTTGAAAAAGGTGCTTCGTATATAGGTTTTACTATGTATGATAATACACCAATAGATGAATAAGATGTTGTAACATAGTATATCGGTCCTTGAGGATATTTTATGAGCATATGTCTTATAAATTAGTGGGAATTGAGAGAAGAACTTATATTTGGTGGTGTTCACCTATAACAATTGTTTTTAGGATATTATTTAGATTGAAACATACGAGGATCATTATTTTAGGAAATGTAAACATCAACTATACTTTATGGAGGTAGGTGAGTTAGAGTTGTTGGGACTTATTTTTGTACATGAGATAGCATTTAATTCCCATTTGATTGAAATCATAAGGTCAATGCTCAGAGTATACAAAATTCATATGAAGAATGTTGTCTAAAAAACTATATTTTGCAGTGGTAGATAGATTATTGCTTCTGATATCACATATATTAGGTCACCATAGAATATGGATAAATGGAAAGTTGGAACCTGGGTTTATTAGATCGTTTGAGGTTGTGAAGAGAAATGGGTTGGTGTCATGCTGATTGGATCATCTATAGATGTTCATTTCAATACATAAAATTTATCAAGTGTCATAGCATTTGAGGTATCACCTCGACCATCCTCATGCAATCTATGTGTATTATGATTTGATTGGGATGGATGTTTTATTTTAGTGTAATTTTATATGTGTGTTAGATTCAAGTGATAACTTCTTTTAGGGAATGATTGGGTTGATTGTATGTGTATCATAGAAACATGGGTGTGTGAAGCATGAAACATGGTAGAGAGAAGTGGAAATGAGGGACCAATGGATCAATCCATTTTTCTCGAAATCATAGTGAATATCGGGAGTTCATCTTGGTGATGAGATGTTATAAGGTGGGTAGATTGAAAGATCTTGATATTTTCAAGATATGCATAGATATCGTGTGCAAGTACTCCTTTAAATTTTTTGAATTAATTTTATTTAGTTTCAATGTTTCGTGTGTTTGGGAGGAATTTTGATACCTTTTATAGAAGAGGTAATTCATGGGTGGCACATAGTTTTTCCAAATCGTGCAACCAGCATAGCAAACACTATAAACACAGACAAAGGGGGTACTCACTAAGAGAAAATGGTATGTCAAATTTTACACCCTTTTAGGATTTATCATGAACCCTCTCAAAATTATTGTATTATTATGGAACATGATTTGGTAAATCCTATGTCCCTTTTGAAGGAATTGTGTGTGTTTATTAAATTAAATTGTAAATTAGTTTTTTATATTTCACCCCCCTGAGCATTACAATAACCCTACCCAATTCAACCATAGTCAATACTCTCTTTTTTGGAGGCCGTAATATGATTTAGTTGGTCTTCATACCTCTATTCACGATGATTCAAATCCCATATTGAAGATCTGCACTTCTACCATTAATTGCATCTCATCCCGTCTGGGTTTCCATGTCTCTCTTGTTCTTATCACAATCACTGACCGGATGTTTTTCCCTCTCACTATTAGATATATATATATATATATATATATGGGATTTATGGATCATAATTCATTTAATTTTCAAAAA
Organism: Viscum album; assembly: GCA_963277665.1. NCBI lineage: Eukaryota > Viridiplantae > Streptophyta > Magnoliopsida > Santalales > Viscaceae > Viscum > Viscum album. The sequence goes on along the minus strand of OY728122.1, from coordinate 1,425,822,084 downwards.
GGGTTTCAATCCTCGATCTCATTCCTCATTGTGTTCTTGATCACAAGACATAAATTGTGGATTTATGATGGAAAACATTTTTCAATGATTATGTGGTAGTTGGTCTATAATTAAAATAAATTAGGAATTTTCATTATTGGGAAATTATTTTTATGGTTGATTTGGTTTAATTGAATTTTACATGTAATTAATATTATGGGTAAATTGGTGAAAATGAATATAGAGGAGTTTTATTAATTAATTAGTTAATTTATTAATAGAATATTGGGATTGTGGGATTGATTAATTAAATGAATTAACTGGTGAACTATTTAATAAAATGAGTATTTGTGAAATTGGATTAATTAATTACTGAATAAATTCTTAAGGTATTAAGATTATGTCATCATAATATTTAATTAATGGATTATGTAATTATGGAATTGGATTAATTAGTTGTTGAATTATTTAATATATTTTTGATATTATGGAAATTTATTAATGGATTTGTATATTTATTAATACGATATTAGGATTGTGGAATTGAATTAAATATTAAGTGAATGAATGAATTAGATTATTGGGTTGTGGAAAAGGAATAATTATTTGGTGTATTAATTAATGGTTTAAAGGGTTAAATGTAGATAATGGTTTATTACTTATATTTTCATATTATTCCATGTTATTAAATTGAAGAACCATGTATGTTGTGATAATTGTAATGCTATTCCTTGATGTGAAATTTTGATGAAAAGGGATACTGTTTATTGACCTTGAATAATGTGATATATGTGGGATATATGTGATATTCATGTGATGGACATGGATTAATGCTTTAAAATCCCATTATGTCACATTAGTGTGGGACATGTATTGATACTCAAAATACCAATATTTGATAAATGTGGTGTGGGATAGGTACACAAGCTCCCAATACCCATATATTATAATGGAGGTGTGGGAAAAGGAATAATGCTGAAAATAACAACATGCTATGAATATTATGGTATAGTGACAGATTGCCTAAATACCCATGTAAAAAATTATGTGTTTTGAAGTGAATGAGGGTCTAAATACCCAAAGGGTGTTAGAAATGATGTTCATAAACCATGAACATTCATTGTAATAGACTTCCAATTGGTCTGGGAATGAATTAATATGAAATGATATATGATAAACCTAGTTATGTAATATTTTGTAGACTCTGGAATGAGCCGAAGCATGTTTTGATGGTTCAGGTGTCCTCGGGAACCTAGTGGGTTGTATGGTTAATTAAGGAATGATTAAATGTGACAACTATTTACATATTCTTTTTTTATTTATTATTTATACAAATGAATAAATTGTTATCAACTTGATATTTTTTTAGATTCCATTGGTGGTGGAATACTATTTTTTACTCACACCATTCTATGTCTCCAAACTTGTTCCAGAATAGATTTCATAGTTGTTGGGTATAATTAGAGATAGAACTACATATAAGATGGCTGGGTAGGGATAAATCATAGATGAGGGAACAATATGTGATTTGAGACCTTCTTGGTAGTTATTAATGAAATTTTTTATTCAAGGTTTTTCATATTACCACATGCCATGTTTTTGGCAAATATATCTATAAATTAACTTTTGATATTGTATTTCCTATTTTGGTCATTGTGTGATACAAGTATTATTATGGTTATGGTTATACTATTTGGCTATTGGTATTTATATCTTCTATTTTACTTTGTTGGTAATGTGGTTTCAGTCTCCCCATTATCAATATTAGACTCGTGCTGCTATTCGAATACATCTTGAATATATCGAGGCATGCCAATGCTCATATGTCCGCCTGACTCAAGGCTCCGGTGTTTGGAAACCGGGTCAGGACATTACAAAAAACATAATACATAAATAAATATTGAATATTTTATGGACATGATTAAAATGAGTCTCCAAAGGGCATTACAATCTTAGTCATTTATAATACATAATGATATTTTTTCACTTTCCATTAATATAGTTTTGGAATCATCTATATCATATATATCCATTGGAAACCATGAAAATAAGTGATCGGTTGATCCCCAAAAAATTGAATGGTTTAATGAATAATAACATAGACAATTAATTTCAATCATGTCAAAAATTATGGGCATAAATATAAATGAAAATAATTAACGGGAAAGGGAGTTTTTATAAGTTAAATGATAGGGATTATATGTATAATGACTATAAGGAAAAGAAACAAAACACTATTATCCATTATTTCAAAAATAATGAAACATTGAATTAATCAGACCAATAATGTGATTAGAAAGGGAATGTATTGTAAAAGGGGTAAACAGGATAATTCTATTCTTATGTGTTCACATTTGATGAGGTTAATATACCAAATGATGTGTTGTCAGGTACTCTAATCGGAGTGTCTAATTAATATAATTATATTTTTGAATCGAGATCTTCACACACAGTTATATCCACTATATTTTTCATGAAAAATATATATTTCCCTAACACCATTATAATGTAGTTGTTAATAAAAACACAAATTAGAAATCTAAATTAAATTACGATATGTTAGTAAGGTCCCATTATAACACATAAATGCTCCATATTTGGGAATATATTATTATAGATATGGTAAATTTTCATATAAATTTTTTGAATGTATTGTATTTAAAAATATAATTCAAAATTTTCATGAAAACAAATGGTAATTACTATTCATTATGAATATATTGTATTCATTATCTTTAAAGTGTTAGATTCACCACTAAAGTAATGTCTATATCAACACCCAATATTTCTTCTGAATGAGATTATTTGGGAAGAATAAAAGACACCACATATGGAATGAAAAGTAAATAATCCTATTTGGAAAGTATATATTTTTTAGGAATACTTTGATGTGTTTACTAAGAAATTAAATGTAAATCTACCAAAGAATAAAATTGAGTATTAAAATAATTTAACCCTTGATTCCAGACCTATATCAAAGACACTATATATAATTGACACTTTGGAATTACAGAAGTTAAAGTAACAAATGGAGGATTTTAGTGGTATTAGATTTATACACCCTGCAATTTCACCATGGGGAATCCATGTTATATTTATTAAAAATAAATTTATATCTATATGACTAGGTATTGATTATAGTTAAATAGATGTTAATGTGATAATGAAAAAGAATCCACTACCTCACATTGGTGACATACTCAATCAAATTCAAAGATCATAGTATTTTTCAAACGTTGACCATTATTCTAGGTATCATAAATAATGAATAAAGAAAGAAGATATTTGAAAGACATCATTTAATGTGAGGTATTCATATTATGAATATATATTAACACAATGTGGAATGGAAAATTCACCCACTATTTTCATGAATATAATGAATATAATATTCAACTAATATCATGATTATTTTTTGTAGTATTTCATGATTTTGTCATTGTATATTTTGAAAGCTATCAAGACCCGTAGATTGACTTGTGGATCATTCTTGAGATTAGTAGAGTAATATAATAATATAATAAACTTTTATTGTTTTAATTATTTCATGAAAATGGGTATTCTATTTGGAATATTTTTTGTAATGATGGAATATTGGTGGACCCTACAATAACAATTGTAGTTATAGAATATTTCACACAATGAACATAAATAAGGTACGTAGATTTATTATCATGGAAGGTCACTATCAGAGTATTGTTTAATATTGTTCCTAACTGGATATCCTGTTAACCATGATTACATGTGTAGGGGTTATGTCGATATTTCCAATGTAATGTGAATAATATTTTTGGAATTGAAGATGATGTTGGTCAAAGACATTATTTTGACTCCCCGATTATGAAATGACATATTTGTGATATATATTGAATCATTGAATATGGTATATGTTTTTTCTATTATGTATAATGATAATGTTACTTCCTATATAGAATGTATGTTTAAGACTCATGAACAAAATTATCAAAGTCATGACGTTGAGTTTGAATACGTAATCATTGGATTGAAATTATGTATACATTATAACTATGGGGAAATATCGAAGATATACATGGATAACTAGATTATGAAATAAATGTTTTTAAAAAATACCTCAATAAGTAGAAAGGACATTGGCTTTAGATACTGATGTATTATGATTTATCAATACATTGCAACTAAGGGATGGAAAATAAGGTATCAGTTGCATTGAGTAGGAAAGATCACAGAGTTAAAGAAACAATATTGATTGATATGGATCCAAGGTGAATTGATTTAGTAAATATGATTCTAGAAATTATTATGGAAGGGTAAACATCACTCAATTTTAATATAATTAAAAAATATACTTTTTGAAATTTTTAAAGACATATCAGCATGATGATTATTATTTTAATATGAAAATTATTTCTTTTAATAGTGGGATTTTTTTGAATTTGAATTTTAAAATGAAGTAACAATATTTGGGAGGGTTAATCGATTCCATTTATAACTTATCTTATAATGGAATAATTATGTTATTCTCATTATTGAAATTTCTCAAGAAACCATAGTATCTCCATGATGTATAAATATTGGAAGGAACAAAATTTGTGGTATAAAATTATGTGGTAAATTGATTATTCAAAACAAGAATATTTATTAGTAAATAGGTAGATGCTATGTGATATCATCATATGGGATTCATGAAACCAGTACTTAGTCTTTTGTGTAAATGAGATCACATTACTATAGACATAATAATTGGATTATGAAAGACTCCTAGAAGGACAAATACACTATGGTTTATAATTGATATCCTTACCCAGTGTGTACATTTTCATTCTATAAGAAACAATTTTCCAATTGAGGTAATTTAATGTATTTATATTAATGATGTTTAATGACATCATGGTTTACGAATTTTAGTTTATTCTAATTTTATTCCATGATATATATCAAAATAAAGAAAAGAGGATCTGAAGTCTCTTCATATTGAGCATCATTTGATCATTTCCTATTATCCGAAAATTCATGGGTAGTATAAAATACTACTCAAACATTGAAATAAATTTTTATTTTATTCTAAATTGACTTCTGATATATGTCGTATCATTAATTACCAATATTATAGTTTTCCTTCAACAATATCTTACATTCAAGTATTCAAATAGTATCGTTTGAAGCATCATATGGAAAGCGATGTATCACTCTAATAAGTTAATATGACGATGGTGAAATGGATCGAATATGACCATACCATATTGAGGATATATCAATTTTTTATGAATATTCAGACTCATATTAAATATTATCAATAGAAAGAAAAATTATTATCATAATAATTGAATTAATGAGTTGGAATTTCAAATGGGAGACTAAATTTTTTATTGGTATCTCCATGAAAATGAGTTATAGTGTTTTATAAAAAGATAAACTAATCCCCACATACATAAGAAATTTTAAAAGTTATATAATGTATTATTGTTTTGAATATAGACTGATAACGCCTCCAATCCTCTCTCATGTAAATTAAATGTTCCATAACTCTTTATTAATGTATTATATGTTACACACAACACATGTGGTCACCTCTAATGAAATATAACATTAGCATGATGTATATCATTTTGAAAATTATATCTATATTATTTATATTAGATAAAAGTTAAAAATTAATCATATAGTGCAAATAGTATTAATACATTAGAGAAACTATAAAACACATTATGAAATGTGGGAACCAGGGGCTGTTATGAAGATAAACCACAATCATTTTATTTAGAATGTAATAGATATGAAAATTCGGAGGGTATGATTTTGTATGGAGGATGAATGAAAAAAAATTATTTAATTTAATATTATCTAATTTCAATGTAATATTAATTTTAATTAATTATATTTTATCAAGTTATATGAATATTATGTATTTTATGTTATATGGGAAAGTCATTATTTCAAACCAAATTGGATTTTCATGCAATATATTATTTTATTTACCATATTAATTTCAACATTAAATATTTTTTAGTTTAATATTTTACCTTGATTTTTTAATTCATCATGAAAAAATTAAATTAAGGTCACTTTTATTGATTTTTCTGTAATGTTTGATTTTTCAGTGAATAGAGAAAAAATTACCTGTTTTACTAAGAATTGTTATTTCATTTCATTAATTTATTGTGGTAATTTAGAATTTAAAATTAATTAAATGTAAAATTTCTTCAATTATATTACTAATTATCTAATTATGATCTTTTAAATAAATATTATTCTAAAATTCAGTATAAAAATTTCTACATACTTGAACGAAAATTTTCTTGAAAACTCTTTTTCTTCATATATTTCGTGTTTATTTAAAAAAAAATTACGAATTATTTGATTTAAATTTTGTATAATATATTAAATAAGTTTAGTAATAATAGTTATTATTATTAATATGGTAAAATTTCATTTTCGTCATAACATATTGTAAAAATAGTTTAAATGTATTATGATAATTAATGTTGAAACATGTTTACCTGGTGCTTAAATCTATGAGATATAGTTTAAAATGACTTATAAAGATAGTCTAATTTATATTTTATGGAAATATTTATATCATATATCATATAATATTCATAAATTGTACATTATTAAGACATATATATTGTTTAAGTCATTAATATATCTTATTATTTTTCAAATTCCTTGTGTGCCCTCTCATCCACATATAAAAGAATACCCCTCTCCTCTCTGATCCACACATCATGAGATTTTTGGAACCATGAATGACTACCCAAACACATTAATAAAATTCATTTACATAATCTATAGTCCGCATTTGGATAAAAAAATCATCTTAGGTAGGATTTATGTATAATAATAAAGAGTTTGTCTGAAGAAGAGGAATAGGTCTTAAACATGCATTTACATTTTATTTCTTCATCCACTAACATCAAATATTCGTAAACCATATTGAAATAATGAATCTAAAATATTAAATAAAAAATTATGTTATTATGTTAATTCTATATCGTATATTCACCTCCTCTTCAATTAAATGGGTGTCAAACCCATAGTTTGGGTGTATAGTGGACTTCCATCTCCCGAAACATTGTAATTCATTTTCCATCATAACATCACACTATTTATTAAAAAATTATATATATATATATATATATTCATCAAATATGTATCTTTCTATAAAATTAATATATCACATATTTTCATACCTATTTATTTATCAAAAAATTATAACTTTGTTCATGTGTATGTGTGGAATACTACTCCATAAAGTGTTTTAAATCTTCATTCACAACCATATCACATAAACAGTATTAAAAGTTTATTCAACTAAATAATAATGTATTTATTATATAATTATCGTCCTATAATGAAAATATAATAGGTACCTTCATTCCATCATGATATCTGAAAAAGGAAACATTACTTGTTTTAATGCACAGACAATTACATACATGAATGAAGCATATATCATTTTTCATTACCATTTATATTTATTGGTTTTAAAATTTTAATTTATTCATATGAAATTTAATTATTTCACTGTTATTCTAAATATGGTGAAGAGAAATATGTAACAACTCAGACCCTAGTAGCTGAAAGCTGGGGTATTGATTTTTTACAATGATATTGATATAGGAAATAAAATCCCAAAGGAAATATCCATTTATAATTTATGGAGGACAAAATAAATAAATTATACCCATTTTACATTTCTAAATGAAAATAAAACATTAAGTATAGGAAAATATAATAAACAAAATCCATGAAAACTCATTCAAAGATATTTATTTCATAACCCAGGGAAAAGGAAAAATAATAATGGTGAGCTATAATGATAGATAATGGTTAAATAAAGTATAATCTATCAGTAATTAGTAATCATAATCAACTTGGAGTGGTAAACAACTAATCACACATGCCATTAAAATAAAAATATTGGGAATAATTAAAATCGAAATGTAAATAGATGAAAACACAATACATTTAATCAATGATGGTAAAATGAAACAAATCCATAGATAACATGGTAGTGAGAGTCTTATGGATAAAAATAACTGAAATTTTAATGGAGGAAATTCTTAATTATTAATCTTTATGATTTTAGGGATCATGAAACCTCTACTGTGAAGAACATTCCTAAGACAGCTTAAATAATTTATTTATGAACCTATTTAATTTGGCGAATATAGTTTTTTATAGGAACCAAGGATGAATAAAATTTTAATATTGTACAAGGTACTCACCCATCAGTACAATTAAAAATCATTCCTCATATATCGAAAAGTCAATATAATTTAATAAATATTCCATATCATCAAATGTATGTATAAATTAAAATATATAAATTTATTAGTATTCCCAAATTAATCTATTAAAGTATATACCATATGTAAAAATTGGTATATTTTTCTGAAATAATAATATATATCATATAGTATTATGTATATTTATGAAAAATTCAATTAGAACTGAATAATGGTCACAATAATGTGGTGGTTTCATGATAATGTTAATAATCACCAAAAAAGTAAGATTGCACAATAATATTTACAAATTATTAGTTTCTATATTAAATCCCATTGGGTGAAATGATTCAAAGGTAAACATAAAATAACTTAAAATTTAAATTAATAATGATATTATAAGTCATTATGGAAAAATATACACCATATAAAATTTAATTCGGGAATAATGAAAAATATGTCTAAATGGAATGTAAATTGAGATGAAATCCATTACCTCACATTTGTTTTTGAATGTACATTATATAAAATCTATTAAAGAATCTTTAAACTCGTTATTAACATATATCATAACCATATTAAAATTTCAAATGTCATATATGATCTTTTTGTATCATCTTATCACACGTTCATTTATAAACATTCATTATTTTAAATGTTTCGGGTGTTAGTTGTATTTTTTTACGATGCATGGTTTTTTCATTAAATTATTTGTTTTTTAACATATTATAGTGTCTCATAATATTTAGAATTATTACAATGGAATAATTATCATATTTATACATTATTTTTTACTTTTAAAACAATTCATTTATATTGTCATGAAAAAATAATTCTGCTATGATCATGGAGACAATAGGCCATACGTATTCATGAGTAAGTTTTACATTTTTTGTTGATCATTATGGAATGTATTAATGTAATATTATAAGATTAAATAATTATAATAACATAAATAACATCAAATTATGTACTTATATGATTCTTCCATGTGGTGTGGTGATAAAAATAGAGTCACATCGCTTCGTGAAAGTGGTAGTCCACAAGTACACAAAAGATGTAATAATCTTTATGTGAGTGAAAAATAAATAATGAAAATGATATATATTATTTTTATAGAATGATAAAATTTTAATTTATATCACATTTGATAATTGACTTTATCATTATCACCATAAATTTAAAGGTTTAGTGAAAGACGAATGAAATCCCTTCGTGAGGTGGTAGTCAACAATAAAAACGAGTTATATTATTATATACCTTATATAATAATAATATATATATATATAATTGTGACTATATCTATAAAAATATGTTATTAATATAATATTTTTAATTTACATCATTCATCATAGATAAAATTTAATGGTGGAAATGAAAAAAATGACATCAGTTTGTGAGGAGGTAGTATGTTGTACATAATAATGATGACTTTATAACCAATTTTTTAGAATTGGTGATAGTTTTAGGTAATTAAACTTTTATAAAAACATCCTATTGTATTTAATATAATTATTTTTTATATTATTATGGTTTAATAAAATTTTATAGAGTTGGAGAAAGAAGTAAAATAATTATTCTTGTTGAAGAACATTAATTATTCATTAGGTTTCCTCCTTGGGTTTCCGAAAAATAATTCCTAGGATGGATTTATATCCAATATAAGAATTATATTATTATTTTAAGGATTATTAGAGGTTATTATTTCTTGGTTGGGAAAATAATAATGCCATGAGAGGTGAAAAGATATAAGGGGAGTGTGTTCCCTTTTTTTGTTGAGGATGATTACCATTATTATAAATATAAATAATTATTTAATTTTAAAAGATCAATAATACATAATGTGGATAAAAAATTTATAAATAAGGGTTTGGAGTGATTATATGGTCGATAAAATCCTCCAAAACACAATTAAAAACATGTTTTAAATATTTTTTTCATCAACTTATATATTTTTTATTTTTACCGTTTTGGGTTTTCACTACGGCAACTAGTTTTCTATCCTAGCTATTTTACCAATTAAGGCTAAATTAAAGAGAGAAATAATAGAGCCATTATAAGAAATTATTATAAATATTAAATCAAAATTTTAAAAATAACATATTATATTCACTCAAAATTAGTTTTCACCAATCATGTGTAAATTACAAAAATATTGTTTAAACATTAACTGCACTAACCGTGTTTTAAAATAATTAGCGGTCAATTTGATACTTATAAAAGAAAACATGGATCATGAATCGATTTTTTTTGACATGATGTGCCTTTACCAAGATGAGAGAGGGGACAATATAATATCCAGACCCTTCCTTCATCTAGTTGAAGGAGAGATGATGACCCCTGAGACCCTCCCTAAATAGGTCCCAGAGTGGAGACTAGAACCAAATGTATAGAATCACACAAAAAATTGAGGCATTACCATTTTTTTAATAGGATCAGGAGATAAGGTAGAAAATCCCAAAAATACGAAAATTGAGGGTAAAAGTAAAGCCAAAAGAAAACATTCTCATATGCTTGTCAAAAAGTGGATACTAAAAAAGTACAAGAAACCCCCAAAGTAAAGTACCTGAAAATGAAAAATAGAAACAAAAAATTTCCCAACGTCTGATCTAGTACGGTCCCACACGATCACTAAGGTACTCCTAAAACCCTAAAAACAATTTATATATGCAGGATGGGTATAGAGGTATACTCATAATGGAAAACCAAAGGCTCTCATGCACAAGTGGGGAGGAATTCTCATGCCCCATGAGAAATGGAGATAACCAGAGAAGCTATAAAAAAACTATCCACCCAAACCATAAAAATGCACACTCCCCAAATAACACAATTAAAATAAAGTAATTGTAATTGAACATCGATATTTTGGTACCTCGCGCAACTTTTCAACTACTATTGTTGACATCCTATGCATCAAACCTCTCCTTCCATCTTCCCCACAGTCTGACTACCATCCCCCACTTGCACACACCTGCGATACCACAATCCCACATCTTGCTGGATAACACCTAGGCTATCACTACCACACATCCCACACACACCTAGGTCCAAAAATCTATTACCACACAGGAAGACACCTCGGCCTCATCCCGAAGACACATGGGAACAACCTGCCCTCACACACCTGGTCTAACCACCACCACATACCATACGTGAAGAATCTAGGGCTATAATGGACCTCAGGCCATCATAGCCTACCCAAAGGATGTTGGGATACTCGGGAAAGGGATCATAACAGAGTTAATTACCAGCCACTCATATGAGTGACATGAAAAACACCCACCCCCATGAAATGTTGGTGTTAGACACCAAGTTCTTAACATGAGTGGGGAGAAAATAAGAAACATAAGATCTAAAATTATATATACTGGTAAGAAGCACTCATCCCATCCTAGGGTTTCCAAAACCTACCCATACACAAGCAACCTCATTATTATTCATTCATTAGAAGAATAATAGCCACAACCCTGTCAGAACTCATTCCCGGAAAACAATTCCCCATTGATCCCTTTCATGTTTTCATATTCAGGTAATTCCATTTAAGTAAATTCGGTTTTATTGGGAAACTAATAGGCATAACCATAAGCTAAGGAAAGTAAAACATCCAAACATCAAATAAATCATTCTCACCCATCTCTCTTGTAAAGTCACAACATCAAAAAGGATCTGTTAGATCCCTTAATGTTTTGGAACCAAACCAAGCTCCGCCATACTTCCCCACATGGCCTGAGATCCAAAAATCCAACAACTACACCACAATAGAGGATCCCATCCCCATCCACATCGCTTCCCAAGCATTAACCGTAAATATCACCAGAATAGAGAAAGAGATTTTTCAATTTTTAATATTCCATTATTTCAGTTCGACCTTTCTATTTGGTTTACCAGGGTGATCACATAAGGATTATTATTCACTCTTCATCCATTTAATCAACTGATTTTACTTGATTAACGGGTTTCCATGTTACACCCATTCAATGACATAAATATCTAGAAAACATAGGTTCATTAGTGCTCAAAAAACTCCCATGACAACATTGATTTTCAGAGGGAATAAGCCTATAAAATTCACAACACATAATCAAGGATAAGGAGTACAACATAAATACTGAGCTCATTCCCTTCATTCTTTGAAATTTCATTAATTATCTTCATTAAGGTTTGGTTTCATCCATCCCCACAAAAACAATAGCATACCCACCCTGCATGGTATACACTAAGGAGAGATGAAGGAAAAGACCTACATGAGTGATTAAAGATCGACGTTTTTCCTTGGGTACCAACAATTGGGGAAGTGCGACTTGTATGGGAGGAACTATGAAGACTCTAAGACTGAGTAGGAAATGCTTCAACATAGTCTCACCACTCGCCTCAGGAAGGGGGAATCCAAATGCACCAATGTGAGGAAAGAAAACAGATTTTCAATGAAGAAAATAATTCACATGTGATAAAAAGGTGAGATCTATGTGTTACTGTATATGAGTATCATTAGTGGCATTAAAGGTGGATCGTGGTTTCACATCACCGTTAGACGGTTACACACGATGTAATTAATTGTTAATTTAATAATTTTCATCGGAGCGGCGGCTAAAAAATTTTTGCATTAGAGGAAATCATTTAAGAGAGGAAAATGGGTCCATTAATGGGATCCCTACTACTATGAGATTGAAAACATTGTTTATGGTGCTAAAAACGTCTTTGAACAACATAAAAATGGTTAAAAGACATAAAAGTAGCATTACAGGAAAAACTGGGGAAGGAAAATCTCAACACACCTCTATGGCCGATTGGTGAGACTGATAGTTGAAACTGATCGATGGAGATGATCAGGTGAATGTGATCATATGAAGCTAATTGGGAGAAGATGATCTTGTGATACTGATCCTATAAAGATGATCCTCTGAAAATGATCGGTGAAACTGATCTGTGAAACCGATTTGGTAAAAACTGATATGTGAAACTGATTTGGTGAAACCGATCTATGAAACCGATTTGATAAAATCGATCTATTAAACCGATTTGGTGAAACTGATCTGTGAAACCTATTTGGTGAAATCGATATGTAAAACTGATTTGGGGAAACCGATCAGTGAAACTGATCTCGTGAAACCGATATGTGAAACTGATTTGGTGAAACTAATCTGTGAATCCAATTTTGTGAATCTGATCTGTGAAACCGATTTGGTGAAACCAATCTGTGAAACGGATTTTGAGAAACTGAACTGTGAAACCGATTTGGTGAAACTGGTCTGTGAAACCAATTTGGTGAAATAGATCTGTGAAACTGATTTGGTGAAACGGATCTGTGAAACTGATGTGGTGAAACTAATATGTGAAACTGATATGGTGAAACCGATATATGAAACCAATCTGGTAAAACCTATATGTGAAACGAATTTGGTGAATCCCATCTGTGAAACCGATCTCTGAAACCGATTTGGTGAAACGGATATGTGAAACCTATTTGGTGAACCTGATCTGTGAAAAATATTTGGGGAAACCTATTTGGTGAAACCGATCTGTGAAACTGATTTGGTGAAACCCATCTATGAAGCTGATCAGATTTGCTGATCAGCAGTGCTGATTAGTGGAGCAGATAAGTGGAGCTAATTAGTGCAGCAGGTCAGCGAAGCTGATCTGTGGAGCTGATGGGTGGGATTGATCGATGAGTCCAAGACACCCCAACACATAGAATGTTGGTAAAGTAATTGACTATGTGGGTTTGCGCCATTACATTAGATACCTCTCAAAATTATTCTTTCCCTTCAGAATACAAGAGTAACCCAAAAAAACCCCTCCAGATGATACCTATCCATGATAAAAAATCCCAAATAGCCATACAAATCCCAATGATCGCATTGTCCTAACACATGTATCGAGGAGTTAATTCCTCCATGTCAAGATAAAATCATCTTTGGGCGGCACTAACTTGCCAGCACGGGTTTAATATTATCCACCTTAATGCATCTTGATTTGGGATAAGGTCCTCCATTCCCCACATATCAAAAAAATTCATAACCAATCACAAGGTAAGGAAAAAAAACATCTCATAAACCAACAAGGTCAACATTACATAACAGTAGGTCACAAAAACAAGAACAACAAGGAAGGATCAAAACAACAACTCAAAATAGCTTTGTGTGCTGGGCGCGCATCTGAGCTTCTCGCTCCCATGTACTCTCCTCAAGGCCACCGTACCTCTGCAACACATAAACCAAAGGGAAGGATTGTCCACGAAGCACATTCTCCTTTCGATCCTTAATCCTCACAGGTCACTCCATGAATGTAGCTTCATCCCCTATATCAAATTCTCCCCATTTAATGACATGGGAATCATCGTGTAGTTATCGAAGAAGCTGGGAGACGTGGAAAACAATGTGGATCCTTTCCAACTGAGGATGCAAAGCTAGATGATATTCCACATCATCGACCTTCCCCAACACATCAAATGTCCCGATTAACCTCGGAGCGAGTTTCTCCCCTTGTCGAACCTTCATTGACCATGTCGAAGGGAAAACTTTAAGAACACATGGTCTTAGACCTCAAAATCCAAGGGTCTTCTCTTACGATCATCAAATGAATTTTTCGGATCATGGAATGCCTTCATTATCTCACGCAAAATTTGATCCTTCTTCATTGTGCTCTGCACTACCTCTGGGCGAAGAAAACCTGCTTCCCCAACCTCTGTCTAGCACACAGGTGAAAGACAGGACCTCCCGTACAAGTCATCAAATGGTTCCATGCCAATAGTAGAGTGATATTGGTTTTTGTAGGAAAAATCTACGAAGGTAAAATGTCATTCCCATGATCCCCCAAAGTCTAAAACTCATTCTCGTAGCTTATCCTCCAGTGTCTGGATGGTTCGCTCTGTCTACCCATCTGTTTGTGGTTGGAAAGCAGTGCTAAGACGTAGCTAGGGGCCAATGGCATGCTGCAATCCCCTCCAGTCTCATGATGTAAACCGTGAATCCCTATCCGAGAATATGGACCTCAAAACTCCATGAAATTTCACCACCTCATCTACGTATCTCTATGCTAAGGCATCCACCACACTCAACTCCTTGATCTCCATAAAGTGAGCTGATTTCGTTGGACGGTCTACCACTACCCAAATAAAATAAAATCCTCCTTGAACCCTAGGTAATCCTGTGATGAAATCCATCGATATGTCATCCCAATTCCACTCGGGGACATCTAAAGGCTGCAACAATCATTTTCGGACACGGTGTTCAGCCTTCACTTGCCGACACACCAAGCACATTGCCACGAACATTGCCACATCCCATTTCATCCTGAGCCGCCAAAAAATTCCCCTCATCCTCGGTACATCTTTGAAACTCGAGGTTGTACCTCTATTAGTGATTTATGGAACTAATGGAGATCTATATCACACATAATCTCTTGGAAAAACAACTTTCCTTGGAAAAGCATCAGATTCTGACCATCGTCTGACCACCCTTCCAGAGCATTTCCTTGGTTTAGACGATCGTGCATCACTTCAGTATCTATGTCTCCTCACTGGGACTCCTCCAACTTCCATATTATAGAGGAATGCACATTCATATGAAACATACATCCTCTACCACCATCATCCCTTACATCGAGGTGTAGGGAATCCAAATCCTTCATTGCCTTTCATACATCCACATATCCCTGAACAGCTTCCCTCCGTGACTTCTTGCTCAAGGCATTAGCCACAATGTTCCCCTTACCTTTACTGTAAGAGATATTGATGTTTTAGTCCTAAAAAAATCCACCCACCTTCTTTGTCGCATGTTCAGGTCTCGCAGTGTAAAGATATGCCTCAAACTCTTATGATCAGTGAATACCAAATAGTTCTACACGATGACGTAATGCCGCCAAAACATCAATTTAAACACTACTACTAAAAGCTCTATGTCATGGATGGAAAATTTACACTCATGGGGACGTAATTTTCATGACCCATAAGATATCACACCCCTTTTCTACATCATCACACACCCTTGGCCAAGTCCAGAAGCATCACAAAACACCTCAAACAATTTCCCTCCCTCTGGTATCCTCAGCACTGGGCCACTAAACAACATCTCTTTTAGATAATTGAAGGCTTCCTGGCATTGCTCACTCAACACAAAGGTTTGGTCCTTTCTAGTCAATGCTATCAAGGGGGATGCAACATGAGAGAAGTCTTATTCAAACCTCCGATAATAGCCTGCCAGACCCAGAAAATTGCGAACCTCCATCACATTCAGGGGTTCTTCCCAAGAATCAACTACTTCCACCATTAATGGATCAAATTCTACATGTTGTTGAGATGCCACATTTCCATGTAAATGCACTTCTCGTCTCATGAAACTACACTTGGACAATTTCCCATAGAGATGGTGAGGTCGAAGGATTTACAAGACCATCCTGAGGTGCATAGTATGTTACTCCTCTGATCTTGAGTAGATCAAATAGTCATCTATGAACACAATAACGAACTGGTCCAGAAACTCATGGAAAAAAGAGTTCACAAGGCCGATGAAGACAGCATGAGCATTTGTGACATCGAAAGGAATAACTATGAACTCAAAGTGCCCATACCTGCACCTGAAAGAAGTATTTGGAATATCACTATCTTTCACCCTTACCTGGTGATACCCAGACTGTAGATTGATCATAGAGAACCAACCTGCTTGCCTCAGCTGGTAAAAGAGATCATCTATCCCTAGAATAGTGTAATGGTTCTTGACTGTTACTTGATTCAGTCTCTAGTAGTCCATGCACAGCCTGAGACCACCATCTTCCATCTTTGTGAACAAGACCGGAGCACCCCATGGTGACATGATGTGTCAGACAAAAACCTTCTCCATCAAATCATCAATCTGGATCTGTAACTCCTGCAGCTAAGAAGGCGTCATCCGGTAAGGAGCCATAGAAATTGGACGTTAACTGGGTTATATGTCTATCCCAAAATCAATGTCGCGTCGAGGGGGTAGAGTGACAATGTCCTTGGGAAAAACGTCTAGGAACTCTCTAACAACTCTCAGAACATCCATCATCTCAGCATCCACATATTCTGCTGAATGCTTAGACAACATAGAAATAAGAGGCTCCACATGCCATCTCCCCATATTAGAACACCACTCGCCATCAAAATCCATACACTGGACATCCCCATCAGAAAACATGACTGTTCTCTAGAAGCAGTCGATAACAGCGTCCATAGAAAACAACCAATCGATGCCTAGGATGACATCATTTGGCTGCATTTGTACAAAAAAAGGTCCCCACTAGACTTATTCTACCCCAACATCAATGTACATCCCATAAAAACATCAAAAAGACTTGTATGACCCCCAACTGGAATACTCAGCACTAGGGGAATTGAGAGTCTATCTATATCTAGGCTCAAGGTATGGGATATACCGGGTGTAATGAAGGAGTGTGATGCTCCTGAATCAACTAAGATGCATGTAAAAGTGATAAACAGGATGATCGTACCTCGAACGACTTCCGGCCTTGCTGGAACTACTGCCTCTGTGGCATGAAAGTGCCCACACCCATCACCTTTACCTCTTGGTGGTCAGTACACTCCCCAAACTCATCCTGGTCGAGGTTCTTGAGGAGCACCATGGGGGAGGCCTCATCATTCCAGGTCTACTCTTGGAGGAGTGGTAGATCACTATCCCTGCTGCTGCTACTGAAAGGGTCAAGCTGGAAACTACTACTACTGAGGTGGGTGTTGAACATGCCCACCCCCACTATACTACTCTCTATCCAGGCACTGATTCCAAAGGTGCCCACAGCTTCCACAGATGAAGCACCTTGGTACTAGGCTTGCATGTAAAGTGTGAGTACTGTGAGATAGAAACTGGAACTGTTGGGGACTGCTCCCCACGGGTCGAAACCTAGACGGCCTTGACACTGGAGGCCTGCTGCTGACGATCATCCCCTTTGACGAACTCCACTGGCTCTCCTATCGCATTTCACCTCCGAGTGTGTGCACCATTTATAAAACATTAGACTTATTTTGGACCTCCATGTACATCATTAGGGTGAAGGGAGTAACATCATACATAAGAGAAGCTTGGAGTGCCTCCTCTAAAGGTCTCTCTTGTGAATCCTCATCCAGAAAAAGGTCAAGGGAAAAATGAAGTATATCCTTGAACAAGATCCCCAACTCCCTTACTAACATGCTCCCCTGCTGAAGTGAGGGTAGCTCCTTCCTCTTCCCCACCTTCATCGTTGAAGAGAGAAATTCCACCCGGAATTCCCTCTCAATGTTGGTCCATGAAACTTCATCCTCCCTCTTCTCCTGAAGATATAGAGTCCACCATTGACGGGATGGTCCCCACATCTGGCTTATAGACAAGGGATCCCAGTACTCTGTCGGAGCCCAAATCATGTTGAATGTTATCACTAGCTCCTCTAGCCAGCTCTCTATCACCATGCCCGTGGTACAGACCTCTTATTTCTCAACGGTCTGTCGATAAAAGGAATGATGTGTCCTCTTCCACTGACCATCCTCCTCCTCTCATTGAGCACTCTGCAGAACAGCCACTTCAACCTCCTGGGCACCGATATCCTGCACTACACGTGGTCGTTCTCCATGTGTTATTACTGCAATGTAAACAAGTAATGCTTATGCCCGATTAGGGTAGAAGATTGCTTTTAAATTTTTCTTAGACTTATTATTCATTTTAAATCCCCAAAATACACAAGACACAGAAGAAAACAAGTCATTATGAAACATGTACCTTTCCTAGTGTCCCTACCCTGCAATCAGTGTAGCTTCACTTGGTCGTTCGGTAGGCCCAGAGTCCATGCATCGGATCATAGGGGGCTTTAAAATCCTATGACTTATCCGGTCTTCCCGGGCCTATTTCACGCACCAATATTTCCTAGCACTATTTCCCAACCATCCCATGAAATCCTCACAGTGCCTAACCCCAAGCTCTATACATTCTCTCAACCTCCACCTTTGATACCATTCTGTCACGACCCACCTTCACAAAGATGAATGAAGAGAAAAATGATTTACCATACCCTTCCTTCATCTAGTTAAAGGAGATATGATGACCCCCAAGACCCATCTTTAATAGGTCCTAGAGTGGCGACTATCACCAAGTGTATAGAATCAAATGGAAAATGGAATGCATTGCTATTTTTTAATAGGATCGACAAATAAGATAGTTAAAACCAACAACACCAAAACTGAAGGTAAAAGTAAATCCAAAAGCAACCATTCACATATTCATGTAAAAAAGTAGATACTAAAAAAGTACCAGAAAACCCCAATGGAATGTACCACAAAAAGAAAACACAACAACTTCAACTATCCCAACATCCAAGCATGTATGGTCACACACGATCCCTAATATCCTCCTGGAGCACTGAAACCAATTTATATACATTGGATGATTATATAGGAATACTCATTAGGGAAAAACAAAGGCTCTTTTGCACACGTGGGGAGACATTCTAAAGCCCTATGAGAAAAGGAGATAACTAGAGCACCTAGAAAAGAAAACTATCCACCTGAACCTTACTAATGCACACTCCCCAAGTAACGCAAGTAAAGTAAAGTAATAGTAACATAACAATGATATTTGGGTACCCCGCACAACTTTCCAACTATTTATCGAGGACATCATATGTGTCAAACATCTCCTTCCATCCTCACCGCAGTCCCACAACCATCCCCCACCCACACACACCTGGGCTACCACAATCACACATCCCACCTGCAATCACCTAGGATATAACTACAACACATCCCACGCACACTAAGGACGAAATAACTACTGACACAACCGAAGACACTTGGGCCTCGTCCTAAAGGCAATGGGGAACAACCTTCCCACACACACACCTGGTCCAACCACCACCATGTACCCTGCCCGAAGAATATAGGGCAATAATAGACCTAAGGCTGTCACAGTCTGCCCGAAGGATATTGGGATTCTCGTGAAAAAGAGAAAAAAAGGAGCTAGTAACCAGCCACTCATAGGTGTGTTGGAAAAAACACCCTCCCCCATGAAATGTTGGTGTTTGGAACTAAGTACATAACATGCATGTAGCATGAATAAGAAACATAAGAACTAAAATTATATACATAGGAATGAAGCACTCGTCCCTGCATAGGGTTTCCAAAACCATCACATATAGAAGGACCCTCATTAATATTCATTAATAAGAAGCATAAGAGCCACAACCCCATCACAACTCATTCTTGGAAAACAATTCCCCATTTAACCCATTCATGTTTTCATATTCATGTAATTCCATTTACGTAAATTCTGCACTACTGGGAAACTAACAGGGATAACCACAATCCAAGAGAAGGAAAACAACCAAATATCATATTAAGCATTCACACCTAGTTCTGTTGTAAAGTCACAACAAAAAAAGGTATCCATGAGATCCCCCGAATTATTGGAACCAAAGAAAGACACTCCGTAGAGCCCCACATGGCCTTAGATCCAAAATCCCACAACTGCACCATAACAGAGGATCCAATCCTCATCCACATCGCTTCCCAAGCATCAACCTTCAATATCAGTTGAATAGAGCAAGGGAGTTTTCAAATTTGAATATTCCTTTAATTCAGTTTCCTCTTTCTGTTTGGTTAACTGGGGTGATCACTCAAGGATTCTTATTCAATAGGCAGCCATTTAATCAACTGATTTTATGTGATTATCCAATTTCAAGGGTACATCCTTTCAATCACATAAATACCTAGAAAATTAGAGGTTCATTACTGCACAAAAAATACCACCAACAGGTATGATTTTTAGTGGGCATAATCCCCTACAATTAAAAACAAATAATCATAGATAATGAGTACAACATAAACATTGAGAACACCCCTTTTATTCATTAAAATTTTGTTTATTATCTTAATTATTGTTTGGTTTCATCCATCCCCATAGAATCAATATCATACCCACCCCACATGATACAGACTATGGAGAGATGAAGGAAAATACCTACATGAATGATAAAAGATCAATGTTTTTCTCATGGAGCAATCAATTGGGGATGTGCGACATGCAGGGGCGGAACTCGAAAAGACTCTAAGAATGAGCAGGAAAGGCTCCAGCACAAGCACACCACTCACCTCGGGAAGGGGGACTCCAAACGCACCCATGAGAAGAAGGAAAAGAGACCAAATGAAATGTAATGAATTCTTGTGTGATAAAAAGGTGAGATCCTTGTGTTATGGGATATTTGGATGTTGAGCAGCATTAAAGGTGGATAATGGTTTCACCCAACGATTAGAAAGTTACACATGATGGAATTAATTGTTTTTTAATAATTCTCATCGGAGGGGTGTCCAAAACAGTTATGCATTAAAGGATTTAATTTAAGAGAGGCACATGGTTACATTGAGGGTCTCCCCACTCCTGGAAGATTTAAAATTTTGTTTATGGTGCTAAAAATGGCTTTGAACCATGTTAAAACAGATAAATGACTTAAAAGTAGTGTTATAGGAAAAACTGGGGAAGGAAAATCTCGACACCACTCTATGGATGATTAGTGAGACTGATAGTTGAAAACGATCGGTGGAGCTGATCGGCTAAAGCTGGTCCCCTGAAGCTGATAGGGAGAAGCTAATCCTGTGATGCTGATCCTGTGAAGCTGATCAGTGAAACTGATCTGTGAAACCGATTTGGTGAAACTTTTCTGTGAATTCGATTTGGTCAAACCAATCTATGAAACCGATTTGGTGAAACTGATATGTGAAACCAATTTGGTGAAACCGATCTGTGAAACCCATTTGGTGAAATCGATTTGTGAAACTGATTTATTGAAACCGATCTGTGAAACCGATTTGGTGAAACCGATTTGGTGAAACTGATTTTATGAAACCGATCTCTAAAACTGATGTGGTGAAACTGTTCTGTGATGCCGATTTGGTTAAACCGATCTGTGAAACCGATTTGGTGAAACCGATATATGAAACTGATGTGGTGAAATTGATATGTGAAACTGATCTTGTGAAACTAATATGTGAAACCAATTTTGGGAAACTGATCAGTGAAACTGATTTGGTGAAAGTGATCTGTGAAAGAGATTTTGTGAAACCGATCTGTGAAACCAATTTGGTGAAACAGATCACTGAAACCTGGGGAAACCGATCTGTGAAACCGATTTGGTGAAACCGATCTGTGAAACCGATTTTGTGAAACCGATCTGTGAAACTGATTTGGTGAAACCAATCTCAGAAACCGATTTGGTGAAGCCGATTTGGTGAAACAGATCTGTAACGCCCCGACCCTAGTAACCCAGAGTCGGTGCATTATTTAAATACATTGGCACAATTACAAGGAATCAAGTCTCGAAAGACCGATTATTTTAGTAGTCTTGGAAAATAGATTACATACATGAATGTAACATTACACTTCATAACATACAAAACAACATAAATAATCCTTTATGAATTCCATTATTACATTGTCTTAACCCTTCTTAACAATCACAATATACTTCTTGGAATCCTAGAAAAAATAATACATTGAAAGGGGTGAGCTCAAACGCTCCATAAGGGTAAGAAATACAGCAGAAACATTTATAAATAAGAATAAACATTCAAGGCAATGTATAACTAAAAAAAGCCTTTTAAACTTGAACATCAACATAGTATGGAAAAATTAAAATGAAAAAATTCCATTTACTTATTCAAATGGATATTCTACTAATCTAATAATCACTTGAAATATTAATAACCACTTTCATAATGATGAAATGCATAATTCCATACTATCATAACCACATAGCCAAGGCCTCGTGCCAAGACTACAAATAAGATTTTGCCAAGGCCATGTGCCAAGACACTAGTTTCTCTCATGAGACCTACCGATGCATCGAGGAGCTATAGCGGGCTCCACCCGTCACATATTAAGTCCAATGCATTCCCATATGAAAAGGTTTAAACATAACACAAACATTCGTATTAAAACTAGCATACAAAATGTCAATATTTTCACCATAAACCATGAATGGTACAAAAATAGAACATCCACAGTCAAACATATCACAAAACATTAAATATAATATAGAAGTTTTGTATCATAATAAATCAACTTCAAATAAGCTTAAAATCTATCAAAGGATGTTGACATAGATAAAATAAAATCTATTTCAGAGAAATATCTCTTTTCTCGAAATCATTGAAAAGCCACACATTTAAAAAGGAAGTAATTTAAAAGATATTTTTAAATCAAACTGTCCCATACCACATTGAACTTTTGAAAATAAATATCATTTCAAAACCTTCATGTCAATATAAATAAATACTTAAAATCATTTTGAAAACATGGGCATTAATTAAAAATATTTAGAAAGATAAATCTTTAAAATATTTAAAATTATGATCTTGATAAAAAGTACCTTTCAAAAATTCTTAAAATATTCATTTTGAAATCATTTAAAAGTCACATAATTATAAAATAAAAAATTTAATTTGAAAATATTCGTATAAGCTTGTACGTGAAGCTTTGACGATTTTATAACGGTGGTAAATAGGCGCACCCACCGTATAAGTTAAAAAACATTCTTACCTTAAATTTGACAAAAGGTAAAAAGTGCCTTGTTTGGAAAATGACAGAAAGATTCCTTTAAAAACACATAAGGGTATAAATGACTTTAACCCATTTTCTTTGTAAATAGTAAAAATGTTTTGAAATACATTTCGAAGAATCATGGATGTGGATGGTAAAGAGATCTCAGTAGATTATTACGTATAAACAACCTCGGATAATGAAGAGATTGTGAAATAACCCTTACCTTGTACTTTTCCTTGGTTGGGGTTGGTTAACCTCCTGTATAATGGTGAAATAATTGTTATTAAATTATACAAGAATTATATATATTAATATGATATCATATATGATCTTTTAAAATTGATTTGTTAATAATATCATTGAATTATCGTCGTTTCAGGTGTTAACTTACTCTTTTTATTTTATATGTTTTGTTACATAAGCCATGTTTTTTATGGATAGGATGTATATTATTCATATCCAGAATTATATAATTTCCATAAAAATCAATTTTAAATCATCAAATGATAATTATACTTTAATGGATACGATGGAGAATGAATCTCATCGCGTTCGTGGAGACGGTAGTCCGTACTTACGTACGAGCAACAATATCATTCTTTTGATATTAAAATAATATATCAATGGATGGTATATCATATATAAAGAATCATTAACATGTTATATTTATTATTTACATGAGTCACACATCATTATTATACCCATCCAAATAATAATATATTGAATAACAATTACACCATGACGTGGATATGGTAAGCCGTACGTACGCACGTATGGTGACATGTTATTCAAAGGGTGGATAAAATACTGAATATGGTTGTACCATATTTATAATAACATCACAATATATATAAGATACTGGAGTTATTATTTTATAATGGTAATAACAAATAAAGAATAAGTGGAAGAAGAAAGGAACTTGAAAAGGGGTGGTGAAAACATTACCTCTTCTTCGGGTTCTTCCTTTTGATTTGATCAAAAGGGCTCCTTAGGTCGGCTTGCTGATCAAACTAAGTCCTCTAGGTTGTAGTGAGGGAAGTTATAAGAGTATTTGGGCAGATTATGGCCGATCCAAAAGGCTTTAAAGGTGTAAATAAATGAGAAGGAGGAGTGACCTTTTATAAGAGGGGTGAGGGGCACCATTGGAAAATCTAGAAATATTAATTTATAATAAATTCATATTCAGTTTCTAATGGCTCCAAAGATGATTATTTAAATTTTAAAGTGGGGATAGGTCGAAAACCACTCATCAAATAGAATTTATACAGGTTTGGTCCATTATATTAACATTATATTTAAGTATAACTCTAAGTTAATTAGTTTCACTTTTACAATGTCTCTTTGTATTTTTATATTATATGGTTAATAAACTTACCATATACATACAAGAGACCCCCAAGTGGTCCATTCATGATGAAAATATCATCATATAAGTCTCTTGGTCGAAACATAGATTTTTAGGAATTTAATATCAATTAATAATATAATATTTGTTTTAAAAACTCTTTTATGTCAATTTTGACACTATTCAATAATTGATTTTTGTAAAAATCATAACAGAATGATTACTTAGAAAAATGTTAATTTAATAAATTCTAACATGTCATATTAACCTAGAAAATTAGTCTAATTCATAAAAAGTCTAAAATTATATTTATTTGTGTATTTATAATATCCATTAATTTAAGTTTTCTCTATTATGGTAATTACTCCATCATCATTGTGACATAAGTAAATTAAATTATTTAAAGTCTAAAAATTATAAATAAAATATCCTTATGTAGGAAATCGTATTGGATTTCTAATGAATATTTACATTCGAATGTATCTTATGTATAACCCAATATTAAAAATGTTTTCGTAAATAATCTTTGATTTTAACTCTTTTAACTCTTCTTTGAATTAAATAATAATAAATGTCCTAATCTAATCCATGTGGACCTAAATGATATTATTTTACACCTAAGGCTGTTTTTGGTCGAGATACACTTGTCCAATAGAATTAGGACATGTGTTAGGGTAATATTAATATGATATCTACCCTTAATTACCCTATTTACTTTTAACTGTGGTAAATAAAAGTAAAAAGTTACTATTCACCAAAAATTATTTTCATCTCATTGAACCACATTTTACTTCTTGATATTAGACGTGTCTCTCGGATTTTCGAAATCTCAATCACATAAGCGGTAAAATTATGTTTTATGAAAAATTCAGTTTTTTAGCTACCACTTAGTAGTTTCACTATTCATCAAAAATTGATGTTTTTCAGAACAATACCAAAATTTCACCCTAAGCTATAATTTATATTCCAAATTCAAAAATGATGTCTATTTTACAAAATTCCAAACATATAAGTTGCATTAATTAATTTTATAATTAATTCCCGTTGTCATAACAAATCGCGTGTTTTTAAGAAACAATATATATCAAAAGATTGACAATTGTTTAGGTCCAATTTCAAAGTGAAATTAATTATAATGAACAAAATTGGATAAAATGGTAAAAATATATTCTTATTATACTTTAAAACCACTCAAATTTATAATTTATCACTATAAATAATTTTGATTAAAAAATTTGTTTTTAATTAAAATTTAGTAATTTTCACTATTCATCAAAATATGAAAGTTATCCGAAAAGTACCAAAATTTCAACTTTGGATAATTTTGATACTCCGAATCCCAAAATAAAGTCCATTTTGATATATAAAATATATATAATTTCAAAAAGTAGGTATTACTATTCATAGCGGCTTGTTTGATTGGTTGTGGTGTGTGTTAGAACTCGAAGTTGCGTACAACACACGCTACTATATCATTCAAAGGAAAGCATACCGTGGAAGCTTGGGATGTTTCATTTTAAATTTTTGATGTCCCCATTTAGTCAAAAAGTTTAAAATATTGTATTTAAAAAGGGTTCACTATTAAAAGTTGGTAAATGTGCAATACTGAAAATGAATTTGTTCTTATATTATGTCTAAGAAACTCATAATATGGATTCAAAAATTATAAGGATTATATAAAGTTTAAAATTTTGTTAATACTATCCATAACCTCTTCTGAACGTCTTGTTTGGTAAGTCAAGGTGCGCTTGAAATCGATGTTGTGTGTAGTGCATGTTATTGAATTATTTTGAAGAAATAACACACTATGAAATCTTGGGGTGTTACATTCTCCCCTCCTTCAATAAATTGCATCCTCGCAATTTGAAATTGTTCTTCGAAAATAAAAGGCTGAAAATAAAAAATATCATTGTGGGAAAACCCACATCGGAAATTGGGTTACTAAAATTTAGCCTTAAAATGATGAAAAGAGAAATGAAAGAGTCACCACCAAATTATGATCTCGATTAGGAGAACATTGGTGGCAATTAGAGACATATAATTGGAGGGAAAACATAAATATTTATAGGTAGTGATTGAGGTCATCAATCACAAACATGTTTAAAATTGAGGTCCTTAAATTCATCAATCTATGATGATTTAAAATACCATCGATTCAACAAAACATAAGGTATTAGGATAACACATTTTTGACGTTTCAAAATATCTTAGTTGAAATCCCACATCGAAAAATGAATTAATGAAGCCTCTATTTAAAATAAAGAGTGAAAAGTATGAATATTACTGAAAATAACACATACTAGGGTTCCATGTAGGAAAATATGGATATGGAAGAGAAATCTAACCATCAATTATCTGATGGAGAGTGGTAGAGAACATGGATATGAAAAGGCCAACAATCCCAAAGCCATAAATTAGTGACGATTTAAGGCACCATCTAGTACAACATTTTTGTTCTAAGTTCCTTTTCTTAATGTTGAGGAATTTATTTATGAGATTGGCTAAGATCATAAGGAGATATACTTACTTTATAATTAAGTCTTTTCCATTAATAAATTTCTACCACAAACTCATCTTTCACTCTAAAAGATAATAGAACCTAAAAAAAATTATATTTATACTATTCATACAGGGTTCCAAAATAAACGAATATATAATTCATCTACCAGATCTTTTAAAAAAACTACATTATTTAATCCAGGACATCTCATGGGCCAGTGGTAGGTGATACACCATTGTCGCCCTTTGGTTGCGGGTTCAAGTCTCGTGGCCTTGCCGGACGTGACAGGTTGTCGCCCGACCTCCGGGTTGTCATTTTATGGCAATCCAAAATAATCCAAACTAGAACTTTCCAAAATACATCTCACAGTCCCAAAATTTATAAGGAAGGTAAAAATAATTTAGATCCTTTTTACCCCATAATAGCATATGAATACCTTCATCATGTATTCTTTTAATACACTGAAACATCCTGAATTACCATATTCCTTATTGATTACATTCATGCTCCCTTATTCCATATAGAATTCTGGATATACTTCATCAATCCAAAAATGTTTTAAACCCCAACAATGATGGAATATACAAATCATTAATCAATTTCAAGGTAGTCAAGAATATCCAATATAATTTATCCAAATAAATCATGTATTATTCCAAAATCACTACCTTTGTATCAGAAATATGTTATGGTTTATCATTCTCTCAACCATATAATTTCCAAATATTTATCCTGCTATTGAGTCACTTTTCTTTGTTCCACACAATCTCAAGTCCTTAATGAAATAGTACTGCATTACAATCCTTATATACTCCATAATTATTATAACAAGTACATTGTTGACACAACACTCAATTGACATAATCAACATAAGAACTCTAATCATTCCTCTTCATCCGTGGTAGTATCATTACTTGATTATTATCCAATAGCATCATTTGCGGCATGGTTTGATGACTGGAACATAGGTTCGTGTAGTGTCCAAACTCATTGCAAATGAAGCATTGTACATTTGAAACCATTTTCTTACCCTTGCAGTCACATACTTTGTGCCCTTTTCCTCCACAATTATTCCAAACTCCCATTCCATTCAGACAAGTTCCAGCGTGTTTCTTCCCACAGTTATCACATATGGGAAAATTCTTCTTTTCCCTCTTTCCTTTATCCATATTTTTCTCTTCCATCATTTTCTTCTCTTGCTTCCCTTCAAAGCCATAGGACTCAGTAAAATCTTTACTTATCTTATCATCACATGATATTATTTCTTTATATGATGATAATACATGGGAGACTATTTCTCTTATAAATTCTAGCTTAAGACCATGAAAGATATGATCCTTCTTTCTCTTTGGATTATGTGCATTGCTGGAGTTATCATTACTTCTACTGGGCGACATTTCTAAACAATGGCATACACTAGATTAGTTTATGAATAACAATACCTAATCCCAAACTTGTAAAACACATAACATAAATTAAATAGTTTTTGGATATAATCCATAATCATAAAAATGACTCCTTTGAGGAAGTATATACTCATAAACCCTTAATAATGGTCTGTAAAGAAAATGAGAATTATCCTAAGCATATCCCCCGGGAGTGGCGTAACCAGGAGTGCAGCAAGGACCGTTGTTGTGCACCAGTTCCCGTTCGAGTCTAGCTCAATGCGGTGTTTTCGGGTTTTACCCCTAGGTACATCTGTGCTAGATCCACCTCTACCTACTCGTATCCAGATAGGGATGTATTGCTCGGAAAACTCACAAAATGTCTACAATACCAAAATTTTAGGAAGTTCTTCTATACTAATCCTTAAGGTCCATCTTAGGTCTATGTGCTCTAATTAGAGTTTATCTAAATCTAGTTTCTAAGGTTTGTACTAAACTTCCTCTGATACCAACTATAACGCCCCGACCCTAGTGACCTTGAGTCAGTACATTATTTTAATACATTAGCATGATTACAAGGAATCAAGTCTCGAAAGACCGATTAGATTAGCAGTCTTGGTAAATAGATTTCATACATGAATGTTACATTACACATCATAAAATACAAAACAATATAAATAATGCTTTATGAATACCATTATTCCCTTGTCTTAACCCTTCTTAACAATCACAATATACTTCTTGGAATCCTTGGAAAAATAAAACATTGAAAGGGGTGATCTCAAACGCTCTGTAAGGGTAAGCAATACAGCAGAAACATTTATAAAAAAGAATAAACATTCAAGGCAATGTATAACTAAAAAAAGCCTTTTAAACTTGAACTTCAACATAGTATGGAAAAAATAAAATGAAATATTTTCATTTACATATTCACATGGATATTCTACTAATCGAATAATCACATTCAATATCAATAACCACTTTCATAATGATGGAATGCATAATTCCAGACTATCATAACCACATAGCCAAGGCCTCGTGCCAAGACTACAAATAAGATTTTGCCAAGGCCTGGTGCCAAGACACTAGTTTGTCTCATGAGACCTACCGATGCATCGAGAGGCTATAGCGGGCTCCACCCATCACATATTAAGTCCAATGCATTCCCATATGAAAAGGTTTAAACATAACATAAACATTCGTATTAAAACTAGCATACGAAATGTCAATATTTTCACCATAAACCAAGAATGGTACAAAAATAGCACATCCACAGTCAAACATATCACAAAACTATAAATATAATATAGAAGTTTTGTATCATAATAAATCAACTTCAAATAAGCTTAAAATCCATCAAAGGATGTTGACATAGATGAAATAAAAACTATTTCAGAGAAATATCTCTTTTCTCGAAATCATTGAAAAGCCACACATTTATGAAGGTAGTAATTTAAAAGATATTTTTGAATCAAACTGTCCCATACCACATTGAACTTTTGAAAATAAATATCATTTCAAAAACTTCATGTCAATATAAATAAGTCCTTAAAATTATTTTGAAAACATGGACATTAATTAAAAATATTTAGAAAGATAAATCTTTAAAACATTTAAAATTATGATCTTGATAAAGAGTACCTTTCAAAAATTATTAAAATATTCATTTTGAAATCATTTAAAAGTCACATAATTATGAAATCAAACATTTAATTTGAAAATATTCTTATAAGCTTGTAAGGGATGCTTTGACGATTTTATAACGGCGGTAAATAGCCGCACCCGCCGTATAAGTTAAAAAAACATTCTTACCTTAAATTTGTCAAAAGGTAAAAAGTGCCTTGTTTGGAAAATGACGAAAAGATTCCTTTAAAAACACATAAGGGTATAAATGACCATAACCCATATTCTTTGTAAATAGTAAAAATGTTTTGAAATACATTTCAAAGAAACATGGATGTGGATGATAAACAGATCCTAGTAGATTATTACGTATAAACATCCTCGGATAATGAAGAGATTGTGAAATAAACCTTAACTATTACTTTTCCTTGGTTGGGGTAGGTTAACCTCCTGTTTAATGGTGAAATAATTGTTATTAAATTATACAATAATTATATATATTAATATGATATCATATATGATCTTTTAACATTGATTTCTTAATAATATCTTTGAATTATTGTCGTTTCAGGTGTTAACTTACTCGTTTTCTTTTATATGTTTTGTTTCATAATCCATGTTTGTTATGGATAGGTTGTATATTATTCATATCCAGAATGATATCAAGTCCTTAAACATAATTTTTAAATCATCAAATGATAAATATACTTTAATGGATACGATGGAGAATGAATCTCATCACGTTCGTGGAGACGGTAGTCCGTACGTACGCACGAGCGACAATTTCATTCTTTTGATGTTAAAATAATAAATAAATGGGTTGTATATCATATATAAAGAATCATTAACATGTTATATTTATTATTTACATGAGTTACACATCATTATTAAACCCATCCAAATAATAATATATTGAATAACAATTACATCACGACGTGGAGACGGTAAGCCGTACGTACGCACGTATGGTGACATGTTAATCAAAGGGTGGATAGAATAATGAATATGGTTGTACCATATTTATAATAACATCACAGTATATATAATATACTGGAGTTATTATTTTAGAATGGTAATAACAAAGAAAGAGGAGTTGGAAGATGAAAGGAACTTGAAAAGGGGTGGTGAAAACATTACCTCTTCTTCGGGTTCTTCCTTTTGATTTGATCAAAAGGGCTTTTTAGATTGGATTTATGATCATACTAAGGCCTCTAGGTTGTATTGAGGGAAGTTGGGAGAGTATTTGGGAGGATTTTGGCCGAACAAAAAGGCTTTGAAGGTGTGAAGAAATGAGAAGGAGGAGTGCCCTTTTATAAGAGGGGTGAGGGGCACCTTTGGAAAAGCTAGAAATATTAATTTATAATAAATTCATACTCGGTTTCTAATGGAACAAAAGTTGATTATTTAAATGTTAATGTGGGGATAGGTAGAAAACCACTCAACCAATAGAATTTAGATAGGGTTGGGTCATTATATTAACATTATCTTTAAGTATTAACTCTAAGTTAATTAGTTTCACTTTTACAATGTCTCTTTGTATTTTTATATTATATGGTTAGTAAACATACCATATACATCCAAGTGACCCCAAAGTTGTCCATTAATGATGAAAATATCAGCATATATGTATCTTGGCCGAAAATTAGATTTTTAGGAATTTAATATCAATTAATAATATAATATTTGTTTTAAAAACCCTTTTAT
Source organism: Viscum album (assembly GCA_963277665.1). Lineage (NCBI taxonomy): Eukaryota > Viridiplantae > Streptophyta > Magnoliopsida > Santalales > Viscaceae > Viscum > Viscum album. The sequence goes on along the minus strand of OY728122.1, from coordinate 1,425,789,805 downwards.
GTCAATTTTGACACTATTCAATAATTGATTTTAGTAAAAATAATAACAGAATGAATACTTCGAAAACAGTTAATTGAAACAATCCTAACATGTCATATTAACCTATAAAATTAGTATAATTCCTAAAAAGCCTCAAATTATATTTATTCGTGTATTTATAATATCAATTATTTTAATTTTCCACTATTATGGTAATTTATGCATCATCATTGTGTCATAAGTAAATTAAATTATTTCAAGTCTAAAAATTATAAATAAAATAGCCTTATGTAGGATATAGTATTATATTTCTAATGAATATTTACAATCTAATTTATCTTATGTATAACCCTATATTAAAAATGTATTAGTAAATAAACATTGATTTTAACTCTTTTAACTCTTCTTTGAATTAAATAATAATAAATGTCATAATCTAATCCATGTGGATCTAAATGATAATATTTTATTCCTAAGGCTATTTTTGGTCGAGATACACTTGTCCAATAGAATTAGGACATGTGTTAGGGTAATATTAATATAATTTGTACCCTTAATTACCCTATTTACTTTTAACCGTGGTGAATAAAAGTAAAAAGTTACTATTCACCAAAAATTATTTTTATCTCATTGAACCACATTTTACTTCTTGATATTAACTGTGTCTCTCGAATTTTCGAAATTTCTATCATAGAAGCGGTAAAATTAATTTTTATGAAAAATTCAGTTTTTTAACTACCACTTAGTAGTTTCACTATTCATCAAAAATTGAAGTTTTTCAGAACAATGCCAAAATTTCACCCTAAGCTATAATTGATATTATGAATTCAAAAATGATATATATTTTAAAAAATTCCAAACATATAAGTTTCATTAATTAATTTTATAATTAATTCCCGCTGTCACAACAAATATCGTGTTTTTAAGAAACAATATATATCAAAAGATTGACAATTGTTTAGTTCCAATTTCAAAGTGAAATTAATTCTAATGAACACCATTGGATAAAATGGTAAAAATATATTCTAATTATACTTTAAAACCACTCAAATTCATAATTTATCCCTATTAATTATTTTGATTAAAAAAGTTGTTTTTAATTAAAATTTAGTAATTTTCACTATTCATCAAAATATGAAACTTATCCGAAAAGTACCAAAATTTCACCTTAGGATAAATTTGATACTCAGAATCCCAAAATGAAGTCCATTTTGAAATATAAAATATATATAATTTCAAAATGTAGGTATTACTATTCATAACGGCTAGTTTGATTGGTTGTGGTGTGTGTTAGAACTCGAAGTTGCGTACAACACACGCTACTGTATCATTCAATAGAAAGCGTACCGTGGAAGCTTGGGATGTTTCATTTTAAATTTTTGATGTCCCCATTTAGTCAAAAAGTTTAAAATATTGTATTTAAAAAGGGTTCACTATTAAAAGTTGGTAAGTGTGCAATACTGAAAATGAATTTGTTCTTACATTATGTCTAAGAAACTCATAATATGGATTCTAAAATTATAAGGATTATATAAAGTTTAAAATTTAGTTAATACTATTCATAACCTCTTTTGAACTTCTTGTTTGGTAAGTCATGGTGCGCTTGAACTTGGTGTTGCGTGTAGTGCAAGTTATTGAATTATTTTGAAGAAATAACACACTATGAAATCATGGGGTGTTACAGATCTGTGAAGCTGATCAGTGGAGAAGATCAGTGGAGCTCATAAGTGGAACTGATCTGTGAAGCTGATAAGTGGAGTTGATCAGTGTAGTGGATCAGTGGAGCGAATCTACGGAGCTAATGGGTGGGACTGATCGATGAGTCCAAAACCCCCAAAACATAGAATTTTGGCAATGTAATTGACCAGGAGGGGCTGGGCCATTACATTTTTGATATTGGTTATTATTTAAAATTCACTCTAAAAAATATAGTTTATAATTAATTCTATACCATTCATTAAAAATTAATTTATCATAAAATAAAAATATGATAAATTTTGAAAATATTAATTTAAATTTTATTTTAAAATATAAAAAAAAAATTGGAATTAGAAAATATTGGTTTAAAACCAATCTAACAAGATATATTCATCTATATAAATATAACAGAACTAAATAATACATTAAATTTACCTCACTTTTTTTATTTTTTTATTCATTTATCCTATTTTTTATTAGCTAAATAATTACTTTGTTGCCATTTCATAAACATTTTATGTAAATAATTTAGTCATAAAAGTTGAAGATGTATTATTATGATCACATAAATACATATATATTTCAAAATAATATCTATATCCAATTTTTTTACCTATCCTAACTTATTATATAAATTTAGTGGAAGAAAAAAAAAATTTTGTCTTTTCTATTAAATTAAAATATTATATGGGTCATATTCAAGGTAATGTGGAAATTAATTTCCCAACTTCATATAATTGGGTTTAAATGGTTTAAATAACTCAATAAATAAATGTATGGTATTATTTTAGGTTTTTATCTCATATTATTTTATATTTATGACAAAGTGAACTCATTTTTACCATAATTATGCAAATTAATTCTAATTTCATTCAAAATTCATTTTTTTAAAAAAATATGTTGAAATTATTAGAAATTAAATTTTTTAAATATTAAATATATGGAATCCATTTTTCATAAATTAAATTCACATAAGTGTAAAATTGTAATTTTAATTTAATATCAGTGATGTGACGAGAAAGGTGGTTTTTAAATTGAAAATGTTCAAAAGATTACAAATGTTTTGTATCAAAATTCTATATAAAAATTGTCTAAGAGGACAAAAATGGGAATAAATGATATATTATTGAACTAATTTTACTTTTATACAAATTAAATATATAATTTAATATTATAAATTATATAAATGAAAATCTAGTTTTCAATTAATATTTTTCTGTTCACTATTCATCTATATATGAATATTTTTATAAAAATCATAAATATTCACCCGAAAATAATTTTTTTCTTAAAATTTAGAAAATTATATTTTTTAAAAATATATTTAATAAAATTTTTATAATTTATTATATATTATTTTCCAAATTTTTGACTAATCCACCATTTAGGGAAATGATGTTTTTTCTAAAAATATTTCATTTTCATTTAAATAATAATTATTTTATTTATAACAAATATATAGATAATAAGTGGATTTAAAATACATATTTTAATAATTTATTTAACTATTTTCATACCCTCCATTTAAATCTCTATTCGCAACTATTAATTTAAATAATGATATTAATAGTATATTATTGTACGATAAATCTCGGTCTTGCATGTAAAGCATGCTTTAAAAGAAACTGATTATTGATTGTAATTAAATATATTTAATGTATTTAAATAAATATAAATTAATTTATCAAGATATTATATTCCCTAAATTTTTTTGTTTCATATCTTATATTCTATCGAATTTGAAGATCATATGTTAAAATTTCAGGGTTTTACATTCTCCCCAACTTAAATAAATTGTGTCTTCACAAATTAAACTTAATCTTGGAAATGAAATGTTGATATTTGAGAATACAATTTTGAAAACCCCACATCATTAAAAGGGTCAATAAAATAACCTCTTAATAAGAGAGAAATGTAAATACAAAATAGATTTTTAATTATCAAGAAATGAGCTTTATGTGTATTGGAAAATAGGTGGGAAATATAAACATTGAAATAGAATGGAAAAATACACCCAAATAACAGTTGAGAGTGATAGAGAACAAAAATCACAAAAAAGTAGTAATACATAAAAGGTTAGTGACCATAAATTCATATAAAAAATAGATTTAGAAAAGGAAATTGATATCATCAGAAATGATTGTAATGTGATAACAATTTATATCAAGATCATTTTCATAACATTGAAGAATTATTTTATTGTTCATGAATATAAGGAAACATAATTTCATTATATTTTTATATTATAATAATTTAATAAATTTGTTTTATTTAAATAAATAATGATAATTGAAAAATTATATTTTATGATTGAAATAAAAAAATACACTTTCACTAGATCGTATGATCTATAATTGGGTGAGAAATATTTCAATCTATATCCTAATTTTTTTTTCAAAACTAGTACTGTTTGAAAAAGTTATAAAATATGAATAAATACTCATGTATTGATGTAATATGTTAATATATAAAAACTAATCATACACTCCCTTTAAATTAATTTTTATATGGTCAGTCTTATAACACTTCCAAAATAGTAATATTCAAAACATTACATAGATGTTCATTGATCATCTTAAATAAACATAACAATAATAGTTAAATAATATGAATTATCTATTTATCATAACATACCAATTATATTAGAACATTCAAAATTTATTTTCATTAAACAGGTAAATATGATAAATTATCAAAAATCAATATTGAGAACATGAATTATTCATCATTCCTTATATAAAACACATGTTATTGGATATATTCGATAAATTAAAATCTATTGTAAATCTATCAATCATAATTATGTTTTTCTTAAAATAATTAATCATTTATGGTTATTTAGTAATATCAAATTTTCTTTATACATAACAATTATATATTTAACCTAACATAATTATCTCAATATAAGGAACCTATTAATGTTCCATAATCATGTGTTTTTTAATAAGTTCAAATTTCTTCTGAATCATTTTACTTGGTCATCACCACCATTCAATATTTTATTCAAAACATAAATGGGATGTATTTAAGTACTATAAATATATATATATATATATATATATATATATCTTTATACATATAACCATGAAATCATTGATATAACACTAAAATGAAATAATTCATGAATTCAAATAGAATAATAGTAACCATTCCACTATATCATTATTAATATAATAATCATATCTACAATCCATTTAATTATTTTTAGATGCATTCCCCTCAAAATTCATACATTGATTTTCATAGTGTCATATCTCCTTATATCCAAAGATTTGAATATTGTAAATATTTTTCATACCCATAAAATCTGAAGTATAAATGTCATTCCCTTAAAAAATGTAGAGAACTATCATTCCATTCAATAAATTTCAAGTTTGTTTGTTTCCAAAATTACCTCATGTTGGAAAACAATTCTTTCTTTTATTTAATTTATCCATATTTTCCTAGCTATCCTCTTATTCATGTTTTTCCCTCTATGGCCATAATACAATTTTAATATATTTTTTTTCTGGTTATCACATGATATTATTTCCTAATATGATGTGATTTTTAGGAATACTAGTTCCATTTTAAATTTTAGATTAAACCCATTAAATAAAAAACTATTTGTACATTATTTATTATGTGTATGGATTATGTTCTCCTTCCTTCTTTTGTAATCCATTTCAAATCGGTGAAAAATAATTGATTAGATAATATCATAATGAAAAATAATGTATAATCCCAAATCATTTGAAATATGTTACCTAAATTGAAATCTTTATGCATAGTTAGTCTCATAATCCTAAACATGTTTTCTTTCTGAGTATCTCTTTTCAAATATTTCATAATTGTGTGTAATTAAAATGTGATTTATCCTAAGAATATTCCGTTTTCATGTTAAACTAGGTTCACAGTAAGGCTCATTTTCGGTGAAAAGGTAACACTAGAGTTTAGACTAATACGCCTTTTTTAGAATTACCACCCCAAGGTACTTTTTTGATTGAACGACATACATATGTAGTATCCAAATTATGATTTATTAATAAGAAATGCCATTTAATATCTACCATTGAAAAAAATAAAATGTTCTTATATATCATCCTCACTGTTTATTATAGGTTTATGTTCTTCAATATATATTTTTCATAAAACAAGTTCACTATCATTCTATTAAAATTTCATAGATATCAACTATAAGGACCCCAACCCTAGTAGCCTGAAGTCAGTGTCATAATTAATTACATTTGAATAGATATATGAATAAAAAATAGGAATTACTGATCATTTTGGAAATTTTAGACAATGATATACATACATGATAGATAGTTTAATCATTGAATCGAAGAACTATATAATACATAACAAATATAATAAACGACATACACAAACACTCATTCAATGATACCTTATTCATAAAATATGGAATGGAAACAAATTAAGGGAGATATAAAGACCTAAATAAGGGTTTAGTCTAGTGGAAGATACCATTAATCCTTAATATTAAACAAAATGGAAAGGTATATGACTATGAAAACATTCAATTTAAAAAACATGATGAGCGGAAAAAACATTCCATTGAAATTAATAAACTCAAATTGAAATACATATATGTAAATTATTTCCTATAGAACATATCATCAAAAATAATAATTTAAATATTAAAAAGGGAAATAATTAATTATTTGATGTCCGGATCTCAAGATCATGATACCATACTATCAAGACCATTCATAAGAAAGACTAAATATTATTTGTAGAAACCCATTGAATTTGGCGGCCTTATATTGTCTCATGAGGCCTAAAGATGTATTGAATGGATATATTATGATGATTTACACCCATTACTACATGTCAAAATAATTTGTTATCTTCAAGAAATCAATTTAATGAAATCAATATGCCTTATAATCAAATATTAGTATTGCGTAAAAAATATAGATTTATCAATATTTCTCAAGTTAATCATTCAAAGGAAACACCATTGGTATATTTGGAATATTATTTCTGAAATAATCACATCTATCTAATAGTAATATGTATATTTATCAGAAATTAATTTACCAAATAAAAATGATCACTAGAATGTGATTGTTTAATGAGAAATTTCAGAATCACAAAAGAAATAACATTACACAGTAACTATTACCACATGGTAATTTTCAATTCAAATCCAATTAAATTAAATGATTAAAATAGAGAATAAAATATTACGAATTATTAATTAATAGTTATATTACATTTCAAATGAGATATATATACACCATATAAAATTTAATTGGTTCATAATAAAATATAAGTCTCAATGGAATATAAATAAAGAATAAATACCTTAACTCACATTTTTTATCATTATAAATTATTTAAACTAATTTATAGTTGTTATAAATGTTGTATTAATATTTTTTGGAGGCATATTAATATTTATTATATGATATTTTATCCTTTTATAATATATTATCAACCATTCATTAACTATCATTAGTTATTTTCATTTTACAAGTGTTAATTTCCATGTATTCTTATGCATGTTTTGACATTAAACAATACGTTCTTTCACATATTATAGAGTTTAATCCTAAAAAGAATAACAAACATGATTTTTTTCATATTTATACAATAATTATATATATTAATCAAATATTTAATTATTGTTATGAAAAATGAATTATGCTATGATCAAGGAGGCAATAGGTCATACATACACATTAGTAACCATTCCATTTTTAACCGTTCATTATGGAATGTATGTAAGTAATATTTCACTATTACATAATTACATACTATCATTAAAACGGTATTATATTCTTCTATATTTCATACATGTGTATTGATAATGAAATGAGAGTCTCGTAGCATCTTAAAGATGGAAGTCCCCACGTAAATTTATGATGTTATAGTCATTATATGAGTGAAAAGAAAAGAAATAAAATGATATATATAATTTAAATATAAAGATAAATAAGTAATTAATATCATGATTATTTAGTTTATGTCATGTATAATCATTAACATTACCTTTATCAACATCCACGTGCAGTGTTACTAAAAGGAAAATCTCATCGCTTTGCGAGGGCCAAGTCAGTCACACACACAAGTGACATTATCGTATCTCCAATGGAATAGAGGGTATATATATATATTATATAGTGACTCCATAGGTATAAATATGTTATAAATATCCTATATATACTTTATATCCATCATTATACCTACGCTTGAGTGATTGAGATGGAAAAAAAGATTGACAGCAGATAGTGTAGCGGTAGTCCACCATACGAACAAACATTGATTTTGTATCCCATTTGAGGGGAGTATGACTGTTTTAGGTCAAGTAATAATTATAAAAATATACTATTATATTTAATAAAATTATTTTATTTTATATGAATGGTTTAATAAAAATTTAATCGGATGTGGAAAGAAATAAAATAAAGGCATTCTTTGTAGAACGTTATATCTTCTCTGTGTAACATCCTTGGGTTTCACAAAATCCTTACTAGAATGTATTTCATCCCGATATAAGGCTTATATGATGTGTTAAGGGATGGTGAAAATTTATTATGTCGAGGTTTGGATGATCTTACTAGCTAGGGAGTTGTGAAAAAATTAGGGGATTGAGTTCCCTATTATAGTTGTGGAGGAGTGAAATTCATGATAATACACAAAATTTCTCAACATTTGGAAGTCAAAATTACCTAAAGAGGTTCCAAAATAAATATTTAATGTTTTTGTGGTTTTTAATGGCCAATAAAAACCTCCATTACACAATAAAACACATTTCTTATACATTTTGTTTTTTAACAGTATTTCTCATAATTTTTACCATTTTGTGTTTTCACTATGGTAACTACTTATTACCCTATGAAATTTATCCATTAGGAAAAAATTTATATGATAATTATTGTCAAACTCAGACACACTGATTCTAATTATTAATTACAATTTTTCAACTGAAAATCGTATGAGTGTTGATAATTTGTTTTAACACAAACCTATATAACCTTCAAAAACAATGTATCAACCTAAACCGAACTAAATCTGATCTTTATTAATTAGGTGTCAATATATTAATTAGAAAAGAAAAATTGGTGCATAAATGTAACATGGGGGTTATTTTTTATCATTTTAAAATCACCATATAGAATATTTATTTTTATTATTTTTAAATAATTTAAAAAAATCTAATTTATCATAACATAATATTAATGTAAATTGTGACATTATTCATTTAAATTGAATTTAAAAATATCATGGAAATAATTAGAGTAAAATTTACTTTATTAAAACTATTTTAAAACTATATATTTATATTTAAATAATAAATTAATCCAAAAATTCTTTCAATTTACTTCACTTTTATTATTTCTATAACCAATAAACTAATTTTCTATTGACTAAATATTTATTTTTTGTGAATTTGATATTTAGTTTAAGAAAAAATTTCATCTCTAAAAGATAAATATAAATTATTATGATCACAAAAAAGTTATTTATATTTCAAAATAATATATATAATTGAATCAATTTTGTTTCTTTCCATATCAAAAATCATTATAGTAATTAAAATGATGAAAATTATTTTTTTCTTTTTCTTAACATAACATCTTAGATGAGTCATATTAATGGAATAGTGGGAATGAATTTAAATATTTTAAATAATTTTATTTAAAATAATGATATAAAGTCATTAAATAAAATTAAGTTAATATTTCTGTTCATTTTAACTCTTATCAAATCTAGTTTAACCCCAAGGTAAACAAATTCTAACCTTATCTAGGGTAACAAATTTTATCCGAATTCATTTTTAATGTTGGTAAGAAAAATTAAGATAAAAATAGTACATATTATAAATTATAATTATTCAAAATATGGAATATTTTTTAGAATTTAAATTCATATAACTGGAAAATTTTAATTAAAAATTAATTCAATAGATAAGAAGAGAATGTTGGTTCATAACGTGAAAATGTATTATACATTATGTTGATTTTATATCTAAATTAAAAATATTAATGATTCCAATGAATGAAATGAGAATAATTGATATATAATTGAACTAATATTACTTTAAAACTAATTAAAAATATAATTTTTAATTACAAATTATTTAATCAAAAATTATTTTTTCATTAAAAATTCATTTTTGACATTTCATCAAAAAAATGAAACTTCTCAGAAACTTTGAGCATGTTGAACCTCATAATTTTTGGTATTCCAATTTCAATAATTAAGTTCATTATTTAAATATATATTTTCTAAAATTGGAAAAAATTAATAATAAATTATTTGTGTAATGCACTACTAATTCATCATTTATAAAAAAATTCAAAAAACATTTTTTTCTTTTAAATGATTATTATTTTATTACTAATAAATATATAGATAATAAATGTGTGTAAAATATATATTTTCAAAATTTAGTTATTTCTATTCATATCCTCCATTCCAACATTTATGTGATTACAATCATTTTAAATTATAATATTAAAATTATGATGTTGTTTACTAAAACATGGGCATACGTGTCACACAAGATTTTAAAGAAACAAAATGTCATGACTAATTCACTATATTGATGGGATAAATATATATATATATATATATATGACAATTTATTTGGTTTTTATATTCTCTACTATTCTTTTTGTGGAATTTAATACATTTTTTCGAATATGATGTTCTTATTTAAAAATTTGAGGTTGTTAAAAAATACATATTTTATCATATTTGACCTACCAATGTAATTCTAGACATAGGCACATAATATATCCTAAACAACCACAATGAAATAAATCTATTAATTAATTAAACATATCATGGAAATAAACAAAATATTTGGAAAAAACATGAAAAATTTTATTAACAATGTAATTAATTAACGTAATTTTATTATATATGAAGATAAAAAAACACACAAGAGTTCTAAGTTCGCTCTTCCCTTGAGGCGATAGGCATTACGGGTTTTCAGCTCGGTCTCCTGAACCCTTCTGACATTATTTTTCGGTTATCATCTGATGAGGAATATTGCAGGATTTGGGTCAAGAGGTCATGGTCCTTCGGAGGTTGTTCTTTGAAAATTCACAAGTGGACTACGTATTTTGATGCTTATACTGAATCACCCATTGTTCCAATCTGGGTGAGCTTCCCAGGGTTACCCCTTCACCTGTTTAAGCAGGTTTCTTTGTTCCACATTGCAAAGCTTATTGGAACTCCACTGAAATTAGATGTGGCAACAAAAATGATTACAATACCTTCAACTACTAGGATCTGTATTGAGTTAGATGTTTCACAAAATCTTCCATCCAGCATTTGGATTCAATCTGGAAATTTGGGATTTTCTCAAGATATTATCTATGAAAGATTCACGGACTACTGCTCTAAGTGCTTCAGATTGGGACACCCTTCAAGAAATTGTGGCAAAGACAATGACCATCCAAAATTATTTAAACCTTTATGGATATAAATGTGAAAATATAATCAAGAAAGCCTTGCTGGCCCTTCTAATTTAGTTAGTAAAGAAGTGTATCCTGCGGTTATGGATATCAAAAAACCCTCTGATTGTGTTATCAAGGAAAGTGATGAAGGAGAAAAGGGTGGTTTGAATTCCCAAGCAGCTAACTATCATCTTTCAGATTTTGTTAATGATGTTCTTGCTGTTACCTCGCAGTAAGGAAAGCATGAAGCTGGAAAGAATGATATCACACACCCTAACATGAAGGAAGTCTCAATATCTGAGGGACATGTGATTAACAAAGATGGCCATACAGATGAGTCTCTCCAGCCCAAGGATGGGGAGGCTTTTCATCTGAATGATCGAAAAGGTAAAAAAGTCATCATGGATTCGGATGGTTTCATCACTCCAACCCACAAGAAAACAAGAAAACATATAGGCAACGTCAATTATGAGAGAACTATCATAACAAGATCTTTTGCGGCCAGAAGTCCTGGCCTTGAGGTGGATCCACAACCAGTCCCTCTTGAGCCCCTGCCAGATTATTCTGACTGTTCTAACTCCGACACTTAACGAGGCCCTGACGGTTGTTTTATCATATGGCTGGCTGTATGATTTTCAATGGTTTTTTCTTTTTGGTTGATTTGGTCTCCCTGGAGGTTACTGGTTTTGGCAGTTTCACACTCTGAGAAGGTATATTTTGGCTGGATGGAATTCTTTTATTTCATTTCTGAATGATATCTGAAATTTCAATTTTCATTTTTTAAAAGTTTAAAAATGTCTTCATTGGTTTTTTGGAAGACTCTCAAAGATAGATGTAGAAAAGGCATTCTTCTCTGCTTCAAATGGTCCTGCTTTCAATTCTGAAATTTTAGTTTCACTGCTCACTTCTGATCTCTTTGCTGCCTATTTTTCATTTCAATGGCTCTGCTGTGCTGCGGAGCTTTTGAAGAAACCGAAGGATGAATCATATTCTTTATGTTCCGGATATGAAAGGATCATATCATGAATTTCTATTTATCTTCTTACTTGGTTACTGAATTTTTAAGGAGTTCTCAGTCTTTTTTGAAAGTTCTCTACTTACTAGCCCTTGGGAGTGCCTATACTCACTTTGGTGGATGTTTGGTTTGTGCCATTATGAGCTTCTATTTGGTGAACTGTTCTGAATCCTCTTTTGAGTACGATTGCAGCCTAGATCAGTTGAAACCCATGTTTTATTTCCAGGCAATGCTGGACAGCTAGTTCCCAATACATAAAGCAAGTCTCTGGACTTCTGAAAAGTAGTGTGACTACTTTACACTACAGTTCCTCATCTTATGAAGTTGTACAAGAACCATATTCCTGCATGTTATGATTAAAGAGTCCACCTGAAGAAGATGATATTTATCCAAAAAGATTAGCTGACTTTGATGGAAACTTGTGGCTGATGTTTCTCTGAAACTAGAGCATGGCTCGGCGATGCTCGAGGGAGCCTCCCAACTTTTGATAAAGCGTTCAGGATCGAATGGAACATCATGCAGGATGACTGTATTGTGAACCTGCTGAAACATTAGGAAGTGCTTGGATGCTGTAATGGAGTCTCAAATGGAAGAATCACAACTGTGTTCACATTCTGAAGACCTGAATTTTTCCTCTGGTTTTTCATTGTCATTTACTTGTATCCTCTTTTATTCCCCACTGGTGTAAATTCATTACACCTCGAGTTTGTACTGCATACATTTTATTTTTAATAAATTCCTTTTGGGGGAATGAACTGGGAAACCAGCACATGTCATCAACCTAAAAAAAACATAAAAGATTTCTAAGTCATGAGGAATGATGTTTCATAACTCAAATTCTATTTATTGGATTAATTGACATATTTATGGACTCTATTATTTCACTATTATTTGTGAAATAAAAACTGATTGTTTTATGTATTATTTCCACTAATCTTAGGTGGTTTAATTTTTTTACACATAATATCATCATTGAATAATTCTCATTTCAATAATTTGATATTTTTAATGGATTTCATCATCATTTCCACACTATTGAGACATATAGAGAATTATGTGCCTATTTAATTTAATACAGGGTATATACAACCCTTTGAGGTATTTTTCTTGATAATCTATTTATATATGAGGATTTATGTTTCACTTCATGTTTACACTTTCATAGGGTTATATATTGAATCCTAATAAATATTTAAGAATTAATTTTACATTATTATTTTTTATATTTCTATTAGTTTATTTCATAGAATATTATTATCTACCTTCCATAAAATCCTTCCATTTTATATTCATATGGATATTTAAGGGGATTCTATTCTGCCCCCCCCCCCCCCACATTTTCTAGTATTATGATGTTGAATAAAGAAAATAATGAAAATAAGATCATATTATTCATTTTTATCAGGTTTTTTGTTCTTCCATGACCACAATTTTAAATATTATTTTTCAAAATTACTTATTATAATTAAAATTATTAATAAATGAAATATTATGTTATTCGTTAATTTTTAAATGGGGTTAAATGAATTTTACCTAAATTTTTTATTAATTGGGTCATTTATAACATTATTTATAAATGTCAAAATGAATGTATTCTATTAATGTATACTACATTAATAGAATTTCCAAATACCGTTACCATTTTACACCATTTATATTTTTATATAATTTTTAATGGTATTAAAATGAAAAATATATTCTTAAAACATATTTAAAATGTATCAATTACGTACTATTTATGTTATTTAATGTATTTGACTATAAAAACTACATCCCCATTGAGTTAATGGTAATCTATCATTTATTGGTTAATTTTTCTGGTCATTACCTTCTCTAGAGACATTCAATTTATTCATATCAACATTAATTAGACAATATATTTTTCTTATATATTAATTTTTTTTGAATCGTGTAAATTCTTATTTCATAAAATATATAACATTGAAACACATAATGTTTTACCATGATAGTTTTTTGATTTATTGGTAATACAGATGTTTATTGATACAAATTTTTTTGTATGAATTTATTTTGTCATTTAATATATGATAAATGCATTAGACATGTAGTGGTTTTCGAGGATTAGTTATATATGTCTCAGTGATGCATTATTGATTCTAATGAGACAAACTAGTCATCTTCCATGATTTAAATGGGGTTCTGGTGTGTATTCTTACACATAGTTTAAAAATTACTAGAAAAAGTCCATGATTGTAGAGATATCATGATGACTAATATCATGAAATCCTACAATATTCTTTTCCTTCTTTCTGAATTTAGTTAATATATACCTTTTTTATACATTTTAGGTCATATTTGTTTGGATTTTCTGCTCAAATTAGAGTAAATTGTATGTGTTTATGTTATTTACCTTTCAATATTGGTTATGTGTTATTGATTCATGGAATAATCTACCATATGTAACACTTACTGGGAATCTGATCTCAACCATTATCTATTTTCATTTTTCCAGGATATGATGCCGGACATTATAAATATTATTACAGTTGAAAGATTTTATTAGCTTATATAGTTTATAATATAGGAATCATGTACGTATATGGTTCATCAAGAATACTAATAATATTTGTCCTATGGGAAGAGATAATTTATATCTTATATCAAGGTTATAATGTAGGCACCAGCTTTGGTTTATTACTGATGGGGTTATTATAGATACTATATATGCACATTGAATATTCATTATATCTCCCATGTATGAAATCTAAAAGACTATATAATTGTATTTAACATCAATAATATAAATATAAGAAAAATATTTAGGTAAAATCATTGTCATCAAAAACATAATTCCTTATTGAAGTAAAACTCAGGACTCAGCAGTCATAAATCATTCCATCAAAACCAAGGGAAGGAAAACAAAACAAAAGGGATACCTTATATGCTCAACAATGGTAAATATGAGATATATCAATCATAAGAAATCATAATATAGTCATTAGGATATGATAACATATCCATGTTCATGTTCGAAATATAAATTTTTGATCCCATGAAATGATAGAACCTTATATAAAATAATAAATTCATATCAAGAATCATGGTCTATAAGGGTATAAATGAAGTGATCAACATCTATGAGTCATAACATAGTCATGTGGAATCATAATAATTGTAAATGTTAATCTAGGGAATATAGATCATTTGAATCTTCTCCACACATAATATTGTATCATGGATAAGATTATATCATACTCATGCATCAAATAGTGAAAAATATATTTTTAATCATGTCCACCAATATTCCCTTCAGCATAGTAAGAAATAGATCCTATAAACACATAAAATGTGAACAATTAATTTCAAAATCATTCTCACATATATAATCATAAAGTCATGATATATCAGAATGAACATACTCAATTCAATCCGGGGATATAATGAAGCCCACCATTACCTAATGAGAATCCATTAAAATGAATGCCACATTATCATTAAACATTTACCACATCTGAATATCATAACCCCTGGAAAATAAATTGGATTCATAAACAACTCTAATCAAAAAATAAAAAAATTCATAGAGATAATAAGGATGGTATAATGGTAGAAATTCTCAAATAAATAATAATTTACACTAGAGGATTTTATCAAAGATAAAAAAATACTTTAATAAATAACATGAATACTCATAAAGTAAAATTACATTTTCATTTCGATATTAAATATATTTAAAAAAATTCAAAAATATAAGCAAAGTATATTATTTGAAATGAATCATGTAATATTGGAAAATAACCGTTAAATCCTTCATTGGTATTGAAACTGAGATATTATGTTAATGTTTAATTCACAAAATCAATGAGTATGTGCACACCTTTGGTAAAAACTACATTGTAGATAAAATGACAATGATATTATTTTTTATCAATTTAGTAAAAAGTAAAACATGGGTAAAAATAATTTAAATTCCATTTTTTTAATATTAATTAAAATTTTATAAATAATTAATAAAATATGTATATTTAAGATAAAATATTTTAGACTGAAAATGGTGAAATAAGGTTTATTTTTTAAAAACAGTTCTTAAACCATTTTGATTACCAAAAATAGGAAAATAACATTAGAACAAAAAAATTTATTGATATAACTAGGGTAAAATAAAAATTTATGGATTTATATTATGTGGATCTTATTATTTCCATAATTGATATTCATGTTTAAAAAACCCTAATTAAAATGTGATTGAAACATAAATCCTAAACCTTATGTATTGTCAAACATCATTTATAATAAAAAAACTGTATAAAAAATTTTATTTTATTATAAATATACCAATGAAACATATTCATGTATAAATTACTATGCACAATTCCATTATACATTCCAATTATAATTTTATGAACAATTTTTCCATATAATGGACAGTCAAGTAAAAATGAAATGTTTTCCCTAAATGGTTTGAATTTTTTGTTCAGGTCCTTGAACCTTGGTAGTGGTTTCATAATATAATGAATATAAATAATAACATTTGAATTATATTTATTCATTATATACACTTTTATAATAATTCATATAAATAATTTAATAAATATACTTACACCACATTGTCCAGATAGAAGTACATACATACCCACAAGTGATGTTTCCACACATTAGTGGATAAGAAACAAATGAATGGTAAATAATAATTCCTCATTAAATAATAATAATTATTATATAATAAATTTCATTAATATTAATTTAATATATCCTTAAAACCAATCATGTAAAATATAAATGAAAAAATGAATCACAACCCTTTGTGGAGATGTTAGTCCACACATATGAATGAGCGATGTTTTCATCTTCCAATAGATGGAAAAGTAACCATATAAATACTATATTTCAATTACAAAATAAAAATTATATTATAAATATCCTATATAATAATTATTATAAAATTTAGATTATGGTGATGTTAAATGAATCATGTCACTCGGTGAAGGAGGTTGTCCACATATACTCAAAGGTGATAATTTTTTAATATCCCATTTGATGGAAAATTGGTTGATTATTACTTAATTGTAATAATAAAAATCTGGTCTATTTAATATAACAAATTCATAATTTTTGAATGTATTACATATATTATTGGAGGTATAATAAGAAATAAAATAGAATTTACTTGACCAAGAGATTGGCTTATTAGTGGAGGCCACTCCTTTTCCTTACATCATAATCCTTGAATGGATGGAGTTATGATTAATAAGTGAAATATAAAATTTTATAAGGTATGTTTTTAAGATATTTGAATTAGGATTCACTGATCTATAAGGATCTAGATATGAGTAAAATAGATGGGATGTTGTATCCTCATATATGGGAGGGGGTGGATAAAAATTCATATTTTCAAAATATCAAAATACGTTAATGTCAAATAGAAGAAAAATAGATAAAAATTAAAAAAATTATAATATTATATTATATAGATTAAATAAATTTCTATTAAATTGGATTTATAAAATGTTAAATTTTACAATCATTTTTATATCTTACATTAAACCATGATGAAACTCTTATAACCCTAACTGAAGTAACCATTTTTTCTTTAATATTTATTTTCTTAATAACAATTTCACATTATTAAATTATAATAATTATGATGGATCAAAATTTTTAATCAAACTATTTTGATTAAATTTCAATAAATGAAATAAAATCATTTCAAAATAAACTCTCAAAATTCAAAGAAAATAATTTTTTGAAAAAATACATTTTAAGAAAAAATCATGTTTACCATCATTACATTACATGGAAAGCCTATTAAATTAATGTGAAAACATTAAATTTAATATCAAATCAATAAATTTCATTAAAATCAAAAATTAATATATCTTAATTTAATTTATTCTTTTAAAGTCACATTTTGAGCATAGAATTAATTTTTATAATTATTTGTTTTTATAGAAAAATTTACCTTAAAAAATAAAGATTAATAATGTTTCATTTTTAATGAATTATATAATTTCAAACAAAATTACTCTTAATTTAATTTAATAAAAATTTCAAAAGCTTACTAGAAGTATATGTGAGAAAATTTTAGTTTTAAAAAATCAATTTTTAGACTATCAATTTAAAAAATAATATTTTAAAACAAATTACAAAACATCGTCTTATAATTATTTTGAAAAGAAAATTTCAAAAATGGTATCATTTTTACAAAAAATAATTTAAAAATATTTTGAATGTAATTTTTATATTTTTCCAAAAAAATCAATAAAAACCATTTGGAGAAAACATACTTTGATGCATAAAATCACTTTACTGAATAATATGTAATTATTTGTAATAAAGTAATCAAACAATTTCCATAAAATGAAAAAATTTATAAAAAGTTTTCAATTTTTTTATCCTTTCCATAATACCAATAAAATTACATGTTTATCATAGTTTATTTAGAGTCATGGCTATGTATAAATCAAGAAAATAAAAGCTAAAGTACAATTTAATGGAAAAGATTATATATATTAAATATCATGCTGTTAAATTCTACCCCCGAAAAAATTATTTATCAGTATATGACACATTAATCGAATAAAAAAATATGAGGATACTAATACCTCGTGAAATCCAGAGGATACCGTGTATTCTTCCCAAATTTATGGTTATTTGAAAAAAAACATTGATCGGGTGAACTGTCTTATTTCACTACATATTCTTCATCTGATGGAGAATATCAACTAGTTATTCCTTATAAGATATATGATATAATAGATCTATAAACTTATAGTTATTTACAAATGGGGGTCATATATGAACATTATTAATAGAGATACATTTTTCACATCATGAACTTGATAAGTATTTAATGGAACCACCAAGTGATATGAAATTGTCCTGATACGTTCAATAATTTTAAAGGTAATTATATATAAAGGGAAAAATTAACTTATTTAAAAGACTAATAATGTTCATTCAAGTAGATATTCATAGTAATACATATTCAATAACATTGAATTAAATATATCACTAATGATTTCAACATAACATTTTTATATACTCTAATATTCCATAATGCACTAAATAATAGTTATAGAATTCTGTTGTATTTTCCTTAGATAGATCATGTCCGTATAGATTTATTTTCCCAATATAATACAATAACATTGGATTTTGATACTTCCCTCCATATATATCTTCAAAATTATATATATGAAAAATTATTTAGAATATATTGATGTAGTAAAATTACACAAAGGTAAGGTGTTGATCCGAGAAACCATTCAAATCCATAGACCATATATCGAAAGGTTGTATATAGTTTTAATGGTCCTAAAAAACGGACCATATTTGTAAGAGTGATATGATGTACTAATAATCAAATCAATATAACGATCCCATTGAAGACTTCTCTATAACATCGACGATTATCTTGGATCCCGATTTGATACAATAGAATGTTGTACTCTATAAAACCTTCACTCTCATATAAATATAAGAAAAAGATAAATATTATCTGATGATAATGAAAAATTATATCGTTATTATTCTATTGACTAAAAACTATTTATAATCATTACATTCTGATGTCTTGGTGTCTCTAAAAATGAAATAAATTGTAATTTAATCCCATTCCTGATATAGTGTGGGTAATGGTGGTACCAATCCATTTGATTTTATTCTCTTATCCTTAACATGATGAAATTATAAACATCAGGATATGCACTCAGAAATACCATGTATCATGTTTTCTAACAAGAAACACATTTTATATCTCTATTCATCTTTGATCTTATAGGTTGAATATATAATTATGAACTATGACATTTATCCAATATCTCCTTAATTAAATATAGTATTAATGGGAAAATAGATCATCATTCAAACACAATCATGGTTGAAATCATGAACATTTCTCACACTATTTTGTAAATCTCCATCCTCTATTTGGACCACATTAATCATCACATTCATGGATGGTTTCATATTTATCGATGAAGTATATAATCATTCGACATATCACATGATTCAATTATCCTTCTTATGAAATTATATAATTATTTGATCTATTTCAATCATCATCATGGCTGAACTACCATGGTCCTTCTAACTCAGACCATCAAACTCCATTTTATCCAACCTAGGTTGGTATTGTATTGAGCGTTCATATTATATAATCGAACAACAACCATATTCACTAGTTTGTATTCAACAATTTAGGTAAGAATAAATACAAGAATATTTTATTATCAGTATAAATATTACACGTTTAACCATATCATTAATGCGAATATTTTTTCTATTTGAAAAGTTTTAGTCCTAAATAAAAATAATTTGTTTTTTAGTTTTTCCTATTAAATTTAAATTATAATGAGAAATAATCTATCACCATATCATTCTACATAAGGATACTTCCCATACACTACATGGATGTATTAATATTGTTCGCAAAAAATTCTTCACTAGAAGGATGTGTAATCACATGTCAAATTACCAACATATTTTTAGAATTTATAAATTTTTCTCTCATTTATCAATCAAATCGAATTTGGCTCAATGAAATATCACAATAATTAGTGGATTGTATAGCCTTAATAAATCTCTTATAATCAATCAATACAATCCATCAACCTAAGAAAACAAGATATATCGATTACCACAGTTAGTCTAGTACATTTTTCAGTAACTTCCATCATTTAAAGATCAATCGATATAGAATCAGTTAAGATTATATGTCCAATGATGCTAAATTTTAGATAATTAAACTCACACCTTTACTAATTTTACAAGAAACATACCATTCCATATTGACTAAATAAAAATAATCAAAAGATACTAATTCCTTTATTTTATCTTATACTATACACTAATAACATCTATCAAGATGACCAATAACTGATCACGGTAATACCAATTGTCAATATTTATAAAA
Organism: Viscum album; assembly: GCA_963277665.1. Taxonomy (NCBI): domain Eukaryota; kingdom Viridiplantae; phylum Streptophyta; class Magnoliopsida; order Santalales; family Viscaceae; genus Viscum; species Viscum album. The sequence continues at coordinate 1,425,768,822 of OY728122.1, read as the reverse complement.
TCCATAATTATAGCTGGAGAATTAGTACGCTAAAATAGAATTACTGAAAATTTATAATGAAAACCATCCATATGGATGAATTTCTTGGGTATAGCCTCTTTACATTCTATCAATTAATAATATACAGATTAAATGTTAATCCTGGAATGGTATTGATCTATATGAAATTGATCTAAGTAGTCCTCAATATAGGGTAAACGATACTTGTTCTTTTTAGTGATATAGTTATGTTTCTGATAATAAATGCAATGATTCATTAACCAATCATAAAAATAAAAAAATGAATTGGTATACACCATGATTATGCACAAGAATTAATGTATCCTATATCTATATTGACATTGAATTTCATCATCAACTCCTATAACATAGTTTGGCTGATTCTAAATAGATTCAGTAAAATTGTTGTATCCCTAGGCATGATTTCAATTTAAAATTGTACACAGTGATTCAAGGTAATATAGAAATTAATGAAGAAAATACATCATCACAATTATAAATGATAGTTATATTTTAAATGTTGAGTTTCTCCCCCACCGATCTATGCTAATTATCACATAATGATATGTATTAAAACCCATAAAATGGATGAAATTTGAATTGGATGTTTGTCTTTATCTTTTCATCTATAGATAGTCATGGGTTGGTTCATAATATCAAACATGAATTTCATTCCTCTATAACTGATATTGGATCAATATTTATAGAACCAATCTAAGGTGTAAATTAATCCATATTCAACTAGATAGAGCGTCACAATATTTTTGGCAAAAAACTTTCCACAAGCTTCTATCAGAGACTAGATATATACATGAGATGTGATCATTGTACAATTATGGGGTTTGACAATGAAATTAACATCTAATCATTGAGTTGGTGATATGATAACCATAGTGATTTACTCAAATAAAGAAGAGTGTGTGGATCCATAATAAAATAAACATTTTATATTATAGAGTGCATAATATTATTTCCTTTCACCACATCGTTCTCCAAACCCACATAATTTGTGATAGAAAATGGATAGCCATTATCCTTTCTGTACTTGGTTTCTTTAGGAATACCATCCTTATTATCTCATTTAATATAGATGTTATTCTCATAATAACAAATATATTTTCATTTGAAACATTTAACTTCATTGGTTGAATCCTTCTCATTATATGATTCAAATTTTGACCTTATCATCCTCATAAACACATACTAGATTTATTGTATACTATTCCCTAATTATATAATTTTTCATTCCTCTCAAAAAAAATTCTGAATTACTTCCCTCAAAATTATGGAATGTAGGTGGTTAGAATTGAGTTCCCCCATAGTATATATTAGTTCTCTAAATCACTATTTATATATTATTTTTTACAACATATAAAATAATAATTATAGTTCCCATTCTCGACTTATACCTTTATGTCATATTGAAAAATTTCTTTATAGGTTCCAATGATTATTATGGAAAATGTATTTCGAATATTTGGTTTAATGCTGAAAAATAATTGATCAATTTAGTATGTTGGATTAATTATAAAGATATAAGTGTGCCTTGAAAGTACTCTAATTTTTTCATCATAAGAAGTAAGGGATTCATTTTCATTGTATTTCCCCAAAATAGTGTCCCATTACATTTAATTTTAAGGTGTTTTGGGAAATTATATGTTGAGAAATAATATTTTAAACTCCTCTCATTCAATCGATTTTATTTCATCCACTTTACTAATTTTATTGTAAAGAGTCCACCATTGATCAGCTTCTCAGTCCAAGTGATAGATTTTCAAGACAAATTTCTCATGGCCAGAGGTCTATTAAATTAAAAATACCATTTTTGATACATTGATCAATTATTTGAAAACTAGTTGATTAGAATACCTTCTGAAGGAGCATGAATGTTATCACATAAAAGAATAAATGGATAGTTACCCCCTTAATGGTTTATCAAAAAGATAAAAATGAATCACTTTATCTATCATATATTTTTAGAGTACAGTGAGAATCGTCAAAAAATATTATATTGTAGCTCCATATCCATTTGGTTTCTCTTAATGAATTTTGTTGATTTTTTATTCAAATTCATAGTTTACACAATTACATTTGGTCCTATCCATTGTCTAAAACCAAATTCACTGTGTAAGAACCAATATAAAATAATTAGATTTCACATTCAAATATGTATGAAAATAATAACTAAGATGTGCTAAATTATGACACATTTTTATCATTATGTGATACTTTAAGATTAACCTATATATCTCTTTATTCATCAGAGTTTTTCATAGATTATATCCTTATATTTACCATGACCAAATCTATAAAAATAACTAAACCATGCCCTAGTAATAACTATATAGATCCATTCAATACATATGTAGATATAACATATTTTCAATAATTATTAATTATATCTCCTAAATAAATATGCATGTGGACTGTACTAGTTAATTTTTTAGTGACCAGATACATAAACATCATATTTAGTTGTAGTAGACATCATCATAAACAAAAAACTTTACATAAGGTACACTTCAAGATTCATAAATCCTAAATCCTTCCATAAAAAATTAGGTAAGCATAACATATGAAAATGTGGTCTCATATACTTAATAAGGGTAAACAAGGTAGATATTAGATATAAAATAATACAATTGTCAAAATGGTATGATAATATTATCAACAATGTGTTCAAAGAAAAAAATATTTATTCCCAAAATAAATTAAATTTTAAGGTGTAAATTCATGTCATATCAAGAATCATGAAGAATATGTTTTTAAATGCAATAATAAATATAATAGAGTCATAAAACTGAATGTGAGATCATAAACATAGGAAATCATAATAATTTAAACATAGATAATAGTAATCATGTCCATGTGTAATCTTATGAGAATATCTACAAGTAGACTATACTCATGCATCAAAATGGGAACAATTACATTTACAAAAATATCCATATACAATCTTTTAACAATAGCTTGGATATAATAATAGTGCCACATCAAAATGTGAACAAATATAATCACAATAATATCCATTACTATTATCATCATCTCATGAGATATCAATATCACATAACCGAATGCATTGGACGGATATAACAGAAAAAATAGATACAAAGTCATAATATATTCATATTAATTCAATAAGATAATAAAAAATTCATAATTTCAATACAATATATACTATGGAAAAAATTGTTTTTACATACATCTCATTATCATAATTATAAACCATGCAAGGAAAGAATAATAATCGAATAATTATATCATATCCCAAGTGATTTATAATTATAACCAGAGGATTTTTTCATAGATTACAATTTCTTTTTAGAAATCTACAGAATATTTCATGGGGGATATACCCATTTAATTTTGAAATCACAAAACAAAATTATAATATTTACAAAATATTAAGGAAAATATATTAACTGAAAATAACCATGGTAATAGGTAAAGTGAATTTCAAATCAATTATTTTCCTTGATATTGGTAAATTATGATTGTAGTTTAATCATTAAAATAAAATTATGTTCTCACTATTATTAAAATGTAATATGTTCAAAAAAGGTCCATAAAATTCAATTAAAAATACCACAAAAATGTAAAACATGGGGAAATTAATTCTAAAATCGTATAATAATTGTTAAAATAATTTTTAAAACATTTATAATACATAGATATATAAGAAAAAAGTATTTATATCAAACACTAGATAATTAAGGGTAGATTTTCTAAAAATTATTTATTATCTATTTTGAGTACCAAAAACTGGAAATTGTTTTTAAAACATAAAAATTCAATAAATCGATATAGGATAAGATACAACCTAGTGGTTTTATCATATAAGGATAACATATTTTCCATAATATGATTTCAATAATAAATAATCCCGACTAAAATGTGATCCAAACATAAATCTATTAACTAAAGTCTCGTCTTTATTTATATGTGTTCAATCCTCCTATATAATATATATTTATTTATTTATTATAAATATATTTTATAACCATATTAATGTATAAATTAGTATGTTCAATTATTTTATAATTTACACATATCCTTTTATAAGATTTTTTTAAAAAAAAGGATATTTCAGTTAAACCTTTCTATTTTCCAGACATATTTCAGTTCAATGTTATAAGCTCTTACACCTTGGACATAGTTTTTTCCTATAGAAAATAATAATCACGAAATATGTATTATATTTATCCACTATATTAAATTTTGTAATCGTTTTTATAAAGAATTTGTGAAAAATAGATTACGTCACTTCATGGTGATGATACTTCTTATGTACAAATCAGTGATGTTTGCACTATTTTTTGGGAGGAATAATTTAAATTCTAATAATAACATACATTTTAAAGTACTCACTCACTAAAAATTACTTTTTTATTATTAGAAGTTGAAAAAACAAACTACTATGTTTACTGTGGATGGAAATGATGCATCCTGAGGGTATAATTCCAAAAACATTGGTGTTTGTCACCTGGCTATGACCTAGTATTATGATAAAAAGTGATACATTCACTGGGATTCCTTTTTCTGTCCAGAATATCAGCATTTGTGTACCCATTCCACAATGTCTCCCCAAATCAAATCATTTAATCCATGATTATCATGCACTTTCTATCAAGATAATTCCGCTCCCATGGGAATTTATTGATTCATTTCAGAGTGACATTTAATACACTAGAATCTGACTGCACTTCCAAAATATTAATTTTTCTAAATCGTGCTACGAGACAACCTTCATTCCATAACTCTCATCACCACTCTCATAGAGTATCATGTATGGTAGAATGTACTGAATCATATTATCATAAAACATGTCTTGTCCCAAATTACTCCAACCCCTATTGTTTACAAGGATTCACATGATCCTACCACATTATGTTTTAGTTTATATCTAGGTAGAGTGCATTATAAAAGTCATACATTATTTTAACAACCCAAATCCCCCATTATTTAGTCTGAAAAACTAAAAAAAATTTCAAACAAGGGAAGAAAACCCTCAACCACTAATGAGGGGACCATGATATGGAAATAATTTCATCATGAAAATTGGAAAAAACAAGGGTGAGAACATTCTACGTTCAATTTTGTAGTTACTATACTCCAATATTACACAGAACACCATGAAAAAGATCATGTTATGAACCTTGATTTCTATCATATATTGATCAGTTCCACCAAAACAAATCTTTATAAATTGCATGACCAATTCCCTATCCTGACTAATATCATCTCCAAACACTGGATGTTCTTCATGTTGACTACCAAGACTATTTTTATGAAGAGTTTCCACAATGATTTAGAACATAGATAGGTGCAATGTCTAATTATCTAAGACAAGGTGACCGCCTTTATATTCAAATTGTCAGATATTTGAATAATGTTGTAAGAACCCGGATCTTCGTTTCATGTATGTTTTTCCTTTTGTGGTCGTTTTTTAGAAAAATAGGAAAATATGGAAATTTTCTAAGTACACACTATGTATTTTATGAGTAAACACTGTGTACTTTTCTACTGTGTGAGGCTGTGTGTTGGCTACATCCGGGCCACACAAATGTTGTGTAACAGTGATGTGGAGGCCGCTTAATGCGGTTTACGAAAAGGGAGAGTACACACCGTGTACTCATAAAGTACACACCATTTACATTTCTTTTTATTTCATTAATTGGACTAGGGTCGCTTCCTAAAAATATTTTCATCTTCTTCTTTGCCTAATAATGTCCAGAGCATCCGAGGAGGACAAATCTTCTCCAAGCCACTGGTCTGTCACTGGTTATCCGAATCGAATGCCGTCAGCTGCAGTTCAATCGCAGCAGTGAGTTCTTGGTTCTTCATTGGCCATGTTTCTCGATTCCTTCTATTCTGAGAGTAATCTCAGTTTGAATGTTGTAGACATTTTTAAAGATGTTCTCAACTCTAAGCTTATTCACAGGCCATGTTTCAATTATATCAACCTCCTAGGATCGGGGTAGGTGGTTGGTTTCCCTACATTGACTACCTTTGAGTTTTTTGTGCAAAAGTGTTAGATACCCATGTATCGGGTATCTCGTGTTAGGGTTTTGATCATGTATTATTATCTTCCTAACATTGAATGTATGGTTGAGGTTATTAGATGATTGAAAATTTCTTGTTAGCATGTTTGAGGATCACCCCATGGGTGTTCCCCCGATTTTGGTTGTTTATCACCATTTGGCTTAGGATGCCTGTGAGGCATACCTTGTTGTATTATTTTCCTACCTTGATATAATTGATTGCATGTATTGCCATATTTTTATATTCTTTTTACGCATTGTAGCTATTATCCAAGTAGTTTTTGAGCTTACATTGGGTTGTTAACAGTCTTCTACGCATGACTAAACTACTCAGGACTGTGGGAACATGGTGGGGTAGACTAAAGAGGGAATCAACGATTAAAAGCTTCCCTAGAGAGTCTGTTATAAATTAGTATCATCCAAAATACCTACGGGAATGGGACATTGTGCTTCCGTTGAGCGTCCTTAGTTACGTATCAAGACTATAGGGGGAATTAGACATTTGTGCTTCCTCAGAGAGTCTATAGCTATCGTTTCAAGACCGCATGGGAATTGATGGTGAGAGCTTCCCAGAGTGTCTGTGCCTTTGTATGTTTACTTGACTAGTGGTGTCTACCAGTTTGAGCCACCCAGAGCGTCACTATGATTATTTTTTGTTTGGTTGTGATGATTCCACAAAGTCAAAGGACATGATTGTGTTTTGTACTACTTGTAGTTTAGGTAGTCTGTTGAGATACATGTTGTGTTATTTTATATGTCTTGAGAATTTAGAGCTATTTTCTAGATTCCATGGTTGATAATTTAATGAGTGAATTAAATTAATAAATAAATTTAAATTGATATTGGTATGATTTTTTTTACTTTAGAGTACTCTGGTTTCTCTGCTGCATTTATTTCCTTTAATTTTGCAATATTGATCACTGACAGTAGGGCACGAATCTTGTGGTGATTGGCTACTTGAATTAGTCTCACACCCTGTTTGGGTCCTGCTTTTCAGCCCAAACAGGTTACATGGTTCTAGGTATGGATAGGGATTGTGGCCCTTGTACTTCAGGTACATGATTGCTGGTTGGAGATGGAGAGCATAGGACCGAGCTTAGGCTTGCGATGCTGCTTGAGTTCCTGTTTACTTTATGTTCTTTGATCTAAATTGTATTTCAGCATGTTGTTTTGTTTCTTTATTTTATTAGATACATGTACCATGCTACATCATTTTTATATTATACATTGCTTCCACTATTTAGTGTCAATTGTTGTATATTGTTTACTGCTTCCGAAATTGACTGTTATTTCATGTACATTGTATATCATACCAAATGAGGGCATAGATTCCCCAAAAACATACCAAGGCCCTCACTGCTAGTCGGAAACCTCTGGCATTTGCGGAAATGTGCTTGAGGTCATGTGGCGAACCTGTCACAGGGCACCAGTTGAGGGGCTCCATATTCAGGTCATTACAAGTGGTATCATAGGAGTTTCTTTCCTTTTCTATTGACTTACTATTTAGCAATATTAGACAAGGATTGGACAGAATAGGTAAATGGTAAATAGTTGTGCCCGGGCATTCTAGAACCCGTGTATAAGGAAAAAGCAAGATGACCTTGAATATTTCAATTTTTTAGTTTTTGAAAATCATACAGTTTAATCGATTTCACCGTTGGGGGTGCACTTGTTTTGTGCTATTACTATTTGTATGATTGTGGTTCTATTTTATTACAACCCTATGAGATGAGGGTATTCCATCTAATGCATCATATAGGAACTTGTTATAAAATCGCAGGTCATGCATTTTCCCATGCAATCTAGATTGTATTATAATTTTCATGTTGTTGTGATAGAATTTGTGATAGAAGATGCATGTTGTTGTGATAGCTGTTGTGATAGAATACCTGCTATGTTGATAGGGTATCATTTGTTTAGATATTCATTATCATGGAGACCAAACATTGGTCATAGAGGTGTTATGGGCCCTCGAGGAACATAATTTGGTGGATCATGAGTTGTTATACTTTTTACTTGTTATATCCATTGTTATGATTCCAAGATTTGATTCGTAGGGAGTATGTCCCCCCATGGATTAGAATTTGGTACCTTAACACTTGTTTTCTATGTTTTCGGGGATCCGGTGTAGTTTTGAGGCTACTGTCAAGAAAAAACCTAGAATACACGGCGTGTACTTTATGCATATACACCATGTAGTTTTTATCCGTGTCCCTGACTCTGTTGGGAGGAGACATTGGGTTGAAAAGTTTCCTATAGGAACATGTCGTGTACCACCTTAGCAAGCCGTGTAGTCTGGAATAGGTATTTGGCCGTGTCACAAACAACAAGGGATGGGGTTTTCCTTCAACTGTACGTTGTGTCCCTTGGGAACACGCCATGTATAGTTGACCATGTAGTTTGCTGTGTACCCGACAACATGGGTTGGTGTTATCCTTCATCATACACGTCGTGCTTCTATGGAACTTGTCATATAGTGTCGACCGTGTGTCAGGCCATGTCACTAACAAAACGGGCCAGGTAAGGAATTTCAAGTACACACCATTTCTCCCTTAACACACCGTGTAGTAGAGGTCCATGTACCAGTCAGTGTGACTAACAACACGGAAAAGGGAGAGATCTTAAGGACACTCTGTGTATTGAACAAGGACATCGTGTAGTTTATTGCTGGTATTGTCCGTGTTCTCAGCCGTGTAGGATTTAATGTTCAGGGAGGAAAAGGTTTAGTACACGTCATGTAGTTTAAGAACATGCTGTGTAGCCGGGTGGTTTTCACAACCATGTATGGAAAAGGTACATGCCCTGGGTAAACTTTTATGAAACACTTCGTGTAGTAGTATTATACGCCATGCAGTCATGTTTTCCCAAACATTAATGTTTTTGTCCTGTTCCATTTTTCTCTCCTATGTTTCCTCTATTTTTATCGTTAATGAAGGTGTGATTTTGACCTTTTAGAACTATGGAATGAAGACGTCCTCTTGTTTCACGTCAGGAACAAGGCACTGAGCATACGCCTGATACAACAGATCAGGGACTACCAGTAGTTCAGCCTATCATTCTGGACATGGCACCTGGAGGGATTCCAGACACAGGTGACGATGCTCAGTTTAGAGAGGGTTTCATGAGATTTAGGCAGACCTTCCAGGGAGCTTAGTATCATGCCCCGTCTGTGGCAGAGTTGACGTGGGTTTTTCAACAGCAGCACCATCCCACATCCACAGGGAATGGAGGACCATAGGATGCAGAATTGTGGATAAAAGCCATGTTTTCCATCATTGAGCATCTGGATACACCTATAGAGAAGAGAGTGAAGCTCACGACATATATGCTGTGAGATTCTGCCAAGAGGTGGTGGGATTTGGTTTCGCAGAAAGGGCGCCAACAGTCTATGGCTTGGGATGAGTTTCAGCGTACGTTCTACGACTAATTCTACCCGGAGACGCTGAGGGATGACAGAGCTAGAGAGTTCATGAACCTTCAGTAGGGTAATCTCAAAGTTATGAAGTATTCTTCCCACTTTACAGAGTTACATAGTTTCACTCCCATTCTGGGGAATGATGAGCAGTTTTTGGCAAGGTAGTTTGAGGAAGGCCTCAGAACAGATATCATGTCGCAGGTGAAAGACATTCAGTTTACTTCTATCACTCTGATAGTCAACCATGCACTTATTATAGAGAGAAACCTGAGGGATGCTAGATCTGTGGACCTGGGCGGTTCAGCATCCAGGGTTGATTCTCTCCAGACAGACAGCAGGAAACGCCACCGAGAGTCTACATGAGGTGACTCGAGGAAGCGAAGTATTCCTTCTGCTAGACAGACCTTCCCTCTAGCAACCAATTGTTTTTTTATCAGTGTGGATGAAGTGGGAATAAGAATACACAGTGCTTGAGGGACCCAATGGAGTTACAATATTGCAGCAAGATGGGTCATATGTAATGCTTTTGCATGGTTCTTCTGCCAGTGGCTAGTGAAGGGGGATCAGTTTAAACTCTGCATACATGACCAGGATTACCAGCTTCGCAACAGACTGAGGGATGGAGTTCTTCAGATCATTCAAGCCATGGTTGGGGTTGTGGATGCAGTGGCTTAGGGAGGAGCAAAAGAGGGATCTCAGAATGCTAAACAGGGCCGCAGTACATGCCAGACTTTTTCTATTGAGCAGATTCATTATGAGTAGTATCCTGAACGTTCTACAGTTCTAAGTACAATTTTAGTAGCCTCAATTTTATCATCAGTTGTTTTCGATACATGAGCTTCTCATAGATTTATTTTTGTTCATACTGTGGAAAGAATTAGACTTACTATTTATACTTCTGAGGATATGATGACGCTAGACACTCCCATGGGAATTAGAACTAATAATTTTTGTCAGTGCGTAGACTTCCCCCTCAATGTTATTGGGTGTCGTTTTTTGTGGAGTCTCAATGTTTTGGAGATGGAAGGATATGATGTCATTATCGAGATAGACTAGTTAGTTACCTTCCAGGCCTTTATCAATTTCTATCGCCATAGGGAGAGTTTCACATCACCAGAGGGTGGATATTTTTTCACAAGGGTGAATGGGATGTCTAGGAGAGAAGATCTGGACCAGAGCATCATGGTTTGGGTGTTGTTATGGCCCATATTGCTAGATTATATCTGGATGACCATGAGACTTCTCAGGTAAATTTTTCTCTAGTGCTGGATCAATTTCTGAATTTCTTTCCAGAAGACTTTTCATGTTTTCCTTTCAATCGAGAGGTATACTTCTTTATTGATCTTGTTCCAGGAGTGACACCGGTGTCCATTCCACCATATAGGATGTCTACACCTGAGTTTCAAGAGCTCAAGAAGAAGTTGGGGGAGTTGAAGACATGGGGTTTCATCTGACCCAATACTTCTCCTTGGGGTTCTCTTGTCCTGATTGACAAGAAGGCAGATGAAACCCTTAGGATTTGTGTGGATTATCGGAAGCTGAACTAGTTTATGGTCAAGAACCGATATCCATTTCCATGGATAGATGATCTATTTGATCAGCTTCGAGGAGCCATATTTTTCTCGAAGACCGACTTGAGATCCGGCTACCATCAGTTGCATGTCAGACCATCTGATATACCTCATACAACCATCCAAAGAAGGTAATGTCTATATGGGTATTTGGTTTTGACATTTGGTCTCACGAACGTGCCATCAGTTTTGAAGTTGCTGATGAACATATTTTTCCATTCTTACTTGGATTCCTTAATGGTGGTTTTCATGGATGACATCTTGGTGTACGCTTACAGTAGACATGACTATGCTACCCAACTTGAGATCATTTTGAGCACACTGAGAGAGAATCAATTATATTTTATGATCTTCATGTGCCACTTTTGGATAGACGAGGTTCACTTCCTGGGTCATGTCAGCTCAGAGACAAGAGTATCAGTAGACCCAGAGAAGGTGAGAGCAGTAGTCACCAGGGAGCAGCTGAAGAACGTCTTCGAGTTACAGAGTTTCTTAGGGCTGGCTGGTTACTACAGGCAGTTTATACATGACATCTCACACTTAGAAGCACTGTTGATGGGCTTGACCAAGAAAGGAGTGAAGTATGATTGGTCAGAAGCCTACGATTCCGCCTTCTAAGAGATGAAAGGGAGATTGACTTTAACATTGATTCTAGTTTTTCCAGAGCCGGGAAAGAGTTGCACAGTTTTCTGTGAGGCATCTTGTATCGGGCTTGGAGCAGTTCTTATATAGGAGGATCATGTTGTTGCTTACAGATCTCGGCATTTGAGGCCACATTAGAGGAAATATCATACTCACGACCTAGATTTGGATTCAGTTGTTAATGATTTTCATTGTTGAGGACATTATCTTCTGGGGGATCATTTTGTGGTGTATACTGACCACAAGATCCTCAAGTACATATTCATCCAGCGTGACATGAATCTGAGATAGCAGAGGTGGGTTGAGTACCTACAGTATATCGATATCAGGTTTACCTATAATCCTAGGAAAGGAAATGATGTGGATGATGCACTGAGCAGGAGGACACAGATTCAGGCATTTCAGGTGGCCATCATCGAGTGGAAGCTTATGGCTATGTTCTCTAAGATGCATTGAGAGGTGCATGACAGATAGGGACAGAATTTACTATCTTCTTTAGATGATACCTCTATGCTTCTCGACCGAGTTCGAATGAAGCAATTATCAGATTCATAAGGACTAGTCTTACATGAATTCGTGCCAGGAGAGGACCCTTTTTCCAGATAGACCATAGGCGAGGATCATATCTTGCATTTCTAGGGATGCGTATGGGTTCCAGAAGATATACTCTAGGATCTTATGCAAGACTTTCATTCATCAACCTGGGAAGTTCATCCTAGTGTCACCAAGATGTATCATGTTCTAAACCTCAGGTATTGGTGGCCAAGTATGAAGAGGGATGTTGCTGGTTTTGTTATGAGATGTTCCACCTATCAGCAGTTGAAGGTAGAGCACCATCGACCGATATGGATTTTACATCAGCTACCCATTCTCGAGTGGAAGTGGAATGATGTCGCGAGGGACTTCATGATAGGGTTACAGAGATCGCCTCGAGGGTGTGATGCATTATGGGTTGTCATTGACAGGATAATGAAGGTTTCACACTTCTTGACGATTAAGGATACCTTTGGTGTTGATGAGTTCGGAAGGTTGTACATTCGTGAGATTGTACTCTTGCATGGGGTTCTGAGTACCATCAATTAAGATAGGGATGCTCGCTTCATGTCACATTTCTGGAAAGGGCTACAGAGGGATTTGGGTACACAAGTAGATCTAAGTACAGCTTACCATCCCCAGATAGATGGACTGTCAGAGCGCACGATTCTGGTGCTAGAGGATATTCTACGAGCATATGTTCTTGATTTTGGAGGTTTTTTGGATAGATATATTCCTCTAGTGGAGTTTTCCTATAATAATATCTTTCAAGAAACTATTCAGATGGAACCTTACGAGGCTTTGTACGATAGGCTGTGCCGATCACCCTTGTGTTGGCTGGAGGTAGGAGAGGAAGCTATGCTAGGACCTCGTCTTGTTTAAGAGACCACAGATCAGGTGGAGTTGATTCGAAAAAGGATTGCTACTGCACAATCTCGGCAGAAATCTTATGTTTATTAGTGGAGACGACCTTTGGAGTTTATGGACAGGTATCATGATTTCCTAGGTGTTACCCCGAGGTTGGGACAAAAGAAGATCACGAGATAGGGTAAGATTTCACCAAGATACGTTGGGCCATTTGAGGTTCTGGAGTGAGTCGGGATGGTGGCTTATAGGTTGCAGTTTCTCAGAGGTACCAGGATATGCATGACATTTTCAATGTTTCTTAGCTTCACCATTATTTCTCAGACTCGTCTCATGTTTTTCAACCTGAGGAGGTTGAGATGAAGCATGATGCATCTTTCGAGGAGAATCTTATCATCATTGTTGGTCATAGTGAAAATATACTCCATGGATGGTCTGTTCCACTGGTACGGGTGCTATGGTAGCACGACCATGAACAGGACATGACTTGGGAGAGGGAGGCCGATATGCGATCACAGTGGCCAGAGTTGTTCGAGGTTTCTTCTTCACCGCCATTTTAGTGAAATTTAGGGATGAATTTCTTTAAGGGGGGAAGTTTGTAAGATCTCGGAACATTGTTTCAGGTATGTTTTTCCTTTTCTGGTCATTTTTTAGAAAAAGTGGAAAATCTGGAAATTTTATATGTACACGACGTGGACATTATGAGTACACACCATGTACTTTTCTCCAACGTGATGTCGTGTGTTGGCTGTGTCCGGGTCACACACACAGTGTGTAGAGGTGATGTGGAGGCTGCTTAATGCAGTGTTTGTAAAGGGTCGTTACACACCGTATACTCATAAATTACACGCCGTTTACATTTCTTTTTATTTCATTAATCTGACCGAGGTAGCGTCTTAAACATATTTCCATATTCTTATCTACCTAATTACATCCAGATTATCCAAGGAGGCTGAATCTTTTCAGAACCACCAATATGTCACCAGTTATCTGAATCGAACACCGTCATCTGCAGTATAATCGCAGCGGTGACTTATTGGTTTTTCTTTGGCCATGTTTCCTGATTCCTTCTCTGGTGAGAGTTATCTGAAGTTGAATGTTTTATATTTTTTTTCAAATATTTCCATTCTAGGATGATTAATAGGCCAAGGATAAAGTATATAAATATCCTAGGATTGAGGTAGGTGTATTGTTGCCCTACGTTGACTGTCTTTGAGTTTTTGGTGAAAATGTTTTAGATACCCATGTATCAGGTATCTCAGGTTAGGGTTTTCATCCTGTATTGTTATCTGCCTTAGATTGCATGTAAGATTGAGGTTATTAGATGATTGGTAATTTCTTGTTATCATGTTTTAGGATCACCCCATGGTTGTTCACCATGTTTTGGCTATTTATCGTCGTTTGGATTAGGATGCCTGTGAGGCATACCTTGTTGCATTGTTTTCCTGCCTTGATATAATTAATTGCATGTATTTCATCATGTTTATATGATTTTGATGCATTTTAGTTATTATCCAAGTACTTTTGAGATTAATTTGGGTTTATAAAAGTCATTTACCCACCACTAATCTACTGAGGATTGTAGGAACATTGTGTGGTTGACTAAAGAGGGAATTGATGATTAAGGACTTTTCTAGGGAGTATGTTAGAAATTAGTATCATTTGCAGGACCTACGAGAATGGAACATTGTGCTTCCGTAGAGTATCCTTAGTTATGTGTCAATAATATAGGGGGAATTAGACATAGGTGATTCCTCAAAGAGTCTATAGCTATAATTACAAGACTGCAGGGGAATTGAAGGTGAGAGATTCCAAGATTGTCTGTTCCTATCTAAGTTTACTTGACTAGATGGGTTTTCCAGTGTGAGCTACCCATAGAGTCACTATGATTATTGTTTAGTTGGTTGTGATGAGTCCACCAAGCCAATGAACAAGCTTGTGTTTTGTATTTATTGTAGTTTAGGTAGTCTGCTGAGATACCTATTGTGTTACTTGTTATACCTTGAGAATTTAGAGAAGTTTGATAGATTCCATGGTTGATAATTTTATGAGTGAATTAAATTAATAAATAAATGTGAATGGATATTGGTTGGATTTTTTACTTTAGTGTACTCCTCTTTCTCTGCTGCATTTATATCCTTTATATTTTCAATATTGCTCACAGAAAGTAGGGAAAAGATCTTGTGGTAATTGCCTACTGGGATTAGTCTCACACCCTGCTTGGGTCCTTCTTGTCGGCCCAAACAGGTTATATGGTTTTAAGTGTTGATATGGATTGTGTCCCTTCTACTTGAAATACATAATTTCAGATTGGAGCTGGAGAGAATATGACAGAGCATAGGCATGCAATGCTACTGGAGTTATTGTTTACATTTACTGCTTTGTTCTCAGTTTTATTTTAGTATATTGTTGTTTTTCGGCTTTCCATAGATACATGTACCATGCTGCATCATTATTATATTATACATTGCTTTAGCTATTTAGTTTTAGTTTTTGTATGTTTTTTACTGCTTCTGTTATTTACCGTTGTTTCATGTACATTGTATACCTTACCAAATGAGGGCATAGTTTCTCCAATAACATACCATGGCCCTCGCTGCTAATCACCAGCCTCTCGCATTTGGGGAAATTCTATTGAGGTCGTGTGGCAAACCGGGCATGGGGCACCAGTTGAGGGGCTCCAGATTCCGGTAATTACAAATTGGATTCCTTAAACTATATGATAAGAAATAAATCATCACAGGAATCAACATTCACCATAAATTCAGAACAAATTACTCCTGGTTAATATTCATATGCCACAAATCCTAGAAGTCCCACATATTGAATAGACTAGTAAGGTATATTCTATAGAAACATATGTTACTTTAATCAGATTTGAATTTATTAACATATACAATTTCTGGTATTGGTCAAAAGTGGAGGTGATAAATCCTAGATATATAATTTATTCTGAGAATGAATTTCATGGAACTTGAATCCTCAGAAATAAAAGTTCATCTACCAACCATTAAAATCCCAATATATAATATCTTCATGACCCTCAATCCACCAGAAATTATCCTTCAAAATATCTAAATGATTAATCATAATCTTCATAGTACTGGAAAACCTCCCATTTGGATCCCTATAAAATACCAATTTTCCTCATTCCTCACCCTCATGAAATTATCCCACAGTGTCTTCATTTAAATAATTTCCCATAAAAACATCACTTGTAAGCCATACATTGTTTCTGATACACAACACAACCCAAAGCCTCATTTAGATATTATTTTGTCCATTATCTTCCATGATCCCCAATAGTGTTTGAAAATATATTTTCTATCTAATATAAATAATGTCAAACAAATTCAATCATATCTTAAGTTTCCAATAGATCATTGAGAATATAAACACATGCATTAGAATAGAATATATAAAACTATTAACCAGAGTTGTCAACCCTTCAAATGAAAACATATTGTTCATCCAAGTGAAAATCCTTCCCGTTATTGAGATATAATGTCCATAAAAGAAATTTAATTATTCCATTCGAAATAGGTGTTCATAGGTATACCATTGGATGGTCACGCCTTTTAATTCCTAGTTTTCCATAAGTAATTATATTTCATCTATTGACGAATTTTTCTTAGATGAAAAAATAACTATTACTTTAATAAATCCAATGGTTTCTCTAGGTGACATAGGATTCCATAATATAATCAAACCCACAGATTTATTTTTGGATTCCATTTAAAAGTATAACTATATTTTCAGTAAGAATAATGGAGAAACCAAGATTTTCACAAACCTATTTCTAAATTAATTAATCCTTACCTCCTCTAATACATTCTTAATTATCCTTGAGAGATCATCATATGTGAGAATGGATTGGTTAGGAGACATAATGTCTCCCTATCTTAAACCATGAATATTCATGAATAAGCCAAACCACACCCCATCAATGAAATGCACATGAATTTAGAGGAGAATCATCAAAAAATGGATAGAAGCCCATTCAATAATGCCAATATGTCTCATGACTTTGTCAATGAAGCATCATTCTAACCAGTCATAAGAAATTTACATTTCCACTTTTATTCTGATATTTGGAATGACTATTTTCGTGTTGATCTCATCCACCATATCTTTTTAAATACAAATCACCCCTTGTATTCCCCACCCATAAAAAAATGTTACTTCTCCAAAACTGGTCGTTGTAACACATTGATGAGCCTTCTATTAATAAGAGATTCTAGGATTTTATAGGTGAACCTTCATATAAAAATCATTATACATTGTTTGGGACTACTGGGATCCTTAATATTTAGTGTGAGAGCATCATTAGAAATACACATTTCCCCTATAAAGGCCAAATATTATATTGTTTTCTTGAACCACTTCTCCAATATGAAGAATGATGTCATCCAATACCTCTACAAATAATTATCCAAGAAATCCATTTGGGGTCGATGCAATTTCTTAGTTCATGGTACAAATTTAACCATCGGTTTGACCCCCTATTGGAACACCTCCAAAATATCACTATTCGCACCCTCAATCATCCAAGGTATACAAGAAGAAATGACTATACTCTTCCTTCTGTGAATATATCATGATCACTATATTTGATATCACCTAAAAAGAGGTCTATGAAGTGCTGAAGTGCCATTTAACCTACCACTTCACACTTCATTGTATGTGAGCCATCATCCAACCCTAGATTAGGTTTTCAGATCACCTTTTTTTATTCACACACACCTAAAAATTGTCATGTTCTGATCCACCTCCATGAACCATAATTTTATAGACCTTTTCGTCTTAGATATTTCTATTTCAATAGTTTTATTAGATAATTTTTTTTATTTTCCACTATGTTCAAAAAATTAATTTCAATCCAGTTGTCTTAATGATTCACCTCAGGACTGTTGATATCTTTTAAAATCCACCCAACCTATTATCTATGTTTTTATGTCATTGATCTAATCCAGTATGTCTTTAATAATTTACTATATATGGAGCATTAAACCAGTCCACTAAGAACCAATCTCTGGATTTTCCTTGGACTCCTTCATCAATTCTATAAAACCCTCCAATCTGTACAATGTTTTTTATAACAAAAATGGATGCTCCCTTTTGGCCTCCTTCTTCAACTCCACCATGATCGGTGAGTAGTCCCACAGGTGACCATTGTGATGAGTAACAAAATCCTTGGTGAAGAATTAAATAACATGATGATTGTATTTATACAAAATTAAATTGAAATATCCCCATTAATAGATAGTTTAACCAACAGTAAACCAATTTTAACCTTAATCAAGGCATCAAATTTATAATATTTTAAGTATTCATTATGACTGAAATATAGATGACCTTATTAAATTATATTAATTATGATAATTAAAAAACATGAATCTAATTTAATTAAATATATATATATATAGATTTAGAAATTAAATTTATAATAATTTCTCAAAATGTAATTATAATTGTTTTTAGAGAAATTTAATTTTAAAAACAAAATTGAGATGGCATTCATTGACTACGGTGTAAAAAAGTTTTATGAATGTTATAATATTTCTTTTATAATATAATCTATATATATACTTAAAAATTATTTAGTAGTTAGGGATAATTTTATTTATTGTGATAAAACCCCATTGTACTCATAGAATTTATTTTTAGAATAAAAATGTGTTTCTATGCCCAAAAATAATTTTAAAACAAAATATAGTATAATTATGATTATTTTATAGTTATTTATATTTATAAAAATTAAATTAAGATAATTTTAATTTCACATTAAATTAATAACATTATTGGACTAATTCATGAATACAAATGATAGTTGTTCATAAATTGGTATTTTTCCTTATTTACTAAAATATTTATCTTATTAGAAAAATAAAAAAAAACAAATTTTGGTAATAGTGATATTTTAATATAATTTTTTAATTTTTTATATATTACGATTTCTAAATTTTTTTACATTAATTAGTATATCTGTTAATAAAATACATTTAAAAAATAGTTCTAAAACATAATAAGACATTAATGGAAATTGGGTACATATTTAGTTGTAATTAAAAAATACATTTTTATTAAGTAATATCTTTATAGATATTATTAATATTTTTTAAAAAAACTATTCACTAACTGTAGACTAACATATCGGATATCATGGTTCATTAAACTTGATGTTTTATATAAACCATGAAATAAAAAAACAACATGTTATTTTCAATGTAAAATATTAATATAAAGATCATGGAATCACACAAACACAGACGTCGTATTATGAATAATAGAAACTGAACAAATATAAATTTTAAAAAACATTGTTATTAATTAGAAAACAATTTATTTAACAAAAACATATATTATAATAGACATACCTAAAAAATATTTTATCAATGTGATGTAAGTAATTTCTATAGTTAAAATCTACAAGATTTCAATTTTACTAATTATCAAAATAATATAACACCCAAATTTCAACCCTCATTGGAATATCATGAATACTCATATTCAAAAATGACTATGTTGATAAATTAAAAATATCATTATAAAAGTTAATTTTTTTCCAAAGGGACCTTATTAATTTTTTTTATATAACCCGTATTTACATTTATTATAATCTTATATATATTTAAATTCTCAAAATACAATAACATTATATAAAATATATTATATATGAATACATCATTTGTATGTTATTTTAAATGTATAGATGGGAAAATTAAAGAAATTCAAACACCTTTTCCAACTATAGAAAACACGTTGGTAGAGAATTACACTATTGTAGATACATCTATAATATTCTTTATCATTATCATATACTGATCAATATCCAACTTTGAATGATGTAGTGTATCCCCATTGTGTTATATGGCCTCATATACTACAATTTAATCTTAGGGATCCTCAACATATATCACACAATTGATTTAAACATGTGGAGGAGGTGATGGTGAAGTATGTATGTAGGAGGAGGTGGATGAGTGGGATATGTATATTAAAACTATATTTCAATGTCATATAACAGTGATTATTAAGAATATATTATCATATACTACATTTTCTCTCTAATATCATTAACATTATATTCCAAATTTTCTATTTTTAATATATATAGATCATCCATTGAGGATTTTTTATAAGGAACGAACAATTTTCTTAATTGATAGAGTGAACCCATTTTCCCATATACATCCTTTATTTATAGGATTTCATAATATAGTTGCGAGAATATCCATCCTACCAATATGTGTGAAGATAACATATGTTATTTTCTCCAAATTATATTCTTATATTAAATATATGAAAACGTTATAAGTGAATTAAAAAATATAAATACTATAAAAATAACATCACTAAATTATGAAATTCCTTTAAAAGAAGTTTTTTATTAATCGGTGTAATATTTTTACTTATTCGTCATTGGGTCCATTTTCCATTTTTCATGTGTTGCTAATCGATGGAGTGGTAATCACTAAGGAGACTAATGAATTGACTGTCATTTTTTTAAACCATTTATAAATAATTAGTTCTTTAAATGATGTATAACATTCACTAGATAATCTACGAGGTAATAAATCACTATATTGGATATATGAATCATATATCTTAAATTAATATTAATTTAGTATAAAAATTTAACTAATATGATAATTTATAGTTATTATTGAAAAAATACAAAAATATGACATTGAACATACCAGAAATGATTCATTACAACTACTTTAAATAAAATAATTACATATATCATCATCTGTAAAAGAATATTTTTTATCTCATGTATTTATATTTTTTCTTCCACCAAAATTGAAATTTGATGTTAGGGACTATTTAAAATCCAATCATTTCATTTCATAAAAAAATAATCATCTCCTCCAAAACATTTTTAGTGTTGGGAAAATTATATTTCATCCAACAATAAAGAACGAAATAATTTGTATTAGAAAAAATATTTCATAATAAAAAAATTATTAATATTTGATCCTAATAAAATGGTATCCTAATTTTATGGTAATTATATCTTATTGAAACATATCTAATAAAAAAAATTATTATGTATAATTGATCATGAAATGTGGCAATATGGATTCTAATTTGGACCCATAAAATTAAAAATACCCTTAAACATTAATGATATCCCAATGTAATATCAATAAGATATTTATAATTTAGGAAACAAATTAGTATATGTTTAACAAAACAAGATGTATATTTATAAGGAACGTTTGTAAATTAATAGAGAGGCTCCCCAATAAAATAATGTGAAGGATACTACCTAAAAGATCAATATTAATAGGTTGTTCCTTCTCACATTATCCTTAAATTTATATTAATACAAATCATTAAATATTATAATAATCCAAATATAATATATAAAATAAAATAAAAATTGATAATCGATGCAATAAAATTTTATCTAATCACATTTTTTATTGAATAAATTTGTTCGCAATCATTATAAAAAAATCATGAAAAATATTATGAATGTTGAAATGATATTGATAGATGAAAGAAAATGATAAATAGTTTATTATACGATTATAATGGTAATATAGAAATTTTAACAGAAAATTTAAAATGATACAAACAAAAAAACTAAAAAAATTAAACTCATTATCATATTATTTAGAGATGATCAAAAAAATTGCAAAAATGTTTTGGAAACATTTATATCCAATGAAATGATATAGAAAAATGAAAATAATATTGAACTAAACATTTATACAATTCCAAAAGTTTTAATTATATTTGAATACATGGAAAATAATACAACCAAAATAAAAAAGTATCTTAATCATATTAGTTGGAATTGGTAACAAAAATGTTAAAAAAATACTAACAGCATCTATAAAATATAATTTTATATAGAGAAAAAAATAAAAAATACATACAATATTGTAAAAAATAAAATTTCACATAAACAATTGAAATAAAATTATTAAATGAGTCATTAAAAATAAAACAAAACAAGAAAATATTTTAATAATATTTTCTCGAGTATTTTACATCAAAACATAAAAAGAAAAACATTATTTATTTTGAATGGAATGATATAGGTAGTGGATAAAAAACATAATAAAAAATTTCATCTAATCCAATATTTATATATAAATTGTTAATTTTAAAAATGAAACCATCAAATATATATCAAAAAATATATTTAAAACATTTTTTATTTATAATATTTGACATAAATAAAAAATATACTTGGTGTTAGTTTATCTAAAATTTAGAAAATATTCAATGTTAAATATGAAAAAATTACATGATACTAAAAATTAGAAGTTTAATAATGTGTCGTATTCCTAAAGTGATTCCCCATGATTGTTCAATATAAGAGAACCATGTCTAAAATATGGTCATTATAGTCTTATGATAATCATTCCACAAATGTCGGGATTAAAAACATACTCACCATAGACATGTTTTCATCAGTAATATGCTGATTTGTTTTTCCAAAAAAACCGAAGATCGCTACACATTTTATGCATCAAGAACATATAAAAATTATTTTATCATGTTTTTTCGTGAAACAATCACCCTCTGTTACCGAATTCATTGCATTTTACACTAATTTAACCAATATATCCATCACATTTGAACACATTTACAAAATATTTAATGTATTCAATCTGTACAATTTTTTTAATAAACCAATAATTTTAATTTTAAAAATAAATTATTTTTTTCTTCTATCAAACTTGATAAATAAAAAAGTTTGGCAGATAAAACACACTATTACTATTAATTACATTTTTTCTTCATGATATCTATTAAAATATGGAATACTATTAATGTAATAAAATAACCATGTTATCATATTTAAATTGGTGTCACCATGTAACTGTATCATTGTTTATAAGACATATGATCTTCCATTAATTGACTATTTAATCCATGTAAAAAATTTATTATTATTTTAATTTAATTATTAAATATTATTCTTTATGGGATAACATTGATTAAATAAATTAATATGTGATATAATATATTTATAAAAATAATATACGTTATTCAATATGAATAAATGTGGATAATATATATTTTTTACACATAAATGATTATGTTTAACTTATAGATCCCATTTCACCCTAAAAAAATATGTTCATAGTGAGATATAGTAAAAAATTATCCTCTATGGGAAAATTTTAATTAAAAAAATTTCAACCATCTCATAATTATACTTCTCAATTATTGAGGATTCTCATCGATTTTCACAAAAAATATATCCCATAAATATATTTATATAACTTTAAAAAGGATATATCAAATTTATATATAAATAAACATACATCATTATTTAATGCACTAAATAGACCAATAAATGAACAATTATATCAAAAATTTTGTGAATGTATGTTTCTAATTGACAATGAATATAGAAAACATTGTTCATAAATTTATCCAAAAAATTCAGATCCTTCACTTTATCAAAAATGGAAATGAAAAAATTTCACACCTTGATGAGTACAAATCAGACACATATGGTTGGAAAGTTAAGAAATTCAGTATATAATAGATATTTCATCACAGCATGAAAAACATTATATTTAATTCTTATCTACTTCAAATTTCATAGTGTAATTTTTTATATTTAATAAATAATCTTGTGTAATATTGAGACCATGTAGGAAATAAAAAAATTAATTTTTTTCAGGCTTGATAATGTATGTTTTATCCGAGGGGAGTATGTTTATTTTCCCTAGGTATTGGTTTCTAAGTAAAAATTTATCCCTTTAACTATATGTCCATTCCTCGAATCAAACCATCAGTAGGTTTATATTAATATATAAAAATGTTTTAATCAAACTATCCTAGAAATTATTCTCAACATGCATCATAAAAATTCTACATTTGGCCCAGTGATATCTTTAATATGGAATCTCAAAAAATATAGAATTTTTTTTAATATATTTCCTACATTACCTTATATTTATGTCTGTCTAAATGATACATCAATAATTTTCACCCTTTCAAAATATTGATTGATTGCTAAAGAGTTTTGAGAAATAAATTTTTTTATTCAGTGGAGTTACTTTTCCAACATTCCATAAGATATATTTAGATATAAAAACTTTTTATTTACCTTTTAATATTCATTTATATCATGTTATAGTTTATAACATGAAATCCATTCCTTATAAATTGGATAGTATTTATGAAACATAACACTCTATCAATAAAAAATTAATCATATAGGAACCCATTAATAGAGAATATAATTGATTTTTTAAAAATTTAATCAATTTTATATAAATCATAAACTCAAATACATTACCCCCATGAAATTAGAAAGTCAAAAATTAAAGGGTGTTATTAAACATCAATATTTTTTTATGGTATTTTAATCAAATTAAAAATAAACTAAATATGATATATGGTTACAAAACCATCCACATTAAACAATTATTTGATATAAGTGATGAAAATGTGAAAACATTGAGCCCAACCTAGAGTAGAACCCAGGATGGGGATAGGTTCTAGTGGTATAAACTAATGGATTGGGAGGTGTCATCCATTATATCATTAAGTCATATTATAAATACAACAGTCAATACAACATAATATAATGAAATAAAAAAATTCCATCAAATGAATATTTAATTTGAAGTAATATAAAACATATACAAATGTATCCAATTATAATACAATACCCAAAGAAAAACAAGGGACAAAAACCATGAAAACCCACACTCTAAGCAAATATTGTCTCGACCAATCACCCAATCCCTCTTGAAAACTAAAAAATGGTTTTATATACATAATTATTTCATAACATGTATAATCAATAATATAGTTCCCAATATCCATTATTAATATTTAAAAATAGCATTCTAATTCCCATATGAAGAAACATTAGGATGTACCCTCACCTATTAATGTCATCTTGTCCCCAAGCCACACCATGGCACTCTCATAAAAATAAAACACCCATGATTGGTAATATAAAATCATAAAAATTTTGATAAGGAATCCCACATACATTTTACCTTTTATTTTATACTCTCTCCCAATTTAAGGATATCATTTGTTTATATCATATCCATAAACACAAATGATGGTACTAATAATATCATGTCTTAGGGAAACAACAACATATGATCTCTTAGAACCAACAATGCATCTCATTCTATGGAACCAACCACACATTTCATATTATTTAGATTGGGTAGTAGATTATCAAAAATGTATAAAACATAATCCTCCATCCCTCACTATACCACACATGACCCCCACTATAAATATCACCCTCCACCACTGGTATCTTAATGATTTTATACTATAGGGATGTAAGGGATTGGGTAGTTAGCTATATATGTCTTCGAAAGGTTGGATGTTGGGGAAAACCACATAAGGTATATGGGTGTCAATAATGTTTCCAGAAATTGGTGGGGGTGTATGAAAACACCAAAAAATATAGTCTTATGCTAATCTCACTAAATCCTATTCAAATGGGGATAGACAAGTAACACTGCCACAAACATCATCATAAAAATACTACATTCAGCCTATATGTTCCACCTCTATAGTAAAACAACAATCCATATACATCAGAAATGGGGGGGGGGGTTAATCTCACGATCTCTTTTGTATTTTTAATTAAATGACCAAGCACTAAGATTTATTCATTGGGTTATTAATATAAATTTTCACTCATTAATTATTTATATATTATTATATTTTTGGGTGTCAGTATTATTTTTATGGCATTTATATTTTACTACTATCAAGATACTTCCATATAAATCCATAAAAAAATATCTAAAACCACCCACCATAAAAGAGTAATGTCCACCAAACTATACAAACCAATACCACCATGCCACAAAGACCAATGTCACCATACCATAGACAAAAAATCGTGAATAAAATTGGAAATAAATTTAGTATGTTATTTTAATAGATTTATTTATTTAATCATTTAATGGGTAATATAAAACTAGTCAATAAAAAAATGTAAAATTTGATAACAATAATTAGTATGACATAACAAAAAAACATTAATAATAATATCAAGGAAACGAGTTACCAAATTCCCATCACACCATCCCTTTCACATTTAATTATTCTAGTTTATTATCATGATTAATAATATTTATCTGACTCAACCAATTGAAATAAAAAATAAATGTAATCCTAAAAATTCATGTAATGGGAGATAAGTTAAATCCCTAATCTAAATTCAATATTTTACATTTTTAGTGCAAGAAATATAAAGAGAGGATGAACCACAAGGACACAACACCACAAATGATCCTTAAATCAACTAGAAATGTAGTAATGTTTCATCAAAATGTCATAAAAACAAACCCAATACTCAAAAAAATTTGATGATATGAAACCATTAAATATAAAAGGATAAACTAATAGATAAATCTTATATGAACTCACATGGAATCACCAATATAAAACATTTAGAATCCATGGATTAATTCCAATGATTAGTGGCTATTACGACTCCCAAAATCTCATGGAAAATGTATGGAGTTTGAGGGGAATTATCTATGAATTAATAATATGAATTTAATGGTATTTTTTATATATATTATATAAATAATATTATTAAAATCATGAATGGATGGGTTCTTCCCATGAACCTCAATAGATTCTAATCAATCAACAGATAAGTCCCCTAAACTAGAAATCCTAAAAGGATTTCATTATAAGAGTATATCCTCCCTCACATTGAAATATTATAAGATAAATCCCCAAAAAACTATACCATGAATATACATTATATGAAAAATATTTCACATCAGAATTAAACTGAACTAAAATTCTATATCATGATTTGAATCCATCAAATGAAATATTATACATCATGAACCAGTGATTCACAACATGAATCAGAAGGTGCAGTTTCATACATGACTGCATCTCCTACACTGCTTTCCTAAAGCCCATCACAAGGATCACAACAACCAAAACACACATGAAAATGTGAAATAATAGTGTTGTAACTGAAATATATTTTCAATTCATAGTAGATTCCATATATATGTTGTAAATTACTAAAGAAACAATCCAAAAACTGTGTTTTCTATTAAAGAACAAATATTGATATTTTCAATCTATGTAAATTCTATGATCGATATTTATACCATCATATTAAAAGGTAGAAATTTCTTATAAATTTTCATCTAATGAGGATATTGAGTTATAAGTCAAAAAAAATTATCAGATACTCACTAATTTTCATTCCATCATTACCTTTTTTATATATTTTAAATTTCAAATAAATTATTTATATGAGGAATAAAAGGTTAGATTAAAATTTCCTTTTCCTGATTAATGATACATGCACTAATAAATAAAAAAATTATGGTTTTCATTCAAATTATTTTATGATGTACCAAATTTAGTATATTCTTGTATTCCTTTCATTATAACACACAACTAGTATGGAAAACATATATCTTCTTATTCTACCAACACATTGGGAAAAATATTTTGTTATCATTATTATTTAAATCTAGAAGACCAGTATATTTAGAATGTATGTCTATTAACTATTATAGAATGTTTCCAAAAATAACATCACTTCATCCATACATATATTTCATGTTTACCTATCTCAAGACATTTGTTAAAACTATGAATTTCAAACAAACTAGATGCAATTAGTTTTTAATATTACCTTAAATTCAGTTAATTTTTAGTGTTGTATTCGTTTCCCTCAATTTAATATAAGGAATAATATATTAAATTTGATATGAAGGGGAATGGTGAACCATGTAAAAAGGTTTATGTGGTGGAAATATTTGACTAAAATAATGGTTACTACATAGTTCTCAGTTGTTTTGGAATTTATCCCACATGGATTCAATGGACACATTAACTTGATGGAATCTAATATATATAATATGGTGGATAAACTTTTTTGGTGTTGATTTTTCACTATTTAATATACAGTGATACAAAAATTAATTCACTTAATCCCCCTATTTAATATTTTAATTAGTTAAATATATTGTATTCTATGGATTTGGTCTTAATGAAAAACTATGTTTTTTTTTGTTATTTTCCTTTTATATTTTCTTCATGTCCATGTTTTTGGTAGTCTGGTATGAGTTTTTTTAGGGGTTGGAGGTTATAGTGTGGTGATATAGTTTCATGTGTTCTATGTTAAAGGAAGTGTATGTGGGATTAATTATTAATATAGAAAAAATGCATGTGATTTTATCATATATTTTATTACAGTAGTTTAATCAAATGTTTATCATGAGAAGAAAGAGTGACATTATTACTAATGGATGGACAGATTCTGCTGGATCATTCCATGGGGACAGTTTTTTAAAACATGATTAGGAAGAAATATTATTCATTGTGACTTGTAGGATAATATTAGTAAGTAGTTCATGATAATTTTTTTAAAATATAATACTAGTTGTTGTAGTCCACTAATTTTCATGGGCATGAGTCATTAGATAGCAATGCATGGTTTTTGATTTTTTAAAGAATAGATTTTGGGATTTGGAAGATGTGGATAATGTAAATTATTCTTTAGGATGATATAATTGTACATTTACTAGACATAATTAAAATTTTATTAAAAAATATGAATGAGTGAGGATGGAAAAAAATCTCATGGGATGACACATATGTCTCTTTAATAAAATGTGGAATTCAATATTTGAGATATGAAGGTCGCATCAAGACTCATGATGACATTAGCTGTTATGTATCGAAATCCCATCGTGAAGAATGTTGTGTAATATGTAAGGATAAATTTTTGTATCTGAATATAAAAATCATAGTTTTTAGTTTATCATTTGAATGAATTCATTGTAATTTAATGTAATATAGAATCAACTAAGGTAGACATCAGAGACTTCTTTTGGAGATGTAGGAACATTTCTAAATTAAATATTTATGTGATGAAATGGTGATGATTATGTGTAATACTATTTTAAATATATATTTTAATTTCAAAAACATACAAGACTAGATATTTAATGATTAAATTCATGTAAGGATATACTTGAAACTTTTGATAAATCATAACGTGAAGAATGTTGAGGGTGTATAACGTGATGAAATGTAACATTAAAATTAATGGTAGATGGAATCACAATAAGTTTACCATGGAATAATTTTCTCCCCTATATAATAATGTTTCTAATAAAACCACAAAAAAATAATTATAGTGATTATAGTGATTAATCTAGAATGTAGACTTTTGGGAGTGGATCTGTGAACCCTATTTCTGATTAATAGAGTGGGTATTCTTATGTACCTTCAGTTCACATGATTATAGGATGAAAAAAATGGAGATTCATATTATTCAAAATATATTATGGACAATATAAAGAGACTAATATCTATAAGATTTAGTAAAGTTCATATTTTTTAATATAATACTCTTAATATTATTGTGGTAAGAGATGTATCCATACCGACATGGAAGAAAAGGTAAAAAAAATTAAAGGTTGTGAGGCTCATCCATGGATTAATGAATACCAAAAATTATATTGGAAATCCCAATGAATCATGTTTATTTATTGTGTATATAGATTTTTCAAGGATGAGTTCATGTGGAACAATGGTTTAAGAAAACTGAGTAAAGGATCTGAACTTGTTCTTTATAGGTTCATCATAAGGATTTATGCATCGACAAAAGTTACCTCCAATGAACATTATCATGACTGTCTTGGACACCATTGTGAAAAGGGGATGTGTATTCATGATGAAAACAAATTAATTAATAATATAATAATAATTTATAGAACATGAAAGGATTTTATATTTTGAAAGATGAAATAACTTCCTTCTAAACTGAATGGAAAATAACAAATCATTGAAAGATTTAGATTTTTTATAATGATATCTATGTGATAAATATGATTTCTAATTATATGATATCACAGTACTATATTAATGTCATTAATTATTAAACAAAAAATGTGTGGGTTTATTCCATCAATTTTTTTAAGTGTCATACTTTTATATTATGGAGGGTCATAGTGGACATTGTGACTGAAAGTAGGTTAATATGATTATGGCTAGATAGTTATGGTGAGTATAGAAGTAAATAGTATTGTAAGATCTTATTGATGATGGGAATTTCTTTTTAGATGACCATGTGAGGGACTCCTGAGAAGAATAATGTTACGAATCTTATTAATAGATAATTATTAGAGAATTGTAGGTCACTAGGGATTCTCATAGGGTTACAAAATGTATTATGGGTTGATATTTTGAACAATGTGTATTATATAGTCAATTAAATTCCACCCTCCCCCATTGGGCTGAATCTTCAAGATAATGTTTGGTCTAGTGAAATTGATTATTTGAACCACTATAAACTTTTCAACACAATTACTTGTTACCATTTTTAGGATAATTAATTATAACTGATATAGGATAAGTCATGTGTGTGTTATATTGATTTATTTGAGGATGATGAATTTAGATATTGATATAGGTTAATTATTTGAGGAAAATCATCATATGTAAAAGGGCGATCATTAAAATTGTGATTATGAGGACCGATCAGAACCAAGAGAGAATTTTCAATGAAATAAATGTATCAAAATAAGTTATGGTTCACAAAGATTAAAGATATAATGAGGATGATATTATGGAAAATAATGGAAGCTTAATTGTTCATGAAACACTACTCCAACAAGGGGATTTTCTAGATAAAATGGGATAATATATGAGAGTTTTAGATATAAATTATAAAAATTTTATAGTTCAAGAACATTTCTATCATTATAATATGATTTCCATAGTCCAAAATATATATTTTATGATGGAACATGGCCATTAGGGGCATGTAAAGATACACCATAGAAATGTGCCAAGTGAAAATGTACTAGATTACTCCATGTATTCTACATATAATGGATGATGGAGATCATTAATTCGAATAAAAGAAAAAATGTTTTGATGATAGAAAATGGTTAATATCCTTGTGGGATAAATATGAGTCCACCCTTGCATTTAGAACATCTGAAATAATGTAACGACACTCTAGGATGAAAATTCGTAGAAAAAATTAGTAAAACATCTAACTGAGGTGGATGATGGTATGTGGAAGTACTTGTCATAGTCAGTTATAAAATGATTTCAATATATGGAAGTAGTGGAATTAATTGAAATTATTCATCTTGTAGATAAGCACACAAACTATGTTAATATTATTATGTATGGTTGAATCATAAAATGCTTATCTAGAGTATATGGATATAAAGAAAACATTCCTTCATAGGTATTTTGATGATGAAATCATTACGGAGAAACCATCTAGTTTTCATTATCAGTTTAACTATATACTTTTTTGTAACATCCAATGAAGATATTACGATTTTAAGAAAGAACCAATGTGTTGAAATTATAAGCTCAACAATAATGTGATGGAATGGAAGTTTATAATATGAAATTATGACCATTTTTGTTATTATAAAATTTTGGATGAGAGTTGTTTCCACATCCCAATTTATTATGTGATAAACCTATTGATAACTTGTTTCTTAGAATGATATGGTGATGTAGAAAACACATGAATAGACTATGAGATTAAAGATGTTGAACATAAGAATAGAAAAGATATATTTTTGGATGATGATTCTGTGAGAATAATGTCTTTGAACATTATAACGACCTGTATCTTGACGTACATGGACATTACATTACATTTGCGGAATACTTAGTACATAACAAACACACACACACAAGGATCGTAATAGTTTAGTGTCTTTGGAAACTCGGAACGTAATCTTCTAAATGTGGTGAAAGATCTTCAATATATCCCATAAAGATCTTCCCTTTTTTTTACCTAAAACCTTTCTTTATATCCTGGGGAAAGAAAAACAAAAAAGGGTGAGCTCAAATGCTCAGTAAGGGTAAACAAAAGAAATATCAATCACATCATATACATAAGAACGTAGCTTTTGGAAATCTTAACCTGCAAAAGAGCTCATAATATCATAACATGGGATAAATCATAGAAGTGAAAATGAGATTCCCATAATCATAACATAAAACTTGAAACCTTGTGGCATGCACACATAATCATGGAAAATCATTTCTTGTTAGTCATGACTCATTGCCAAGAATATCTTAGTGGACAAAGTCCCTTTCTGAACCGAGTTCACTCCTCGTTTCAGTCCTGTATTACTGAACCGAAATAACCTTCCGTTCCAGCCATGTCTATCTCATGAGATATAAAGTCTTTACCCAATGCATTGGAGGGAGATATAGGTCCCACCCATCTTATAATGAATCCTTTCTTATGCGTGCCACATAAATCATAAATCATACATCATCGCATAACACATGTAATAAAAATGTGATTCTTGAAACATCATGACATCATAAAACAAATCATATAAGGTAAATTACTTCATAAAAATAATTCACTTACAACATAATCAAATCAATGTAATGATAGGGATAAAAACAGAACCCTTTATTATCTTAGATGGAAAATAATTTTTATAAAACACTTGAACTCCATTCTTGAGGAAAATATCCTTTCTTCTTCAAAAACATTTTTCCTTTCATAGCATGTCATACGACTTTAAAATAAAAGAAGTTGATTAAAAATAAACTTGAAAACTTGTAAAGGAAGCTTCTTGGAAATAATGTTTTAAAAATCCATTCATGCCGTATAAGTTAAAAAAAACATTCTTCGTACTTTTGTCGGAAAAGTCAAAAAGTACCTCGTACGGAAAAACGACAAAAGATTCCTTTCATATTCTTTACTAAATGCTCACCTAAGGGTAAAATTGGATTTAAACTATTGAAAGTGGATGGAAACAATATTACATATTGAGGGAACATGGATGTGGATGATAAAATACACCCCAGTAAATACTTACGAATAAACAATCTTGGATAAAAATGAGATTGTGATATTTCCCTTACCTTAGGTCTGATTTGCTTTGTTCGTGTCCGAAGCTCCTGTATAATGGTTTGAATAATGTTATTGACTTATTCCAGAATCATACATATTGATATAATATCATATATGGTCATATTCTTAGCTTCTTGTTAATAATATTTCATTGTTACTTGTTACTCGGGTCTTTATAACTTTTTGTTCGTATGCGTGTTTTGTCGAATAAACTCTTATTCTTATCTTTAGGTTATAGATAATTCATTTCCAGAATGGTATTAGTGTAGTATATACCATATTCATTCATTAAATTCATTTATATAATCATTATGAAATGAAGATCATGTAGAACGAGTCGCATCACACAGTGGAGACGGTATTCCGTACGTACGCACGAGTGATGATATCGTTCCTATGATCGTGGAATTGTATTGGAGTATATATATATTATTTCAGTATCAATATTACTTCATAATAATCATATATAGTTACTCATTACACCATTATACCCATCCTTGTAAGGTGATGGTGGAAAATAGATTACACCACGGCGTGGAGACGGTATTCCGTACGTACGCACGCGTGGTGATTTCATTTTTCCGTAGGATGGACAGAAGGTGAATTAGGGTTGTTTCATATTTATAATAACATATCAGTATATGAGTGATACTGATGTTATTACTTCATAATGAAACAACCTAAGAAGAAGAAGTGGAAGAAGAAATAAAGATGAAAGAATTGGTAACGGTAATTACCTCTTCTTTGAAGTTCCTCTTTGAGACCTCCTCTTAGGGCACTAGAATTGGTCTTTGAGGAAGACCAGAACCTCTAGGATGTTTCTAGGGAAGTGTAGAGGAGAAAATGGCAGGGGTTGGCCGAGCTTGAGTGCTCAAATTTGTGTGAGGAGGAGGGGGAGGAGGTGTCCTTTTATAAGGGAGGAGAGGGGCACCTTAGGAATATCTCAAAATATTATTTTATATTAAAGTCAAAATCGGTTTATAATGGTTCCAAAGGGTCTTATTTCGAAGCTAAAGAGGGGATGGATCGAAATCCTATAAACCAATAAGATTTAGACAAGTTGAAGTTATTATTTTAACCTTATCAATTAGATTTAACTCTAAGTTAAATAATTTAACTTTTACCGTGTCTTTTTGTTTTCTTACATTATATGGTTAATAAACTTACTATAACATGCCAAAAGAACCCCAAATTGTATATTATTAATACATATATCCTTATCTAAGTAATTTTGCCGAACCTTATATTTTTAGGAATACAATAACAATTAATAATATAATATTTGATTTAAAAACTATTTTGTGTCAATTTTGACACTATTTGATACATGATTTTTGTGAAAGTCATAACAGAATTATTTGTTCGAACCAAGATGATTAAATCAACACTAATATATCATAGTAACCTATAAAATTAGTGGAATTCATAAAAAGGCTCAAATTATATTTAGTTTGGTGTTTATAACATCAATTATGTCAATATTTCATTAATAAGATAATTACTGCATCATCATTGTGTCATAAATAAATTAACTTATTTGATGTCTAAAAATTACAAATAAAATACCATTATGTAGGAAATCTTTTTAGCTTTCTAATGAATATTTATAGTCAAATTTATCTTATGTATAACCCCATAGTAAAAATGTTTTAGTAAATAAACTTTGATTTTAACTCTTTTAACCCTTCTTTAAATAAATTAATAATAAATGTCCTAATCTAACCCATGTGGGCCTAAATGGTCATATTTTATTCCTAAGTTTGTTTTTGGTCGAAATACACTTTTCCAATAGGATTAGGACATGTGTTAGGGTAATATTAATATCATTTTTACCCTTAATTACCCTATTTACCTTTAACCGTGGTAAAAAAAAGTAAAAAGTTACTATTCACAAAAAATTATTTTCATCTCATTGAACCACATTTTAGTCCTTGATATTAACCGTGTCTCTCGGATTTTCTAAATTCCATTCACAGAAGCGGTAAAATTAAGTTTTATGCAAAATTCATTTTTTAACCTACCACTTAGTGGTTTCACTATTCATCAAAAATTGATGTTTTTCAGAACAATGCCAAAATTCCATCCCAAGCTATATTTCATATTCCGAATTCAAAAATGAGCTCTATTTTACCAAATTCATAACATAAAAGTTGAATTAATTAATTTTATAATAAAATCCCGTTGTTAAAACAAATAGCGTGTTTTTAAGAAACAATATCTATCAAAAGATTGACACTTGTTTATGTCTAGTTTAAATGTGAAATTACATCCAATGACCAACATTGTATTAAATTGTAAAAATATATTCTAAATATACTTTAAAACCACTCAAATTAATTATTTATCACTATTAATTATTTTGATTAAAAAAGTTGTTTTTAATTATAATTTAGTAATTTTCACTATTCATCAGAATATGAAATTTATCCGAAAAGTACCAAAATTTCACCCTAAGCTAATTTCGATATTACAAATCCAAAAATGAATTCCATTATAAAAGATAAAATTTAAAAAATTTCAAAAAGTGGTTATTACTATTCATAACCGCTAGTTTTAATAATATTTTAATAGCATATTGTTGTTTAGTGAAACTCGTTATTGCGTACTATACACGCTATCGAGGAAGGTCACGATTGCGTGTAATGCAAGGCAAGTCAAGGATGCGTGTTGTGAAAGCTCCTTTAGGTGTAGCGTACGACACACGACAATAGTGAAATAAAAAGAATATTTTTCATAAAATCTCGGGCTGTTACATTCTACCCCCCTTAAAATGAATTTCGCCCTCGAAATTCGTCGGGGTTATAAATGGTTTACTATTCGAAAGTTTCTTTAATAGAAACCCACATCGTAAAAAGGAATACCAAAACTTGGCTTTAAAAACTAAAGTATGAAATGTAACGATTACCCAAATAAACTAATCACTGGGTTTCCACATAGGTGAAAATATGGATATGGAAGAGAAATCTAACCATCATGTTCTGATGGAGAGTGGTAGAGAACATGGCTATGGAAAAGCCAGTAATCACAAATCCATAAATTTGTGACGATCTAGGGTACCATCTGATTCATCAGGTATAAGAGAACTAGGACAACATTTTTGGTTTTCAAGATCATTTCCCTAAAGTTAAAGAATTTGAATTAGAATAAATACATACTTTATTTTGGTAAAATCTCACTGTTGTTCGTGCCTTTAACAATTTCCACTTCATCTCTTAAATAAATGAAGTTGAATTTGTTATTCGTGAAGTGTTAGCAGATCATGTGATAGAATGACGGGTGATTCCATCTGTCTCAAAAGGTTAGCAAAATTTATATACATAAGTCGACCTATAGTGGGATTAATCATATATGGTTCCTAAAATGGACTTATACTTCATATATCATACTGCTTAATATAATAAAACTAGTTTCTACTAAACAGGGACTTCTTGTAGGTCAGTGGTAGGCGATAAAGGCCAGTCGCACTTCGGTTGTGGGTTCGATTCCCACAGCCTTGTCCGAAGCGATGGGCTGTCGCCCGTCCTGCAGGTTGTCCTTTTTCTAAAACTACGTTACTATAACATCCCATCAATAATATCGAAAATCTTCTATCCTTAAACAATACTAACTTATGTCCAGTCTAATCTTTAGGCTTATACATAATACTGCAGTCCACTCTCATAATATAGTGACAACGATTACCAGAGATTTAATACTGTCGTTGATCCCCACATATCATAAGATATGTCTTGTTGGTCACATTCCAAACATTCAAAGTCCTTAATCGTGTATTCTCTTGAATACCTTAGTGAAAACATGAGTGCAGTTAAAAGTTAACAAAATCCTCAAAATTCTATATACTCAAACCATGATATCACTTAGTCCTTATATCAATCATGAGCTCATGAATATTATTAAACATTTCATTTTCTCGTCTTCATTATGCGCATATCATCTTATTTCCAAAAAATATCTCAATCACTTTGAATACCACATCAATAAATATTGCAATACTCAATGATACAACATTATTTTGGAATCCCATTACATAAACACTTAATCATTCCACCACATCGTTTTCATATTCAACATTGCCAATAGTGATCGCATGTGATTTTGCTTTGTCCTTTGCCTTCAGTGGTTGCTCATGTTGATCATCACTAACCCTTGGATTAGGGCAATTATTAGCATAATGCCCCATTTCCTTTCACTTGAAGCATTGAAGTGTTGGCGGTGCGTTCTCTGCAGTGTTTTCTTTATTCACATCATTAGAAACCCTTTTTCCATTACTTCGACACTCAGCTGCTCGATGACCTTCTTTTCCACACTTAAAACATTTTCTAGTCCCTTTAAGACAATCTCCACCATGCTTCTTTCCACACTTTTTGCATAAGGAAACATTCATCTTCTTTTCACCATTATTCTGAGATTTCTCCTTGAACTCCATCTTTCGTTTCTTGTCAAAACCATGAGATGGATATGTAACACCAACTTCCATTTCTACCTTGATAGCAAAACGCACAATTTCTTCATAGCTACTGAAGTCTCTTATAGCTAATGCCCTTCGAAGACTTGGTTTTAAGCCACAGAAAAATCGATCAAATTTACTTTCAGGTTGAATGATAATTCCAGAAGCATACCTTGCAAGTCTTGTAAAATTTGCTTCATAGGTACCAACATATTCATCGTCCCTTTGCTTCAGTTCAAGAAACTCTTTCTCCATCTTTGTTCGAAGAATACGAGGGAAGTACTTACTGAAAAACAAGTTCTTGAACTCGTCCCATTCCATGGACACAATTTCATCTCTTGGCCTCGTATTCTTGATAAGATTCCACCATTGATCAGCTTCACCTTCCAAACGATATACTGCTAAGATGACTTTATCATGATCAGAACATTGAAGAACTGAAAATATCTTTTCAGTAGTACTGATCCATTGTTCAGCCACAAGTGGATCAGAAGACCCATTGAAAGAAAGTGGACGTTGCCTCATGAAGGACTCAATAGAATATTGTTCCCTTCTCTGCTCATTTGGAAGTCCAGAATGATTCATAGCTTGTGTAAGTATAGCAATAAGATTTTGCACTCCATCTCCCATAACATTTGTTTGTTCAGGAGGGAAATCATTGCATTGTCCATTACATTGATCAACACGGTTCCTTCGGGTTCCAGCCATCGTCTAAACCCCAAAAAGAATAGTGTGAGAGGCAAAAATCATCCTAGGGAAAACAACA
The DNA here is from genome assembly GCA_963277665.1 of Viscum album. Lineage (NCBI taxonomy): Eukaryota > Viridiplantae > Streptophyta > Magnoliopsida > Santalales > Viscaceae > Viscum > Viscum album. Next base: position 1,425,730,681 of record OY728122.1, on the reverse strand, counting down.
TAATAAAGGGGGAGTACCTTCAATATCCAACATCTTAGGTTTAATTCTATGATCGTTAGCGTAATTCTATTACTATAACCTATACATATACTTATCCCTAGGGACATCCCTAGACATACCTTAGAAATATCTCTAGGGATCTTACTAACGTTTTCGCATCCTAGTTTCCAAAGGTTGACTAAACCTTTCCTCTGATACCAACTATAACGACCCGTATCTTGACGTACATGGACATTACATTACATTTTCAGAATACTTAGTACATAACAAAAACACACACACAAGGATCGTAATAGTTTAGTGTCTTTGGAAACTCGGAACGTAATATTCTAAACGTGGTGAATGATCTTCAATATCTCCCATTAAGATCTTCCCTTTTTTTTACCTAAAACCTTTCTTTATATCCTGGGGAAAGAAAAACAAAAAAGGGTGAGCTCAAATGCTCAGTAAGGGTAATCAAAAGAAATATCAATCACATCATATACATAAGAACGTAGCTTTTGGAAATCTTAACCTGCAAAAGAGCTCATAATATCATAACATGGGATAAATCATAGAAGTGAAAATGAGATCCCCATAATCATAACATAAAACTTAAAACTTTGTGGCATGCACACATAATCATGGAAAATCATTTCTTGTTAGTCATGACTCATTGCCAAGACTATCTTAGTGGACAAAGTCCCTTTCTGAACCGAGTTCACTCCTCGTTTCAGTCCTGTATTACTGAACCGAAATAACCTTCTGTTCCAGCCATGTCTATCTCATGAGATATAAAGTCTTTACCCAATGAATTGGAGGGAGATATAGGTCCCACCCATCTTATAATGAATCCTTTCTTATGTGTGCCACATAAATCATAAATCATACATCATCGCATAACACATGTAATAAAAATGGGATTCTTGAAACATCATGACATCATAAAACAAATCATATAAGTTAAATGACTTCATAAAAATAATTCACTTACAACATAATCAAATCAATGTAATGATAGGGATAAAAACAGAACCCTTTATTATCTTAGATGGAAAATAATTTTGATAAAACACTTGAACTCCATTCTTGAGGAAAATATCCTTTCTTCTTCAAAAACATTTTTCCTTTCATAGCATGTCATACGACTTTAAAATAAAAGAAGTTGATTAAAAATAAACTTGAAAACTTGTAAAGGAAGCTTCTTGGAAATAATGTTTTAAAAATCCATTCATGCCGTATAAGTTAAAAAAAACATTCTTCGTACTTTTGTCGGAAAAGTCAAAAAGTACCTCGTACGGAAAAATGACAAAAGATTCCTTTCATATTATTTACTAAAAACTCACCTAAGGGTAAAATTGGATTTAAACTATTGCAAGTGGATGGAAACAATATTACATATTGAGGGAACATGGATGTGGATGATAAAATACACCCCAGTAAATACTTACGAATAAACAATCTCGGATAAAAATGAGATTGTGATATTTCCCTTACCTTAGGTCCAATTTGCTTTGTTCGTGTCCGAAGCTCCTGTATAATGGTTTAAATAATGTTATTGACTTATTCCAGAATCATACATATTGATATCATATCATATATGGTCATATTCTTAGCTTCTTGTTAATAATATTTCATTGTTACTTGTTACTCGGGTCTTTATAACTTTTTGTTCTTATGCGTGTTTTGTCGAATAAACTCTTATTCTTATCTTTAGGTTATAGATAATTCATTTCCAGAATGGTATTAGTGTAGTATATACCATATTAATTAATTCAATTCATTTATATAATCATTATGAAATGAAGATCATGTAGAACGAGTCGCATCACACTGTGGAGACGGTATTCCTTACGTACGCACGAGTGATGATATCGTTCCTATGATCGTGGAATTGTATTGGAGTATATATATATTATTTCAGTATCAATATTACTTCATAATAATCATATATAGTTACTCATTAAACCATTATACCCATCCTTGTAAGGTGATGGTGGAAAATAGATTACACCACGGCGTGGAGACGGTATTCCGTACGTACGCACGCGTGGTGATTTCATTTTTCCGTAGGATGGACAGAAGGTGAATTAGGGTTGTTTCATATTTATAATAACATATCAGTATATGAGTGATACTGATGTTATTAGTTCATAATGAAACAACCTAAGAAGAAGAAGTGGAAGAAGAAATAAAGATGAAAGAATTGGTAACGGTAATTACCTCTTCTTTGAAGTTCCTCTTTGAGACCTCCTCTTAGGGCACTAGAATTGGTCTTTGAGGAAGACCAGAACCTCTAGGATGTTTCTAGGGAAGTGGAGAGGAGAAAATGGCAGGGGTTGGCCGAGCTTGAGTGCTCAAATTTGTGTGAGGAGGAGGGGGAGGAGGTGTCCTTTTATAAGGGAGGAGAGGGGCACCTTAGGAATATATCAAAATATTATTTTATATTAAAGTCAAAATCGGTTTATAATGGTTCCAAAGGGTCTTATTTCGAAGCTAAAGAGGGGATGGATCGAAATCCTATCAAACAATCAGATTTAGACAAGTTTAGGTTATTATTTTAACCTTATCAATTAGATTTAACTCTAAGTTAAATAATTTAACTTTTACCGTGTCTTTTTGTTTTCTTACATTATATGGTTAATAAACTTACTATAACATGCCAAACGAACCCCAAATTGTATATTATTAATTCATAAATCCTTATCTAAGTAATTTGGCCGAACCTTAGATTTTTAGGAATAAAATAACAATTAATAATATAATATTTGATTTAAAAACAATTTTGTGTCAATTTTGACACTATTTGATACATGATTTTTGTGAAAGTCATAACAGAATTATTTGTTCGAACCAAGTTGATTAAATCAACACTAATATATCATAGTAACCTATAAAATTAGTGGAATTCATAAAAATTCTCAAATTATATTTAGTTTGGTTTTTATAACATCAATTATGTCAATATTTCATTAATAAGATAATTACTGCATCATCATTGTGTCATAAATAAATTAACTTATTTGATGTCTACAAATTACAAATAAAATACCATTATGTAGGAACTATTTTTAGCTTCTAATGAATATTTATAGTCAAATTTATCTTATGTATAACCCCATATTAAAAATGTTTTAGTAAATAAACTTTGATTTTAACTCTTTTAACCCTTTTTTAAATAAATTAATAATAAATGTCCTAATCTAACCCAAGTGGGCCTAAATGGTCATATTTTATTCCTAAGTTTGTTTTTGGTCGAAATACACTTGTCCAATAGGATTAGGACATGTGTTAGGGTAATATTAATATCATTTTTACCCTTAATTACCCTATTTACCTTTAACCGTGGTAAAAAAAAGTAAAAAGTTACTATTCACCAAAAATTATTTTCATCTCATTGAACCACATTTTAGTCCTTGATATTAACCGTGTCTCTCGGATTTTCGAAATTCCATTCACAGAAGTGGTAAAATTAAGTTTTATGCAAAATTCATTTTTTAACCTACCACTTAGTGGTTTGACTATTCATCAAAAATTGATGTTTTTCAGAACAATGCCAAAATTCCATCCCAAGCTATATTTCATATTCCGAATTCAAAAATGAGCTCTATTTTACCAAATTTATAACATAAAAGTTGAATTAATTAATTTTATAATTAAATCCCGTTGTTAAAACAAATAGCGTGTTTTTAAGAAACAATATCTATCAAAAGATTGACACTTGTTTATGTCTAGTTTAAATGTGAAATTACATCCAATGACCAACATTGTATTAAATTGTAAAAATATATTCTAAATATACTTTAAAACCACTCAAATTAATGATTTATCACTATTAATTATTTTGATTAAAAAAGTTGTTTTTAATTATAATTTAGTAATTTTCACTATTCATCAGAATATGAAAGTTATCCGAAAAGTACCAAAATTTCACCCTAAGCTAATTTCGATATTACGAATCCAAAAATGAATTCCATTTTAAAAGATAAAATTTAAAAAATTTCAAAAAGTGGTTATTACTATTCATAACGGCTAGTTTTAATAATATTTTAATAGCATATTTTTGTTTAGTGAAACTCGTTATTGCGTACTATACACGCTATCGAGGAAGGTCATGATTGCGTGTAATGCAAGGCAAGTCAAGGATGCATGTTGTGAAAGCTCCTTTAGGTGTAGCGTACGACACAAGACAATAGTGAAATAAAAAGAATATTTTTCATAAAATCTCGGGCTGTTACAAACATAGTACTAGACTCATGTTGACAATGTCCGTATGGCAGTAGAATGATTTGTTTTTTTAGAAGTGAAACATATATCCTCAATAGGTTTTTCATTTCAATAGTGTTTAGGAAAATTCACCTCAAATGAAACATATGGTGATTATATTACAAAAGTACCATATGAATCAACAATCATAAATATGATGTACTCTATTTTGTATACTCATCGAAAATTATAAATATAAAAGGAGTTGTTAGTAAGTTAATGTGAGACCGCAGAAGGGAACAATGGAAAGCTATGAAATATATCCTCCAGTAAATAATGGAGAACAAAGAATTTAAAAAATGATTCAGTATAAATGACCAATTTCATTTTTTTCATTATATTACCATTGTGTAGATTTAATTTCACATATTATAAACCCATTATATTTGGTTATTTTTTGTGTAAATACATTTAGTTAAATTTCCAAACATAAATGATGGTTGTACATTCCATAACAATATCAAAATGAAACACTTTAACAGATGCAGTGAAGAATTTAGTATAGAGGAAGGGATTGATTGAGGAAATCAGATTATCATTATATCTTAGGATGTTATTTTTGACTAACATAATATTATTCACATGGAGAGAAATACAACTCCCCAAAAATTTTCTATATAAATTTGCTTTAAATAAATATAATTTTTTCAATATCTTGTTTCACAACATCATCGAACCAAAATGTGCCCCAAAATATATGATTTACATTACTGGTAAAATATAATAAAAATGGGAACTATAGTAAATATAAATATTGTTATGAATTATAAATTCCTAAAAAATATGATTAAGACTACTTGGTGTTTTAAAATAACATTTTTCAATAAAAATATTTTTGATTATATATTGTATTATCATTTTAATGAAAATTTTAAAAAAAAATTAGAATATGAATTTTATAAAAAAAATTTCTTCTTGAAATAATTCTTTCAATAATGGATTAGGGTACTTTTTTTATGTTTTTCTAAAATACATTTTTGGTGAACAGTTAAAACTGCTTATTTTTATAATACCATCACATTAGTGAAGTTGCATAAAATATAAGTTAACAAGAACATTTTTTAAACATTTTTTTTGTTAAAAAAGTTATATTAAAAAAAATTAAAATTTAAAAATACTATAATTAATATAAGAAACACATGCTTCGTGTTTTGGAAACATAAGCCATATTTCAATTTATAAAAGATATTTATAATATTGAATTAACAAAATAATATTCATCCTTTATTGAAGATTAAAATATAAAATCATATTTAATATTTTGGATCATAGTGATTATATTATATAATAAGTTCAATTTCTTTTTTTTATGATTATTAATAATATTAAAAATATTATAGTTTTTTACATCAATAATTGTAAAACTATACATTTCAATGAAATATATTGTCATCATTATACAATAATTATATAATCAAATAAATTTATCAATTCTAAAAAGTGAATTTCAATTGTAAAATTCAATCCTATATATAAATATATTAACACTTATTTCATTGGAATTAAAAACTAAATAATATTTATAACCCTTAATGGTTAAAAAAACAATTTAGAAAAATGTTATCAATATATTAAATGATATATTTTTAAAATAAATTTTGAATTTTTTAGATATTGAATTATATTATATAAATCTTATTTTTAGTTTAATTTCATCAATATTTGGTAGGAATATTTTCCTTATATTTATTAATTAAATATTAATTACTTTATAATAAATATTCCATTGTAAAAAAATGGAAAAATGTAAAAATATTGTTGTAAAAGATACGAAAAATGGGTAAGAATGTATTAAATGAGTATTAGATGATATATTTACCGAAATAAAGGCAAATTAAAATTTTTAAATCTTTTGGATGCTTCAACCATTGAATGGTGTCAATACATTAGTGAAATTAAATGGGTACTTCCAAAATTACCCATATATTAACTTATAAAATGGGAACACTTACACCACATTAAGAAAGGGAGGAAGGACTACTCATCTTTACCTCATCCTATGGAGACTCAATCTGCGAAAAAGGCCAAGAGAATGAAAATGGATGTTGAGGTTCTGAGCATTTAGATAACAGAGGATCAGGGAGTTCAACCCTCAAAATTTCTTCTTAACTCTGACGAAGAGGTGATTGAGTAGGTTTTACTGCTTAAAGCTAATGAAGAGGAGGTATCCAAAATGATGGGGAGGCCATAAAGAATGTCTCTGAACGAAGAGCAATACACATGGATTGACAACAATGATCTAATACTAGTGGGAGGCTTCAATATAGGGAAGATTTTCATCGAGGAGTACATCCAGGTATGGGATCAGTTGGCTTCGGAATATGAAAAGAGAATGACTGAAGCCCCTGAAAGCCAGGTGTCTTGCTTATCCTGGAAGATGTTTAGGGAAGCAGATCCTGGTAATCTAATTTTCATTTTTAATTTATTTTCTTAAGCTGTTATATGGTGGGTTCTTTGGAGGGTTTGCTTGTTAGAGCTGTCTACTATCGATTTTTTCCTATATTTGGTTTTGTGGTGGAGTTTGGAGCTATTTCAGATGGGGACCTGAGCATGAAGGCTTCACTGGCGCATGTCATTTGGATTGGGATGATAGAGAGGGTTTGGGATTGCCATCATTATCGGGACCACACTTTTGCATGGGATGCTTGCCATTTGACATATATTGGTGAAGGATTATCATCATGTTGCTATTTTTGGTGAGGGACTGCTCCAAATTTTCAGGTTTTCTCTGTTTTGGTTGTTTTTGGTTGTTGTGTTCGACCTTGTGGTTCTCAATTTCCCTCAAAGTGTTTGATAATAAAAAAAATAATTTTTAGTCAATGTGAGTATTTCTTACTCAGTCATTTATTTTTAATATTACTCTAAAAATAATTTTCATGAGACCCGAATATATTATCATAATTTTTTACAATGTAATAAATTATTATAATAATAATTTATCAACTAAAATTCAATCATTTACATATACTAATAGAAAAACAACAACATAGATATTGTGTACATGTGGTCTATCACCACCGTGAAGCAATGAGGATCATTATTTCACAAAAAACACTAATTGATGGAAAAAAGTATGGATTTAATGAATTATTAGGTATTTTTTTCTACATTATAATTACTAAAAGAACCTATATCATATTACTTTTATCCAACCCATTCAATAATAAATAGAAACATTGATTTTGTGTATGAACAGGCTACCCCCTCGACAAATAAATAATTTCATTTTCATCACTAGAATATATGGATTATTGTATGAATGAATTTAATAAATATATATTTTATTTAGAAAATTTTTGGATTTTATAAAAGATTTATTATTAAATTAAAATTAAATTACATACTTATTACATATTTGTTACACCATCTCGGTGAGTCTGTTTTGCAGCCTATTTGAAATAATGTTTTAATTTTTATGTCATTAATGATAATGTAATGTAATATGATATTAATAGAATTTAATAATAATTTATTTTTTATTTTTAAATTAATATATAATGTCATTATTAATAATTAAAATATTTATTAATATGACTAGTTTTTATCATTGAACTTGCTAAAAGTAGTTCACCATTGTTTTCATTTTCAAAAACCATAATTTTATACATCAATTAATGAATAATGGATATGATAAACATACGATACCCAATTTATATAGTATAATTGACTGTATATGAAGGGTTATTTTAAAATAAATAATAATTGGAATCCTTATTAGAAAACATGTACATAAAAAATAATTCAAACTAATAACATCCAAATTTAAAAATAAATTATAATTAATAAATGAAGTTTATAAAATTTTATAAGTAGGAATACTATTTCTAAAATGGTTATTTTGATGGTTATATTTATTGTTAAATAAGAAAGATGATTCTTAGTAATGTGAGATTGAAGGTAAGGGTTATTTGATTCTATTTTCAATTCTATGAGAGATGTTCGATATTTCACGATATCATTTATTTTATATATTGTATTAATAAAAATTTTACATTATATAACAATCAATAAAGTAGATTTAGTTATATTTTAATGTTTATTTCTTCATATCCCTCTTATTTTTATGTTACCATCATCATATGGTTTTTTGCATCTCATTTTTTCTTCATTGATATGTGATGTGTATTCCCCACTTGATTTATTTTTTTGTGATTATGTTTACCATGGATTTATAAAATGAAAAATTTAAATGAAATATTAGTAAGTTAGAAATCCATCTGATGCTCTTCCTTTCATGTAATTTCAATTCGAATGATTAAGACATTGTAAGGGTCTTTGGAATCTAATTTCACCTTTGATGAGTTAATGTTTTTCTTCTTGAAATTATTTCATATAATTTAGGAACATTATTATTTTTTAATTTATAGTGTGGTATTTCATTTTTATTATATTCTATAATAGTTATACCTCATTAACAATTTTCTAAATTTATTTTTATTTATTAATTATTTTATTTATCATAGATTTGGTTAACATAATTTTACATTCATTGAGATTAACTTTAATTTATTTAGTAGAATTCATCGATGATTTATATTTTCTTATATATCATATTTAATTATAAATTTCATATTTCTATATATTGGAATATTTTTGTTTGAAACTCATATATTTTTTCTCAATGAATTTCTTTCTCATATAAGTGTAATATTTTTTTATAAAAATTCTCATATCATATAAAGAGTTTTTCTTGACTATATATATATTAATTGTAGTAGAAATTGGATTATGTGGCTATTTTAAAATCTATATATTTTTTTAAACATATGTATTTATCATTTTACATTAAAAATATTCAATGGAAAAACCTAATACCTCTTTTTATGATGAAGGTTTTCAACATTATTATTTAAAAAATTACATAAAAACATTATATCTTTTTATAATAAAAATATTTATATTACACTCCAAATTCCTTTATCTATCATTTATATATTTTTAAATCCATATTAAAATATTTTTTTCGTAAAAATAATTTTTTTTGAAAAACTCACATCTAATTTTGGAAATATTTACACCTTTTTTAGTGGACTATTATTGATGACTCCATTTAAATAATTAGGTTTTCCGAAAAAATACTTCATGTATTGGAATGTTTTATGTCATTTCAAGGATCCTCTAGTGAATTTTATTTTTTAATGTAAATTATCTAAAATGTTAAACTGAAATTATCAATAATTACTTTACATTGATAACAAAAAATTATATTTTACACATGAGACTAAATATTTTTAATAACTCTTACAATTTAACTCGGGTTATCTCTTTATCTTAATATTATTTATTTCACTAGAAATTATTTTTCATGAAAAAATCATTAAATGTTCATGTAATGTATTATTTTGGAGTTATTTGACATTACGTGTCAACATTTCCAATTTTTCTATTTAGTTTTGGTGATACCACATAGGATATGATGTGAAAACCAATTATCATTCAATGGTTTAATTATTATGTAATGAATTATTATTTTCATGTGTCTCATGTGGTTATGGATGATTGATTGTTGTGGTTCTATTTCTCTATAAAATGATTTTTTCAGTTTTTATATCTCATCAGATCAATAGTCTATATTGTTAGAAGCCTAATCCAAATAGGGCACACTGGTAGTATCCCATGAAAATGAAGTTACACGAGTATTAACCCAAGAACAAGATAGTAAAAAGGTAGTATCCCAAACCAATGAGGGTAAAAAATGGTATACAAATCCCAATATGATACACTACTAGTATCCCTATATAATAAGGGTACATGGGTTGTACCTTAGTCTCAAAGGGTACACAATTATCAACCCAATCTCATTAAGTTATAAGAATGGGTTTGAAATTAATTATCCAATATGTTATGATTTCCAATGATTTATGTTATGTTGAATTAATTTGTTATATTCTTAATTTATGATACCATGTATCATTTTTATTATATCAAGTATCCACACACGACTTTCATTGTATCTGTTTTTTCATTTGATATCACATATGATTCAATTATTGAATATCTTCAACTATTATTTTTATATATTATTCTTCATAATATATTTATCTTCTTCTCATGGTTTCTCATATTCTAATTCGTTTACCCTTTATGACATGTAGATGAGTATTTCCCTTAATATGTAATTAACCTCAAATAATTCTTATATTTCTATTCCCCAGTTTTTTTGGTGATTATAACCTATATAATGTTTAGAAGGGTTTTTAGTGTGGAATTTATTATGACTAAATATTCAAAGCTATTGTATAATAAGTTCATCATGTTGTTTGTACATAGAGACATTAAACCTTCAATTCTAGAGATTGTGTGATTTTTGTGAAATATACTTTTTTAATTATGGAAATGTTGTAAAATATTGATATGAAATAATAGATTCATCTCACAATATATCAAATATAGTGTTTAAATATTTTATTTATAGTACTGTACCCAAATTTTTCGGTCTTGGGTGTTGTGGTTGCTATTAGGGTAGTTTTTAGTTATTTTTCTAGTATAATTTTATTATTTTTAGGGACTAGGATAACATATAGTAATAGAATAGATTATGGATAAATATTAATATATGATACGATTTTATTCTTTTAGAAAATAGAGAATATGTTGACCTCATAGCAATTTCATCCCTATATGAATTCTAGCAAGTGGATATTGATATAACGCATATGTAGCTAGGGGGATTCATTAAATAAATTATTTGGATATTAACTCGATCTTCACGTGATGCATGATGAGTGGGCCTACGATTTCACACCTGGCTCGAAACTATTGGGGGAGGTGGTTTATAGTTTCACTCAATATTTTTGAACCATTATGAGATATTTAAATATTGTAGAAAACATGATACGAAAACAAAAATATGAAACCTCGGTTAAACTGAATTTTTTATAAATTGACTGAAATGTTTCATAGTGAATGTGAAATAATTTTATATTGAAATGAATAATCCATCTTAGGGAATATTTTTCACATTCATATAATCATTTATTATGATATTATTATATATTCTCATAAACAATTTTGATTTTTATTGGGTTGTAAACAATATCATGAAAATGATTCTATGGAAGATATGTCACATGAAACTCCTTTGAGCATAATATAGACACATATTCGGAATTAATGGTGTAAGATCGTAATATAATCCAAAAATGGTGGAAAATATATTTTTCCTAATCATATATGGAAAGGTATGTTAAATAAGAATATAGAAATTATATCATAATCATTCTATATTTTATATAGCCTTAGTTATTTTTACAATTATGTGATAAATAAACTTGTGGGGGCACAATTTATGAATTGGGGAGAATGTTACACCACAATATATTAATATATATCATTAAATTAAAGAAATATAATGAGTTCAATAGCTTGCATCACATACAACACCAAACAAAAATGATACAAAACATATTAGATGAATATTATAATGAGAAAATTTATGAAAAATGAAACCACTAGTAGAGAATAATGTATTAATCAATTATTAATAAAAAAACTGACATTAGAGCACATAATGTTTTAAAATGGAATTTTAAATAAAAACAAATATTTTCATGTAATATATTTTCATTTAAAATATAAATTTATAAATATTTTGTTATTAATGTTTTTAAAATGAAAACAAATTATTAATTAATCATGTCAAAAAATAGCTTAGGAATAACTTTTATTATTTTTCAAAAGTAGTTGAATATTATGTGAAATGTAAAAATATTGATTCTGTTAATATGATCATAATTATGACATTATAATAATTAATTAATGAATTAAATTTCTATTAAATCCGAATATACATTTAAAAATTATTTTATTAATTAAAATAATTTATTTAAAATAATATTATGAATTTATAAAAACAATGAATAACATTTTTGATGAAAAAGTATTATATTTTCCTAAAACTATTTAAATTATCCAATATAAAGAAATTATTTTTATAACTTATAAGAATTAAAAATATAAAATGGAATTTATATTTTATATCGTCATTATCAAATTCTGTAACAAGGAATATTTAATTTTTTTTATAAAAATAAGATTAATAGAATTCATGAAAATTTCTACGATAATGGAAAACTATTATTTTAATATAATAGGTTTATTAACATTTTATAAATTTATACATTTAAAAAATATAAAAAATTATGAAACATTTATTTTTTATAATATTTATTCAAATATATAAATATATTAAAATTCATTCAACTTCTAATCAATACTAAAATGATTTTGAATGCCAAATGGAGAAAACAACATTTTTCTACAAATTAGTTTTCCAATATATGAATTTTTTTAAGATAAAAATTTAATTTCACCTCGTTCAGAATCTTCATTATATTATATATAGTAAAAAATTAGATTCATGACCTAATATTTTTAAAATATTTTTTCAAATATTTTTAATAATAATATTACATTGCTAAAATCTAGTTATTATATTAGAACCCAAAATCATAAATTGCAATCATCTAGTGGTAAATAACATAAAAATGATTTAAAAAAGTTTTAAAAAAACTGGTAGAGGATTTATCAACCTGGGATCAAATAAAACTCCATTATTTCACAATTTTTTTGGGCTTTTAACCCTTTAATAATGATAAAATATTATTTAATATATTGTGTTCTTCCAAAATTTCTACTCTCTTAACTTATCACAGATGAGAACATCCACCACATAATGATAAAAATATATATAATTTCATCCATAAAATATATCGTTGTTTTTTTATATAATTAAATCCCACATTCAATATCCACTAGAAACATTTAAATAGCCTCTGGTATCTATTTACAGTGATATTTCTAAGAGAAATATCATATTCTTAATGAGTGAATTTCAATCCCATTAGTTTTTTCTTCCTAATATTAGTTATAAAAAACTATTTATCCACCATAATGTATTGTAATTTTCATTATTAATTTACTTAAATGTCATTATATTAATTTATAAACCATTATTTAATCATTTTAACCCACTAACTAAAACTAAAAAACATTGATTTTCTGTAAATGTGGACTACAACATCTATTATCTGATTGGGATCCCTTTTCATCACCTCCTATCAATGCTGGTAAAAATGTTGGTTTTGAAGATTTATAATATTTATTATTTCAACATTATAATACATCAGTGATAATTTATTATATACCATCTTCCCCTCACATTTGTTGAGAACAAAAATGTTAATAGTCTGTACAAGCGGACCACCGCCACCACGAATAGAAAATTCCATTTTTCAACCTCATATTTCATTGATTTTTCTATGAATTATTTTAATGATGATTTTTTATATTTAGGAAATTTTAATGATTATTTATGTGTTTTTTATCATTCTATATAAAATTTAATTAATTATTACATCATTTATACAGCCTCTTGTTTGGGTCGTGTTTACTACCTATGAAAATGATGTTATATTATTTATGAAATAAAAGATTATGGAATGTAATATAATGGTAATATCACGTAATAATAATGTTTTTATATTTATATATTGTTTCTTGAAAGCTTTAATTTATATTTAATATTTTAATTACAATATCTCATTTTTATTGTTAAACATATTGTCAGTAGTTCTTCAAAATTTCCAGTTTAACAATGTATTATTTTGTCACTAACTAAAATAATATTTGATATAAAAAATAAATGAAGCACCATGATTATACTATCTTAGATAATAAAGGAATGGATGTTTTTTAGTAAAAAATTATATAATCCCCAATTATGATGTTAACACTAAAAAATAATCAAAACTAATAACATTTTATTATGAAAAATAATTAACTAATATATTTGTAATAAATTAATATAAATGAGGTTTAAAAATATTATAGGTATAAATAACGATATAAATAACTAATTAATATAATTATTATTTTTGGATGTAATATTTCCGATAGTACTCAAAAATGTCGGAATAATTGTATGTGTTATTTATTTATATTTTCAATTCTATGAGACATGTTAAAATTGTTTCCAAAAAATTTATTTTATACAGTTTTTTAACTATCATATTTCCTTCAAATATTAATAATATATTTTATATCATGATATTCATAGTCATGATTAATTTTTACCCTCTTATTCCATATTTTATATTACTGTATGTGTAATGTCCACGACCCGGGTGCCACTAAACTTTTTCCCTATGTCAGGTCATCACATGACCACAGGTGCACCTCCATGTATGTCATAGAATGCCAACTAGTGGTTATGGTCTAATGAGTCACATACAGAGACTATAACCTATTTACCAGAGTAATCCACATCATAACTTAATATAAATATTGTTAAAAAAATACAACAATAACAAAAAATCAATCCAACCACATCCCAACTGGGTATAGACAAAAATTCAACATTAACAATGTCATCACATACTGGTAGTGAAGTTAAATAAAACCCAAAAATAAGACAATGGCCAAATCCCCAAACTGATCCCTACATAATGTTTGGATCCATCCCCATGTACATATCAAAACAAACTCAACATGGTAGAGTACAAAATTTTCTCTTTTCCCAACCTGCAACCATGAAATATTCTTGGGTACCCAATGGATGACTGAGCAGGGTGTGAGTACAAGACTCATTATGCCACCACCAATGGTGTCTACAAAATAACCAATCTAATAGACAGTTCATACATGAATAAAATATATGGATGTTAATCAAAATAGAACTCATGTGACATTATATAACCATGGATCACTTAATTATTTCATTCCATTTATACCAATTCCTTTTCTTATACCATCATCATTAATTAATACATTTTGATGACATGTTACATGTGTTAAGAATAAAACTCATCTACACAGGGGTTTAAGGAAATCAGTCACAATTAATATGAGAATTAAATCAGGTCCCTATCACACTAGGGATACACATATCACATCGACACATTATCCTCAGTTCAAAGACTTGGTCCATGTGGAAGGCAACCATTGACTGAATAGATCCTTCATCCATTTCTCCATCCCATGAATTTATGTGGTGTAGTTTAGAGCCTCAGTCTAACTCAACCTATGGAGTATAACCTCAAGTCAATACCCCAGTGTACCAAAACTTTTTCGGAAGCTTATTTATCAAATCACCACAACATACCATAAAACAACACATCATAACCAATTCCATTGAAAATCGTAATGCATAAGAACCAACATGGGAATTAATACTATGCCATAACATGTTAAAACATTTACCAATTTCAATTAATTGTTATTTATCCAAATTACAATTATCATGCCTTAAACCATGATGTTTATTCAACAATCCCTATTTCGTATTAAATATTCAAAAATGGATATACATATACCAATTTAGCTTATTTATCATTTCATGTACATTTCTCATACCTCATAACATGAAAAATTTTATACATTCACTGCATAAGGTGTACCACAACATCCCATGTATTAACCAATTCATCATATTCATACATTTCTTTATTATTTCCCATTAAAATATTCCCCATTTCCCATTTCTTCATCCAATTATAATTTCACCATTTAATATGCATTAACCCTCTTAGACATTTCTAACCAAATTTCATTTTTTTTTGATATAATCCCATTCAACCCAATTTTCCAATTTTCATGTCATGATGTACCCCACCTTATGTAATCTCAAACTTTTTATTCCAATTATCATTATATTTACCACTTAATCACCCATTGAAACATGTTATACAGGGTTTCAAACTTTACTCAGTAATCCTTCACTTAACCCCACAACTCTCAAGGTTCAGGATTGTCGGTGATCCCCACGGGGTGCCCCTAAATGGTCAAGTAATCCTCTACACATACCATGGGGATCATGAGGGTTTCAATAGGTCACTTATACAACCCTTTTTATACACCACTCCAATGGATCCATGAACAAAATAAGGGAACATAAGAAGAAAATATTCCACGAAAAAATCCATGATAAAACTGTGGGACAATACATGTATACCAGCTACCCTGAATTCGGTGAAGAACACACTCTAAATTGAAGCCATAATTATTTATTCAACTGACCATTGATTCCTCAACCTAATAATCTCCTTAAAAAGTGGTTTTTAGTTCTTATTAAGGATATCGACAAATGATGAAAACCCAAATATAAAAGAGGAATCCAAGAGTATATTAGACATAACCGGGGCTTCGATCTATAACCAATGATGCACCAAATAACCTATAACTGAAAGAGAATAATTTATTCGAAGCATGGGTCATCCAGGATCATAACTAGGGTTACAGGGTAATAAATGGTGGAGAACCCCATGTTTGGGTTTAAAATCTCAAACTGGAAAAAATTTAAATTTTAATAATTTGATGGGCTACACGGTTTACCTGCATGGTTTTTCCAAACCCTGTGGATATTTTGTGTGAGGAACTATCCAAAAAACACCCCCGTCGCATGGTTTCCTAGGGATTTTGCATGGTTTTACAAACCATGTGCCAACAATTCATAAGACTGAATCCATGGCTGCACAGTTACCTTGGATGCTCCCGTACGAGTTGCAGTAACCATGCCCAAACCATGGAACATTCCAAGAAACTTTTTTATAATCCAATTTTGTGTCACGAACTCCTATAACACCACTGAGTCATCAAATAAACTTTGGAATATCTTATTTCACCAGAAATAATAGACTTAAACTAAAACATTAACTATGAAATTCCAAATGGAAGAACCAGGATCTTACAACCTCTCTACCATAAAACTACTCATCTTCGAACCGATCTTTCAAGAA
The DNA here is from genome assembly GCA_963277665.1 of Viscum album. NCBI lineage: Eukaryota > Viridiplantae > Streptophyta > Magnoliopsida > Santalales > Viscaceae > Viscum > Viscum album. The sequence goes on along the minus strand of OY728122.1, from coordinate 1,425,713,702 downwards.
TCACCAATATTATTTAATAATGGATCAAGGATCAAGTCCTACCTATCTATTCCCAATTTCTAGTTTTCTAATTGTACATCCCAAGGCTATCAAATACAAATCAAGGGCACATACTTTCCCTCTCAATAATTCTACATCACAACCCCAACATGAACCAGAAAACTCCTCAAGGATGCATCCACTTCAATTGTACCCAACCACTATAAATTCAAAAAGAGAACATAGTCAATAGTTACAAACTCAAAACACATTGAAACATCACAAACAGCATCACATCTTTATGGAGGAACCAATCAGAACCTCAACGTCCCGACCCTCTGTACAACTCAGGGACCAATTCACATGGTGTGATTTTCATATTGTCCCAACTCTAATGGTTACCAAACTCGATATGAACATAAGTAAAACACATGATCCATCCTACCCCATTTCTTGATGATTTCACTCCACAAACATACAACCAAACACAAACCACAACACTCGGGTACTCAACCAACCAAACCCATGCCAAAGCATTATTCCATGACTTACTCACATGAACTCTGGCCACTCGAGTCCTTCCACCCCGATACTCAGGTCACGTCGTCAGCCAACAATTTATCCTGTATGATTTTTACTATATATTTGGTTACATGGAACATCCACTTTCGATTAAAGACCACTCGAACCTTGACCCGACATTCACATCACTAGACATGTTCCAACTAATTTCACCCCCAACATCCATAGGATCGTTAATCTGTTTTGGCATCCAACCTCACCATCCAAAACATTTGGAATGAAATTCATAAAAATGAAATTCAAGGACTAAGATCAAAATGATTTTCCATAGGTAAGACCTTATTTGGAAAAGTTATTTTCTACCACAATATCAACCCGGAGGTTGGTAACTCTTACTACACTCATTCATGTTTTTAATCTCAGGTCAGACCACCCCCATCTTCCTTTCCCCAGAACACCCACATTCCACTAATGGTATGCTACCACTTTCTAACCATCCTATGGTTCTTATTGACTTGAATCCTATCATTAACATCTGATAAACCCAATGATGTTTCTCCCTAATTTCATATATAATTCCGTCATTGTAGCGTTATCGCCCTTGATACAGTTATCTGGATTCACCATCCTTATGTCACCACATCACATGTCCATGGTTCACTCAACATCAAGATGTTCTAAAACCACCTAAGGAGAAACTATCTGAGTGTAACCCCAATCCTCGTTGGAGTTTTAGAAACCATCCTCTCTTTCCAAAAACTGTTGTCATATCCAACCACATCATTCTATGACATCAGTACAAACATATCAATATTCACATGGATCCATACGGAGATTGGAGCCAGCCCTTGTCTCACCAGTCACCACATCAATTTCCCAAATTTCCTCTCTAAGGAACCTAACATGCACCTCAAAGGTTCCCCATTAGAATCTCGATGTCATTACTATAAATTGTTGTTGACCATTCCATTCATTCAACTGACATGTCACTCCCCACCATGAGAGTGGCATAACCATCATTCTCCACGAGGTATTCTAACCACCATGTTTTACTCACATACATGAGACAAACCACAAAACATAGACATGGATATCTAGATTTTTCCCATAACAAGTAAAAAAATCAACCAGTTCCCATTATTGGTTTCCATGAACGGAACCCGTGGCCTCTGTTGAAATTCAGACTATCATGAGGACCTCATCCCATGATATCAAGGGTGTACATACCATATTCAAGATCCATATATTCTATTTCATTGAGTGTAATATCCATAATGTCCATATTCCAACCACACACCTTCATGTCTCTTGGCATGAGCCATAGATTCCCAGCATACATGGGACGATGTCAAGAGGATGGGCATGGTCGTCACTTGATGAGGTATGATATGAATTTTTCAAACAACACCACCAACAACCTATCTATTTCTGATGTCGAACCATGGGAAACCATGACCTTCCATGTAGTTCAGGCCTCTTTACTAAACATATCTCATTAACACTTTACCACCACCACTCAAGTGTGATTTCCATCGAATTTTAACCATCTCCCTGTGACCGAACCATCAAATAGTTGTGGACTAACATTCAATAAGTCAATACTTCAACCACACCACTCGATTTCTTTTGATTTATCACTGATAGTTAACAATCTAAACACAATGGTCTACCACACCAAACAAACAAACAGTCTCTCACAAATCTACAATTATCTATGTGTATCTCATCACCCTCTTTCTTAAGTAACCATATATATTATTTAGTCTACCTCATCATCCCTAAGGAGACCTATGTATCTCACCCAATATCCCAACCATTCATAAAAAAAGTTCACCAATGTGACCAAACTCACCTCAAGTGTCACCATCAGGTGTTGGTGTATGACCATACATCACTCATAATTGTCTCTTCTGATCAAAAATAAACATTGAGACCTCCATTAATCATCATCCAAAAAGGTGAATATGGAATCCATGTGATACTACCCATAGAAATAAACCATTCCTCATATCAAATACTATAGGGTTAACTTGACAAGTAACTAAGCCAAACTATATCATTCACTAAATCAAGGGGTACTTAGTATGCATTGATTCCAACCCTAATGCATCTTCCATTATTCACATTCCAAGATACTTGCACCATTTGGATAACCTGCCATTAAGTCGCCCATGGATTTTTGAAACTATCTTCGTGTAACCAAAACATGAGTATGACCACTAACAATCCGCATTCCCATATATCAATTTATGCTATACTAGCCCCATACAACACTCTGAGTTCCACTATCAAAGTCCAAAACATCTACTTCTGTGAGACAATCCCAAAAGTAATGGAGACCCTATCCGAACTCTCTCATAGGTCACATTGATGGTAAAACTATACCAACTCCCTAGGATAGAGTGAAAAGCAAGAAAATACATTGTCAATCTCTCCAAACTATTAATTTCATGGCACAAACATTGAAATTCTCATGAATGGAACTTTCACCCCAGTTCTGACGCAAACTGTTTCTATCACACCCAAAAAACATTTACTATATGTTACACACAAAAGGTGTACACATTCGTCAGCACTATGAGACAAACATCCTCTCTAGGATCAAATAAAAATCTTAAGGTCACTACACACTTGGTCACCATGACCCAGATACCATAGCTAGGGTCCTGCATCCACTTCATATGGTCACGAACCATTCAAGTTTCCACACTCACATTACATACAAACACCTTACAACATAACAATTACAACCATGTTAAGTGTTCCCTAAGCACACCATGTTGGTCATATCATAACCGTCAAGGCCTCAAAATCCAAATAAATAGTCTCAAACTAGGGCACTCTCACAGCCCAAACCACACATACAATGGTTAAACCGAAAACCTAGAGGATTCCCACCTTTGAACTCAATCATTTATTTTTTCGAATATATCATTCACCAGATTAATTGAATAATGACCAACATGATTTAACCACATATAGAAAAGATCTCATTCTATCAAAATTTTACAAACCATTTATCAGAATCTATCAAAATGGTTATCATCAATCATATAACCCTACACTCTATCATACCTACTATGGTTAATAGTCAACAGGGGGTTAATAATTTATTTAATCACATGTTTTTAGTCAACATATCATCAATCCAATTATTATTCTTCAACACAAACAATTATTCTTAGGAAAGTTTCCCATTTCACTACTTCTTGGAATCATCATTTTATCTCATTTACTCCTATCATTAGGAAAATTCATTAACAATTTTACCATCATTATGAAATCATTCTCTTTTAGAAACTGTATCATCATTTACTATTTATCACAACCCAAAATATTATCCCACTCATAAAATTTCTATATATAAAATATTCCATAACAATTCATTTGCTTTCGTTCCATTCAACAACTATCATTACCATTTTTAGCTATCATTTTCTTCATATTCATCAAGTAAATGCATTGTACTCTCTATGTCCCTCACACCTATCATGTGTGTGTGTCTATGATGTTTCTCATCGCCTGTCCATAGTTGGATTAAATGATTAATAATGAACAACGTCATATCATTCTGATAATGAGAAGAATAACATAAATGTGACAAATCCAATAGTATATGAATCACCTAATTGTGAAATATTATTAAACTATAACAATATTCATCAAAATTAATAATTCACACCCAGGGTGACTTGGGTTTTCAACTTTACATGGTTTAGTTACTCCCAAGAACGATCTCTTTACCAAGGTATGACACATCCTAATATCGTATTTACAATACCCTAATCGTATTAAAAAGAAAATAACTCATCTAATAAAACTAGTAACATCCCTATCATCAGATCCACTAAAACAATGCCTCAAGCCGGGTAGTCACATGACCTCAATCATGCATCCTTTTATGACTAAGGTTTCTGACTAGCGGTGATGGTTTAATGACTCACACGTGGAGATTATACCCTCTTTACCAGAGTAATACCTAATAGAACACTATATTAATATTGGAAACTAAATGAAACTAATGGTAAACATACAAGAGAAACATCTTGCAACTAGGTACAAACCATAATTCAACATTCCAAATGTCAGGACATATAAGTAGTTCAACTTATTAAAACTAAAAAAATAAGTCAACTACCAAATACCCAAATCTGTCCCAACTCAACATCTGGATTGATATTAATGTACATCCCAATACCAACTCAACATGCTAGAGTACAATATTTTCCCATTTCCCAACCTGCAACCATGAAATCTGCTTTGGTACCCAACGGCGGCCCAAGCAGGGTGTGATTGAAAAACTAAGTAGGCCACTACCTACAGTGTCTATAATATATCAAGTCTAATAGATAGTGCAAGCACGAATAAAATAAATGGTAGGTAAAAAAAGGACATCTTAGTCCCATTAGATATCCAAGGTTCACTTAATTAATAGCTAGTATTTATCCGAATTTCATTTCTTATACCATCATAATTACATAATATATTTTGATCACTAGTACCATTTATAGGCATAATTTTATTTTAAACAACGGTTTATGGAAATAAATGAAAATGAATAGGGGGAAAAACAATTCCAGAACTCACAAGGTGTCCATATATAAAACCATCAAATTATCCTCACCTCAATGCCTTAGTCTGTCTAGAATACAACCATTAGGGGAATATATCCTCTATCCCCTTCCCTAACATGTGCATTTATAGGGTGGAGTTTAGATCTTCAGTGTAACTCAACCTGTGGTTGTAGAACCTCATGTAAATACCTCAAATCTAACAATATATGTGCACATGATTATTTATCAAATCACCACAACAAACCATAGCACAACACATCATAACCAATTCCATTGTAAATACTAATGTATAACATCAAACCTGGTAATTAATACTAGGCCATAACCCATTAACACATTTACCAATTACAATTTATAGTTATTTAGCTAAATTCCCTTTCCCATTACTTATCTTGTAATGTTTATTCAAAAATCTCTCATCAATATTCAATATTCACCTATTTCCATTTATTAACCCATTTATCCCATTTATCATTTCATGTACATTTCTCATATCTCATTACATAACCACATTATTCAATTCAACCCATTAGGTGTACCACACCATTCCATCTTTTAACCCATTCATCATATTCATCCATTTCCTTATTAAATTCCATCAAAATATTCCCCATTTCAAATTTATACATCCCATTATAAGTTTACCATATAATATACACTGACCTTCTTAGGAATTTTTCACCATAATCCGTTAAACATTGGATATAATCCTATTCGACATAATTTTCATGTTTTAATGTCATTCCAAATAACCCTATAATACTTATTACCCTAGTCATATCTATTATCATAACATTTAAAAATTAATTAAATTTTGAAACTTGTTCTACATAGGATTCACACTTTACTCGTAAATTCTTCTCTTAACCATACAAATCTATGTGTCTAGGATAGCCGGCACACCACACAGGTGGCCCTAAATGATCAATTCATCCACTATGCATCCCACAAGGATCGTGAGTGTTTCAAGTGGTAACATAAACTCAAATTTATTTCCACAACACTGATGGAACCATGAAAAATATTATGGAAAATATGAAAAAAAATCTTCCATTAAAAAATACAAGATAAAACTATGGGATAATACTTGTTGACCACCAACCTCAAATCCATTGAGGTTCACAAGCTTAATTGTAGCAATATTTCTTAATTCAGTCAGCCTTTGAATCCGAAAACTAAAACACATCATAAAAGAGGGTTTTAGAGACTCTGAAGGATATGGGATAATGATGAAAATCCTAATTGAAAAGTGGAATCAAGGAGGAGATTATACATCCATGTGGTATAGATCTGCAACCAATGGTGCTCCCAATTGCCCTGATTCGAAAGCGATTCACCTCATAAAATCTTGGGTTATCCAAGAACTTCACTAGGGTTGCAGGGGGAGATATAGTGTAGAAACACGTGTTGGGGTATAAAATCACAAAGTGGAAATTTATTAAATTTTCCAACTTTTATGGGTTGCACAATTTAGCCGCACAGTTTGTCAAACCACATGAAAACCGTGCAAGAGCCACTATCTAAAAAACACCCCCTTAGGATAGTTTCCTAGGGATTTGTCATGGTTTTCTTAATCATGATCCAACTATGTGTAAGCCTTTATCCTAGGCTTCATGGTTACCATGTATGATCTACTTGGGTTTCCCAACCATGCACAAACCTTACAACATTCCCAGAAACTCCTTTTTAATTATAATACCCACTTGTTTGGGTAGTGGTTACCACCTAGGAAATTAATTTTCAATTATTTATGATATAAATGATTCTGGAATGTTATATAATGGTAATATCATGTAAAAATAAATTTTTTATAGTTTTTAGTGATTCTGGAAAAGATTAAAATATACTTAATATTTTATTTATTATATGCCATTTTGATTGTTAAACACAATGAAATTGTTTCATTAAAATTCCATTTTAACAAACCATTCCATTATCACTCACTAAACGAATATTTGATATAAAAAATCACTAAAACATACTGATGATAATATCTTAAATAATATTGTAATTGATGGGTTTTAAAAAAAATTATCGACACCTACAATAGGATGATGGAACTAAAAAATATCAAAACTAATAACATTGGATTATGAAAAAAATAACTAATATATTTGTAATAAATTAATATAAATGAGTTTTATAAAATTTTATAGGCATATATACTAATAGAAATAATTAATTAAGATAATTAAATTTTTTATTTAATATGTTTTATAATGCTCGAAAAAGTGGGATTAATTGTAAGTGTCGTTTGTATATATTTTCAATTCCATGATAGATGTTTGTTATTTTAGCCTAAAATATATTTTATACAATTTAATCACTATCCTATTTCCTTCAAGTATACATTATATATTATATTTCCTGATATTACAATTCCTCTTTGATTTTTACCCTCATATTCTTATATTTCATTTACTCTATGGGTTTTTTCATCACAATTTTTCTTTTTTGAGATATGATGTATATTCCCATGTAATTATAGTTTCATATATTATATATTGGAAATGGATTTTTTTATCATAATTTGTCAATAAATATATAGTATTTACATATATTTGACATTTTATATATTCCATGGATTTTCAATAGGAAATAGTATGACATTTCATTGGTTTTTTTTAACTCAATTCTTGTTAAATGCATTATGAAAGATCATCATGATTTTATTTCATATATAATGGTTTAATTAGTATTATTGATTATATTATGGGGTATATTTTTTATCGAGATTTATATTTATACAAAATATTCCCCTATCTAATTTTCTATTTCTTGAAGAATTATGACATATGTATTGGATTTAGTTAAAAAAATATTTGTTCATTGAGTTAAAATGTTATTTCTAGAAAAAAATCATCTAACATTAATAAACTCATTAACATACTATTTTTTTTGAATCTTCCCCTTCCCCAATACGAGAAATATTTTTTCATAAATATATGGTTTGTTGTTGAGTGTGATCCTCAAAAAGATCACTATTTTAAAATGATTAATGCAACTTTTAATGTTATTTTCCCTCTATTTCTATTTTCATTAATGCAAAAAAATTTATTTAATAATATATTGGAAAAAAATATATTTATACATATTACCTAAATATTATCCATTAACACCTTTTTAATGTTAATTCTAATACCATTTGTTCAGATGTGGTTTTTGAATAATTGTATTTCAGAGTATTCAAAAGGTTTTACATCATTTAAAAAGAAAATGTTTTTATCTTCCAAACCACTTTTATTTTTTCTAAAATTAATACCATTTCATTTCTCATTAATTTATTAATAACTTTAAATTTAACTGTTAAAAAATGCTTTTTATATACCATTTATAAATAATTATTTCTTTTTATGGATCAATTATGGGAAATTCATTTAAAAACATTACAAGTATTAACTATGTTTTTAACTAACCACATATAAATATTTTCTAAAATAATAGTTTAAAGTTATCTTGAAATCGAGTTTTACACCAATGATAAAATCATTTTTTGAATTTTTTTTTACTATTTAACGTATATTTTCCCTGTATTTGTAATGGATTAACTTCCTTATAAATTATTTTTCCATCAATTACCCTATAAATGTACCCCAAATAATTACATTTAGGGTTTTTGAATTTTTTGAATCAACTATTTATATTCTGGAGATCAATTTAGGTAATACAATCAAGAAATTATGTCACCCCGTTTATTATTGTTTTTCATTAAAATATGATAAATGATTTTCTTCATGTGGTGCACATATGTATGAATGGTTCGTAGGTGGGTTCAAATATCGCCCTCATATTCATTGGTTGTTGTTTTTATCTCTTGCACTCATGAGTGTTCATGGGTAGATTCCCACCTATATGAGTGTACATGTGTTGTAGACTAAGGCCATGAGAGTACATAGGTAGTAGCCTATGATTGTGGGGGTACATGGGTAGTATCTAAAGACCAATATGGAATCAGGTAATTGGCCAAGACTAAAAGGGTACATGGGTTGTAGAGTAATCCTAAGAGGGATCAGGGGATGTCATCCCATGCCATATATGTTATGATAATCATTTAGAAATTATAGATCCACTAGGTTATGGTTCTTTATTATTTCTCTTATACAACTTTTTTTGTTATATTGTTGCATAATGCTAACATGGACCATTTTTTTATATCATGTTTTGTACTCTTTTTGGCGGGTATATGTTTGTTAATTTGAGGGTAAAACCTTCTATCAATACGTTTGGAAGACTCTTATTGTATTATGTTATTTTTAATATGATATTTCTCCCTTACTCATGTTACGCATTATTTATATGATGAAACACATGATAGAATGAAGATAAGTTTTTACCTTTACATATTGTTTTATCCCACCCCATTATTTTCATTCCATTCCCCATGCTATGATGTTAATAATAACTTATAATGTGTATAGAAGGTAGTCCAGTGCATTTTAATTATGTATATTTGATTGAAACTATTCTAAAATAAGTTTCTTCTATTGTTATAATCAAATATATTGAACCCTGCGTTCTTGGGATTGTATGATAGGTATAATTTTTAGTGATTTACATATGGTAATTTTTTTAAATAAAGATATAAAAAGATAGTTTTATTTTTCATTATATAAGTTTTTTTAACAAAAGTGTTTTAAACACTATGCTCAGTAGTATGTGTCTCCGATGTGTCAACACATATGATGTTTCATTATTTATAATGAATATTCATTTGAGGTATCAATTTTTTAAGATGCAATTGGAAGGGGGGTTTGGACCTATATATGAATAAAAGGAAATGAAATAAATCTATTTTATTGAATAATGTTGTAACATTGGAAGTGTTGAGGTAATGTTTCACCATAGTATATTTTTGGTGACCAGAATGATGGTATGTGGGGGAACCACGAAAGTAATTTTTTAATAATTGAAGGAAGTATGTGTGTGTGCTAGGGGATATCTATTTCACAAAATAGAATATAATTTCAAGTAGGATATTGTAAATGTGTGGGAATCATTTCATCTTATGGAGAGAACATGTGTTCACGGGTACAGGGAAATATGATAATCAAATTTCCAAAAAGAGTATAGATATGTAGTGGTAATAATAGATTGTTATTGAGTTAGAAGATGATTATTTGTGGGTGGAATTCAGACCACTGAATGTTCACTTGCCTAAAAATATAAATAATATAATCTTTATTTTATCTTTATAAAGGGAACTATCAAATAGTTGGTCATTTTTCGATGGTGGAATATATTCTCATGTATAATGGTTGCTCCATGGATCATATAGTTTCACAAACCAGACTTGAGTGCCGTCCAACCAAACTTATGAACTGGTCCGAGACATGGGCCGAAGGGCATTATTGGTCCCCACAGGCTGGTAACTAGTGATGGGAATCAAATTAATCAATATGTGAATTATTTTTATTAATAAAGAGATATCAAATCAATAAACTAAATATGAAACATAACTAACAAAAACCAAATCCCAAATAAATATATATAAAATGATTCATGTACAACTAATAACCAAAAGAAAAACTAAATAACAACATAGACCAATCATGCCAACATGATCTCATAATGTCCTTTTGGTAGACACTATTCATAACCACCCCACCCCAATACCAACCTACTATAATTGCAATAAATCGAACCTAAAAACTCAACCTAAAAAACATATCAAGTCTACCGAAACCAAATGGTACATGTAGAGTGTGATCTTAATTGCTCAGTAATAAACCCCCATAGAATACCATAATTCCCTTTCTGTAAAATAGTCCATAAAAAAAGTTGGAAATATAGAAACAAACCTTTATTTTTCTAATTCTAATAAACAAAAAACATATTTTCATTTTTAAAACACTACACACCATACCACTAGTTTTCAAATGGGATTAACATTTTAAAATCAATACCCATAGCATTGAAATACCAATCTTTTATTAAAATTAATGAGATGTATAAATTGATATCCAAGATAAGTATAATATAAAAATGAAAATATATATATTAACATTTGGAATTTCCTAAACATCCCTATAACGATCCTTGTATGTACTCGAGTTAGACTCACCTGACGGCATCTGGTGAATCTCTATAGTCTTTAACAAGTAGGCCTTCCTAAACTGACTAATCCAGTGGAACATCCCACAAATCCATATCATGTCCATAAGGTACTAACACATCTAATCCGGTTTGACAAAAATCCATTACTAAACCCTATAAAATATTCTAGGAAGCCCATGGTAAAAGTACGCTATGTAAGTAGGAGACCCTTGCATGTGTGACTCACCTTAACATCCACCACCACACTTTCCTACCACAATCATTGAAACCTCCTAAAAGATTATCCATATAATTAAATATTCCATAGGTGTTCTAAATATACAATAATACATACACAAGTACCTACTTGGCTGTCATATCTCATGATAATTTAAATTAGTTCTAAAAAAATTATTGATGCAAATAATAAATTTATGCTTCCAAAAAAATTATTTCGAAAACATTATAGTATTCCAATAAATCCTTATGTTGAATATACTTCAAATAATCTTAAAAATAATTTCCATACCATTTCGAAAATGACATTAAAACAAATTTTCAAATTTACAATGACGAATTGGCCTTATCATTTTTTAACTCAAGTTTATTAAAATCGCGGATGAAAACACATAAAATCTCTAAATATACCAAATATATATTTGTCCAATTTAGAAAGTGTCCTTTATCTAAGATTCCATATGCACCATAACATGAAGTAAAATTTTTAAACCCCTTTCATGTCATTTGGTATTCAAGGGACCATTAATAAATCATTATGATTTTGTGAAAGGAAAGGAGGAGGAGCGATAAGTGTCTTGAAATCTCAAATTTTATGTATATCAAATTTATTTAATGATTTTATCATTTGTGTTCCCACCCACATGTGAATTATGAGAACAAATGGATTCTCCCACATCTAGTGGTTCAACAAAAATATACACGATATCACTCAAATCCATTTTGAATGGAATACCATATGTATTCCAAACAACATAATAACCCAAAAATATAATCCATGCCATGAAAAAACCAATTACACACATGATGTAAAATACATAATATCAAATTGAATTTATAAAATAAGCAGGGTTAAAATATATCAAAACACACAATTTTTTTTTGAAGAATAATTGTATATTTATCAAACACCTCGTGTGTATATTTATGTACCATAATTATAGAATACATTTTAAAATCACATACTATAAATTTTTCAAATGCAAAATATCGATAAAAATCCAAAAAACATACCACATGAATGATAAAAACATTTTTATACAATCTAAAATCACACTAGCATCAAATGAATGAATCAGAAAAGAAAATAATGGAAACACCTAACTCAAAGGAGTGTACTAGTGAATAATATATTAGAGAAGAAATTATAGACCCTGAAGAACAATCAAAATTCCCTGGATCAAATGAAATACATACCAATATCAACTATAAATTCTTGGGATCAACCAAGAGAGAAAACCCCACCATGAGGGGTCATGATAACAAGAGGTATATAATAGAAGGATTTTAAGAAGTTATAATTTGACAAAATCTCTATAAAATTACCTTAAAACATTGAATATGCATCCATGGAGGAGGAGGATCCCAGTATAGAGGGGATTTGGGCCACATTCTTGTGCTAAAAATCCATGGCAAGGGGGATCGATTTGGTATAAAAGGAGGGGATGTTATATAATGGAATTAGAAAATTTTAGTGACTAATAATCATCACATGGATTGGTTTGAGGGTTTACCAACACTTGAGTCGACTATGCATGAGCTACTGGAAATGATGTGAACATTTCTCGATTAGGTCATGTGGTTCCGAAACCATGTTCCAACCATGATAAAAGCAATTGACCAAATGAAATACCAAAATCCATTCATGTCACAATGTTTTCTCAACCATTAATAGGTCACATTCCATTCCCCAAACACGAAACATAGAGTGGGATAGTTACCTGGATGAATCTTCATAGTTTCCCATAACTGTGTGTTGATCATGGGCATTAAAAAATCAACCCAGGACATCTGAAATTAAAATGTTTAAACTAATTACCAACCTAAAACTCATCCAAATATATCTAAATCCATGAAAATATTAAAATAATGGAATTTCTAGGATTAGGGTGTGAAAATAATCCCTACCTAAAATAGTTTTCACCCCCACCGCCAATGTGGCCAAACTGAATGATAAAAAAACATGAACCCATGCCCAATCAAATTAGAATGAAACCATGAACTTCAGGGTGACCTCTCACTTCACAAGTCACACCAAACTTCTCTAGAACAATCCACAACAGAAGAACAATAGGATAACATGATAGGGTTATCCAAAATATAAGTACCCAATTAACATGACCAACATGATGAACCGACATTGGACCGGCCTAAAGTATAATGTCCAAACATGAACCAAGAATCCCCTAGCACAAGGGGGCCCTACTGAAGACATGTAAACCAGAAAGAGAACTAAAATTAAATCCACTTCATCAAAAAAATTATCCAATAGAAAACAACGAAAAACTAAAACTGAGATCAGACCACACAAGGGTAGATCATCATCCAAGAAGAACAAATGATTCAAATAGCATCATTCAGATAAAAAGATACTCAGTTTATGATAAAAAATTACCATAAAAAATTTTCAAGGAAATTATGAACATAAAACTATAGTGAAAATTAAAACAACGAAACTTTGAATATCTACACATCGAAGTAGGAGAGAAGAACTTTACTGATGATTCCCACACCATTGGAGAATCCTGACTATGTGAAAACTTCTCATTGAGGATTGTGTCATGAGATTTCATGAATGAATCAAACACATATTCACAATCACGTTCTAAAATCCTATGATCAATACTCATTACTCAGGAATCACTTATAAAAAAATTTCTCCAGATGACCCAAAATGCTGCAATGATGGAAAACCCTAGGAGGTTTGTGACAAGACAATATCGAATTCGAGATCTAATCACACTGAATGCATATGAGTGAGTGATCTATAGAATGGTAGGTCATAACCAATGAAGAAGACTTATCTAGGACATGCCTCTCCAGAATACACTCATCAACATATGGGAAACCTCCTTGAGAAAAAAGAGACCTAGTATTTCCAACATCTGCTATGAAAACTGATTCACCTAGGAATGCTTCATCCAAAAACTTATTGAAATGAATATACATGGAGGAGAGGCATAACACCATCATATATTGAAAAATACCACAATTGATAAAGATTTATTCAACAAATCCTTCAATTCTACCTCTGGAGAAAATGAATCCAACTCTCAGAAGAAATCAACGCATGCTTTTACTATCCACTAGCCTTACTAAATAGTTATAAGCTCCTCTATTTTCATCTTATTTACTTATTCAATTATAAACACTCATAAAAATGCATAATTAATGCCCTACCATGTCATCCCATCATTCATTAATGGTGGATAAAACTACTATTATTCATCCAAAAAGGAATTTCAAACAATCAAATAATAGAACGAATTCTAACAACTTTTGGAGTTTCCAACGATCGAAAGACACTCTCTACTTATTCATGGAACTCCGCTACCTCTAATGGACCTCGATCACCATGATAAACAGGCAACACTAAACAATAACTATAAATTGGTTAGGAATCCTTAGAAACATTAGGGGACCTTTCTGGGTGGATTATTATGATAAACCTAAAAAACACAAAACCAAAATCAGTGTCCCCAAAAAGTAATCCCAAATTAACACCTCAAGGCAAGTATCATAAGCTCTCAATCCAAAAACAAAAAATCACAACCAAATTACTTATTGTTAAAACCACCCATTTTATTTAAATTTTAGAAACACCTTATTTCAAGGCCATTATCCAAATATTGAAATCCATTTTTCACAATAATAACAAACTCTTTAAAATAAAACCAATCCCAAGGATTTTAGATTTCAACAACCCACCCATGGAATCCTATGAACTATATCATATTTTTATATCCACATAAAATTACACCATTCTTGACCATGTGCCAAAATGAACATTCATGAAATACCCACACATATGTAAAATTTGATATGGAGTACCAATGGATTCCCAATTCATTTGATTATCATATTTGAACATTGTATAATTTCAAAATATAATACAATTCCCCGTTTAAAACCCATTCTTTCCAATTTCAAAACCACTTGAAATAAAACCATTCTATATAAAAAACATTTTCATTTCAAGAACTCACTTTTATAAATAAAAACTGAAACAATACACAACTTACCTAAAACTACTAGAATTAGGAATCAGTTTGTGTTTCTAAATTGGAGATATGGTTTGTGAAACCTTCCCCAATTATGCATTAATGATTAGTAGGAGCAAGAGCCATTTAATCAGTCTCCACCCGGTTCACTACTCCATGTCAGATTATGACTTGACACTGGATCACCTCCATTGTCATTCCTTATCCAAAATAAAAATTAAATACTCAAATCCTAGAATACACATGTAATCATGAGGATCAAAACAACCAAGGGTTCATGATTCCCATCACGTACCTACCTCTCGAGTTCCCATAGTCCAAATCTCCAATCGATTTTACACCCCAATGAAGAATGAGAGTTCTTTAATACCATTTTTTCATGAACTAAACCGAAGTTCCATCCATCCTGATACTAGACGTGGCCCGAAGGGCATTTCCAATACCTAGGGGATGGAAACTGGGGCTAGTAATCAATGTAATCACTAAGGGAATTATTTTTCCCAAAAAAGAGGATCATATTAATATATGAAATGTGAATCATAACTAATAACAATTGAATCACAAATAAATATATATAAAATAATTCAGACCTAAAAGATAAAAAAAGAAAAGATAAATACAAAATGAGTCTAAATTTTCCAACATGATCTCCATGTGACCTTTTGGTCACATTATTTCACAAACCAACCCACCCAAAGGCCAACATTATCCATCAACGAGAACTCGAACCATAAAACTGATAAATTCAAAATAGATTTTGTATACCATCATCGAATGGTACATGAACAGTGTGAGATTAACAACTCAGTAGGAAGCAACCACAAAATCTATATATTTCCTTTAGAAAAAACAATTCTATGAACAGTAGTATAAAATACCAAAATAAAAATAAGGTTTTATCTTTTTAATAAAATAACACATATTTTCCCTTTTAAAACACAACACCCCATACAACTAGTATTCAAATGGGATTTCAAAATTAATACAAAGTCCCAAAATAGGGAAATTCCAAGCTATGTTGAAAATGAATAATAATTATAAATAGAGGAAAAGTGTAGTAGAATATAAATAATAAAATACAGATAATAACCATTTTAATTTCCTAAACATCACATCAGAGATCCCTATATAGAGTAGATTAAGAATCACTTGTCAGTATATGATGCAGCTCCATAGTTTGTAACCAACAGGTCTCTCTAAACTAACCAATATAATAGAACATCCCAACAAGAACTGTCAATTCATGTGGGTTATGAAAACATATAATCAGGGTTAATAAGAAATGGTCACTCAACCCTCTAAACTAATTCCACAAAGAGTAGGGTAATAATACACAATGTAAGTAGGAGTCCATCACACATGTCACTCACCATACCTTCCACCCACACACTTGCCTACCCCAAAAATTTACACCACCTAAATGATAACCCATATAGGGAAATCCACCATAGGGGTTCCTGACATAAAAAAATCCATTCCAAATGGTCAACCAGGTTTTAATATCAACTGATCCATTAGATCATTTCTCAAAATGTACAATATTTCTCTACACACATTTACACATCCAAAACCATATTTTATTTTAAAACATTATAAAGTTCCCATAATAACTAATATTGAATCTATTTCAATTTGACTTTCAAATAATTTCCATGACATTTAAAAAATTAAATTAAACACCATTTCAAATATAGAATACCAAATGAGAGTTTACCTTTTCAATCATAATTCCATTCAAGTCCATGATGAAAAAAATAAAATAAACAAATATTCCAAAGGGTCTTTCATGCCATTTATAAGATGACCTTTTTATTAAGTTCCTTATGGGACATACCATGACATATAATTTTGAGTCCTTCTTTTTTTTAAATAGAAAAATAGGGACAAAAAATAAAGAATTAATATATTGAAGAAGGAAAGGAGGTGGGGATAAGAATCCTCAAATCAAATATCTTAAGTTGATTAAATTTATTCCAAACCTTTATCATTTGTGTGAATATCAGTGATTTCATTTTAAGAACAAATGGATTTTCTCACACCCAATGGTTCATCATAAGCATCTATGACATCACTAAATTCCATGTTTAATGGAACACCGCATTTTTTAAAATTTTCATAAGAATTTAAATGTTTAATACATTCCATAAAAAGCCCAATTAAAACACGTGATATCAAATTTATAATCCATAAATGAATTTATAAAATAACCATGGTTAAACGTAACCCAAAACATACAATTTCATTTTTAACGAACCCTTGAAATTTATACAGACAACTCAGGTGTATATATATGTTATATAATTAATAAACCATTTTTAAAATCAATTTATATAATTTTTTCAAACATAAAAAAATATAAAAATCCATAAAACACACCATAAGCATGTGAAACACACTTTTTATACTATGTAAAAATACACTAGAATCAATGGAATTTATCATGAAGAAAAATAATGGAAATACCAACTTCAATAGAAAGTGGATTTGATGATACTCTCAAAGAATGGGGAATTGGACTGAAAAAACAATCCACACACCCAAGATACAATGAACCAGAAACCAAAAATCGAGCCTATCCTTAAGGGTTCTACCAAGTGTGGAAAACACAACATTAGGTTCCAATATCTCTACAGGGCGAGAAGAGAAGAAAAATAGGTGGAAAAAATAAGACAGAAGTCATTAAAACAAAGCTTATAACATTGATGATGAATCCTTGGGGGAGGAGGAGCTATGATAGGGTGTATTTGGTACCACTTAGTGCGACAAAAATGATCCAAGGTAAGGGGTCGATATGTGATAAAATTACAGGATGGTAGATTTAGGAATTCCAACTTATTGATAAACTTGGAACATCACATGGTTTAGACGTACAGTTTAAAGAACTTTGTTCCAATGGTGTGAGATATTCTGTAAATGATTGCAACCCTACACATGAATTTTTCACGATTTCCAAACATTTGACCTACAACACCAAACACCACTTCTCATCTCATGATCATAACTGTATGCTTTCTGTACGGTTTCCCCAACCGTGCGTAGGTCATTCTCTAGGGCCCTGACCCCAAACGCGGAGCCACACAGTTATCTTGGAGAAGCCACATAGTTTCCAATAATTGTGTACTAACCATGTGTAGGAGAAAACCCTACAAGGGGCTTCTATAATTTTAAAATATAATGTGGGGCCCAATCCGATCATTAACTAAAATTATAGAAATCAATGAAAAAAAGAGAATAAAATAATTTCCATGGTTGAGGTGTGACACAAAGGATGAAAAATCTACCCCAAATGGTTATAATGGTGGTGTTAATTGAAATCACTACAAAGAATTCTATTACACATGGTATTGTGGATTACCCTTGGTAGAGATGACTTTTCACTCAAGGAAAAAGAATGGTACACTCTTTTATTACAACCATCCACCTTTTGATTCATTGAATAATGTAATATATAATTCCTTTATGGATTTATGAAGGATCACGAACTATATAATCCATTTTTCTTCATTTCATTTTATTGTCCCTTATAGTTATTATATTTGAAAGATTATTCTATGTTATCCTAATGGTTTTATGTAACATAGTGGTGACTTGGGTTCTCATAATTTATTTATGTTTCATAATATATGTTGTTCATTACATAAATATTTCTTACGTGTTTTCTATTCTGGAATATTTTCTTCTACTCATATAGTCATAAACGTGTCATAATCCCAACAGAAACCATTTCAAATTAATTTATATTTAATTTCAATATTTATCAAATTTCTCTAATATAACAATTTCAAGAATTGTTAAAAAACTAGGCTGTTGTTTGAAATATTTTATATGATTAAATTAAATAAATCATGAATCATTTCCTCATATTCATCAATTCCATACCATAAAATAATCTACATATGATTCAATATATCCAATGAAATGTTTCACAAATTAAATACATTTTATCGTATTTTAAAATTAAATTTCATATTTAGTTTTTTATAATAATAATAATTATTATTATTATTTATTATCTTTAACACTAATAACAACAATGATTTAAAATATATTATTAATATTTAGTATATTATTATACTTATGTGATACACATTTATAATCGTTAATTTCAATGAACACATATAGTTTACGAATAAATCTATTATTTAGAGATGTGTATATATGAATAAAAATGATAACATTGTCTCATAATCAAAAATAAAATTTCATGAAACTATATTTGTTATATAAAACGTTCTATTTTTCATAAAATACATATGCGAAAAAATAAATCACATTAATTTCATCATTTAATATCCTCAAATTATTATTCACAGATTTCGAATTATAAAATACATGTTGTGAACATATTATAACACATTTACATTATATAATACAATACTTATTTATAAAAATATATTCCAAAACAAATAATATAACATGCTAGTTAATTATGTAACAATAATTTTTCATATTTATTATATTTTATGAATTAGACAATAATTTGAATAGACAATATGTTCAATAAGATATATGATAAATAAAATTTTATGGTTTAAAATATAGTTTAAAAAAATGATATTATCACCATTTGATGGTGAACCTGTTGTAATCTATATTTTTACCCTTTTATAATATCTATTTGAAAAAATAATCTTCTTCCTTGGAATAGGTAAATCAAAAGATATTTTGGTTTAATTTTTTTGGTATTTTCTGATAAATTTCATATTTTAATTTATAGTAAGAAGACTCTATTTTAATTTAAAAATACTGTTTAGTATAATTTATTTATATTTTCATAATATCATTTTAATTTTTTTTAATATATAAATATATTATGTTATTTTTATTTTATATAATTTAGATTATTGGATTCAATTTCACAATGAAAATGGATATAAAAACATCGTGAAATTGTGAACATTTTACACAAAAAAACCATTTTACAATTCCATCAATTGGATAATTTTTTTATTAATTCATACAAATTCTTTGTTTTGAATTTGGAAAAATGGATTCCATACATTTAATAAGAAGTTCCAAATTATGTTAATAAGCCCCATTTATTATTGGACGTTATGAATTATATCTTTATAAATATATTTTATTACCACAATTTAGAGTATATTGTGTAATTAAAGGTAATAGTTATATTATAAAAATATTGAATTAACATATAAATGTTCATAATTTGATTTTATTATGTTATTATAACTGATAGGAACCTTGGGTCTATTTTAATAACACTTGGTGCTACATGGATGACTTTAAGTAATTTATAATATTATATTCAATAAAAGGAATTGATTGTTACACTTTATTTAACACGTAAATTATATATAACATGGGGATATATAGGGGATATATATGACTACAAATAGTATTTATAAATACAAAAATATTACCTATATCATGTTAATTTATTTATAAATTTTAAAAATTAAATAATTTAATTAAATAGTGACACAAAGAGGATGTAGTAATTTCATAATTAATGATAGAGTAAACTAAATGATATTATATGTATTTTAAAGAATATAACCTGACATAAATGATACCATAAAATAATTTTATTGTGGACTTTGAAATTTTCGTTATGTGTTAAAGTAGTTGTTTCGACAATATCTTGAAGTTGTGATGTTTTTAAAATGTAAATAAATGAATAGTGTAAAAATTGATAAAAACTGTATTTTGAAATATAAAATATTCTTTTAAATGTTATTAAACATTAAAATATCTAATATTAGGGTAAAAAATTATATATGTAAAAAAGGTCATTAATTACTCATTCATTGTTATTTTGGTATGTTGTGGTAATTATTTTAATCCTCATGGTATAAATTAATGGATAAAATGGTAACAATTAAATGGGGATAAATAAAAAAGATAAAGATTAAAAAAATATTATAAAGGGTATATTTTTAATTGGATGTTTATATTTATACCCATACTCATCCTATATATTAAATAAGAAAATATGGACACATTTGGACTATAAAATAAATTTATATTAATTTAATACATTTTGTATTTCCAAGAGTTCCCCTCCCCTCTCCTATAAAAGGGAACTAATTCATATCTATAACGTAAACATATAATACTATATGGTTCCAAAATTATTATCCCAAATACCAATATATAATCCCCCCCCCCCACACATTTTATTCTTTTGTTTATGTATAACACCCTCTTTAGTGGTGTTAAAGTGTTACGAATGGTGATCTTTTGAAGGGATGTTAATGTTTTTATTTAAGTGTTTTTATTTTATTTCTTCTTCCATATTTGTCAAATAGTCATCAACACGATGAAATAATAACTCTAGTATAATAAATATACTAAAATTTTAATATATTTATATCATACCCTAAATCCTTCTCAATTTCTACTTAATTAGAAAATAATTAATCGTTCGGGTATATGTGTGAACTATCACCTCTTTGAATCGATATAATTCACATTCCATAGGTGTCTCCAATTATAGGTTATAATGATGTAATTAATATTTATATGTTATGTAATGCCCTGACCCCAGTTACCCAGAGTCGAAGCATTATTACATAACATTGGCATAATCACAAGAAAGAACAAATCTCAAAAGACCGATTAGTTTAGTAGCCTGGGAAACACTAGATATATTCATAAAGTATTACATTACATCATAAAAATGAAAACTACAACAACATAGTCTCCATAGTCCACACTCTTATCCCCTCATAATATCCCTGCAGGTCATTCATAATTTACTTCATCACATCCTAGGAAAAATAAAACACAGAAAAGAAGTGAGCTCAAATTCCCAGTAAAGATAACAATATATCAGAAACCTTCATAAATAAGAATAAACATTTAAGGCAATGCATAACTAAAACAAAATCCTTTTAAACTTGAACTTAAACATAGTATAGAAAAAATAAAATGAAATAATTGCCATTTACTTATTCACCTGGATATTCTACTATTCGAATAATCACATGAAATATCAATAACCACTTTCATAATGATGGAATGCATAATGCCAGACTATCATAACCACATAGCCAAGGACTCGTGCCAAGAATACAAATAAGATTTTTTCAAGGCCTTGTGCCATGACACTAGTTTGTCTCATGAGACCTACCGATGCATTGAGGAGCTATAGTGGGCTCCACCCATCACATATTAAGTCCAATGCACTCCTCCAATGAACAGGTTTAAACATAACATAAACATTCGTATTAAAACTAGAAAACAAAATGTCAATATTTTCTCCATAAACCATGAATGGTATAAAAATAACACATCCACAGTCAAACATATCACAAAACCTTAAATACAATATGGATGTTTTTATCATAATATATCAACTTCAAATAAGATTAAAATCCATCAAAGGATGATGACATAGATGAAATCAAAACACTTTTTAGATAAATAACTCTTTCTATTTTGAAAAAATTTAAGAGTCATATATTTTTAAAATAAAATATTTTCTTTGAAAATATTCTTATAAGATTTTAAGGTAAGCTTCAATGATTTTATAACGGCAGAAAATAGCTACACCCGCCGTATAAGTTAAAAAACTTTCTTACCTAAATTCTGTCGAAAAGGTTAAAAAGGACCTTGTTTGGAAAACGACGGAAAGATTCCTTTATAAACCACTTATAAAAAGTCAAACAAGGGTATAAATGACTTTAACCCATATTCTAGTAAAAACGTAAAAAAATGTTTTGAAATACATTTTAAAGAAACATGGATGTTGATGATAAAGAAGTCCCAGTATATTATTACGTATCAACAACCTCGTATATTGAAGAGATTGCGAAATAAACCATTAAATTGTACTTTTACTTGGTTGGGGGTAGGTTAAGATCATGTATAATGGTGAAATAATTGTTATTAAATAATACAATAATCATATACATAAATATGATATCATATATGATCTTTTAACATTGATTTGTTAATAATATCTTAGTATTATCATTGTTTCGGGTGTTAACTTACTCGTTTTGTTTTATATGTTTTGTTACGTAAGATGTGTTTTTCAGGGATATGTTGTATCTTATTCATATAAATAATTATATCATGTCCTTTTATACTATTATTAATCATCAAATGAGAATTAGACTTGGATGGATACGATGGAGAATGAATCTCATCGCGTTCGTGGAGACGGTAGTCCGTACGTATGCAGGAGCGACAATATCATTATTTTGATATTAAAATAATATTTCATTTAATGTTATATCATATATAAAGAATCATTTTCATGTTTTATTTATTATTTAAATGAATTACAAATCATTATTATACCCATCCAAATAATAATATATTGAATAACGATTACACCACAACGTGGAGACGGTAAGCCGTACGTACGCACGTATGGTGACATGTCATTCAAAGTATGGATAGAATAATGAATATGGTTGTACCATATTTATAATAATATTACATTAAATAGGATATACTGGATTCATTATTTTAGAATGGGAATAACAAATAAAGAAGAAGTTGAAGAAGAAATGAATTTGAAAAAGGGTGGTGAAAACATTACCTCTTCTTCGGGTTATTCCTTTTGATTTGATCAAAAGGGATCCTTAGGTTGGCTTTATAATCAAAATAATGCCCCTAGGTTGTAGTGAGGGAAGTTGAGAGAGTATTTGGTCAGGGGTTGGCCGAACCAAAATGCTTTTATGGTGTGAATTAATGAGAAGGGGGAGTGCGCTTTTAAAAGATGGGTGAGGGGAACCTTTGGAAAAGCTAGAAATATTATATTATAATAAATTCATATTCGGTTTCTAATTGCTAAAAAGTGGATTATTTAAATTTTAAGTTTGGTATGGGTCTAAAAACTCTCAACCAATTGAATTTATACAGGATTGGGTCATTATATTAACCTTTTTTTTGTTTTAACTTGTAGTTAATTAGTTTGACACCTACCATGTCACTTTGTATTTTTATAATATAAAGTTAATAAACTTACTATATACCACCAAGAGACCCCCATGTTTTCCATGAATGATACACATATCATTATATATGTCTCTTGGCCAAACCTTAGATTATTAGGAATTTAATATCAATTAATAATATAATATTTTTAACAACTCTTTTATGTCAATTTTGACACTCTTCAATAATTGATTTTTGTAAAAATCATAACAGAATTATTTCTTCGAAAAAAGTTAACTAAATCAGTCCTAGCATTTCATATTATCTTATAAAATTATTTGAATTCATAAAAAGTCTAAAATTATATTTATTTGGGTGTTTATATTATAAATTATTTTAATTTTTCACTATTATGGTAATTACTTCATCATCATTGTGTCATAAGTAAATTAAATTATATAATGTCTAAAAATTATTAATAAAATACCATTATGTTGTAAATCCATTTAGATTTCTAATGAATATTTACAATCGAATTTATCTTATGTATAACCATATATTAAAAATGTTTTATTAAATAAACTTTGATTTTATCTCATTTAACTCTTCTTTGAATTAAATAATAATAAATGTCCTAATCTAATCCATGTGGACCTAAATGATAATATTTTATTCCTAAGGTTGTTTCTTGTCGAGTTACACATGTAAAATAGAAATAGGACATGGGTTAGTGTAATATTAATATTATTTTTACCCTTAATTACCCTATTTACTTTTAACCGTGGTAAATAAAAGTAAAAAGTTATTATTCACCAAAAATTATTTTCTTCTCATTGAACCATATTTTACTCCTTGATATTAACCATGTCTCTCCGATTTCCAAAATTACACTCATAGAAGCGGTAAAATTAAGTTTTATGAAAAATTCAGTTTTTTAACTACCACTTAGTGGTTTCACTATTCATCAAAAAAATGAAGTTTTTCAGAAAAATACGAAAAACTCACCCTAGGATAAATTCGATATTCTGAATCCAAAAATGAAGTCCATTTTGAAAAATAAAATTTATAAATTTCAAAAGGTGGGTATTACAATTCATAACAGCTAGTTTGATTGGTTGTGGTGTGTTAGAACCCGATGTTGCGTACAACACACGCTATTGCATTATTCATAGAGAAGCGTACAGTAGAAGCTTGGGGTGTTACATTTCCCCTCTTTCAAATAATTTCATCCTCGAAATTTCTATAATACTACCGCATGAAAAGGCTCGGGTGGTTCTTCATCATTTGTTCCTCGGGTTCCCACATTGCCTCTTCCATCTTATGGTTTCTCCATAAGACTTTTACTAGAAGATTTGTCTGGTTTCTCAATACTTGTTCTCTCGTATCAAGAATCTTGATGGGCTCTTCGCAATAAGACAAATCAGCATCCAGTTCTAATTCCTCACTGGTGAGTACATGCGTTGGGTCAGACATGTATTTCCTCAATATAGATACGTTGAAAACATCATGAACTTTGGGGAGACTTGAAGGCATTGCCAATCGGTAAGTTACTGCCCCAATTCGTTCTAAAATTTCAAAAGGTCTGATGTACTTGGAACTCAATTTACCTTTCTTACAAAAATGTATGACTCCCTTCCATGGAGATACCTTCATGAACAAATGATCACCGACTTGAAATTCTAAATCCTTCCTTCGATTATCGGCATAGCTATTCTGCCTACTTTGAGCTTCTTTGATGTGATTTTGGATTACATTCACCTTTTCCATCGTTTCCTCCACAATTTCTAGGCCTACAAGTTTTCATTCACCAACTTCATCCAAATAGTTTGGTGTGCAACATCTATTTCTATATAACGCTTCATATGGTGCCATCTGAACACTTAAATGGAAGATATTTATATAGTAAAATTCTATCAAAGGTAAATATTGATCCCACATACCCTAAAAGTCACGTGATCAAGATATCAACATGTCTTCTAAGGTTAGAATAGTCGGTTCTGATTGTCCATATGTCTGAGGGTGGTAGGCAGTGCTCAAATGAAGTTCAGTATCCAGGGATTTCTGAAGACTCTTCCAGAATCTTGAAGTAAAACGGGGATCACGATCAGAAACAATCGACAGGGGTACTCCATGAAGTCTCACAAATTCATTAATATATAGTCTTTCTAGACCTACCAGTGGTAGATCTTCTCTTACATCAAGAAAATGTGCTGACTTGGTAAGACGATCAACAATAACCCATATTGCATCGTTCCTTATAGGAGTCTTTGGTAGTCCCATGACAAAGTCCATCGTGATATTATCCCATTTCCACTCAGGTATGGAAAGAGGTTTCAATACTCCAGCAGGCCGTTGCCTTCCAGCTTTCACTTGTTGAAAAACCATACATCTTGACACAAAATCAGTAATCTCCCTCTTCATGTTGTCCCACAAAAAATGTTCCTTCAAATATCTATATATTTTGGTGCTCCTAGGGTGTATAGAGAAATTGGAACTACGAGCATCATCCAGAAATTCTCTTTTTAGATCAGGTATATCGGGAACACAATGTCTCTTCATGAATTTCAAAATTCCTTCTTTATACACAATGTCTCTCAATCTCCCATCATTCACAACGTTAATCTTCTTTTGAAATTCTTCATCATTAGTCTGAGAACTCTTAATCCTTTCTAGTAAAGATGGTTTGGAAACCATTTGAAAAATAATTGATGTTTCACCTTCTATGGTTATTCCCATGTCCATATTCACTAGATCCATGAAAATTTGATCCCTTTTAATTCTCATATTGTACAAAATTCCACGATCATTTCCGCTCAATGCATCTACAACCTTGTTTGCTTTCCCCGGGTGGTAGTGTATCGTACAATCATAATCCTTGAGTAATTCATGTCATCTCCTTTCCCTCATATTGAGTTCTTTTTTGGAGAAAATATACTTCAAACTCTTGTGATCAGTATAAATCACACATTTTTCACCATAGAGGTAGTGCCTCCATATCTTCAAAGCAAAGATCAAAACTACTAACTCAAGATCATGAGTAGGATAGTTTTTCTCATGAATTTTCAACTATCATGATGCATAGGAAATAACCCTATCATTCTGCATAAGGACACAACCAAGTCCTTTCTTCGATACATCACTATAGATAATGAACCCATCATTCCCCGATGGTAGAGTAAATATAGGAGCATTGAAAAATATTCCCTTCATTTCTTCGAATCATTCTTCACACTCTTTTGTTTAAACAAATTTAACCCCTTTACGTGTGATCTTTTTTAATGGGTTAGCCAACCGGGAAAATTTCTGGACGAAACGTCGATAATAACCTACTAAACCAATAAAACTATATACCTCAGTTATTCTCGTCGGTGCTGGCCATTCTTTGATTTCATTGGTCATAGAAGGATCAACAGAGAATCCATCTTTAGAGACAATATGACCAAGAACAGAAATCTCCTAAAGCTAGAATGCACACTTGATAAACATTCCATATAATGTCTTCTTAGAGTCTTCAGGGTAATGTGCATGTTTTTTTAATTATCTTCATAGCTTATGGAGTATACCAAGATATCATCAATAAATACCACCACAAATTCATCGAGATATTCCTTGAAAACTCTATTTATCATATCCATGAATACAGTTGGTGCATTAGTCAATCCAAAAGGCATTACTGCAAACTCGTAATGCTCGTACCTGGTTTGAAATGATGTCTTCGGAATTTCTTCCTTCTTTACACACAACTGATGGTATCCAGATCGAAGTTAAATCTTTGAAAATTATTAAGCTCCATGTATTTGGGCAAATAAATCATCAATGCGGGGTAGGGGATACTTGTTCTTTATAGTTATAGCATTGATCTCCCTGTAGTCGAGACATAAACTCATAGATCCATCGTTCTTTTTAACAAAAAGAAAAGGGCCTCCCCATGGAGAAACACTATGGTGAATAAATCCCTTATTACTCAATTCCTCTAGTTGTTTCTTTAGTTCACCTAATTCTATAGTGTCCATTCTATAAGGGGTCTTTGAAATAGGCCTTGATCCATGAATTAAATCAATGGAAAACTCATCTTCTCATTCTGTATGATGTCAATGTAAAACTTATAGAAACACAACTACATATTCTTTCACAACAGGTACATCCTCTATTTGGACATTCCATTCCTCACTCATAGTCATTTCATTCTCTTATTCTCCAATAATTGAATTTAGTTGAGCTACGTGGCGTAGATCTAGATAAGAATTATGTGGTGACGATTCTGCTCTAAAGATAAGGTGTTCCTTATCATCGTCATCAAAAATCGTAACCACCTTATTACAATAAATCTTCGCATCATGGTTCAAAGCCAGTCCATACCGAGGATTATATCAAACTCAGTCAGAGGTAAGACGATGAGATCACAGATAGCAAACATTTATGTACCTTAATGGGGACTGATTCACAAAACATTGTCGCAATGATACTTCCCTTAAGAGTTTTATCTGACAACTACCTTATTAAATCAAATTGGAAATATCTAATTTTCTTATCAAACTGGGATGATATGAAACAATGCGATGATCTAGAATCAAATAATTCATTTTCTAAACTTGAGGAAACCATTAAATTACCTTCCACCACGTCTTTCAGAGCTTCTACCTCAGCAGTAGTGATAGCAAAAGCATGGCCTTGATCCCTTGGCATTTTCGGAGTTAAGTTCCCCTGACACTTAGGATATTCATTTGCATAATGTCCCATCTTACGGTAATTTTAGCACTGAACACTGGTAGATTCCTTCTTCCCTTTTCAATCACAAGCTTGGTGGCCTTTTTCAACACACTTGTAACAGACACCCATTCCCTTCAAGAAAGTACCAGGGTGTTACTTCCAACATTTACCACATGATGGATATTCAACCTTTCCCTTCTTCCCCTTATTTCCATTCCCAGATTGATTAGAAGATCTCTTCTTCTCTTCCTTTTCATTAAAGTCATAATACTTAGAGAATTAATTTTCTATCTTGATAGCACAAGAAACAATTTCTTCGTACGATGAGAAGGATTGGGAGACTAATGCTTTACGGAGAAATGTTTTAACCCATCAAAGAAATGATCAAAATTAATTATTGGGTTACATATATAATCTCCATCATAACTTGCTAATCTTGTAAATTTAGCCTCATACTTTGTGACATTCTAATCCTCCTTTTGTCTCAAACTCAGAAATTTCCTTTCCATATCTGCTCGATGGTCACGAGAAATTTATTTTTCTAAAAATAGATCATTGAACTACATCCATTCCATATTTGATACTTCATCATCTTCCTTCGTGTTTTGAATCAATGACCACCATTGATCATCATATCCACTGAGGCGGTAAACTGCCATGATAACTTTTTCCCTTTTACTACTCCCCAAAGCCTGAAATATTTTCTCTTGGTAATGTATCCATTGCTCAGCTACTAAGGGATTTGTACTCCCATTGAATGTTGGTGGTTGTTTCCTCATGAAGCGATCTAACATTGATCCTTCATGCTGTGGATCAGAGTTCTCCATACGGGTAAGGTTATTATTCATAACCTAAGTGAGTTTTCCGAGTATGGTGATTAGCTGATCGGCACCAGTTTCATCACCAGCTCCACTATAATTATCTTGAGAAGGAGGGAAATCCCTACATAGAGTGCGTGCATTGATACGGTTTCCATTTCATCCACTAGGGTCCATTTCTAAACAATGGAATAAACTAGATCAGTTTATGAATCAAAATAAATAATTCCATACTTATAAATCACAAAACATAAATTGATCTATTTATGGTTATAATCCATAATCATAAAAATGTTTTGTTTGAGGGAGTTTATACTCATAAACCCTTCATAATGATTTGTAATGAAAATGAGAGTTATCTTAAGCATATCCCCCGGGAGTTTCGTAACCAAGAGTGCAATAAGGCTCGTCGTCGTGCAGCAGTTCTCATTCGAGTCTTGCTCAAAGCAGTGTTTTCAGGTTTTATCCCTAGGTATATCCGTCACAGAGCCACCTCTACCTGCTCGTATCCAGACATGGATGTATTGCTCAGAATACTCACAAAATCTCTACAATACCAAAATTCTAGGAAGTTCTTCTATACTAATCCTCAAAGTCCATCTTAAATATATATGCTCTAATCAGAGTTTATCTAAATCTAGATTCCAAGGTTTGTACTAAACTCCTCTGATACCCAATGTAACACCCTGACCCCAGTTACCTGGAGTCGTTGCATTATTACATATCATTGGAATGATCACAAGAAAGATCAAATCTCGAAAGACTGATTAGTTTAGTAGCCTTGGAAACACTAGATATATTCATATTGATTTACATTACATCATAAAAATGAAAACTACAACAACATAGTCTCCATTTTCCACACACTTATCCCCTCATACTATCCGTGAAGGTCATTCATAATTTACATCTTCACATCCTGGGAAAAATAAAACATAGAAAAGGGGTGAGCTCAAATGCCCAGTAAGGATAACAATATAGCGGAAACATTAATAAATAAAAATAAACATTTAAGGAAATGAATAACTAAAACAAAATCCTTTCAAACTTGATCTTAAACATAGTATGGAAAAAATAAAATGAAATAATTGCCATTTACTTATTCACATGGATATTATACTAATCTAATAATCACATGCAATTTCAATAACCACTTTATAATGATGGAATTCATAATATCAGACTATCATAACCACATATCCAAGGCCTCGTGCGAAGACTACAAATAAGATTTTGTCAAGGACTTGTGCCAAGACACTAGTTTGTCTCATGAGACCTACCGACGCATCGAGGAGCTATATCGGGCTCCACTCGTCACATATTAAGTCCAATGCATTCCTCATATGAATAGGTTTAGACATAACATAAACATCCATATTAAAACTAGAATACAAAATGTCAATAATTACTCCATAAACCATGAATGGTATAAAAATAACACATCCACAATCAAACATATCACAAAACCTTTAATAGAATATAGATGTTTTGTATCATAATTTATCAACTTCAAATAAGATTAAAATCCATCATAGTATGTTGACATATATGAAATCAAAACTCTTTTTAGAGAAATAACTCTTTCTATTTTGAAATCTTTTAAGAGTCATATATTATTAAAATAAAACATTTTCATTGAAAATATTCTTATAATCTTGTAAGGGAAGATTCAACGATTTTATAACGGCGGAAAATAGCCACACCCGCCGTATAAGTTAAAAAGCATTCTTACCTTAATTCTGTCGAAAATGTTAAAATGAATTTATTTTGAAAAAGACGGAAAGATTCCTTTATAAACCTCTTATAAAATGTAAAACAAGGGTATAAATGACTTTAACCCATATTCTAGTAAATTGTAAAAAAATGTTTTGAAATACATTATTATGAAACATGGTTGTGGATGATAAAGAAGTCACGATAGATTATTACGTATAAACAACCTCTGATAATTGAGAGATTGCGAAATAAACCCTTACCTTGTACTTTTCCTTGTTTGGGGGTTGGTTAACCTCCTATATAATGGTGAAATAATTGTTATTAAATTATACAAGAATCATCTATATCAATATAATATCATATATGATCTTTTAACATTGTTTTGTTAATAATATCTTAGTATTATCATTGTTTCGGGTGTTAACTTACTCGTTTTCTTTTATATGTTTTGTTACGTAAGATGTGTTTTTCATGTATAGGATGTATATTATTAATATCCATAATTATATAAAGTCCTTATATACTATTTTTAATCATCAAATTAGAGTTAGTCTTGGATGGATACGATGGCGAATGAATCTCATCGCATTCGTGGAGACGGCAGTCCGTACGTACGCACGAACGACAATATCATTCTATTGATATTAAAATATTATTTAATTGGATTATATATCATATGTAAAAAATCAAAATCATTTTATATTTATTATTTACATGAATTAAAAATCATTATTATACCCATCCAAATAATAATATATTGAATAACAATTACACCACGACGCGGAGACGATAAGCCGTACGTACACAAGTATGGTGACATGTCATTCAAAGGATGGACAGATTACTTAATATGGTTGTAACATATTTATAATAATATTATAGTATATAGGAGATACTGGATTAATTATTTTATAATGTTAACAACAAAAAAAGAAGAATTTGAAGAAAAAATGAATTTGAAAAAGGGTGGTGAAAACATTACCTCTTTTTCGGGTTCTTCCTTTTGATTTGATCAAAATTGCTCCTTACGTTGGCTTTCTAATCAAACTAAGGCCTCTAGGTTGTAGTTAGGGAAGTTTGGAGAGTATTTGAGCTGGGGTAGGCCGATCCAAAAGCCTTTTATGGTGTGAATTAATGGGAAGGGTGAGTTCCCTTTCATAAGAGGGGTGAGGGGCACCTTTGGAAAAGCTAGAAATTTTATTTTATAATAAATTCATATTCGGTTTATAATGTCTAAAAAGTGGATTATTTAAAGGTTAAGGTGATTATGGATCGAGAACCACTCACCCAATAGAATTTAGACAGGTTTGGTTCATTATATTAACCTAATCTTTTAGTTTTAACTCTTAGTTAATTAGTTTGACACTTACCATGTCACTTTGTATTTTTATAATATATAGTTAATAAACATACTACATACCTCAAATCGACCCCCAAGTTGTCCATTAATGATACAAATATCATGACATAAGTCTCTTGTCCTATCCATAGATTTTTAGGAATTTAATATCAATTAATAATATAATATTTGTTTTAAAAACGCTTTTATGTCAATTTTGACACTATTTAATAATTGATTTTTCTAAAACTTATAACAGAATGATTACTTCTAAAAAGGTTAATTAAATAAATCCTAACATGTCATAGTATCCTAGAAAATTAGTGTAATTCATAAAAAGTCTGAAATTATATTTATTTGGGTGTTTATAATATCAATTATTTTAATTTTTCACTATTATGGTAATTACTACATCATCATTGTGTCATAATTAAATTAAATTATTTAATGCCTAAAAATTATAATTAAAATACCATTATGTAGAAAATATTTTTAGCTTTCTAATTAATATTTACAATATAAATCATCTTATGCATAACGCTATATTCAAAATGTTTTAGTAAATAAACTTTGATTTTAGCTCTTTTAACTCTTCATTGAATTAAATAATAATAACTATCATAATCTAATCCAAGTGGACCTAAATGATAACATTTTATTCCTAAGGTTGTTTTTGGTCGAGATACATTTGTTCAGTAGAATTTGGATAAGTTTTATAGTAATAATAATATTTTTTTAATCCTTAATTACACTATTTACTTTTAACTGTGGTAAATAAAAGTAAAAAGCTACTATTCACCAAAAATTATTTTCATCTAATTGAAGAACATTTTAATCCTTGTTATTAACTGTGTCTCTCGAATTTTTGAAATTCCACTCATAGGAGCGGTAAAATTATGTTTTATGACAAATTCAGTTTTTTAACTACCACTTATTGGTTTCACTATTCATCAAAAAAAAGAAGTTTTTCAGAAAAATAACAAAAATTAACCCTGGGCTAAATTCGATATTACGAATCCAAAAATGAAGTACATTTTGAAAAATAAAATTTATAAATTTCAAAAAGTGGGTATTGCTATACATAATGGCTAGTTTGATTGGTTGTGGTGTGTTAGAACTCGATGTTGCGTACAACACACGCTATTGCATTATTATTCAAAGAGAAGCACACCATAGCAGCTTGGGGTGTTACATGTTATATTCATGAAATATTAATCATTATATGAAAGTAATATATCAATTATTTTTATACATTACATTCACATAAAAATGGTCACATCGTTTGGGAAAACGAGTGAACAATCACCTCCATGAAGGGATCTGATTTGGTTTTATTCACCACATCATTTGGATAGTATATATAAAAACATTTAAACTATTAATATGATATTCATTATTTTATGATAATCATATAAATATAAGATATTACTCACCTTCTTTCTATAATGATCAATGAAAAATGGAAAATGTTACTCATTTTTACGTAAGACCTATCGTCTCCATGATTATAACATAGTTTATTTATCATAAAAATAAATAATAGATTGATTTAAAAGTATAATGGATGTATAAAAATTATAATAATTTCATGTTTATTATTTTGGAGATGATTTACATATTACGATATGGATTATTGACATAACACAATGTTCATTTTCCACTCAAGTACAGAATATCAAAAAAAAATCTAACATGAACATAAATAATAATTTAATTGTTATAACATGGTAATATGTTATACAAAATGAATAGTATGTATGAAAAATGTTCTAAATAATGTAAATAGTTAATCTAATTTTATTATTCAGGAATATAAATATCATACTAGATTAATAAGACTCAAGGTAAGGTATTTCATCTCTGTGTCCTTTCATTTAGGAATTTCTTAATGGTATGTACCTATATTATTTTCTTAAGTGTGTATACATTAACTTTTAATCATCATGTCAATAAATTATTTTTTATCAGGTTATTTCATTTCTTGTTAAGTGTTGTTCTTTTTTGGGGATTATGATATAAATGTTTGAAGCAGTATATGACCCCATGAATGTTTAATGATTTAATTATCATATCTCTTCCTCCATATAAATATTATTGTTATTATTCTACAATTTTATTTATATGTATATAAAATTAATATAAAATAAATTGTTTATGTATTTTTATTTCCATTAAAATATCATGAAAATGATTATTTTTACAATTTTTGTATAGAACATTTTGGAAAATGAAAAAATGAATGTTTTTTTATCATATACAATGAGAACCACTTATTCACTATCAGGACTATTATTTGATATATAAATTACACTATATTACTTACTGTTTTTAATATCAAATAATCCCCATTATTCCCTATTATGGGTATTATTATATTTTTGATGGATTTTTTAAAAGGAATGATTATTTAAATATCTTTAAATTATTTATTTTAATTGTAAATGAAATTTTATGAGTAAAATTCTAAATATTAAAATATTTTATGTGTTATGATTTCATAATGGTACATAGAAATTTGATAGGTGGTTACATGATAAACTGAATACAATTAGTTTTATAAATATCCAAGGATGGGTGGTTACATTATAACCTTCAATTTATTATCCCTGGAAGTCCACACTATGACTATTCCACTTATATGAGTGATTTTTATGGGTGTAGACCACATGTTTAATCTATTAACGTATATTTATGTCTCTAGTTACCTATATATGATATATGTTAATTATATGGATTTTATGATAATGTTTTTATTATAAAAAAATGTAACCAATGAGCATATATTCAAAATAACATATTTAATTCTTCTTTAGGGTGAAAGGTGTTAATTTTTGATTAATTATTGCGGGGTTTTAATTATTTAACAAGACCGATAGATTTCCTCCTTTGTGGACCCCTTAGTGAGATTTTAATGCTCATACATTGTTTTAAAATATTATTAATAGGATTTAAGGGAGAATAGATTCGTGGATGGTAATAGGGAATATTTATGTTTTTTAAACATGAAAAGAAACCATGTTTCATTTTAATTTTTTTCATTTATGAAAGAAATGGATATTTTTAAATGTGACCACTTTTTATTTCCATTAATTATTTTATATGTGAGTCAGGGACAAATTTTATAAAAATACAATCTTGAAAAAACCAATAATGTTAAATTATGTAAAATTACTAACATAACTCAAGATTATGTAATGTTTAATGACATATCCTTGTAATTGGTATCAAATGTGAGTTTAGATAACATTAGAAGTTAGGATGTAATTTAAACATATGTTACATGTTCAATATTACCATAATAATATTCATGGTAAGATGTGTTATATATATATTTTAGATAAATTTAATGTGTTTGAGATAAGATGAATAGGGATATCTTTGTTTTTAGATTTTTCATAATATTCTATATGATAATTTTTTGGTTTTATTTGTCCACACTATCTTTTTTTGTTTTAGGTAATAGATGGATCTAGAAAGAACAAATGTAACAATGGACGTGAAGGAAAATTTGGTTCTTCCCTGAATACGAAACCAAATGAAATGGGATATTCAATGATAACTGTCATGATTATTCTAAACAAACTATTCGGTGTAATTATAAACCACTTAAACCAAAGTTATTTTTCGGATTCTTCATATTCTATAGAAACAAATCCATTTGGATGTTCTCGTAATAATGATCACAAATATAAGTATATTCAATGACATATGTGAAATTTATGTAGAATTAAATTCCTAATATTTTATTAAAAGGGATATGTAGATGTTATAGATGTGGTAAAGAATGTCCAAAAGCAATAACCATTCAAGGAAAATGGAAGCGTCCAGTTAAATCAATGAAACGTAAAGTGGATCTTCTCAAGTTATCAATTTAATGTTTTAAATTTGGGGATTATGATCATTATGTATATTGTTGAAATGTAAAGAAGGATCAGTTATGGGATCAACAAGACCATATAAATATATTCGTAGAAATACCTAATTCCATTCCAATTGAATATGTAGAAACATAAAATTTCATATGATAGAAAATTAGTGTTAAGGAATATGATATAAAATTTTGATTTAGGGATCCTGAATAACAATATATGCTTAAGATGTGTACAATTTAGGAATTAAATAGTTATGTCAGATCAATGGATAATTAAATGTTTAAATGTACTAATTATATTTTGATAATGGTTTTACACTGGAAGACTTTTGTTTAGTATATCTTATTTTTTATGTGAAAATTTTATATATTGAAGAATTTTCATTTATTGTTTTTATGTAATTATAAATGCATTAATAACCTTTAGGATTTATATGTTTTTTGATTTTGAGGTAATTATGGATATTATATATTAGGATGTAAAGTGAATGATATTATATAAAATTTGACCTTAATATATATTATGTAATTTTCTAGTATATTAACTCATTTTGGTAATGTTATAATAATTTTATAGTTTTAGACAAAGGAAAACCAACAAGAAGGGTGACTAAGAATCGTGTCTGGCAAGGCCATAGGAATCGAACCCACTACCGAAGGAAGATAACGGTGCATCACATACCACTAGCCGATGTGATGTCATGGTCAGTAAGGATTTTTTTTCATATTAATGATTTTATGGATTGGTAATATCTTTATTTGGGAAATATATCTTTATCAAATAGATTAGCTTATGTTTGGAAATATATCTAGTAATTCAACGGTTAATTTTAATTCTAAAGGAATTCACTCTTTCTGGAACTCTATATGATCATGGTAAATAAAGTACTATAGTGTTTTAATTTTGGAATATAGTTTGATGTATATATTGGATGATTCTATGATTTTTCTGGCTTATGATGATTTAATAAATTTTTTCCATATCTTGAAGAATACTAGGTACTACATTTTTTATATAATAAATTAAGAGTGGTTAATGTTATTTAGATATATGTGTTAACTTTTATCTAGGAATAATATATTATTGAATCCCTCGGAATATCATATTTGAATCCTAGTTTTGATTATTTTGATGATTTATTATGAATAGTTATTTTTTGAATGGTTTATGATGATTTTGGGTATTACCATTGAATTATTGATATTAAATGTAGTCTATTTATAAAGTGTTTTATATTTCCTAACAATTTTGATTTTGGATTATTTTTTTATGAAAGGAGAAATTAATAGTCAATCTTTTTTAGATATTTTGATTCTATATATTTTGATTCTTGTTCTTATGGAATTATTCATTTATCTTCAAAACTCATCAATTGGAGGAAAATATGATATTATGATAGGAATAATTTAAGGATACACCTTTAAGTTTCTAGTTAGTATCTTTATTTATGTTATTTTTATAGGAAGTAAATTAATTTCACAAATCATTGAAAAGGATATTATCACAAAAATTTTATCACTTTAATTTTCATTCAATTAAATCAAAGACCATTTTACAATTCAATTTTTTTTCCATTTTCTACTTTCTCCTAGCCTGGTTCTCGATCACGCTTCATTAGAAGTTAATGTATAATTTTATTCAATATCCACACATTTTATATAGAACCCTGTAGATTTTATCTCAACTTATCATCTTACTTCCCATTATTTATTTTCATGTGGTAGTTTTATTAATCATTTATTAATGGGGGGTTACAGTAATGATATTTTGAGAAGACATACATTAGTTATTGAACCCAAATTCAAATTGTGGGGATGAAAAATTCATATCAGGGAGGGGGACATGTAACATATCAATTTATTATATAATACATCATTTTCATAATAATTAATTATATGTTTGTTCAAGATAATATATCTTCAATAACGTATATGATAAATCTATGTTTATGGTAAAAAATATTATTTTTTCATAAAAAATAGTTTTACCACCTTTTGATGGAGAACCCATTTTATAACTATATTTTGACACATTTATAAGTTCTATTTGAATAAAAATTATTTGTTATAGGGATAAAAAAATTAGGTTGGATTATTTTTCAGTATTTTATGATAATTTTATATTCTAATGATTCTAGAAAAATAGTAAATTTTAATTAAAAACAACATTTCAAATAATTTTTTTATATTGATAGATTATCATTTTCATTAGCTGTAATTTATAATTATATAAAAAAATTATCATTTAATCAAATATAGGTTATTGTAGTCAATGTCATATTGAAATTGGATATAAAAACGATGTGGCATTTTTAATATTTTACATCAAAACCAATTTTTTGTATTCTATCAACGAGATTACATTTTAATTAATTTAAATGAAATATGTTTTATGAATTTGGAAAATTTTGATTCCATATGTGGAATCATAGGGACAAAATTATTGAAATAGTTCCCCTTTATTTTGGTACATTACTAATAGTAACATTAGAAAGAAATTTTATTACCATAATTAATGGTAAATCTAGTAATTAATGGTTTAAAATTATATTATAAATAAATAAACATAACCAAACACTTGTCCTAATATAAATGAATAAGTTTATTATTACCAAGGTATTCGTTGGGTCTATTTAATGACCACGTTGATCCAATAATAAAACATAAATTCCTTTATAATAAAATATTTAATGAAAAGTCATTTTTGTTACACTTGTTTTTAACAAGTTAGTAATTTTTAATATGGGGTTATCCGAAGGATATCATCGACTATAGATAGTATATAAAGATCTATAAATATCACATACATCATTTTAATTTATTTGTTATTTTGTAGAGTTAAATAATTTAATTAAATTGTGAAATAATGATGTAGTATTAATTAGTTAAATAATGAATGAATCAAATAAATGAGATTATAAATATATAAATAAAAATAACTTGACATAATTTATGCCATGATATAATTTTTAATGACTTTGACATGTTAGTGACGTTTTAAAATAGTTAGTTCAAGTATATCGTGATGTTATTGAATTTTTAAAACGTTAATATAGGAATAATGTCAAAAAATAAATCTAATGGTATTTTAAAATATGAAATATCATATTAAATGTTATTTTTTAAAAAAAATATTCAATTATACAAAAAAGATGAGATAGGTATTAAAATATCAGTAAAGATTCATTTATTATACTATTTTCATCTAATTATCTATTTTTTAATCTTAAAAGTGTAAATTACATGTTAAAACAGTAGGAGTTAAAAGGTGTTAAAAAAGAAGGAATAAGAATTATTCAAATTGGTCTAATTTTCAAAATGTGATTATATTTATTCCCATAATCGTACGATATTATAAATAATCCAATTTTGTATCATATTGATTAGAAAATTAATATATTTTAATTTAATACTTTGAATTATTCCAAGAGTTTTACTCCCCTCTCCTATAAAATAAAACACATTCATCTCTTTTTAAATCACTTAAAATAATTATTTTCCATCCCCAATCATCCAGAATACATTAATATAATACCTCCCCACCTAATGGAGGCCTTATTTAAGGAATAACACCATATTTTTAGGTGTTAATGGGTTAAGAAAGGTGATCATCTGAAGAAAATGTATTGTTTTCTATGTTTCCATATTTTATTTCTCCTTAAACATCTTTAAAATATTTTTTATCCATGATTAAATAATATATCCACTATCCTCAATATAATTAATTGTTTTTATGGTAATATCATCAGCTAAATCCATATCCACTTCCATTAAATGGTATAGGAATTAATCATTCGTGTGTACATGTGAACTATCACTTCCCTGAGCTGATATAATTCATTTTCCATAACCATCTCTCTTGAAAGGATATAAAGATCAAATTAATGTTCATATGTGATGTTACTGAAAAATTAATCATTATAATAAACTAATATATCAATTCCATTTTACATTACGTGAACATAATAATGGTAACATCATTCATGCATACGACGAAACTATCAGCTTCTCGAATTGATGTGATTCATTTTTTACCACATCAAATGGATATTATAAATAACTGTATTTAGATTACTAATATGATATTAAGGAATGTTTTATCATTATGTAAATAAAAAATAACACATAACATCTTTTCTTAATGATCGATGGAAAATGGAAAAAATTATACATGCATTCGTACAACCTACCGTCTCCAAGATTATAAAGTTTTTAATTTTTAATAACAATAAATAATGTTTGGATTTAAAAGAATAATTAATGTATAAAAATGGTAATAATTTAATGATTATTATTATGGAGATGATATAGTTATGACCACATGTTCTATGGACATCATGCAATGTTCATTTTCAACTCAAGTACATAATATCGAAAAAACATCCAACATGAACATAAATATTTGTGTAATAGATATAACGTAATAATAAGTGATATAAAATGAATAATAAACATGAAAAAGGTCATTACAAATGTTAAAAATTTTCAAATGTTTATTATTAAGGAAGATAATTAACTTACCTGATTATTCGGACTAGAGGTACGGGATTTCATCTAAATCTCATTTTATCGAGGCATTTTTTGATGACATTAAAAATTATTCATTTATTAGGGGTATATTAAATACCATTTTCATGTCCCGACATTAATTTTTTATCATGTTATTTATTTACTATTAAATTTTATTATTCTATAGGGATTAATATCTAAATGTTAATTGTGGTATGAGACACCTTTAATTCTTAAACATTAATTTATAACATATTTTCCCCCATTTCAATATTCTTTTTATTAATTAACATAATTATTTTTAGGGATATAAAAGTAATATAGAGGAAAATTTATATATACTTTTAACTTCCTTCCATGGTTTTTGTATAAAATATTGTATGTTTTTATATACATTGTTTTGTCAAATGTGTAATTTATCGAACCTCCTCAGTCAATTCATTTGTAAAAATAAAATGTTTGATGTGATCTAGGGGCTATCAATGAGTCAATTGGAACTATTGGTGTCAGTGATTCATTTTGAACAATTAGTTTCTGTAGAGGCCCAAAGCTTGATGTACATAGACATTACATTACTTTTGAAGAATACATAATACATAATAAGAACCAACAGTCAAGGACCCTAATAGTTTAGTTTCTTTGAAAACATGGAATATAAACTTCTAATCATGTTGAAAAATCTTCAACAACACCCATAACAATCTTACCCTTTCAGTTTCCTTACCTTAAACCATTCTTTATTTTCGGGGGAAAAAATAAAACATAAATAGGGTGAGGTCAAATGCTCAGTAAGGGCAAACATAGAGATCATAAAATAATCCATAAACATTTGAAAGCAAAAACTTGAACATGAAATTTAAACATCAAAATATTGAGAAAAGACATAAATCATAGAAGTACGTAAGTCATATATCATATTGGAGCATCAAAAATGATAAAATATTATGGGAATAAAACATGTAATTGTGGAAACCATTCAGCACTTGATATGATTTCCATAGTATCCAAGGCATTGCTTCCAAGACCATCTTAGTGGACAAAGTCACTTTCTTAATCGAGTTCACTCCTCGTTTCTGTCCTGTAACACTAAACCAGATTAACTTAATGTTCCAGTCATGTCTATCTCATGAGATATAAATCTTGACTCAATGAATTTGAGGGAGATATAGGTTCCACCCATCTCATAATGAAACGATTCTTACTTGTGCCACAAAATAAACATACATCATTCATAATAACCCAACGAATAAAATGGGTTTCATAAACATAATCCCATCATCTCATAATCCATATAAAATAAATGGATATCCTTTCATAATAAGAAAAGTTAAACCATGTAAATCCTAGAGACATTATACTTGAAACATATGCATATGAAATAATGTCACCTTAGATGGAAAATGGTTTTGATAAAACACTTGAAATGAATTCTTGAGGAAAATATCATTTCTTCTTCAAAATCCTTTTCTTTTCACAAAATGTCATGAAATTTTAAAAGAAAAGGATTGTTTATAAAATAGTGATGAAATCCTTTGTACGATGCTTCATGAAAATATGGCTTTATAAAATCGTAAAAATACGTTCAAGCCGTACAAGTTAAAAATAACAATCTCCACGTACTTTTGTCGGAAAAGTCCAAAAGTACCTCGTATGGTAAACAAAAGAAAGATTCCTTCCATACGATGTGGTAAAAGTAAGAAAAGTGTAAAAATGTCTTAAACATTCATGTAACAAAAGTAAAAATTTTATGAAAACATTTTGAGAGCATATGGACATGGATAATAAACATAACCCCCAGTAATTACTTACGAGTAAAAAATATCGAATAAGAATGATATTGGAATAATTATCCCTTACCTTAGGTATGATATGATTCTAATGGACTTGAACCTCTTGTATAATGATTTAAATAATGTCATTGATTTATTAAATAATCATATTCATTGTTATGATATCATATATGTTTCACTTATGACTTTATATTACTCATCCTTTTGTAAATTGCATTTTAAAGCAACGTTCGGGGTAAAATCATTTCATTTATCATATGTGTTTTGACTTATCGTTCTTTATATTAATACTTATATCCTGATTTACGTAATTCCAGAATTTATAA
Source organism: Viscum album (assembly GCA_963277665.1). NCBI lineage: Eukaryota > Viridiplantae > Streptophyta > Magnoliopsida > Santalales > Viscaceae > Viscum > Viscum album. The sequence goes on along the minus strand of OY728122.1, from coordinate 1,425,670,427 downwards.
CATGATTTATATATAATATATATTCATCATATAAATATATATTATAGATCGATAAAAGGAATTAAATACACCGTTCATGGAGACGGTATGCCGTACGTACGCATGAACACTGTTTTAATTTCCTTATTGAATTGAATGAAACTAAATAGATGACATAAATATATATATATATATACATAAATCTAGTAGCATTATTAATTCATATATTTCATTATTATTCATTATATAAACTTTATGATCATCCATGTATGGTAAAATGGAGAATGAATCTCATCCCGTCGTGGAGACGGTAGTCCGTAAGTATGCACGAGCGATGATATCATTCCCATAATTATTGAATAGAATTGTAGTAGATGGTATAATATATCATAATCAGTATGATGTTATAATAACCATATATAGTTATTCTTTACACCATTATAACCATCCATGTAAGGTGTTGTTGGAAAAACAGATTACACCACGGCGTGGAGACGGTATTCTGTTTGTACGCATGCACGGTGATTTCATTTTCCGTAGGATGGATAGAAGGTGAAATGGGGTTGTTTCATATTTATAATAAAATATAAGTATTTTAGGGATACTGATGTTATTACTTCATAATGAAAAAACTAAAGAAGAGGGAGTAGAAAAAGAATGGAACTTGAAGAAAATAGTAGAAGGTATTACCTCTTTCTCGAAGTGCCTCCTTTAAACATTCTCTTTGTGCAATAGAGTTGGTCTTTTGAGAAAACCAGTACCTCTATAAGGTTTCTATAGAAGTGGGTAAGTGAAACAGGCAGAGGTTGTCTGATATTCAAGGCTCAAAATGGTGTGAGGAAGAGAGGGAGGAGGTTCCCTTTTATAAGGGAGGAGATGGGCACCTTTGGAAATATAAGAATTATTAGTTTATATTAAATCCCAAACCCACATAAAACATACAAAATGACACATATCCGAATATTAGATGTGATGGGGTTGTAATATTAACAACCAATTAAATTTAGACATGTTAGAAATTTATTTTAAACATTATCAACATGATTTCTCCTTATTTATCAATTTAATTTTATTTGTGGTAATAATATTCTAAATTTTAAATTATTATAAATAATT